>CM076681.1:146447795-147047795 GCA_038501925.1 Xenopus petersii | reverse complement strand
AGGTTCCTCTCTCCTGCTCTTCCTCGCTCTTGTAACTTGCTTTTAACCTATATTTATCACTTTCTTTCTTCCCTTTGTTCTCCCTGCCTCCGTACATGTCAGTAACCATTAGACCTACATCTTAGTGAGAACGATATTGTTCCATGCCACAGTGCTATGTGGGGTATGATGAAAGTACCCGTGTCAAATTCAATAAAGGCTGACGTGGTTTTGTAAGACAGTGAGCGGATAAACGTGTTTTGAAGGCAGAAAGCAGTCTCAAGTAATCCGCAGCCACAGCACCAACAAGGGTGCTAAAGCATGCAGATACTGCCTGTACTATTGGGCGTTGCCAGCGTTTCCCTCTAAGCCTCGCTAGGCTGAACACAAACTGACACGGCTCCTCCTGTCACACCAGCGCAGCTCAGTAAGATTTGTTGTTATCCGGTTGCCCCGGTAACCATTGTGTATGTCTAGACTCGCGTACAGCAATCTCAGAGCGCTTAGGCGCACACCCACCTCTACACTGCGTGCTTATTGGACAGTTTAAATTTAGGAGCGCCGTGATTGGCTCATGACTATGGTCTATAGTAATGGTTTTGCACTGACACGGAGACATCTCTTTGTTTTATAACCTTCTTTCTTTTTCTTTTTCAACTATGCTCACTTTGGTTCACATGGCTACACTTGCCAGCACTATGAATACAGCTTACGATGTTCGCACTTCCTATACTGATCCCAGGGTGTTCACACACTTTCCCACACCACTTGATGGTTGCTTAGCAACCAATTTTGGCGCCAATAAACGGCCAGGGGGTTTAAATTCTGGGTTGGGAATGGGTCTGGCTGTTTGTTTGTAATCTCCTGACGAAGATCCCTGTGAGGGATCGAAACGTTGAGTGGAATAAAGCACAACTTATCTGCACTGAAAAACAACCTGTGAGTGTCGCTTCTTTCTGCAAATACTTACCTACTTTGGCTGGCACCCAGGAATCGACTGAGTTAACGGAGTGCACCTTTGGATCTCGAATATATATATATATATATATATATATATATATATATATATATATTTGACACATCTTCAAAGGTGACATCCCGGTTTCCCTCACTGACTTGCATCCATCGGCACAGCACATTTATGCCTAAAAATTAATTCTTATGACTAGCACCGGAAGTGACTTCATCTGGACTTGCAAGTACTCTTATTTTAATGCATTCCTTGCAAATGCATATTTATGTACATCACTAGTGATGAGCAAGATTTTTTACAGCGTTTCGCCACAAAAATGACGCCCAAAGACTCCAAATTGTCGCACAACAGAAAAACATGAATGCGCCTCATCGCACGACAAAAAAAAATCTGACACATAGTGGCAGAATTATCAAGGGTCGAATTTCGAAGGTAAAAATAATTCGACTTCGATATTCGAAGCTGAAGTATTCCAATTCGATGGTCAAATTTCAACTTTTTTTTACATCGAATTTGGCCATTTACGATCGAACGATTAAATCCTTCAAATGATTATTATGATTTCATCCATCGATTGAACGATTTTTATTCGACTTCAAAAAACTTAGATAAATGCTCTAGAAGGTCCCCATTGGCTAACATAGCACTTTGGCAGGTTTAAGTTGGCAAAGTATTGAAGTCAAAGTTTTTTTAAAGAGACAGAACTTTGATTATCGAATGGTCGAATAATCAAACTATTTTTACTTCGAATCAAATTCAAAGTCGAAGTTGTAGTAGCCTATTCGATGGTCGAAGTATCCAAAAAATGACTTTGAATTTCGTTTTTTTCTTACTTAGAAAATTCCCTCAAATTCACTTCGACCCTTGATAAATCTGCCCCATAGATTTTAATGGATTTTGGCGAATTATTGCCATTTCACATATTTTTTGCCAAGCAAAATGGGTCAGATTCACCCATCACTGCACATCACCCCCTCACCAGCACAATTACAATGCAGTTATGGGGAAAGCATTTCTTTTCTGGGATTGCATTGCAACACTTGACACTGCACTTTGCACACTGCAGTCATAAATTACCCCTTATATGTTGCAGTTTTAACATATTGTCTTTGCCATTAAACTACTGAATAGTATTAACCTGTTTATAAGTTACAGGTGCATGAAAACAAATATTCCTAATGAATACACTGCATGTAGAATTTGAGATAAAAAGAAATGTATTTACCACAAAACTTCCTATGCAGGAAATCTATTATTCCTTCAAATGAAAGAAAAGGTCTTGCTCTACAGATTTCTGTGTCTCATGAGAAAATATTATAATTGTAAGTGCACTTGCTGAAAATCTGCCTAAAGTATGGGGAAAAAAGGTTTGTCAGCTTTTGTTTTTTTAGAAACAGGGACCATATTTTAAAGGCACTTAAAGCATGCAATCACAAACTGTCCATGTCTTGTCCAAAGACTACAGACATCAGCTTCCCTATTTCCATATAAATCTAGGTCAATGCAATAGCTGTATGTTAAAAAGATAGAACAAGATTGAAAATGCAAAAACAGCTCAAATAAGTAAAGCACAATAAATGCAAATTTCTTGATATAATGTATCATAAATAAAACTGGCATATAAAAACTATATGGATATATATGATAATGGTTCAATAGAATTGTTTAACCAACACATTTTCCTTTAATTTAGAAAATTACAATTTAGTCTTGAAAACAGTGCACAAAGTTTAGGTTTACCTTAAAATGAGTAGAAAGGAAAAGATTCTATATTTAGTTTTCAGAAGAAAATCTAAATAACATTACAAGCAGAAATAGTTGCAGAAATGTATTTTTTGCAGAGGTGATAAAGTTGATGTAAAAATGGTTCTACCACATATTGAATTTAGGTTGTTAATACTTTAGAATACATCTGGGGGCAGATTTATCAAGGGTCGAATTTCGAATTGAAAAAATTTCAAAATTCGAATTCAAAAAGACCAACCGAAATTAAGTCATAGTTTTTTGGGTCAAATAGGTTAGTTTTCGATTGAATAGGTCCGTATTTGGCCGAATTCGATTCATTCAAATTGAAGGAATAGCATATTCAATCAAATTCGATTCAATGTTTTTCCCAAAAAAACATAGTATTTTCAAGGTATATGGCCAAATTCGAATCATACGGATCAAAATAATAGTGCATTCGATCAAATTCAAAGTTTTTCCCAAAAAAAACGTTGATTCTTCAAAGTCCACCAATTTACTCCAAATGGGTTCTAGAAGCCCCATAGGCTAAAACAGCAATTCAGAAGGTTTTAGATGTAAAGAGACAGTACATGATAAATTTCGATGTTCACATTTTTTAATATCTAGCAAATTCTAATCGAATTTCGACTATTCCCTAGTTGAAGTACACAAAAATAGCTCGAAATTCAATTTTTTTTTCAATTTGAAATTCACCTCGACCTTTGATATATTTCCCCTAAATTCAATGTATTTAAGTTTTTTATTGTATTATTTGTTATTTATTCATGTTTTAAATTATAATTTTTTAATAAATAAGCAAACATTTGAATTCAGTAAAATTGTGAGTTCAGAATTTAAAAAAACAAGTTCACAAATTCAATACATTTTTATTAATAGGACTATTGTAGGAGTATTGTTGTTCACAGTCCTTTTAAATACCTAGGGGCATATTTATCAAGGGTTGAATTTCGAATTGTAAAAACCTCAAAATTCAAATTCAAAAAGACAAACCGAAATATTTTTTTTGGTCGAATAGGTCAGTTTTCTATCGAATAGGTCCAAATTTGGCTGAATTTGAATCATGCAACTCGGAGGAATAGCGCATTCAATCGAATTCGATTCAAAGGTTTTCGAAAATAAATTAGATTTTTCAAAGTTCCCAATTAACTCCAAATACAGTATTGACTAGCAGTCTGACAATCAGCCAGGGTTTACCCATAACTACACCAAGGGGCATATTTATCAAGGGACGAATTTCGAATTTGAAAAACTTCAAAATTCGAATTCAAAAATACCAACGAAAATGAAGTCAAAGGTTTTCAATTGAATAGGTCCGTATATGGCCGAATTCAAATCATACGGATCAAAGTAAAAATGCATTTGATCGAATTTGAAGTTTTTCCCAAAAAAACCTTTGATTCTTCAAAGTCCACCAATTGACTCCAAATAGGTTCTAGGAGGTCCCCCATTGGCTAAAATAGCAATTCTGCAGGTTTTAGATAGCAAATGGTCGAAGTTGAATTTTTAAAAAGACAGTACATGATAAATTACAATATTCTAATTTTTTCCAAATTCAAATCGAATTTGGACTATTCCCTAGTTGATGTACACAAAAAATTTATTCTTTCAAAAATTCAAGTCGACCTTTGATAAATCTGCCCCCTAATGTAGGTTGGCTTTTTAAGATTTTCTATCTTTACAACCAACTAGTCTTTCTTGAAATCCCCAAGACCTTGTGTCAGGTCCTATCTATTAGTTTGAGTTGGGGCTGTCCCTGTGTGGCCAACACCAGGTATGCCATGGAGTATAGAAGACATCAGTCTTTGAAAACAACTCGATGCTGAAGACTATGGCGTTGGTGCAGTTTTCACACAGATCCATATTGATCATACAGAGAAAACTGTTGCATTTGCATCCAGAACACTTACAGATATTCAACTATTGTAAAAGAAGCTTTAGCATGTGTTTGGGCAACAGAAAAATGGAGAACCTACCTATGGGGTAGAGATTTTACCATATGTACTGATCATAGTCATTTAACTACACTGCTTACAACAAAGGGACTAGGAAGAACTGGAATGCGTATAGCTAGATGATCAGCAAGGCTACTGAATTTCAACTACAAAATGCAATACAAACCAGGTTTGAAAAATGTAACTGCTGATTGTTTGTCACGTTTACCTTTACCTGCAGCTTCTGATACACTGGATGAGGACATAGAAGTTGTAGCATTGACTGATTTAGTATCATCTACAGTTACAGCTGCTGATTTTAAGCTACCAGGAAGTATGCACAGTATAAGTATGAGCACAATGACATCTACAGGCCATTTGCATGAACACCACATATTCCCCCTATAGTAGGAAAGCATTTGTTTCTCATATAACATCAGCTACAGTAATAACATTTCTTTCTACGGTCTTCAGCAAAGAAGGTAATCCAAAGGAGTTAATATCAGAGAATGGACCACAGTTTGTCGCATATGAGAGAGAGGAATATTGTGCATAGGAAATCTTCAGTTTATTACCCACAAGCAAACGGAGAATTGAGCGATTCGACAGAAGTCTGAAAGAAGCACTACAGACAGCAAATCTTACTGGGAAAGTTTGGAAAGTATTTACAACAGAGTTCCTACATAACTACAGAGCAACGTGCCATGCAACAACCCAATCATCTCCAGCTGAATTATTACATGGCAGGCAGATGCACACTAAATTACATGTTGCAGACATCAAACTTCCACAAAATACTGTTCCTACAAAATCATCTACTGCTGACATTGTGAAACGTCAACAAACCAAATGCAAGGCTGACAGAAAACGTGGTGCAAGAGAAGTACACTTTCAACCTGGATCTTTAATCAGAATTAAGGAACCAGGAATACTGAAACAAGGACAATCTAAATTTACTACACCACTTGAAGTGAGACGCCAGCGAGGACCATACACATATGATGGACGCATATGGAACGCAAGTCGTCTTGCTCCTGTTAGATATTACTTTGGAGAAGCTCAATTTGATGAAGGACATTTTCCTACTCCTGATGTCAACTGCAATAGGCCTGAGGAAAGTAAACCTATAAGGCGTACTGAGAGAATCAGAAAACTACCTGCATGGACCAAGGACTATGTGATGTGAATAATGTATATTATTGCTTTAAAATGCATACTGTTTAATGTTGCTGTTTATTATAGTTGTCCAAATGCTTTCCTATTATAGGGGCAATATGTGGTGTTCATGCAAATGGCCTTTAGATGTCACTGTGCTCATTCCTACACTGTGTATACTTCCTGGTAGTTTAAAAGTGTAAGTTACTGTCGTGTAATGCCTGCATTACTCTGCTAATAAAGCACTGTTATACTCTACTCATCCGCGGCTATCCAAAACATAACAACATTGGTTCCTTCTACAGCCAAATTTATGTGAAAACTACTGTAGGTGCCATAATTGTGTATTTAATCCACGTGTTCCCATAACATAATTGCTTTAATGTGCAATTGAAAACTGCCGTATATACAGCATTATATCTGTTTGAGTTTCACTATACAGTATTGACTAGCAGTCTGACTATCAGCCAGGGTTTACCCATAAAAAATATTAAGGTTACCCACAAGAAAATTAAGGTTTTCAATCGAATAGGTGCATAAATGGCCGAATTTGAATCATACGGATCAAAGTAATAGTGCATTCGATCGACTTCAACGGTTTTCCCAAAAAAACTTTGATTCTTAAAAGTCCACCAATTTACTCCAAATGGGTTCTAGGAGGCCCCCCCCCATTGGCTAAAACAGCAATATGACAGGTTTTAGATGGCGAATGGTTGAAGTTGAATTTTTAAAAAGACAGTACATTTGTTTAGTTTAACCAATCCCTTTTCTTTTACAGTGTTTAGGAAGCCTGACCCCTAGTGGCTACAGTGTTTGTTTCTTAATTCCCTGATATGTGTTTCTTGCACTGTCCTTAGCTACTGTATATGTGATAAAGGGCCTCTCAGAGCCTTACACAGTTCTGTCACTTTTACGCTCGGGTGGTGCAGTCCACTCTGGGCATTAATGATAGTTTAGCGCTTTTGAGACTGCGCTCAGTTTTGGTTCTGGATAATACCCTTTTGTCTTATCTTGTCAATTCATTTTTGCCATTTTTTCAATCTTCAACCTGCTATGCAATATCTAGTTAATCCTATATGCCTCACTTGGATCTTTGTTTATCCCCAAGGAACTGCATTAACTAGTTTTTTCTTTGTATTGTGCTATGAATGATCCAACAACATTAGCTTGATTTTAATGATTTTCCATAACTTCCTGCTTCTACAGTTATCACCTTGCTTTTATTTTATTTACTTTTACTATCATTTGTTAGGCTGGTTTTCTTTAGTTTTTAACTGAAATGTGGGTTTCTATGGAGATTAATTGGATTCCTGTTTTTGGTGTCATGTTTTGCACAGGGGGAGGGTTCTCAAGGGTTTGCACGGCTTACACTCTTGTGAATTTTTTTTTCCCTGAGGAAAATCACTATTATGTTATCAAAACGTTGGAATTTCTTTTGTAATTCTATTAAAATCAGTTACTCTAACTGAGCCTGTTGAGTGCGGTATTATTTTTGCTATATATATATATATATATATATATATATATATGTGTGTGTGTGTGAAAACAAAGTATAACTTCATGGTAGTGTGAATTACTGTTTCATTAGCACTTTGTGAAATTTGGACTTGATAAGTAATCTATTCTAAAGTCCAGGGTAATATTAGGACTAGCAATTAACCAATTTATTTGTTGCAAAATTCATGGGTTTCACCTATGGAACTAGAACTTTCCATGTGGCCTGTTATGATGTAGCCAAGTCACTTTTACTTTACTGATATATTTTTGAGTCATTTTTATCCACTTGAAAATTGGTTAGAATAAGAAAATATGGCATATGTCAAAGAACATTTACCAATTCAGAAATTCCTGTAACCCGCAGGCAATTAAACTCCCCTTGCTAGAATTCAAATGGCCAATTATAATGTTAACAAAATGTCCTCAAAATCACCTACAAGTTAGGGCTACAGGACTGCATAGAATATCGAAATTGAACTTGGATAATTTCTGACAGACTGATTTAGTAAGTAAGTAAGGCAAAGCTAGGACTGTAAAACTGAAGAGTCAGTTTTTATGAGATGCTTTCATCGTCATTAAAGAAATTTCCACCTTAGCCCTTTGCCTAACAAGACAATCTAGCAGCAGTCATTATGAGATGTGATCCTGGCTTGTCGTCACAGAAAAACAACTTGCTAGGTCAATGAGGATTACACCAAGTTCATCTGAAGGATGTGAGGCAGTAACTCCAGTAGCTACAGGCCAGACTCTGAAAAAGAACATCCAGCAGTCCTCTTTAATGTATTCGTCATATATTACTGTTCCATCAAAAAGGTTTTGACACAAAAAGCTATAAAAGTTTTGTCAGTGATGAAAGCTGAGTACCTTGGTTATTAAATGTGTCAGGTACTTACCGGGGTAACAGACATGGCTCGTCGGCGAGATGTGTTCCGGCGCTGTGTTCCAGTGACGTCACAGCGCGGGCGCCATGATGCCGGCGCAGGGGAATGGCTGGGCGCAGCGTATTGACGCAGGCGATGGTATTTCTTCCAGCGTTTCACATTTTTTAAAGTTTTTTTATACCTTTATTGGAATCGTGATCTTTTCACTATTTATGGACATTGTTCGGATATATCACTACGTGCACTGGAAAGGCAATATGTGGACTGCTACAGTTTTAATGTGTATGCACTTTTGTACTTTCATTCACTTTTAAAATGAAAAAGTTTTTTTTAAAAAAAATTTCTATTATGTATGCAAATATTTTAATTGTTTTACCTATATATACCTTGTTCACCAATGATTCCGTATGCTTGAGAAAGGGGCGTGTCCCCGAAACATTGCACTTCCGCACTTTTGAATTAAGGGTTTCCCTGCAAGCAAGCTTGTGTGCCGGTATCTTTGTTTCTTGACTCAATTTGGAGGTTGCTGTATCCTCTATTCCTGAGTTATCTTCAGGAGGTTGGGTGTGCGCTTGCTCTACCACATCTGCCAACGGACCATGCACTGGCTGATCCCCAATCTTGCTGATATCCAAAGTACAAAGTATAGCAGTAGGAATCGGGGGAGGGGCAGCATGCATGCGCAGATAATCATAATTACTTTGTTTCACTTTACTTGTGCATGTATGACCACAGGAATCCAGAGGAATTCTTAAATTACATGAGCAACCACAAAGTAGGAAAAGCAGTTACAGTATAGTGTATACATACATTTTTTCAGTTGTATGAGTACATACTATGGGTGTCTGCTGAATGTTCTCAATATCTAGAATATTAACCATGTAGCTGCTTTAATCTAATCAGTTGCAAGATAATTGTAATTGGTATTATATCCAGCAAATGTGTGTGAAACATGGGGTAGATTTACTGCTTACTAATATCCATATAATATATTGTTTCCATTAAGTAGACATACTGTTATTTTAAAAGTGATGTTTCAATAAAGAGTACATGTCTCTTGTTCATATGATACATTTAGAAGATTCATAACAAAATACACAACATACAAAACATAACATAACAAAATACACTATAAGAAAATGATGTAAAATAGCTGGGTCAGTATCAGTTAACTGTGCTTGCTATTATTCAAAAGAAAATATAATAATTTTGGATAGCTTTATCTGGTTCTGCCCAACTATATTAGGATCACATTTTTATACTTGTCCCTATAACCTTTATTTCTATATTCTGCAATACAGATATTCTATCATTGTATGTAAATGAGGTAGACATTTGGATTGTGCATGTGAAGACTGGTTACTACAAAAATTACGAATATGTTTATCATCAGCCAAGCAATACATATATCTCCATCATGTACTCTCTGAGGTTTGGTCACCATATCCACATATGTTTCAAATATTCATTCAGCCTCATCTTTCTCTTTGTCATCAATCCTACTGCAATGACAGCAGACAGATGTTAGCTTTTAGAAAGATCATATAAATTCAGAGCTCTAGGGCTGTTCATGATGAAGCATAGTGATATGAACTAGACATGGCTACCTGCACAAACCCAGTGTTCATGAACCACTCAGAAATTGGTTTGGCAGCTATCACAGCGTGGTTCCTCCAGAAAAAGACATTTCTGCAATGAATGTTGACATTGTGTAATTATCAAATTTCATAATATTTTGTTCAATAAATCCAGCACGTTAGGTTTACAGCAAATGACGGGCATGACTTTGGGCTTGATATCAAACTGTCTTAAAAAGCATTTGGCAACATTTTTAATGTTTTGAATTTATTTTCAAGGCACAGTTTGAGGCAAGTAATCTGTGTAGTAGACAATAAAAGCACTAGTCTACATTTCTGGGTTACAAAAACATCTCATTAAAACATATAAAGGAAGCAAATATTTTAATATATTACTTATTTGCATCAGTTTTAAAACAGCGACCTCCAGTCAATAATATACATATTTCCCTAATATAAGTTCCATGTGCTTTTTCAGTGGCAGTAATGTTAGGGTAAGGTTACCAAATCATTAAAAAAATTAGGGATACTTCTATTTAATGTATGTTGCTGTTGTGAACTGGCCATCAACATGACTCTTAATACAAGACAAGTTTTCATTCTTTAAGGCCTATGACACATGTAACTTGCTGATAACGCCCCGATTTTATATCAAGACCACCTATAACTGCAATAAAAATAGACTTTTAAAAATAAAGCAGATCAAGTGAATTTTATGGGGCATATTTATAAAGGTCCCTAAGAAAAGTATCAAGCTACAGCATTGTTTACTATTTTTTTAACTAAGTCATAGCATTACATGTGTCATGAGCATGTCTTGTATAAAATAAGACTGTTTCCAAGAAGACAACCATGTTGTTAGTCAAACAGATCTACATTTTAAAGGGATACTGTCATGATTTTTATGGTGTAGATTTAAATTACATTACATTGTTTACATTGCAAATAATATACTCTACCATATAAAATTTAATTCCTGAACCAAGAAGCATATTAGATGTATATTGGTGTTTAGGCAGCCATCTCAGGTAATTTTGCCTGATCCTGTGCTTTAAGAGCTTGCACTTCATGGTGGAACTGCTTTCAGGCAGGCTATTGTTCCTAATACACAATGTAACTGAAGGAGTTGCAGTTGGATTTTTACTATTGAGTGTTGTTTTTGGATCTACCAAGGAGCTGATGTCTGCTTACCTTCCCATTGTTCATACTACACAAACTTTTTTAATCAGTTGGACTTTTAGAGGTTTTCTGATTTTTTTCACAGGAATTGGCAGAAAAACTAAATTTTTTAGGTATTCGTCTTTTTTTCAGATTGTTCATGGCTGCTTTTTAAATTCAAATCTTTTAATAAATTCCATGGCATTTGTGGTTTAGAGAAAATGAGTTTATTCATGGTTTCCAAAACCTCAAAAACCACTAAAATGGGTCTGTTGGTAAATAGACTATTGGGGCATTATTTATCAAAATCAGAAAAGTGCTCACTATTTTTTGAAAACTACTCTGACCAAATCCGTCCGACTTTTCCCCCTCTTTAATAAATTTTCACAAATTTTTCTTGTGCGGAAAAAGTCAAGATAAAACCGTAAAAAAATTTGGATCCTATAATTTTTCAAGATTTTTTCATAAAATCACCAAACAAATGGTATTTTCCCATTTAAAAGTCTGAATAGAAAAATTCAGAGCATAATCAATAACCCCCTTGGTAAAGACAGTTTACAATCGATCTTCATTTCTTATGTTTCATCTTATCTTGTGCAGCTGCCAATAAAACCCCAAAAGAATCCAAAACATAATCTTAAATCACGATCCAGCCTACATAGTGTGCAAGTATTATAAAATTATTTTTTTTTAAATCCCTTAAAATCAAGTGATTATAAAAGATTCAAATTGATTCATAAAAATAAATTATTGGATCCTTTAAATATCAACACCTGGAAAAAAGGAAAAGTCAGGATGACAGCTCTAGCCCCTATTGACGGGATATAAATACAAAGGTGAAAGGAAACACTTTGTGATCACTGTGCTATATCTTCATAAACTGCTGTCGATATGTATAAAAATAATGAAATATAGTATTAACTTTCTCTTGTAACTGGCTTGGGAGAGAGGATAGTCATGAAAGGAATTCAGTAATTATATTTCTTGGAGCTGCTGTTCTACAAGTTCTGCGTGTGTCAAACTTTTAGTTCTTAAGTCAAAAAGTGGAATTATTGACATCATCCCAAAACATAATTGTCCAGGTGATAAAAGCACTTGCATAACTTGTGTTTTCTGATCATAGATGAATGTTATTCATGTAAAAAACAATCTATATTATAACACTTCCAAAATTTCCCTGCCTGAGGCAAATTACTCACCTTACCTCATTACAGTATTGCCCCTGGCCCTCTCTTTCTCATTTACTCTACACCATTTCCTTAAAATCTGTTGACACGGAAGAAACATTCAAAATGTGTTTTATTTTAAATGGCAAATTTGAAAATGATGTAGAACATTAGAAACAGGACAATGTTGCTTTATTTAACTAATTGGTTCTTTACAAAGATTTTCTGCTGCAATAGACAGTAGAGCAATTTATTATTGTATTCATTATTTTATATATATTTTGAATAAATAGTATAGCAAGCTGATTTGTTATTTTTGTCATGGAGAAATAAAGGATTTAGTGTAGTCCAGGGTTTCAAAATAATTACATTTTGTGCCAGAAATTTTCTTATAGGGAAAAAAAAGTTGGGGACCCTTGATCTAAAGAATCAGACAGGTACACATGTCACTCTCATGTCAAACATCGGAATGAAGCCAGATTTGAGCAACTTTTCAACTTTCGCTTTTAGACCAAAGTGTGAGTGCAATTGTGTTGATTTTGACTCATCAGCCACAGTTGCATCAGGTGCAATGCCCCCTGGTAAGCTCAACAATGCGGGAATTCTGGGGAAAATTGCTGTATTATAGGAAAAATGCAGATTACACTCCAAATTTCAATTTGCTAAATATTTCTTGCAGTCCTAAATTACCCTTTATAATTTGGATTGTGAATCCCTTTGATTAGTTGGATAATTCTGCAGGTTTTTCGTAAAACAATTGACATTATTTAATATCAAATAGGTACAAATCATAGGAAATAGGAAAGGAAATGTTATTTTCAAAAAATTCAATATGGTGGCATTTTGGCTTATATTTTTTGGCTCAAAAATCTTTATTTTTAAAAATATATAAATATTGTTAAATTATTATTAAAATATTATTTTTCTCTTAACTCAGCATAAAAAACATATTTTTATTTTGATTATTTGTGATTGTATTGGCCAGTTTTTGCACAACACACTAAAACTTCAAGCAAGGAATGATTTTGATGGTAACATTAATAATGATAATAATTTATACTAGCTGCCACAAAAATACACTGCACTGACCAAAATGTCCAGTTCAATATTTATTAGTCTTTTATCGCTCCGGGGTTGACTCTTCATGTTTGCTGACTAGCTGAAGCAAAGCCATTTACCCTAATAAAAGTCAAGGTTAGTGTAAACTCTCCTTGTCATCAGTCACTAGCGTAAGGTCAGGTATAAACCTCTCTCATATGGAATGTGTCAAGGAAAGATGGGGCTGACAAGTGACTATGAGAAATACTTTTCCTGCTAGCTGATAACTTCTGGGAAGAAAGGACAAATGAATAATCTCTGCTAGTCGGTTTATGTACAATTCTATTAACACAAGTTCAGCACCTGATGGTTCAATATTATTTATCATTGTTCATACCCCAAAGTTTTTGTATAAAATTGACAAAAATAAAGCCAAACATGCATCTGCTACAATAGGGGTTTACTTTCTGTAGATCTATTTGAATGCAAAATTATTTTGTCTGAAACTGAAATTGTATAAATATATTTCATCACAAAAGTTTTAAAATGTATTTTTTTTAAAAAAATTTAACAATATACTCCCTTGTGTGGGGGGGGGATGTGTAATGCAAACATTAGTGGCAGATTTATCTATTTTTTATTCAATTTTATTTTTTCTTAATTTTAAAACACTTCGAATGTGCACTTATTTATGAAAATATTGAAAGCTCGGTTGCTTAAAAATGAAAAAAAAAAACCAACTTGAAAGCCGTGAAATCACATTCTACCTTTTATAATGTCTACCAACTTTTGAATTAATATCACAAACTTTAATTGAAAAATAAAGACTCTTATTGACTTCTACATGAACATGACTCTTAATGGGCCAATCTTTTTTGTTTTATTTTGGGGTTTTTTTTTCCAGTTAATAAATTAGGAAAATTTGAGTTCTGTAAACTCAGATTTGAATTTACGATTACCTAGAACCAGTGTGTAACTTGACATACAGCTAAAAACTCCTTCCCTTCCCTTCATCAGGAGTTTTATTAACAAAGGGGAAGATTTGAAAATGGGGAAACAGAAACATGACAGAATGACTATGAAGATTTTCATTCATCCAGGTCATGGTATATCTAGTATAGGTCAATCTAAAAACAACTGGACTTGCTGAGTAATCAATGAAGACGTTTCACTACTCATCCGAGCAGCTTCTTCAGTTCAACTGACTGGTGTGGGAAGTTCTCGGCATATAAACTCTTCCACTAATCCATTTACAATGGCACATTGTAACCTATTTGAAGAGTTACAATGTGCCATTGTAAATGGATTAGTGGAAGAGTTTATATGCCGAGAATTTCCCACACCAGTCAGTTGAACTGAAGAAGCTGCTCGGATGAGTAGCGAAACGTCTTCATTGATTACTCAGCAAGTCCAGTTGTTTTTAGATTGACTTATACTAGAGAAACATGACAGAGTTTACTATAGTTTCTATACAACATAACATGGCATAGCAAAGTGCAGATAAACACTGTGGACATTAGCATGTAGAAATGCAAGAAATATGAGGCATTTGCATTGGAGTAAGTCCTAGATGGCTGAGCAATGACTTCTATGTGGGTGCCATGAATTGATGGCATTTAACAGTTTACTAAACTATCACAGCAAATACAAAACAGCAAAATACTGAACTATATTTATAACCAGGGCTGGGCATACATTATACCTACCAGCGAAGCTATCACAAGGCTGGATGGGGTGGGATCCTCCAGATGATGTTATCTCAACATTGAACATTATTATAATGGCAGCTAGACTGATCATTTCCAGGGTTAGTGTGGTCACATGGTAGAGATATGGAAACCAAAGAGAAACATTTTTTGTATAACAATGCACATAAACAATTGGCTAAACCACTAGGTGGTGCAACACAAACAATAAAACAATGCTGGAGGCATAACAATACTATTTACAAAACTGAATTGCAGAAAAAGTAGAATTGAATGTGTAACGCTAATCTGGGCTATCCAGATCACAAGTAGATAAGCGTCCAGCTAGTTATATGAGCATGGGTTACATTGCGACTCACTCATCAGGATCAGGGTCTTTCTAAGTGGAAGATTCCCATAAGGGTGTAGTGGAACTACAACTCTCAGACTGCTGTACATAAAAATAGGAATGATTTGACACCAGGAGGTTCTTAAGGTGAACAAAAGAGTGGTAGTTTATTGTTACAAGAACAATGACCCCAGGTTTACTTACATCAATTGAGGTATTAGCAGGTGTAAAATCAGATGTTGATATAATCTGTCCCATCAGTTAGTCTGACGTCAGTGGTAGGAAAGCTTTTCGAAGGGTTAATAAAGGATAAGATACTGGACTTCATAGCAAATCATAATACTATGAGTTTGTGCCAGCATGTTTTTATGCGTAATAGATCTTGCCAGACTAACTTAATTTCTTTATATGAGAATGTAAGTAGAGACCTCGATTCTGGGATGGCAGTGGATGTGATTTACTTAGATTTTGCTAAAGCATTTGATACAGTGCCACACAAAAGGTTACTGGTTAAATGAAGGAACGTTGGCCTGGAACATAGTATTTGTACCTGGATAGAGAACTGGCTAAAAGATAGACTACAAAGAGTGGTGGTAAATGGAACATTTTCTAATTGGACCAGTGTTGTTAGTGGAGTACCGCAGGGCTCTGTACTAGGTCCCTTGCTTTTCAACTTGTTTATTAATGACCTGGAGGTGGCCATTGAAAGTACTGTTTCTATTTTTGCAGATGATACTAAATTGTGCAGAACTATAGGTTCCATGCAGGATGCTGCCACTTTGCACAGTGATTTGTCTAAACTGGAAAACTGGGCAGCAAACTGGAAAATGAGCTTCAATGTTGATAAATGCAGGTTATGCACTTTGGCAAAAATAATATAAATGCAAGTTATACACTAAATGGCAGTGTGTTGGGAGTTTCCTTAAATGAGAAGGATCTAGGGGTTTTTGTAGATAACATGTTGTCTAATTCTGGGCAGTGTCATTCTGTGGCTACTAAAGCAAATAAAGTTCTGTCTTGCATAAAAAAGGGCATTAACTCAAGGGATGAAAACATAATTGTGTCTCTTTATAGGTCCCTGGTGAGGCCTCATCTGGAGTATGGGGGCAGTTTTGGACTCCAGTCCTTAAGAGGGATATAAATGAGCTGGAGAGAGTGCAGAGACTAAGTGCAACTAAACTGGTTAGAGGGAGGGAAGAGTTAAATTATGAGGGGAGACTGACAAGGTTGGGGTTGTTTTCTCTGGAAAAAAGGCGCTTGCGGGGGGACATGATTAGACTTTACAAGTACATTAGAGGACATTATAGACAAATGGCAGGGGACCTTTTTACCCATAAAGTGGATCACCGTACCAGAGGCCACCCCTTTAGACTAGAAGAAAAGGAGTTTCATTTGAAGCAACGTAGGGGGTTCTTCACAGTCAGGACAGTGAGGTTGTGGAATGCACTGCCGGGTGATGTTGTGATGCTGATTCAGTTAATGCCTTTAAGAATGGCTTGGATGATTTTTTGGACAGACATAATATCAAAGGCTATTGTGATACTAAGCTCTATAGTTAGTATAGTTATGGGTATATAGAATTTAATTAAAAGTAGGGATGGGTGTATGTATGGATGCTGGGTTTTCAATTGGAGGGGTTGAACATGATGGACTTTGTTTTTTTTCAACCCAATTTAACTATGTAACTATGTAACTATCTGTTGTGCGTCAAAATTATTTTGACGCCCTTGACTCCAATGTGTTTTCAAACGACAATTTTTGATCCATGCGACAATTTTTATACGCACAACTATTTTGGCCAAATAAGAATAATTTTGACACAAAACAATTTTTTTTGACACACGACTATTTTTTTTCCCAGCAGATTTTTCGCAAATTTTCAACACAGTTTTGCAAAAAATTGTGGACGGCAAAATGTGGAAATTTGTCGCAAATCCATGCCTGGCAAATTTATTTGCCCATAACCATAACGTTGCTTTGTCCTTCCGAAGTCATCTGAAGTTGCCTTGTGAGGTTTTACCATCAGCAATTTCAATTATAACAGATTAAGAAGCATTTTTGGGAGATTTGTCACCCACAGTTGTGCATTTTTCGCTGCAAATCTTCCCGTCGGTCATCACCCTAAGCGAGTTACAGTAAGAAAGAGCAAGGTGTTAAGTCAACTAACAAAATTTATAACATTACAAACAGGTTTATCATAGATCAAACTGGGGAGGCCAGAAGGATTTTAAGCAGTCAGGAAAGTGTTAGAGAATGAACATGTTTATCAAAGCTAAAAATAATTTGTGATTTGCCACACGTCAACACTATCTGGATGCCCATTGACTTTAACAATGGCGTCAAAATTGATGCAGGCATCAATTCTCAAGTATGTACAATTTTTTTCTCCATTCCGCAAATTTTCATAATTTTCAGCGATGTGAAATGGGAGAAATTCGCCCATCACTTATCATAATCTCTGTAAGTAAAATATCCCTGTGCGTTGTCTACATTAAATATGAGTAAATGTTTAAGTACCAAATTCTGTGTTAGTCATTGATTTGATAGAACTGAGTTGTTTGTGCAGCTATATAATTGATCTTGAAACTCTGACTCGTCTACAATATACACTGTAAAATAGAATATATGTTTTATAGTTTTTTTTTTTACAACCAAATTATTTCCACTTTTAATGGAGCCACAGTCTTGACATGCATAACTTTAAAAAATATTTTGGGATTATTATTTGCCTGCAAATTTTTTATATTCTTTAAAAGAAGTGCCCGTCCCCTCA
Organism: Xenopus petersii; assembly: GCA_038501925.1. Classification (NCBI taxonomy): domain Eukaryota; kingdom Metazoa; phylum Chordata; class Amphibia; order Anura; family Pipidae; genus Xenopus; species Xenopus petersii. The sequence continues at coordinate 147,029,887 of CM076681.1, read as the reverse complement.
CTTATATTTCATAAATGCTTTCTTACTTCTGAGTTAAGCCACATGGGGGGAGGGTTCCTTAAATGACAGTTATTAACTTTGAAGGTAGTTTAGATGATGATTTGGGTAGGGGAATATGGGGATGGACATGTTGTTGAGGATCCAACCATTATATAATATAATAATAGAATTAAGGTGTTTATGGTGGACAATAAATCCAATCCCATATTCCCTTACCCAAATTATCATCTAACCTACCTTCCAACAGAATTACTAATTGCCCCCATGCCTCGTTTAAAATCTCCTCCAACTTTCTTGCCAACCACTCCCTCAAAGCAGCTGCATCATCATTGAGGTACAGCCAATCCCTGGCAAAGAGTCTGTAGCTGCCAAGTTCTCTAGAAACCTAAATCCTTCTTATCTACAACAGTCTCTTAGCCACATATCAATCTGTTCCGATTCCTGCTACATACAGTAGCTGGGGCAAAGGTAATATCTCGGACATTAAATTCTGCGAGAGAATTTGAATGCTTGTGTTCATGCATAATTAATAATTATAAATTGTCAAGTTTAAACTTAAAACCTAGATTTTGAACTTAAAACGTATGTAAACTTTACATTTATTACTTTGGTGTCTCAATTTTTATATATCATGTATTTCATTACATTTTTTAATCCAATATATATTTTCTGTATCTATAAATGAATCCATGAGTCAAAAAGAGAACATTCTCTATAGATTTTTACAGATTTCATCTATTACATTTGGAGGTTTACATTTATATATAAAAAAGACACCAATTCCATCTCTGCCTATAATTCAATACAATAAGAGTTCTTCTACAGTAGCAAATAGCTGCTTGTAGATGAATGGGCTGTTTTAGACGTCATTTTCCCTTTGTGTGTGCATATGGCCGGTATCTGCATAAGTCTTTTGTGTATTACTAATGGACTACTGAAATTGTGGCAGCTCAGAAAAGGGAATAGACATGAACAAGAATATGCTGACAAGCCCCTCAGTGGAATCTAATCGGTTCCAGCTCATGCACTCCTCTGAATCTATTTAACTTTCATTAAACTGTGTTTGATATCAGCTAAATGGAATGCATACGGCTCCAATATAGCTCATATAGTCTCATTCATTCAGTCACAGCAGTGCTTTTTTCTAGGTTTCTACTATTTGTTTTTTCTTGCTGTACAGCAAAGTAAACAAAGAAACGTACCATTTTTACATTACGATTTCTCTATTCTATTGCTGCTTTTTTAATATATGCAACTGTTCACTTTAACATAATCTAGGCTGTTATTATACAGGGCAGAGAAGACATTAGTCCTTTGCCTTTATTTAATAAATAGACACAATTTTATATTTTTAATTTAACCACTATATTTATTAAAGGGAGATGTAAAGTCACCCCTTTAAAGGAACATTAAAACCAAAAAATAAAAGTCTTTTAAAGGAATGACAATATAATGTGTTGTTGGCCTGATGTTTTTACTTCAGAAACTCTACTATAGTTTATATAAACAAGCTGCTGTGTAGCCATGGGGGCAGCCATTCAAGCACAGGATACACAGTAGATAACAGATAAGTACTACTATAGTTTATATAAACAAGCTGCTGTGTAGCCATGGGGGCAGCCATTCAAGCACAGGATACACAGTAGATAACAGATAAGTACTACTATAGTTTATATAAACAAGCTGCTGTGTAGCCATGGGGGCAGCCATTCAAGCACAGGATACACAGTAGATAACAGATAAGTACTACTATAGTTTATATAAACAAGCTGCTGTGTAGACATGGGGGCAGCCATTCAAGCACAGGATACACAGTAGATAACAGATAAGTACTACTATAGTTTATATAAACAAGCTGCTGTGTAGCCATGGGGGCAGCCATTCAAGCACCGGATACACAGTAGATAACAGATAAGTACTACTATAGTTTATATAAACAAGCTGCTGTGCAGCCATTCAAGCACAGGATACACAGTAGATAACAGATAAGTACTACTATAGTTTATATAAACAAGCTGCTGTGTAGCCATGGGGGCAGCCATTCAAGCACAGGATACACAGTAGATAACAGATAAGTACTACTATAGTTTATATAAACAAGCTGCTGTGTAGCCATGGGGGCAGCCATTCAAGCACAGGATACACAGTAGATAACTGATAAGTACTACTATAGTTTATTTAAACAAGCTGCTGTGTAGCCATGGGGCAGTCTGTCCTTTCAAAATGTAATTATTATTGTCACCTTCTCCAGACAACTGTTTATTGGTTTAAATTGCCATGCAATGTGTTTCACAAAGTACCATATTCCCATATTTTTTGATGTATCATGTTTTTTGCAGTTATTAAAAATAAAAAAAAACTGTTTGTAATTTTGATGGTTTGATGTTTTGAAGTAATATATTGAGCAAGTTGCTACAGATAAACTGATACCGGAAGTGATGTGGATCCAAGTCTAACCTCAAAATGTGTGGTCATAAGTGGCACAGACTGTAAGTGTAAACAGCTGTAAAGAGAGGAACAGGCAAAACAGGCAAAGTCCTGTGGGGAGGTATCTGAAGGGTTAAACAAATATCAGTCAAATATCAGGCACAGGTCTAGACAGGGAGCGATCAGGATCATCAAGTGCAGGTCAGGTGTCAAAAAATAGAAAATCCTATAATAAAGACCAAATACAGCAGTCAGGAACTTAACAAAGTAAGACCAACAATTAACCATTTAACCCAGTTCTGAATGACCATTTCAAACTTTCAAATGCTCTTTCAAGCAGAAGAGTGAGCTTTGATCAGAATCCAGTTAATCTTCTGGGGTTTGAAATTCTTGCATACTGTACCTCAATTCTATGTGGTGTTTCTGTCTATACCAGTGCTTAGTTATGTTACTGAAATGTACTAACATAACGCTGTATACGATACTCTATACATTCATTGTACAGGGCTACAACAAATTGCTGTGACCTCTCATATCTCCTTTTTTACAGTAAGCACATTATTCTGTCTAAAATGGAGATCATTACATCATCTAGATATTTTAACAATTCTTCAGATTTTCTTAAGGACATTGTTTAGTCACTAACATATTTGAGGAAATGTATTATTTATATAAAAATATAACTGGCCCTACAGTAAATCACATGGGTATGTCCTGTGGTATCTATAACAGATCTAAATGCTCATTCTTTCAATGCTATTAAGCTTCAAGAATAATTTAAACCAAGTTTTTACTTTATGGCTGCACCAAAGACTACTATAACAAAACTATTTTTTGATAAACAAAGCACGCATCTATAAAACCCACAATTTTTATTTGTGAGTGTAAATTGTCATTGTAAATAATAGATTCAGCAGTACCAACAAGGGTCTTGGTCTTGGCTATTAATAATATTTTCATTTTATGAAACTATAGCATATGGGACCTATTTACTGCCAAGTGATATGGACATGTCCTCTCCACAGCATCCACCTACAACAAGCTACATGGCTGCTAAATGGTAACTGCCGTTGCTGTTTTTATGGTATTAGCATATGTAGAAACAGCTGAGCCTCTATGGTTTATCAGTTCCTGGCTTATTTGTTTCTACAACTTTGACCTTTTTTCTACAAGGGTTAATTTTTCAGGTCTATCATCCCCCTCTGCTAATGACAGCCAAGATTTTTATTGCTAGTAGTTCACTCCCTGCTGAGATCTGAAATTAGAAAAAAAACATTCATTTTCCAGACAGACAAAAATACTTATGCAAATTGCAAAGTCCATAACTAAGTCAGTAAAGCCTCCTAATCATACAATCTGTTATGTTTGGTTTTTGTTATAATTTGATATTTTTAATATAATTTAGAATATACCAGAGAGCACCATTTGTCACCTGTAATGAGCCACTACATCTCCTGTAATACACATTTTGAATCCTTTTGAAAAAATATCTCCAGAATATACAGTGAAAATGCAAAAGCAATGCCCATATTCAGTACATTTTGGTTTTGTGTTTGACACAGAATAACTTAACCCAGATATCCCACTTTTCCCATTTAACACAGAAAACTGAGTCACAACATGCAATCTAATTAAAGCATTCACCGTTGTGATCAATGTCGCTGTGGTATGCTAATGAAAAGGTTAAATGCATTAAATGAGTTAAGATGACTTAACACAGTTTCTTCAATTAATGCAGAGTCATGACGCATTTAAATTACAAATCCAAGTGGCTTCATCTGTTTATATGTGTCAGCAAATTATATCTATTATGTATGGTAAAAAGTTCATCAGAAACAGAACGCTAGCTGTTATTATTTTTAACGTGCATTTATGCAGGCTAAGCTCCAACACACAAACATATGTTTACTCTGAACATGAAATTACATTGAAAATAAGACAGGTACAGTACAACAGGTACTCAAAATAACATACAATCTGAAAAAGAACAGGGTCCAACTGGGCCGGGCGGGATCCTGGGAAAAAACCTGATGGGCCCCCCAAAAAACAAACGGTGGCATTGCGCGTGTCGGACTTTGCGTATACGCGCCAGTGTTTGTGCCTACGTGCCGCCATGGGGGGCTGGAGTTCACACATGCATGATTGGGGGGCCTCAGAGCTTTAGAACCCAGTGTGCCCCCCAATATCCAGTTGACCCTGATTGTGAAACTATGGCACACAGCTGCCATAACTAACATATTTAGGTTGAAAAAAGACACACCTCCATCAAGTTCAAACTTTGACCTCTATTTTAACCAAACTGCCAGTTGTTCCAGAGGAAGACAAAAAACCCCATCTGAAGCCTCTCCAATTTGCCTCAGAGCGGGAAAATTCCTTCCTGACTCCAAAATGGAGTCAGGAAGACTAGTCAGACTAGTCCCTGGATCAACTTGTACTATGAGCTATTTTTCATGTCCCTGTATTCCCTCATCACCATCCAACCCCTTCTTATACCTATCTAATGTATCAGCCTGTACCATTGATTCTGGGAGAGAATTCCACACCTTCACAGCTCTCACTATAAAAAATCTCTTTCGAATATTTAAGCGGAACCTTTTTTCTTCTAATCGGTATTGGGGACCTTGTGTCAGCGACCTGTCACCCGAAGAAATAATTCCAAATTCTTTATTATCATGTTGGCTGAGCAAAATAAACTTTACTTAAACTATGGGGCACTTTTACTTAGGGTCGAATATCGAGGGTTAATTAACCCTCGATATTCGACCGTCGAAGTAAAATCCTTCGACTTCGATATTCGAATTGAACGCATTTCCTACGATCGAATGATCGTAAGAAAAAAAGTTATTCATTGTTTTGTCACATTTTCCTGTTTCACAGAACAATTAGACAATTTCCCGCAAAATTCACGAAATTAGCAAAAAAAAAGTTGTGAAATCAGAAAGTTTTACTAAAAAATTTTGAAATTCTGATATTTTCACGGAAAATTTGTGAAAATCTAACATTTTCACCAAAAAAATCATGAAAATCTGATATTTTCAGGAATAATCATGACTGGCGTTAAAGTCAATGGGCATCCGAATAGTGTTGATGCGCACCGATTTTGACGCAAGCTCCATACGGATGAATGCACGTCCAAAAAATTTTTGACGACGAATGTATTTATTTGCCGCAAATTCGTGGCAGGCAAATTTATTCGCCCATCACTAATCACATTATTTTGAGTTTACTGGAAGTAGAAGAAGCCTCAAATATATATATATATATATATATATATATATATATATATATATATATATATATATATATATATATATATATACAAATATATATATTCAATTATATGGTTCATAATAAATGTATTCATTAATGGAGGATGTTTAAAATGATAATTTGCTCCTGCCCGATAACATGGCAGGCTTATATATACATTGAATGGCAAGCTCTGGAATTGTATGGAGCTGGGCTTGGTTATTACTGTTAATTTAAGCAGTGAATGTGAATGGAGTAATTACAGATGCTGTTTAATAAACTTTGGCTGTGGCCTTTCTTCACAGAAAACATCTTTCCAAAATGTTTTGGGCTTATATTGTGTTTCTTCTTCTTCTTTACCACACCTGGACAGCTATTGCAAGTGTTGTATTATTCATACTTTAGTCCTGAAAAGGAATATAAGTTGCTTGAAAATCTTTTAAAAATAAGTCCTTCTCTTATATTATATACTCTCATACTCTTTCAACCTTCCTTTACTTCATTTCATTAGAAGTACCTCACTCTCTTCTCAACCACAGGGTTGACTGTCCAGCAGCTACACTAGCTAGGTAAATTTAGCAAAAAAAACCCAAACTATTTAGCCAGCCCCTCACACCCTTCAGCCGGCTATTCCTTGACAGCAGAAATAATAAGGGGAAAAAAGGAAGAAGGAAGGAAAGAACAATGTGCAATCAGCACTAAGTTAGAGATGGAAAAAGTACTTAAAGCCTGTAACATTCATCAAGGCTCAATACATAAATGCCACATTTTGAATAAGCCAAGCTAAAGACAATGACAAAGGAAAGGCACGTTGCTTCAGGAATCTCTATCATTTTCATTTTCTGCTGTCTGTAACCCGTTTTTTACCTCTCACTCTATCAGCCATTATAGCATTAATGAAGTAACTTCACATAGTTATTGACTGGCTTGTCACAGTTCCTGCCTGATCCCTTAATAGAAACCATTGGTCTTCAGTTAAAAATGGAGTAAGCAGGGAGGTATTATGGGCATGTGCTGAATTTTAAGCGTGCTCCTGTACTCCTGGGGTTATCACCTCTGTGAAATGCAAATTAATATATATATATATATTTTAAACACATAGATTTCAAGCATATAAAATGAACTGATAATGTAGTTTATGCATAGCTAATGTTATTATCAAATAACATAAACATATTGTATGTGTGTGTGTTTTTGCTACAGAAACAAGAATTGAATACTCGGTATTCAGTAGGGTTTATTTTCCAGTAAACAAAACAGCTACTGTACGCTCCACTAAAAACTGTAGTCTATAGACTGAATCAGAAAGATAACAACATGAATCATAATGCAAAAGTCTTTTTCTCTAATGTGACTGACTTATCTATCAATTAATCTAAACCAAGTGTATGACTTTATGCAGTAGTAGTTTAATGATTGCCATTTTGCTCTTTTTTCAACAACTCTTTTTCTATTTATTCCCTCTTTTCTATTTATTAAAGCACTTATTCTCCCCAAGAGACCTGCATTTATTCTGCATTTAATTTTTTTCCAATACAATGATATAAAAAGCCCCTTGAGTGGATACCAGTGGGGCTAATTATAAAGCATCATTTACAATGCATTGCTTGTTTCCCTAAAAACAATTTAGCAGCTCATAAGACATGATCTATTGGGCTCAGATCTATCAAAACAAACTCAATTATAAGGGTACCTTGATTTTTCTCGCTTCATAACAAAAGAAAAGATGGAATGGCAAAATAAGTGGGACAATCCTGGCACCTTTTATTCCAAAATAGTCATCCCCTTCATACATGTTTTTTTTTCCTGTGTGTGGTGGGGTAATAGAATAAAAAATATTTGATTCATGTGTGGGGTGGCAGCAGAAAATATTCAGAAAATGTTGAAGGGCTATAATGATAATAATGGCCTTTATCTTTATAGTTGAGGGGGCTAAGCATGCACTGACCTTGCATAGCTTCCAAATATCAGGCCACTGGCATGGGGGAATAAATATAAATTATGTTCCTTGTTCCTAATCATTCAGTATTAGGTCAATACAAATTGGTCCCACCTTTTTTACATTTTGTTGGGGTAAATGCCCTAAGGTACTGTAAATAAATCAATGACATTGATTCATCTCCCCCTTCCTGTCTACTTAGTGGTTGGTTAAGGAATCAGAAGTGGGTCCATGATATCTATGTAAGCAATATTCAGGCCCTTTGGGGCAGAGTTATTAATATTAATATGTATGAAATTATAACTAACCCAGAAAAAAAATCACTCAATTTCTATTCATTCTTAAGAGATGTGTAGAATCATATTTATCAATGGGTGAAAGCTAGAGTTCACTATTTCTAAAAATCCCATAGGAATTAATAAAAAAGTGAGGGTTTTTTTGTTTTTTAAATTCACATTTTGATAAACTGCTTTCTATTCATTCCTATGGAATTTTTAGAACCTTGTTCATCAATGGTTGAAAGTTAGAGTTCACCATTTGATAAATATGCCTTTAAAAATCCCATGGGAATAAATAGATAGTTGTGGAGAAATTTGTTCCATAATGTACAACACCTTATTATCTCAAGTTTACTTTAAGATATATGACCCTATTAAGTACATAAACACCTCTATCTATATTGCCCTGCTATTAAACTTACATCTATGGTTATTGTAGATCTTTCACTGTCAACAACTGACTTTTGGACCTAAGGCTTTCCATATGTGTCTACTACAACTTTTTTTCTGCAGGAAGATCACTACCAGTTGACTAAAGCATGTTTGTGCCCCCTAGATATCAACATCAGGCAAACAAAAGCCCCAGTTAGGCTATTCCAACACAAAAATAATCTGACCACATCTTTTTGAGTAAATATAATAACTGGAGTTATGGTCCTTTAATTGCAGAGCAAAAATCCAAATTAAATAAATTAAGGTATTGTTTTAAATCCAATTAAATGTTAAATAAGCAAAACAAACTTTCTTACATTTTGAACATACTTCACTACAGACTTAAGATTTTAGTTTCTCTTTTAGATCTATAGTTTTACATAGGATCATATTTTTTAAAAAGCAAATATGAAACTCATGACAATTCACCAGAAGAGAAGTCCACAGCCCTATTACTTGGTATAGGACTTTTAAAGTCTCCCTACAGTGAACAAAGTTAATTTGGTAATCATACTGTGGAATGTTCAGTTGATATGCTGTATTCTTGATTGCAGTGCCCTCTCTGTGCTCTGTTCCACTTTGATGGACACTCCAATACCAAACAAATCTCTATAAGGAAGAGTGTAGTACTCTTTAATCAATTACAATAAAGCAAAAACAAAGCCACAAACATATTTTCCCATTTATTAACAGGGATCACATATTTCAATACTATATGCAAAATTACATTTTGCCAATGTCGTTTCTCTATAAATTCACTGAAATGCTCCTTATTATTGTCTCAGCTGACATTTTGTTTTCTGCTAATTTTACAGTGGGAGTATCAATATTTAATAAATAGCCAGTGTGACAATCTAGGTTGTGGCCCTTCTTTGTTCACATAATGACTTATTTATGGCCTAGAACAATATTCATTTGTATATATAAGTGTGGAGGATGTGATCCATGCCTAATATTTATTTTTAAAGGAAAAACAATTAATTTTAAGAACACAGATGCCCGCACTGACTTAATAGTTATTTATTTATGTAATATTCAGAGGCTATTAATTTATTATATAATCTACATCGAATGGGGTTTATTTAATTGCATATAACATGCAGGACTTATTATTTATTTATATATTCTGTGATGAGAAAAGCCATAATATGGTGGGCATTTGCACGTGTTTATGTTTGTTTTGTAGCATACAGTGAGACAGTAATGAATGACTTCATATCTAAGGGGCAGATTCACTTAGGGTCGAATTTCGAAGTTAAAAATACTTCGAAATTCGACCCTCGAATTGAAATCCTTCGACTTCGAATATCGAAGTCGAAGGATTTAGCGCAAATCCTGCGATCGATCGATCGAAGGATTTTGCATTCGATCGAACGATTAAATCCTTCGAATCGAACGATTCGAAGGATTTTAATCCAACGATCGAAGGAAAATCCTTCGATCAAAAAAAGGTTAGCAAGCCTATGGGGACCTTCCCCATAGGCTAACATTGACTTCGGTAGCTTTTAGCTGCCGAAGTAGGGGGTCGAAGTTTTTTTTAAAGGGCAAGTACTTCGACTATCGAATGGTCGAATAGTCGAACGATTTTTAGTTCGAATCCTTCGATAGTCGTAGTCGAAGGTCGAAGTAGCCCATTCGATGGTCGAAGTACCCAAAAAATACTTTGAAATTCGAAGTATTTTTCATTCGAACCCTTCACTCGAGCTGAGTGAATCGGCCCCTAAATGTAGATATCTAAAAACCAAGCTGGTGCAATATTCTCCTCACTGTTATATGCTGCTATTAATACTCCAGCAAAGGTGATCTTCGAGCTGCAGGGCAGAGGAGTGAGTTTGACGGCATCTAGGACCATCTTTCTTACAAAGGAATAGACCTCAAGTATATATGAAACCATCTGGGAAATTGAGCAGACTCATCATCCTCCTGTACTAGCTGGAGGAGGGAGTTGACCCATGCATCATTGACCATGCTGACCCAGAAAGATGCCAGGATCGACAGAGTCAGAGGCAGAGAAGGTGACCTTAAGGAGACCTTCAGTTTTCTTATTGGTGGGTCCTTAAATGAGGTTGCATCACTGATTGGAGTTGTTCATGGGCAGGAAAAGTGGCAGAGGATCTTGCATGTTTCTTAAAGATGTACCCTTTGTATGGTGTCATTCCCCTTAATCTGTAAGACTTCCAGCACAGACTGCATGAGGTGATCCACATTGGAGGGAGACTCAATCAAACTCAGAATCTGAGTGGGCTGAGGAAAATAACTCCTCTTCAATAGCCACGTCTCCAGTGCTCCTCAGAAATTGGCTGGTTGGCATTCCCAGATTTTTCCATCCTAGGCCGGGGCCTGTGTGACCTTGCCACAACTCTGGGCCTGGTTGAGGAAGCCAATTGTGGAATATATTGGATAACTGACAAAGATCGAGAGAGAGAGACTGCCCATGCTTGTGTAGCTGAGACCACCGCATGAGTAGTGCCTGTGGTGGGATGGTGAGCAGCACCTGCTGATGGAAGTTCAGGGGTTTCCTTGGCCTGGTTAACCTGTGGGCAAAGTTGGCAAAAGTGGGTTGGCTCTGCCCTTCTTAAACTTGGTGATGCATTTTGTACAGGCAAAAAAGTAACTACTGAGGTAGGTTGCCTGCCTCTCCTCCCTTCAGCCAGGAGTTTTTCAACTCACCTCATTGGCTCAGCACCCCTGGACAGAATACGGTGAGCTGTAGTATTGTTCATTTTTAATACTTTGACTGGCTAAGCATAAATTTAATACATAGACAAATAATAGACTCGTATAACAGTGAAAGTGTAGTATTTTTATACATGCATTCTTATTTGACAGTAATTTGACTGAATTTCTATATATCCATAAAATTCCAGCCTGATAGACAGTTATTGGAAGATTTAGTGTTGTTTAGTCAGGGGACTCTGACCCCACAAGGATTTGAATCTTAAAGGTTTGAAAAGGGAAACTTTCTGAAACGCAGACATGAATTACAATGTGTAAAATAGTCACCACAAGGCAGGGCCATATCTCTTAGTTGACAGCAGAGACATAAGCCTAGAACTCAATGAATTTGGCTTTAGGGGAGTGCAATTTCCTGTTCCCATAAACTATTGTTTATATTGTTTAATTGAAATTGAATAGCTCCCCAAGTCCCCATCCGACTCAACTGCTGGATAAAACCACTGTTGGGTAACAGTGCAGTGACATCACATGACATCATAGATCAGGTGAGTGGGATAAGAGACTTCACCAGTTGAGATATTAAAGTGGTAAGTTGTGACTGCACTGACTGGTTTCTGCTGGGACACTGAGAGGCTGGCAGCACAATAAAGACGATTGATGAGGGACTGGGGGGGGGCATTCTGCCTACAGAGAAATCACGTATTGGTCTGATGATCTGTCCCTTTAAAATTAACATGATAAAAAAAATCTGAGTGAGTCAATGACTTGCTATGCACAGCATAGGATTATGTAAAGGCAGGAACACATATTGAAGCTCCTACCTTGGGTGTGAAAATTCCTTTTATTTGAAATTAAAGACAATTTTTGTGGTTCTGGATTCATTGTTACATGCCATGATAATCAGCACTTCAGTATAATTGTGTGCGAGCTAATATTCTAGAGATCAATCCTAGCCATTCAAATACAGCCTAGGAGGTAAGAAAGCACAAAGAGATGGTGCGCCAAACTTAGATGGAATTCCATCAGTCAGCAGCCTCTGAAAAGATCCACGTTTAAAGAATAAAATTATCCAGACAAATCTATTATACACTTGATCATTCTATCTCTCACCTCTAGGCAGATTATTAGGCAACTAAGCATAAAACATAGAAAGCAAACATATTGTTCAACTGATTTACACATAATGGGAAACTGTTGGATACAAATGGATTGTTTCAACTTCTTGGTTCCTCTACTAAATCTCTAATAACACTGATTGTTATAATAATGCAATTTATTCATTGATTTATTATTATTTTTTTTGAGGCTGCACACATTTTATTTCATTACAACTGGACCTACTGTGTTTTGTCTTTAAAGTATTCATTATAAAACAGCCTGGAAGAGAATAAGGTGTAGTATACATCTATGTTACTATTGTCTCTATGCACTTAAACCAAGTGAAAAATAAGACTGCATAATAGCCAAAGAGTTCTTTGGGTACAAATGGGGAATTAATCCATTCCTAAAGCACAGGGTCAATTGTGTTTCATTAGCCATGCAATTGTAGGTTACAGTAGTATTTAGTACTATTGAATTCTTTATGTGGGAGCTAGATATTTCACTTTGTTAAAGGGCCTATTGGGAATTAAAAGAAATTCATTAACAATCAGCTGTTGAAACTTTTGAACTATTTTTAACAAAACTGCAATAAAAATTAGCCGTAAAAGAAAAACATTTTGCAGAGACAAAAATGTTGCCAGAAGATAAAATACCCTTTGACTAAAAAGAAAAAACATACAAAATGTTGTCGCTTATTGACTTCAATGCATTCTGGGAATTTTTCAAAGTTTTGTGAATTTTTAGCAGATTCATGGATTTATTGGCAAAGCAAAATGGGACAGATTACTTCCCAGCCATGCAGAACTCAAGCAGCTTTGTTTGTTTCCCTGTAGAGCAGTCAGTGACTGTGTAGAGATTTGTATTGGATTTTATTTTTGCCTTTACATCCCCTTTAATGTTTCCAACTCAAGCTGCAGGGAAAATGACCATGGAGCCAGATTTAAACAGATAAACTGGGATTCTATTTGAAGGGTTATTTTGCTGCAGTCACTGGCTCTGCAGAGTTGCAGAAAGTTTGTATTAAACAGTACAAAAACTATAAAATCCACATTAGATTACATGACAACAGAGGACCCAGTGCAGTCTCCATATTCTGATTATTAATCAGTCTTGTATCAGTTTCTGGCAGATATTATTTGACTTGTGCTGTTTTGATAATTTATAATGATCCCTAAGCTGCAGCCCAGATCACACTGAGCATGTGCATGGTTTTGGTCTTGCAAAGATGTTTAACAAAGTTACAAGATGGTGACCCCCTGTGGCCAACTTTGAAAGCATAAATCATTTGTTTAATTAGGCTTGTGGTGCAGTAAGTTCATGTTTATATTTAGTATACAAAATACAGCATTTTCACCCTTATTCTATTTTAGACTTTACTTCTCCTTTAAGAATTTGAAATGATTGTGGTCAAATGTTCAATGAACTGTGTAGAAGACTGAATTTCCCTTTCCAAGCCTCGGCTATGTTAGAAGAGTCTCCTGACACTGTATCTAATTTCTAAAATGAATCCACTTTAATTTTCCTTCTTCATGCATCGTGCTCTTTCTCCATTTAAAACAGCAAAAGTTTTTGGCAGTAAAGGACATCACATTTCTGTGCAAGATTATTTTTTTTTTACCCTAAATGCTGCCGGGTGCCATGGGTCAAGGGAGAAAAATATATGCAAAAAAAAAAATCACATTACAGTTTTGTCTATTTTGATCTATGATCATTTTGCAGTAGACTATATCAAGTAGATTTCAGGTTGTCTGAAGGGGAAAAAACATTGTTTGTATGTATTTTATTCAGTATGAGAATTCTCTTCATTAGTGCGTATATGCAGTATGCAGATCTATTCAAACATACTCCCAATTGAATGGTTACAGATCAAAAATGATTTTGACTGTGGAATAAAGTCTAGATGTGTTTGGATTTCACAAATGGAATTATGAATCTCTTCTGTCCTTTTGCTCTTTTGGAAGATTTCATAGGTGCTCTTTTAGCTTTTTAAAAAACATGTTTAGGAAGAAAGTTACAATTTTATGAGTATCATTTCAAATTCCCACTTTTCAAATATTATTAGTTATGAATTAGTTTAATTGCGCTTTCAAAAACCTCTAAAACCACAAAAATGTTACCATTGATAAATAGGCCTCAAAATGTCTTACAGAGCTTGGCTTCATGGACCATATTTATAAAACTGTATAAAAGTTAATGTTGGAATACAGTTTACCAAACCATTGTAACACCATTGTGTAACACCAATGTTGAAAGCTTTATAAAAATAAAATGCAAATGGACTGAGTCTAAAATTCTCAGCTGTATAATGAACTGAATTAACTGGGGGAGAAAATGCGCCATGTGACATTAGTTTAAATGGGCAAAATAATATAATTTAATCTTTATCATACTGAAATAACAAACTTAATCAAACTTGTATCACTTAAAGAGTCTAATTTCTGAAATACTATACTATTTCTGAAATAGGGAAACGTATTATTCACTATCCTACCTCTTAGCATCTGCCTCTCAATTCTCTCTCAATTCTAACAGTTAGATCTAATACAACCTTTGGGGGGATGTTTCTTTAGCCTAATATATGTATCAGAGCTTACTCTTTTAAAATAACTAACTGTCAGAATTCTTGTTTCTTTATATGCAGGATTTGTGCCAAAAGGCAGTTATTTTGTTATGTTTGTGCTGAAATCAGCTAATTGAGTAAGTTTTAATACATCCTCTAGGAAAGGGAGCCCCCCTAAAAAATATACTAGACCTGTAAATTAAAGTCTGACTCCAACTCCTGCATGAGGATACAATGAACACAGACATTGCTAAGAGGGGGATAGTAAAGATTAACTTGATTATTTCAGAAATGGTACATTTTGAAATAATGTTTAGAAAGTTTCCTATAAACATATATAAAATGTTCAATTTTGCACTAATTCCCCTTTAAGTTTTTCGTACTTTCTAAAATACCCTGTGCTGGTCTAATCTGGAAAATGAGGCTGCTGGTAAGCAGTGAGCTCTTTGAAATTTAGGATGAGGAGATACTATTTGTTATCATTCTGATCCTTTAAATGTTCTCACACCTAATTTGTGAAGGGTTGTAGGTTCCCAGTTTTTACTCTACACTCTAAAAAAATTAACAAATTCGACCATTCGAAAATCGAAGTACTGTCTCTTTAAAAAACGTAGACCGTGACACTTCGCCACCTTAAACCTGCCGAATTGCTGTTTAGCCTATGGGAGACCTCCTAGAACCTCTCTCAGTCTTTGGCTAAGTTTTTAGAAGCCAAAGGTTTTTTTTGTACGATCCTTCGAACCGTTCGATTAGAAGATTTAAATAGTTCAGTTGAACTATTTTTACTTCACTCGAAAACTACTGTGGTCTAATTCGATGGTCGAATTTCGAAATTTTTTAACTTGGAAATTCGACCCTTAGTAAATGTGCCCCTTAATGTGTTACTGTATATTGTCTAAATAAGTTTGGGGAAAATGTTTTTCTTTACTGCTGGAGATGTTATGAGTATTTTATGGTTGCATGGAGCAATCCATTATCTGGTACTTGCTGAACTTGGGCAAACCCAAAACCCTATTATGCTTTATGGCAGTAAATCTTAATATACATATGAGGCACAGTCCAACTTAATGGGTTGTGAAAATATATACCTAGAACTGAGTAATTAGAGATAAGAGAAGGTAATTCTGAGTTTACATTAATTAATACAGTTGGTATACCTATTTCAGAAATTTAGATACAACAAGGGTTGATGCATGTTTTTTTACCTTTTATTTCTATTGAAGAGAATAGTTAATGCAATTTATTACAGAGGGAAATAAAACCAGAAATAGGTAGCATTCTTAAAAGGCATTAGTGTCATATGTGAAGCAGCCATTTGTGACAACTGCATAGACCTTTCAATAGAAAATTGAAGATTGCTACCTTTTAAGTATAAAAATGCTGATTTGGGTTTCGCAGTCTCTGAACTAGAGGACTGTATTTCACATGGAGTCGTTTTTTTTAATTTTCAGTTGAAAAGAGGCATTTGGCACACAACTGCCTACAGCCAACTGTCAACAAAAATCATCTGTAATAGCACACTACTGCCATTGATTTATGTGCTGATGTGATAATCTCCTCAATTTACTTAGCTAGATCTTCTCCATACAAAATAGCTAAACGTCTTGCTAGGCATTACTGAATATCTAGAGGTATCAGGATGATAACGGAGCCATATTAAAGGAATGCTCACAAACTGAAGATGTCAGTAAAAAGAACTGCTTCAGGAAAACTTGTCAAAGTTTGTTTTTTATTGTAAATATGTTCTCTTTCAAGTTTGCAAACAATGTTTTTACTAATAATTTGTGCTAATATGGGTTCAAAATAAATTGTCTCTCTATTATCTATCTATCATCTATCTATCTATCTATCTATCTATCTATCTATCTATCTATCTATCTATCTATCTATCTATCTGTTTATCTATTACTATCTACAATATGTCTGTCTGTCTATTTCTTCCTCTCCTACATAATTTAGTTAATTCCTCAGATTAAAGTATTCCACGCTTTCAAGGCCTTCTTGTTATAACAGAGGGATAGGCAATATACGGCTGTCCAGCTGTTGTAGCAGGGCGACATCTTGCAGGCAAAGGTTCTTTCCCCCCGTCACAGAAGATTTGTAATTGATATTAACTATTCATAATCATTTCAAAAATGGTTAGGTTTCTGAAGCATATTGTTATGGGAACAACTGATGATTATTATGCGTACATTAGGATGAGATGGCCAAACAAGTTTAAGAAATATGATATTTATGGTGTTTATTTTAACAAAGCAGTGCAAGGAAAATGTTCCATATACAAAATTGACATGATGAATTTTGCGCCAGGGAAGCGGCAGTTTGCTTGTTAAGCATTTAAAATACTGTCTGCTTGCTATGCTTTTCTTATCTTAATAACAAGACAGAGAGAAATATGATTAGAGGTGGGCAGGAAGAGAAAGCATATAAATAAAATGAACAATATGAAACTGTGGCCAATAGAAAGCAATTACTTGTACATGAAAACCATGCATCATCTTATGTAAAGTTGCATAGTATTGAAACCATGTTTTTTTTTAAGTATTTATTTAGCTTAAAAAAAACTGTACTTAAAAATTTATAGGCACTTTTTCTGCTTTCATTGTTGAGTGCATTTCCTGGTAATCATAGGGAAAAAATCAGATTTTCAAGATTTTTTCAGTTTTTCAATTTTTTTTCGTAATTTTCACCCAAAAACTTCAATAACTTCGGGGTATTGCACAAGTGCACATCATAAAATTATTGGGACGACTTATATGCAACCTCAACAGGTCTGAGATGCCAGATTTTCAGACTCTGACTTTTCCATCCTTGGGGTTTAATAAATTTCGAAAAATTCTTGATTTTTTACAAGTCTGATTTTATTAAAAAAATTACAGTTTTTTGTGAGTTTTGAATTCCGAGTTTTGTAAATAACCCCCTAAGTGTTATAGCCTCTTCCTTTCATTGAATGGAAGTGTATTGGTCTGTTTCTTTTTCCTAATGTTCATGTGTTTGTGTCCTTATTTAAATTAGGGGTTATTTACTAATATTAGTTAAATTTGAACCTGGGCAATATACCACATTTTTGCTTTTAAACTTGCAGCTAGCTGAAAAAATCTTGATCTGAAAGGACCACCATCAGTAATCAGTGGGTCCCATGTTACTATGTAAATAGGACCCTCCCCTCACTAGCATTGCCAAGTGTTCAAATCTGCCTCTTTGTCCAGGAGCTGAGTAAGTTTCACAAGACATTTTGTTGGTTTACCAATTATCTGATTAGTTTGTTTGACATGGATGTCTATGTAAGCTATACATATGAAGTTCAGCACAAATAAAGTGATTGCATTCCTACTACACTGTTTCGGTTAAGGGAGTGACTTATTAAAATTCAGATTTCTATTTTTTTTACTGATCATATTTTTTTATTTCTCAAAAATTTCTACAAAAATTAGCAATTTATGAAGTGTAAAAACCACAAAAACTGTAATACATAACTGAGCCACGTAACAGCTGTTGAGTTACCATAGAAGTCAATGGGAGCTGAATTCATTAGATGTTTTGGAGATTTTCCTATTTATTAGAGCATCATTGAGAATTTTTTGTTCCATTTATACTTTTTATATTCAGATCTTTTTTTCATGCAATTCATGGTTTTAGAGAAATAGAGTTTAATTATGGTTTTGAAAGCCTCTAAAAGCACTAAAATGCAATCTTTAATACATAGACCTCCATGGTCCATTTTACCAAAATTCAAGATGTGTTTTTTCATGATTATAGAAACAACTTGAACACAAATATACTTGAGAATATTCTTAGGAATCTTTAATAGTCATTATTTATTTAAAAAAAACACATAAACAATCACCAGAAAAAACACAGCACTTAAAGATGGCAATGTTCAATAGAAGTCAATGGGGATTTTATTAATGTTGTTAAAACATTTCATTATTTTAGTCTCATTGAAAATAAATGGAGCACTCTGATTCTCATTGGCGTGTGTCTTTTTTTATGAGTATAAGCTCATGTAGGGATAGTCTCTTGCAGATTAATCTTAATTAAGCTAACCTTCGGTAGGGGGAAAAGTTGCCCAAGTTTTGTTTCAGTTTCTTCTTTGGTGTGCAAATTATTTTCCCCAACCTCGAAAATTAGTAAATAGACATCAAAATGTGTAATGGGGCAATGTCATAAAAGACATAAACAGAAGACAAATTTCCATAGATAAGAACAAAAATATAACTCCTCAGGTATTCTCTTGGAAATTAATTGCACATACAGCATTGCTTGTAGTTTTATTAAATCCACTTTCAGATGGGCCAATACTTTTGTGGGTTTGCAAAACCTATACTAAATTCTCACATAGGAAAAATTGTTCCCTTTAACAACTTTTATTGCATTCCCCTCTAAGTCACATTTACGTTGATTTAATAACATTCAACAAGAAATGTCATTGAGTAAAAGCTTGGAGACCAATTAATCAGTTCATTTTAAAAAAGTTGTGAAAAAAATTGTGATTAAACATGATAATTTTTTTCTCGAACACTGCAAAGTATTTTTAAAAATCTTGAATAGGGAAAAAACTGACTGTAAGTTGCAGAAAATGTTGATTATTATGAATTGTTCCATTCATTTTTACAAAACTTGAAAAACAAAATAGGTTCAATGCTGATAATAGGAGACCCATTGACTTTAGAAGACTTTCATTGCTAGATTTTTTCGAATTGTAATTTTCTTTATTCTCAGTTAAAATGTCATCTCAAACTCACCCTTCATTTATTAAAACAGAGGTATTGCAAAGACAGTTTTTTTATCTTCGGCTAAATAGGAACCCTGATTATATCATATCAGTTATAGATTTAACAGGACTCTATTATGAGAGTTATTCTTGGTAGCACTAAGGGAGTTATTTATCAGAGTTCGAATTTATCTCAATATTTTCTGAAAAAAACTGTGACCAAATCCCCATGGGTGTTTTGGGCTTATTTATTAATACACTTTCCCGAAAACTTTGTTTGTGGGAAAAAATCCAGAAAAAATAGATTTTCACGTTTTTTTGGCTTTTTCATCCAATTTTCACTCCAAATTTTGTTTGAAAACTCTTTTTATTGCCAAAAACCCAGCACACATCAAAAAATCATTGGGACTTCTCCCATTGACTTATATGCAACTTCAACCGGTCTGAGATGCCGGATTTTCAGATTCGGACTTTTCCCATCCTCTGGGTTTAATAAATGCAAAAAAAAAATTGTGATTTTTTTAAAAGTCAGATTTTATTTAAAAAATCGTGAATTTTTTGTGATTTTTGGATTCAGAGTTTAGTAAATAACCCCCTACGGCTTTCATCTTGTCAGGGCGTGTTTCAGGAACAGCCCTTAATCATAGGTTATGATTAAGGGGTGTTCCTGAATAGGGATGTAGCGAACGTCGGAAAAAAAGTTCGCGAACATATTCGCGAACTTGCGCAAAAATGCGAGCGGTTCGCGAACGGTTCGCGAACCCCATAGACTTCAATGGGAAGGCGAACTTTAACATCTAAAAAAGACATTTCTGGCCAGAAAAATGATTTTAAAGTTGTTTAAAGGGTGCAACGACCTGGACAGTGGCATGCCAGAGGGGGATCAAGGGCAAAAATTTATCTGAAAAATCTGCCTGTGTGTGCTTGGAAGAGATAGTGTAGGGGGAGAGCTGTTAGTGATTTCAGGGACAGATGATAGTAAGTTTGCTGGCTAGTAATCTGCTTGATACTGCTCTGTATTGGAGGGACAGAAGTCTGCAGGGATTTGAGGGACATTTTAGCTTAGGTAGCTTTGCTGGCTAGTAATCTACTGTTCTCTTTAAACAACTGCCATACATTGACCTTGTAGGCATTGTTTGCCCAGTTTTTTTGGACGCAGCCACTGAAGCACAGTTGCCAGAAAAAATATGCCATATAAATGCTGAAAATAGTCATTTTTCGCCATACGTTGACCTTTTAGACATTGTTTGCCCAGTTTTTTTGGACGCAGCCACTGAAGCACAGTTGCCAGAAAAAATATGCCATATAAATGCTGAAAATAGTCATTTTTCGCCATACGTTGACCTTGTAGACATTGTTTGCCCAGTTTTTTTGGTTGCAGCCACTGAAGCACAGTTGCCAGAAAAAATATGCCATATAAATGCTGAAAATAGTCATTTTTTGCCATATACGTTGAGTCAACGTATGGCAAAAAATGACTATTTTCAGCATTTATGTGGCATATTTTTTCTGGCCTCTGTGCTTCATTGGCTGCGGCCAAAAAAACTGGGCAAACAATGCCTACAAGGTCAACGTCGTTGACCGTGTAGGCATTGTTTGCCCAGTTTTTTTGGCCGCAGCCACTGAAGCACAGAGGCCAGAAAAAATATGCCATATAAATGCTGAAAATAGTCATTTTTTTGGTCGCAGCCACTGAAGCACAGTTGCCAGAAAAATTATGCCATATAAATGCTGAAAATATAAATTTTTTTGGTTGCAGCCACTGAAGCACAGAGGCCAGAAAAATTATGCCATATAAATGCAGAAAATATGCATTTTTTTGGTCGCAGCCACTGAAGCACAGTTGACAGAAAAATTATGTCATATAAATGCTGAAAATATAATTTTTTTTGGTTGCAGCAACTGAAGCACAGAGGCTAGAAAAATTATGCCATATAAATGGACAAAATATGCATTTTTTTGGTTGCAGCCACTGAAGCACAGAGGCCAGAAAAATTATGCCATATAAATGCAGAAAATATGCATTTTTTTGGTTGCAGCCACTGAAGCACAGAGGCCAGAAAAATTATGCCATATAAATGCAGAAAATATGCATTTTTTTGGACGCAGCCACTGAAGCACAGTTGCCAGAAAAAATATGCCATATAAATGCTGAAAATAGTCATTTTTCGCCATACGTTGACCTTGTAGACATTGTTTGCCCAGTTTTTTTGGTTGCAGCCACTGAGGCCAGAAAAAATTAAACCAGTAGGGTTTGCACCCTAGTTTGTAACGGTGGCGGAGGGAGGAGGACGCTAAAGGACAGCTGTGTGTGGAGTCATGAGGCTTGAAGAGAAGGACAGCTGCATAGAAGTCAGAACAAGTCTTCCGGCGTGCAGTAACCCTCCGAGATCCACCCCTCATTCATTTTAATAAAGGTCAGGTAATCGACACTTTTGTGACCTAGGCGAGTTCTCTTCTCAGTTACAATCCCTCCTGCTGCACTGAAGGTCCTTTCTGAGAGCACACTTGAGGCTGGGCAAGACAAGAGGTTCATGGCAAATTGTGACAGCTCTGGCCACAGATCAAGCCTGCGCACCCAGTAGTCCAGGGGTTCATCGCTCCTCAGAGTGTCGATATCTGCAGTTAATGCCAGGTAGTCCGCTACCTGCCGGTCGAGGCGTTCTTTGAGGGTGGATCCAGAAGGGTTGTGGCGCTGCCTTGGACAGAAAAACATTTGCATGTCTGATGTTACAGACCGGCCAAAGGGCTTTGTCCTTGCAGGTGTGCTCGTGGCAGGATTACTGGCACCTCTGCCCCTGGAATGTTGATGAGTTCCT
Source organism: Xenopus petersii (assembly GCA_038501925.1). Taxonomy (NCBI): domain Eukaryota; kingdom Metazoa; phylum Chordata; class Amphibia; order Anura; family Pipidae; genus Xenopus; species Xenopus petersii. Next base: position 147,007,692 of record CM076681.1, on the reverse strand, counting down.
GAAGTGACATCACCCTTAAAAGCATTGTACAACATGTTTTGCAGGCTGGTTTGTAAATGCCGCATCTTTTCGGACTTGTGGTATGTTGGTAACATTTCTGCCACTTTATGCTTGTACCGAGGGTCTAGTAGCGTTGCGACCCAGTACAGGTCCTTCTCCTTAAGCCTCTTGATACGGGGGTCCTTCAACAGGCATGCCAGCATGAAAGACCCCATTCTCACAAGGTTGGATGCAGAGCTATCCATCTCCGCTTCCTCATTATCAAGGACTGCATCATCCACGGTCTCCTCCCCCCAGCCACGTACAAGACCAGGGGTCCCCAAAAGGTCACCACTAGCCCCCTGGGAAGCCTGCTCCTGTTGGTCCTCCTCCTCCTCCTCCACAAAGCCACCTTCCTCCTCTGACTCCACTTCTGGCACCTCTCCCTGCGTTGCAGCAGGTGCCTGGGTTCGTTCTGGTGATTCCGACCAGAAATCGTGAGCTTCCAGCTCCTCGTCACGCTGGTCTACAGCCTCATCTGTCACTCGTCGCACGGCACGCTCCAGGAAGAAAGCGAAGGGTATTAGGTCGCTGATGGTGCCTTCGGTGCGACTGACCATATTTGTCACCTCTTCAAAAGGTCGCATGAGCCTGCAGGCATCGCGCATAAGCACCCAGTAACGGGGGAAAAAAATCCCCAGCTCTGCAGATCCAGTCCTACCACCCAGTTCAAAAAGGTACTCGTTGACGGCCCTTTGTTGTTGCAGCAGACGTTCCAACATAAGGAGCGTTGAATTCCAGCGAGTCTGGCTGTCAGAAATCAAACGCCTGACTGGCATGTTGTAGCGCTGCTGAATGTCAGCAAGGCGTGCCATGGCTGTGTAGGAACGTCTGAAATGGGCCGACACCTTTCTGGACTGGGTGAGAACGTCCTGGAATCCTGGGTACTTGGAGACAAAACGTTGGACTATTAAATTTAACACATGTGCCATGCAGGGCACATGTGTTAAATTTCCCAGTCTCAACGCTGCCAACAGATTGCTTCCATTGTCACACACCACTTTTCCGATCTGCAGTTGGTGTGGGGTCAGCCACCGATCGGCCTGTGACTGCAGAGATGACAGGAGTACAGATCCGGTATGGTTTTTGCTTTCCAGGCACGTCATCCCCAAGACAGCGTGACAACGGCGTACCTGGCACGTCGAATAGCCTAGGGGGAGCTGGGGGTGCACAGGTGTGGAGGAGGAGAAGGAGGACCCAGCAGCAGAGTAAGAAGAAGAAGAGGAAGAAGACGAGGTAGAGAGCGATGGAGGAGTAGAGGTGGTGGCAGAACCGCGTGCAATCCGTGGCGGTGACACCAACTCCACTGTTGTTGTTGAGCTACCCATTCCCTGCTTCCCATTCCCAGCCATTACCAAGTTCACCCAGTGGGCAGTGTAGGTGACATACCTGCCCTGACCATGCTTGGAGGACCATGCGTCAGTAGTCATATGGACCTTTGGCCCAACACTAAGTGACAGAGATGCGGTAACTTGGCTCTGCACATGTTGGTACAGGTGTGGTATTCCCTTTTTAGAAAAAAAATTGCGGCTGGGTACCTTCCACTGCGGTGTCCCAATTGCTACAAATTTGCGGAAGGCCTCAGAGTCCACCAGCTGGTATGGTAAAAGCTGGCGGGCTAAGAGTGCAGACAAGCCAGCTGTCAGACGCCGGGCAAGGGGGTGACAGTCAGACATTGGCTTCTTACGCTCAAACATGGCCTTCACAGAAACTTGGCTGGTGGCAGATGACTGGGAATGGGAACAGGTGGTCAAGGTGGAAGGCGGAGTGGAGGGTGGTTCAGATGGGTCAAGGAGAGCAGAGGTAGAGCAGTAAGATGCTGGACCAGAAGGAGTGTGGCTTTTAGTTTGCCTGTTGCCTTTGAGGTGTTGCTCCCAAAGTGCTTTGTGCTTGCCGCTCATGTGCCTTCGCATAGAAGTTGTACCTATGTGGCTGTTGGGCTTACCAAGGCTCAGTTTCTGACTGCACTCATTGCAAATTACAATGCTTTTGTCAGAGGCACACACATTAAAAAAATCCCACACTGCTGACTTTTTGGAAGTGTGCGATCTGGCGGTAACAGTAGAAGTTGGCGGCATTGGCGGCAATGGCGGGTGCGTTGGCTGGCTGAACACAGGTGCCGATACATGTTGTTGCCCTACTGATCCCTGCGGGCTGTCCTCCCTGCTTCTTCTAAGTCTTATTCTCCTACTGCCTCTCTGACTCTCCGTCTCTCCATCTGAACTACCCTCCTCTTGCTCTCTTCTACTAGGCACCCACAAAACATCAATCTCCTCATCATCATTCTCCTCAGATGCATCAATTTCTTCTGACACATCACAGAAGGAAGCAGCAGCGGGGACCTCCTCCTCATCACTCATCATTATGTCCATCTCTGTCGTGTTCTCTGCCAGAATTAAATCTGGTGTAACGTCCTCATCTCCTTCATCTTCTTCTGCCAATAATGGTTGCGCATTACTCAGTTCAAGAAACTCATGGGAAAATAACTCCTCTGACTCCAGTGAAGAAGGGGCACCGGTGGTGGAGGAAGTGTTACGTGGGGTGGCCATAGCAGTGGAGGATGAGGAGGATGTTGTGGTAAAGTTAGAAACGGTAGAGGATGGGGTGTGCTGTGTAAGCCAGTCAACTACCTCTTCAGCATTTTGGGAGTTCAGGGTCATTGGCTTTTTAAAACTGGGCAATTTGCTAGGGCCACAGGATTGCATAGCAGCACGGCCCCTAGCACGGCCTCTGCGTGGCGGCCTGCCTTTGCCTGGCATTATTTTTAAAAAAACAACAACAACAAAAACTCAGTTGGTTTTTCTGGAAACGATAATACACACAGCTAGATGGCAGTTTGAAGAAAACAGTGTGCAAATAATGCCTACAAGATCAACGTATACACTACTACAGCGGTGGATACGGATTACGTAAAATATATGAATGCTGCTTGAAAAAAAGTAACTCAAGTGGTTTTTCTAGAGACGATAATATTATCAATATTTAGACAAAATGTGAACAAGCTCACACAGCTAGATGGCGATTTGAAGAAAACACTGTGCAAATAATGCCTACAAGGTCAACGTATACACAGCGGTGGATACGGATTACGTAAAATATAAGAATGCTGCTTGAAAAAAAGTCACTCCGGTGTTTTTTCTGGAGACGGTAATATTATGGATATTTAGACAGAATGTGAACACGGTCACACAGCTAGATAGCAGTTGGTTGAATAACACACTGGGCAAAAAATGCCTACAGGGCAAATAATGCCTACAAGGTCAACGTATACACAGCGGTGGATACGGATTACGTAAAATATAAGAATGCTGCTTGAAAAAAAGTCACTCCGGTGTTTTTTCTGGAGACGGTAATATTATGGATATTTAGACAGAATGTGAACACGGGCACACAGCTAGATAGCAGTTGGTTGAATAACACACTGGGCAAAAAATGCCTACAGGGCAAATAATGCCTAAAAGGTCAACTTATACACTACTACAGCGATGGATACGGATTACGTAAAATTTATTATGGCTGCTTGAAAAAAGTCACTCCGGTGTTTTTTCTGGAGACGGTAATATTATGGATATTTAGACAGAATGTGAACACGGTCACACAGCTAGATAGCAGTTGGTTGAATAACACACTGGGCAAAAAATGCCTACAGGGCAAATAATGCCTACAAGGTCAACGTATACACAGCGGTGGATACGGATTACGTAAAATATAAGAATGCTGCTTGAAAAAAAGTCACTCCGGTGTTTTTTCTGGAGACGGTAATATTATGGATATTTAGACAGAATGTGAACACGGGCACACAGCTAGATAGCAGTTGGTTGAATAACACACTGGGCAAAAAATGCCTACAGGGCAAATAATGCCTAAAAGGTCAACTTATACACTACTACAGCGATGGATACGGATTACGTAAAATTTATTATGGCTGCTTGAAAAAAGTCACTCCGGTGTTTTTTCTGGAGACGGTAATATTATGGATATTTAGACAGAATGTGAACACGGTCACACAGCTAGATAGCAGTTGGTTGAATAACACACTGGGCAAAAAATGCCTACAGGGCAAATAATGCCTACAAGGTCAACGTATACACAGCGGTGGATACGGATTACGTAAAATATAAGAATGCTGCTTGAAAAAAAGTCACTCCGGTGTTTTTTCTGGAGACGGTAATATTATGGATATTTAGACAGAATGTGAACACGGGCACACAGCTAGATAGCAGTTGGTTGAATAACACACTGGGCAAAAAATGCCTACAGGGCAAATAATGCCTACAAGGTCAACGTATACACAGCGGTGGATACGGATTACGTAGAATATAAGAATACTGCTTGAAAAAAAGTCACTCCGGTGTTTTTTCTGGAGACGGTAATATTATGGATATTTAGACAGAATGTGAACACGGGCACACAGCTAGATAGCAGTTGGTTGAATAACACACTGGGCAAAAAATGCCTACAGGGCAAATAATGCCTACAAGGTCAACGTATACACAGCGGTGGATACGGATTACGTAAAATATAAGAATGCTGCTTGAAAAAAAGTCACTCCGGTGTTTTTTCTGGAGACGGTAATATTATGGATATTTAGACAGAATGTGAACACGGGCACACAGCTAGATAGCAGTTGGTTGAATAACACACTGGGCAAAAAATGCCTACAGGGCAAATAATGCCTAAAAGGTCAACTTATACACTACTACAGCGATGGATACGGATTACGTAAAATTTATTATGGCTGCTTGAAAAAAGTCACTCCGGTGTTTTTTCTGGAGACGGTAATATTATGGATATTTAGACAGAATGTGAACACGGTCACACAGCTAGATAGCAGTTGGTTGAATAACACACTGGGCAAAAAATGCCTACAGGGCAAATAATGCCTAAAAGGTCAACTTATACACTACTACAGCGATGGATACGGATTACGTAAAATTTATTATGGCTGCTTGAAAAAAGTCACTCCGGTGTTTTTTCTGGAGACGGTAATATTATGGATATTTAGACAGAATGTGAACACGGTCACACAGCTAGATAGCAGTTGGTTGAATAACACACTGGGCAAAAAATGCCTACAGGGCAAATAATGCCTAAAAGGTCAACTTATACACTACTACAGCGGTAGTAAAATAAAAAAAAGTTAAATAAAAAAAGAATGAATATTAAAAAAAAAAAAATTAAAGTTGGTGCTGCTGAACTACTAGGAGCAGCAGATTAGCACACCAGTCCCACTCCCCAACACTGCTAGACTAATAGCACTGGGCTCTTATAGTAGTAGTAGTAGTAGTAGTAGTAGTAGTAAAACAACAAAAAAATAAATAAAAGCAGTCCTTACAAGGACTATTGCTATTGCAGCAGTCAGCAGATGAGATCAGAAGCAGGACAGCTGCCCACTGCAGCTACATACAGAGCACTGCAGTAGAAGGTAGATTACTAGCCAGCAAAGCTACCTAAGCTTAAATGTCCCTCAAACCCCTGCAGACTTCTGTCCCTCCAATAACAGAGCAGTATCAAAACGATTACTAGCCAGCAAACTTTCAACTGTCCCTGAAATCACTAACAGGCAGCAGCTCTCTCCCTACACTATCTCTTCAGCACACACAGGCAGAGTGAAAAAAAGCTGCAGGGCTTCGGTTTTTATAGGGAAGGGGAGTGGTCCAGGGGAGAGCTTCCTGATTGGCTGCCATGTACCTGCTGGTCTGGGGTGAGAGGGCAAAAAAAAGCGCCAACAATGGCGAACCCAAAATGGCGAACGTCGCGCGACGTTCGCGAACTTCCGGCGAGCGCGAACACCCGATGTTCGCGCGAACACCCGATGTTCGCGCGAACAAGTTCGCCGGCGAACAGTTCGCGCCATCTCTATTCCTGAAATGCGTTAGGTGTCTTTTGCACTCCAGCAACCTTAATTTACTTTTAATGATTGAATAAACAGTTACTTTTACTTCAAATGGCGGTGTACCATCCTTTTCCTCATATATGGTTATTTATCAAAACCTGAAGAGTTCTCACTATTTTTTGAAAACTACTCTGACCAAATCTGCATTGACTTTTTCCCCCCTGTTTATCAATAAATTTCACAAATTTTTCTTGTGCCGAAAAAAGTCACAATAAAATCCTTAAAAATCTGAATCCAACTTTTTTCTGATTTTGTGCTCAAAACCTATGATGTTATTTTGTAAAATTGCCCAAAAGCTATGATTTTTTTCAGAGACCCAGAACAACTTAAAATTTTTAACGAGACATCTGTCATTGACTTTTTCATGTTCTTGGCAGGTCTGAGTTGGAGAACATTTTTCATCAGACTTTAATAAATTCTCCCCCCCCAAAAAATTGTATTTTCCCCTTTAAAAGTCCAACCAGAATAATGCGAACTTTAGTAAATAACCCCCTTAATGAGCAAGATTGTGGGGGTTATTAATCAAAATCCTAAAAGTGCTCCCTATTTTCTGAAAAATACTCAGACCAAATCCACACTGACTTTTTCCATCTATTTATTTTTAAAAATTTTCTTGTGCGGAAAAAGGCACAATAAAATTGTAAAAAATCTGAATCCTACAATTACCTTTTTCATCAGACATTTAACACCATCAGACTTAAATAAATGCTGAAAAATCTAGGTTTTTTTCTCAGAGAGATTTGCATTTTCCCCTTTAAAAGTCTGACCAATTTGGATCTTAATAAATAATCCTCTGTATTATTGCCATTACTAAAATAAAGCTAGATAACTTTCATGTCTAGACTCTGAATATAGAATTTTACTCCTGGGGGATGACATAGAAGGGATGAGCGTGATTTCTAATTGACTTTATATCTACTGTATGTAACCACACTTGAACTCTGAGAGACAGCATATAGAAAAAAAAAATCTATATGTCTTTATATTAAGTTTAACCTTAACCAAAAACCTTATAAAAAAAAAGCCTTATAGGTGTATTCTCATTGAACATAATAGTAGTGATGGGCGAATCTGTCCTGCTTCGATTCCCCGAGAAAGTCACGAAACTCCGGCAAAATTCTCAAAACTGCAAAATATTTTTGAAATGCATTCAAGTCAATAGGCGTCAAGATGATTTCGATGCGTGACAATTTTGACACAAGTGACAATTTTTTGTCCAAATACTTTAAAGTCAATGGGCGTCTGAATAATTTTGACGTGCGTCAATTTTTTTGTTGCAGAGAATTTTCCCACTGCCAATTTTCACTGCAGTTTCGTAAAAACATTCGCTGATGACGGAATCCGGAAATTTGCTGCAAATCAATGCCTGCTGAATCAATTTGCCCATCACTACATAATAGACCAGACAAGTTTAATATAGAGGCTTGTTGTAGACACCTTAATGCCAAACAAGTAAAACTTGTCAAGGTGCAGTAGAAGTCAATGGGAGGTGTGCTGATCCTATTGGACCATTTTTAAACAAGTTTTTTAGAGGTTATCTGATTTTTTTTGCTATGAATTGGCTGAAAAACTCATTTTTTTAGAGGTATTCATATTTTTTGGGATTGTTCAGTACTTTTTCTGGTTTGTACCATTTTTATTCAGAACTTTTAATAAATGTAATTACAAACATGGTTTTAGATTTTGTGAGTTTAGTCATGGTTTCAAAAACCTTCAAAAAACTCTAAAATCTAATCTTTAATAAATAAGCCTCTAAATAAGTAAAAACATTTTGCTTTTGTATTCACAGTTTTTTACTGATAATTTGTAGATGTCAATGTGCTTATCTGCGCAATCTGAATTCTGCATTATGCTAATGCTTTCATCCACAGTGATAATTGTGCATGTTAAATGGCCTCTGCAAAACACATGTAATTTTTTTGCCAGAGAAAGAAATCCCATATCTGAGAAATATTGGAAACACTTATCTAAAATGTTGTATTCTTTTATGTTAAACTATAGAAATAACTTTAGGGTGTATTGTAATTCGTATCTTCCTTGAAGTGCATCATATTAGGTCATTAAATATGATAGCTATACATTGTTACTGTATTGAATAAAACTACTAGTGTGAAATTCCAAAGACTGGAGAAGACCGTGTTCAAAGTAAAATGCAACATCCTTCCTTGTAGAGCTCATCTTAAGCCTCCATGTCATTTATGTCTTATTGAAGAATTCAAATTAATGGCTTTCTGGTGATTTTAAAGCTTAAATTATCAGGTTATTAAAACAAAGCAGAGAACATAATTATCATAAATGGAGAAATTTCATTTTGAAGCTTATCTATTTGTGCTAAGTATCTTGTCTGTAAGTAATTTGAGCCTTTATGGCTTCAGTAAAATAATGACCATACTGCACATCTACATTTCGTTAACTGCCTAACATACTTCAGTGAATGTCTATAGACTTGAAATGTACAGAACTTTCAGTACCTTATAAACACAAAATGTTAGCAAAATATTTTGTTGTACAATATATGGGTATAGAAGGGTCTGAACAATTAGGCATATGCAATTATTAAGTACAATATGCAATTATTAAGTATAACAATACATTCTTTATCTGTTACTATTAATGGCTAGTGATGAGCAAATTTATTTGCCAGGCATAGATTTGTGGTGAAATTCTGCACTTCCCCACCTGCAAATGTTTCTGTGAAACTGTGGCAAAAGTTCACGGCAGAAAATTTCACTGCGATAAAATTGTTGCAGAGATAAAAAGTCGCCATAAGAAAAAACGCTTGTTAACTTGTGCTTTTGAATTTGGAGAAAATTGTCACACTAGTAAAAACTTGTAGCTTGTCAAGGCACTAAAATGAGCTTTTCTGAAATTCCTGGTTTTTGTTGCCCCAGTATATATTTGTTTTTTGCACCAGACATTAAATTATATAACATTATGGTCACTATTACCCAGGGGTTCAATGACTTGAATGAGAGATCACTAGATCCAGAATAGCATTTTTTCTGGTTGGCTCCTCAACAACCTGTACCATAAACCTTTATGCAAAAAGTTTATAAACTATCCTGGCAGTACTGTTGCACCAGTCAATATCTGGGTAATTAAAATCAGCCATTATCGCATCTTTCTATTTATCTTTCTGTTGCCTCTGTCCCTCTGAAACTAATACAAACTGCCCAGTCATGTGACTCATTCAGCCATGTTTCATCCAATCACATCATATTTTCCTTCCAGCACCTCCAGCTCTCCCATTTTACCAGTCAGACTCCTTGTATTTGCAAACATACATTTAATACTAGAACCATTTTGCATTTTGTGGTCCTCCCTGTCCTTAACAGTACCTCCAACCATATCTCCTCCCCTATTTTCCCTTGCTTTGCCCACTATCTCATCTAACCTGTCTTAGGTACTTTACTGAACCCTCCCCCCAACGCCTAATTTAAAATCTCCTCCACCATCTAGCCATCTTCTCCCCCAAAGCAGCTGCACCATCATCATTGAGGTGCCCCATCCCTGGCAAAGAGCCTGTAGCCGATTGAGAAATCAGCAGTCCCTACACCAATCTCTCAGCCACACCTTAATCTCCCTAAACCCCTCCTGTCTTCTTAAAGGAGAAGGAAACCCCCTTGACGCAAAAATCCCTCCCCCTGTGTTGCCCCCTCCCTCCTCTCCCCTGGCCTACCTGTCCCGCCGGGCAAATGCCCCTAACTTGTTAATGGAATTCACAGGCGCCATCTTCTCGCATGCACAGTAGGAGCATTTTACCGGTATGAATCTACTGCGCATGCGCCACAAGTGAAATCGGAAAACTTTGTGACTTTTGGTGCATGTGCAGTAGATCCGTGTTTTAGATCACGTTTAATCAATCATTCTATCAGACATAAAGTATTTTTCTGTGTCTATTTTTCTATTTTATGTCTTTTGGAAATGTTATATGGTAGCTATGGCTTTTTGTTCATTACACTTTGGCTGTGTGTTTGAGTAACTCTGTTCTAGTTTTGGATACTAAATTTTTATGTTTTATGTCAACTTTTATCACTTGACATAGCTCTAAATTGTCAGTTTTGAAAACTCTAAAACTCAAGCATTTTAACACAAAACTTGAATTGCTGTAAATATCTAAATCCAAAGATTGTCGAATCAAACTATACTATTTAGATGGCAACCAAAACGTGCAATTTTAAACATGGGTCATGGCCTAAAAAAGAAATTGTGTCTATGTTAAAAATCTAGATATTTTCAGTTATTTTATTTAAGTTAACTGAAATGGGAATAAACCAAACCTTTTGTAAAGGCATTTTAAGGGTTTAGTCAATTCTTAATTTGTATAATCATAAATATTCCCTGCAGCTAGACTTAACCTTGATTGAAGTCATCTAGTGGTGGTGAGTGATAAAAGAATCGTCAATTAAGCATTATTTTCTTTCACTGAGGTTTTAAGTTTATTTGTCCTAATATAATTACTGTTACAGTTTATGAATAAATTACAAGGTCATACTTGTTTAAATACACCCTGGAAACTACACCAATGCACTGCTTGGCATATGACACAATTGCATTACTGTAGTTTTACCATGTGACCCAGCACAGTGCATTGTGGGAGCTAAGACTCAATTTTACAGTCCATGCTATGGAAGAAAAGCCCTTGTCCCTATGCAGTGTGTACCAGAGGTTGCCAGAAGGTGCCTCTGCTGCGCAACTGTTTGATAAAGCTTTGTTGCCATGTGCTCACAGCTATTGTTGCTTTCATTTTCATGGAGAATGGAGTGACTGTTTTGCTGGGGTGCAGCAGGCTATGGAAAAACCATATTGTTGGCGATGCCCTGTGTGGGCTCAGGGATAATGGGACCCCGATAATCTAGATCTTTGTGAGAGGTGCCGCCCTGCAGTTGGAGGCCAGTCAGATAGGCTTTGCTGTGCTCACACCATGGATGGTGTTGGGAGCATGCACTAAAGATTCAATTTTCGTGTGCTTGGCTGAAGAATTTCATCACTGTGGATGCCTGTTCCAGCTCTGTGTGAGCCCCGGATGAGTTTGCCTGTGGGAGAGTAGTGAAAGGATCCAGCATGTATTCCCTGTTAAAAATACAGGTGTTGTTTGTGTACCTGCTACATGGGAGAAACTACCTCTGTCCATTTAGAGAGGTATTTGGGCAGGTAGCGCTACCTGGGGAAAGTTAAAAGCTCCTTGGGGAATAAGGGACTGTGAGACTATTTGTCAACCAAGATTGGACTGCAACTGGTTCCCTAGGGTAGTGGGTCAGTAATATGTAACATGCATATTTACTCTGCACTTTTACTATTACATAAAATATTTGTTACATTGCAAATGTGTGTTTTATTATAGTTTCCTAATGGAGTCCCCCACAGGTGTATTCCTGAATCACATTAGGTGGAGGCACTGCCATGAGAGGTAATTCCCAGTACCCTTTCACTTAGCAAAGGAGACTCAGGACCTGTAAGTGGTAAGAAGTTAAGGATGTATGACCTATGGCACAGGGAGGTGGCCAAGGGGTTACAATAATACGGTTGACCATCCATGGTTTGCAATCCCTGGCAGTGTTCCTGCCCCCACCAACTGTTAATGGATATCCTTGGCTGGTGGTGACATTACATAAACATTACCAATAAGTCTAAAGCTCCTGGACCTTATAGTATTCTTGAAAATGTTTTACCACTCATCTCAGCAGCAGTTTAGCAGTTCAACTGAATGCCAGGAATATCCTGAGATGTTAAACCCTTAAAGGTAAACAGCATTGCCAGGAGTGGTGAGGATGAGAAGGTGAGAAATTCCAGGTTTTTCACCCTAGTCCGTGGGTTTTCTAGAAGTATTTGTGGGTAACACACAAACACTATAAACTTTTTATCTCCAAATCCATTAAACAGTGCAGTAGAACAGTGTATGCAAATGCATGCAGCTGGCAATTTAATTGTGTCTATACTTAGAATTACAAATAGATTATAGAATATCCACCCTTTTTCTTGAAGGCTACAATAAGAACTCAGGTATTTGCAAAATTTATTTTTATTGTGCTTTATTATTGTATAGTTTTACAATAAAGAACAAAGTAATCAAGCACGTTTTTAAACAAAATAAAACATGAATACAAATATAACTGTATGCATTATGAATTGGATTCATTTAACCAAATGAACTAAATAACAAAATAAATGAAGAAATTAAATAAAGAAAATAAGAATAATTTCTTGTGCTGGAGTAAGTCTCATTTTTGGTAAAGCTAAAAGTAAATAGTAAACTGTACAATATATTTTAAAGGCTGTCAGTTTCTCTGTCAGCAAACTTGCTCTTTTGCTGGAAAACATATTTTTGGTATAAAAGGGATGAATAAAAAAGGATATAGATTGGGCAAGGTCAAAGTACTGTACTGGCAATTTCTTTTTTATTGGGAGAGCTACATGTAGGGGGTGTAAGAAAAAGTGTATATACTCTATATATATATAATTATGATGTGACTGTGATCTGACTGTGTTTTTCAGTTACAGTGTTATAGTTTGTGGCACTTTGTTAACAATTCTGGAGACATGTAGTGCCTTTTAAAACCCACTTTATTAATACAACCCATTTGTAAGGGGCCTTATTTTATGCCACAATATGATTGCTCTTAGTAGACAAATAATGATGCTAATCTTTCTGGCATGAGGATCAATGGACTGCCCGAGTTAAGCCAATAATTAGCTTGTCTTCTTTTTATCACTGAGAATGCACAAATGATCGTCAGGTGTGCACTGGCCATTCCTTTTCTCTTATTTCTCTCAATACTTTTGGTAGGCTGAATGCAGCTGCACTAGAACAAGTTAAAGCTCCGCTATCAAGATGATGAACAATTTGGATGAAGAGGCTCCAAGATGAACACAAAAGCTGAAGGAGTGTGGCTGATGTAGCTTCGGACAGCTGAAGAATGCCACAGCCTTCAGATAAATAGCCCTCATTTGTGAATATACAGATTTTCCATCATGAATAAAAAAAACTTGCATAGGTCACAATAAATAAACTTTTTCAGATATAATAATTCAGGTTCCCGGCACCAAACAGCTGCACATTTAAGGTTGCGCTTAGTTCTCTCAAAGGGCACAATTATGCTAAAATCATATTGTTTTGATAAATTAATTTAACACACAACTGCTGTATTCTACTTTTGTTGGAGTTATTTTAGTTTTAGTTTTTAATCATTTTTTTTTTTCATAATGGACGAGTACAGCTGAATGTACTGTATCTCCTCGAATATCACAATATAAGTTACAAGCCATCTCTTCTCTATTTTTTCCAGATTATTAATAGGGATGTAGCGAACTGCCGAGTATGTGTTCGCGAACGCCGTTCGCGAACACCGGCAAAAAATGCGAACAGTTCGCGAACAGTTCGCGAACTTCGAACATCAGAAAATCGTTCGATTCGAACGATCGAAGGATTTTAATCGTTCGATCGAACGATTTCCGTTCGAATCGAACGATCGAAGCCATTGGATCGAATGATTTCATTCAATCCAATGGCTTCGATCGTTCGATTCGAACGAAAATCGTTCAATTTTAGCGATCGAATGGTCGAACGATTTTGACGCGAACGCCTATTGGCGAACGTCGCGCGACGTTCGCGAACTTGCGGCGGACGCGAACAGTCGAAGTTCGCGCAAACTAGTTCGCCGGCGAACAGTTCGCTACATCCCTAATTATTAATGTTGATCAATCTTTCACATCATTTACATCAAAGGCAGGCGCAATGATGTTGGTTGGGTTATGATGGGGGGTTATTGCATCACTTAGATGGAATTGGCTGGATTTCTGTCCAGTTTTCTTAATGTTTTAAACTGAACAGTCCTTAGAAAACTTAAATTTAAAAAATGTAAAACTTAGATTTAAAAATGGGTTCAAATCTGTAGTGAACAGGTGGCAACTGTATGTCTATGTTTTGCCTGATGGGGGAACCCCAAGCTTTTATCAAAAGTATGGGATCTATTATATCTATTATTTATCTAAAAAGCTCTGAAATAAAGCAATGCCATTTCCTTTTTTTGTCTGATTTGCTGTTCCTTTCTGTAATAATTTATAAATTGTTCTTGATAATAACTAGGCCACATAGTTAGTAAAAATCACAGTGAGTATTTTAATATTTTGATGTTTTTCATTTATTGGTCAAATTATTATTTGGGTTTCGGATCTCAAACAGACAATTGTGATCTGAACAGGTCTTAAAACCAAACGCTTTGGGTCAAAACCTGACCAGTTGGCAAGCGTACTTGGCATCGGTTATCAAACTTTTTCTTTAGCTAGCATATGGAAGGACAGTCTGCATACCCACTAGATGTTTTACCTGATCAGTAAGGGGTGCTCATTCTGGTAGAATGTAAATGCAGATATAAATGTGTTTTGGGTTGCCCTTCTATGACCAATTTGAGGCCCTTCAAATAGATATAATTTATTATTTTTCATTTGGAATAACAAAAAAGGTAACGTAGTACTTCTGTCTAATGGGTATGTCTGTCTTTTTATATATTCTCTGTCTATTTATCTATTTCTGCATCTATATCTATACATATGCATACACACTCATACAGAAACATTGTTTGGTCTGTAATAAAACTATTAAGCTCATAGTCGAATAAGTAGCAATAATAATAATAAGGTGGTAGTGTATCCAATGTTTATTATGCAAGGTTTCATAAAAATCAGTAAAAAGAAACCCCAAAGGGAGTCCTGGTTTTTAGTTCTGGATACAAAGAATTAGCTAAGGGATCATCAATCAGGAATTTACTTTAAAAATCTCTTAAAACATTTCACAGGCCCACTTTATTTGGCATTTTTATTGGTATTTATATCTCTGAGGTAGTGAGATAATTAGTAAAGTTATTAATGTTTCTTATGCGTTTCCTTACCAGTCTTCCACATATTCATAAATCTGCTCTATAGATATGTAAATGTGGATGATAATACTGTCAAGCATCTCCATAATTGTTGGACGGCATAGTATAAAACGTGTACATATCTGAATTGTTCAGCCGAATGATCGATGTTGTATTAATTCACTTGCCATAAGGTTTCTAACAAATAGTTTTTAATGAATAAACAGATTATTTACAGTATATATGTGTGTACAGTGCTCACAAGCTGGAATTTGTGCTTTTGAAATCACTGATTTGTGAAAAAAATTGTTATATACAGTAGCTGCTATAAATTTATAGGGAGCTAGAGAGAAGCATTAACTGAATATTAAACAAGCCCTATTTACCCATGTGTATCCAAAGAATCATATGGGGCACATTTTAATCCTTTTAAAGAACAATGGTTTTTTCTTTACGGTTATTTTACTGTAAAAATAATTCTTTGCTGAAGTTTTGATAAATCTGAAAGGCACCTTTATACAGTAAAAGAGCCAATGCAATATATGATACACAAACCTGATTTACTATATGAATATGAAGATTTACTATATATTTTACATGGCATGAATGTATCATGAATGTTACCTTTAAAAATGAGAACTTTATTGGAGCTCCACATAGATTCATTGTGGCTGGAGGCCAAATATAGACAATCCCTTGGAATTTAGGATATGAGACTTTTCATGATTTTGTGCTCTTTTGAGACTTACAAAAGTTGGCAAAGAGTAAAGTACAAAGAACAGGTGTAATGTACCTTCTGTTTTGTGAGAAGCATACATTTACACCCAATCCCGTTGCATTCTGTAAGAAACAGTATACAATAATGCACCATTAAGGCATGCTTGATCTATATACTGTAAATCTGGAGATGATATTTAACACTCTCCATATTCTGCAATATAGATCTGTGTAGATTCTGCAATGAACAATCTGCAAGGAAAATCAAAAGAAATATATTCAAAGGAGGTATGACAGATGGGTTCTCGTTACTGAAAAATTGTGCAAAGTCAAGGTTTTAAAAAAAAAAATGGTTGAGAAGTTCCCTGTTTGTTAAACTCTACTTTCCTGCTTGTAAATCACCCCTAATATGTTTCAGGCCAAGCCCTCTATCAAGTGTAGCAGGAACAAAAGCATCTTGAATATTTAAACCATTTATATGTCACAACCATCCCAACTGTTTGCATTTAAAGAGCCAGTACCATAACCTAAAAAGTGCATATAAAGGATCCATTTAGTGTTCATTAATGTCCAGTTAATTCATTTTAGACACAGATACAGATGAGCTTAGCACAATAGTGAACAATAAGAAATTGGAATATCTCTCAAGTGGGTACTGACTGAGCACGCAGAACAAGTAAAAAAATTAAAAGTCCAGAGAGACAGCTGGAACCATGAAAATAATTGATTGTATAGTAGGAGGCAGTAGAAAGATAGGCAGCATTCACAGCATTCTATCAGTGCTCCATAACTTACACATCTAATACATATGCTATGTCATGACGCCTTGAACTACCCTTCATAGGGTACATGCAGGTCATTTTAGAGCACATAGACCAACAGACATACTGTGACACTGATTTACCTTACAATGTTACTCAGTCTATATTCATTGCTGCCTACAGGAGAGGCATAGAGTGGTTGGTGCATTGGTAAATCCCCTATCTGCCCCATGATTTGGAAGTTGGTAAGTACTGGGGAATGTAAGAAGAGAATGGTACCAGTGTGCAAGTAGTAAGCCATATTCAGTGAAAGAACAATACAGGGCCTACGTGGAGCACTATATATAACAAAACAGAGTATATCTTTTATGTACAGTTCCATATGTTCATATATGTAGCTATAAAATACTAAAACAAATGGCAAGTAAATTGTAGTATTTGTGTATCTGCTTTACAATTGAAATCATTTTATCTTGTGATTTACTTGCTAAGGCAGGGGATGATTTATTGCATTCCTAAACTATAAGAACTGTATCGGTTATACATTAGGTTAGAAGTAAGAAGTAAAATAAAGCAGTAACACATGAGATATGTTAACATTAACATAACTCATTGATTAATCACTTGTAATGAGGAATTTAAATTATAGATTAGCAAAATACTAATTACAATTCAGAACTCTGTAAATGTTGGTGGTTTCCTCCCAGAGAAGTAACTCATGTCAAAATATTCTTCATCCTACCATAGGAAACAATGGGATTTCACAAGGAAAAATTATATAATTTTCAACAATATTTAGTTCTTTACATAAATAATGGAATAAATATGGAAAAGTGCAAAGAAAATGGCTGAATATTTTCAAACTGCTCTTCTTACAGGGTGGAGTGTTTCTTGGTATTTACTTTAATGTCACTACTTTCATCTTGGCAAAGAAACTTGGCAGCCAGATTTGCAAACAAACTATATAGTTGGTACTTTCATATCAGGGACACAATAACCAACTGCTTTCTAAAATAAAGTCTATTTATATATTTTTGTCTCTTCATATATTGAAACTGACTAAAGGATCCTGTACAGTGAGTGATTGTCAATGGTATATTTTCAACTTCAAGCTAAATTCTTTGTTGGGTCCCATATGGGGCTGTATTGGGTCCAATTTAATTTGCTCATAAATGACTTAGGGGAGGGTATTGTGAGTTATGTATCAATGTTTGCAGATGACACAACTTTGCAGGCCAACTAATTCCATACAATATGTGTCATCCTTGTAACAGGATATGGACAAACTGGCAGTCTTGACAGGTATAAGTGGCAGATGAAATTCGGTTTTGAAAAATGTAAGGTTTTGCACCTGGGATAAGTCACGTATACCCTTAATGGGACTACATTGGTCAAACTGTTAATGGAGAAGGACCTTGGTGTACTTGTATATAATTGACTTGGTTGTAGCAACCAGTGCCAGTCAGTATGGCAAACAAGGTTTTGAGCTGTATTAAAAGGGGCATAGATTTATGGAGAGGGTAATTTCCCGATTTACAAAGCACTTGTAAATAATGGTGAGTGAAACTATCCAATTTCACTTCACCAAAAGCATGGAAAAATTTGCATTGGAGTCAATTGGAAGCAAAAACTACATTGCAGTTAAGTTGTATTTAATATTCAATAACACATTGCCTTACCTTATTAGAAACATTGCACTATGCTACAACTGTTCTTATTTGGAAAAAAATTCTCCCATGCTTCCAATTCATCTGAACTTGATAGCTCTTTATATAGTCAAAGGAGGGCTGGGGAGGGATCCAATCCAATAGGATAATGACAATAATGACATTAATTTCTCTGTGTGTTTTTTTCCAGCAAAACAAAGCACACTGCAAAACTTTAAGGCAGATTTGCAAACGTTTTCCACCTTTGCCAAAACCACAAACTTTAAAGCTAAACTTTACCAGGTGATAGTTAGCTCATGCCTAATAGCAAGGATTAATTGAAATATACAGTGCAATTTTGGCCTCCAGTGCTCAAATGGGATATTAATGAATAAAAGAGAATACAAAAAGGTCAACTAAGACTCAGTTATGAAGAACTCTCCAGGTTTTGGTTTGTTTACATTTGAGAAGAGGTGCTTAAGGGGAGATATGATAACTATAAATCAGTGTATATGGGCGCCATACAATAAGATCTCTGATGCTTTTTTTACCAGTAGGTCCTTCCAGCAGACAGATGGGCCTTAGTAGAAAGGAGGTTCCATCTTATTTTACCAAAAGGTTTTTTTACAGTGAGAGCTCTGAAGTTGTGGACTTGGCTGTATTGGCAGATATATTAGATTCAAGAATTGCGTATTTCCATTTCTTGCTTTTTATCACTGGTGCCTGCAAACCTTAGTTTCTATGTAAATAGGTGTAAGAAGCAGTAATAGGAATGCTTTGCTAGATGGGAATTGTAGTCTGAAAGGTGAATAGATAAGCTGATTGTAGAAGAGTTGCAAATCCCTGGGTATCTAAAAGTGGAACAGGACTGATTGCAAATGTGATTCCATGATTGGCTTATGCCCTGGCACACATAAGGCACAAATGCCAGGATAAGGGGCTCTGATTTAAAGTACAGGGCTCTGGAGGTCCTTGCTATCCCTGGTATTTCTTCTTTGCATGAATAATGACCAAGGAATTGGCATGAGTAAAGGGATGCTACATGATCCCAGGGTCATCATTTTTGCAAATATTGGAGTTTTCATGGAATAATTTAGGCATCAAGGATGCGTTTGACAAGAAGTTCCTAATGATCATCAATTTCAGCTGTTGTGGGTGGAGGAATATTTCATTCAGCATAACTATTTGGTGTAGCTTTAGAATAGAGATGTGGAACACCTTATGTATTTTGAAAGTACTCTATATTTTTTTAAAAATGTAAAATTTTTCAACAATTATGAAAGGACTTCAGAAAAAAAAGTGATAATAGCAAGTAAGGTTATAGATTTGTATAGACAACTAGGAGGGTATTTCCAACCTAAAGGTTTTCATCGTTTTTTTCACTTAAAACCTGTTTACAACTTCTTTAGAAATATAGGAAAACTGATATTTTTTTTGGGATTCGTGGAAAAAAAAATTCGCAATTTTGATTGTTAGTAAATGGGCCCCTTAGTTTCCTAATTTAATGCATAGGTATGGGATGTATTCGTATGTCCATTGCAGTTAGATTCTACATATCTAACTAGAAAAGACATATGAAGACATAGAGAAAGTGTTTTCTTGTAAAGTTTAGGTAATGTATTTAATAAAAGACATTGCTATGCAATAAACCTGTTTTTGATTACAAGTCTTGTCTGGTCTTTGCAGACAGGAAAGACACAGGTCTGTTATTCAATTGACTCCAAATTACGTAAAGTCAATGGGGCAGATTCACTAAAGGCGAAGAGGCCGTCGCTAGTAACAATTTGAGAACTCATCCGCAGGGACATCGCCAATCCAATAACAAGTGTAGAGGACAATTCACTAGCGAACAAGACCATCGCTAGCATTTGTTCACACCCTAATGCCAGACGACTTTTCACTCTGGCGAACAGTTGTTACTCCGCAAATTCACTAAGATGAGAATTTTATCATGTATGCCGGAAATGCAAAGACGCTGGCGAATTTTACTTAGACGCAACTTCGCATTTTAGTGAATTTGCCCCTATGTCTCCATATGTCCATTTTAAGCAAATACTTCAAATGTTTTACAATTATTTCCTTTATCTCTATAATAATGAAACAGTAAATTGTACTTATGGTAACTAAGCTACATGAATCCAAACAATCCTATTGGGTTTATTTTATGTTTAGTAGACTTATGTATGGTTGCAGAAAGTTACAGTAAAGCCCAGGTCCCAAGGGTTTCGAATAATAGAGCCTGTACTATGTACTATAGTCAAAAGCGCATAGAAAGAAATCCTGGGTCTCAAGTGCCGAAATAATGTATATACCATTCAGTTTCCCTTATATAAGAATCAGGGGCGCTGCTGCCATGAGGCAAGTTGAGAAACTCAACCTCAGATGACAGCAGGCCACAAGTTAGAAGGGATGGAAAAAAGTCGCTCCTGGTAAATTTAGGAGCCAAAATTCAGACTTTGAAGTTGGAGTTTTGGCTCTGCTAGGGATGCACCCCCTAAACTGCTCTGGGGCAGGAAATGGCATGTGCTGAGTGTGAGGTGCGAGGTGCTAATACAAAGCCGGCAATAGTAGCTTTGCATTCTGCAATTACAGCGGCTGCTGTGCGGAACCACGGCTGTGACTCACTGCTTTCTGTGTTACCCACAAGTGGTCCTGACCATGTTGGTGGTGGTACAGTAGTTAATCCCGTGGGTTGCATTTCAGAATCCGCTCTCAGAATTAACCACATCATTTCTGTAATGACGGATGATGGGTGGGATGGCTGGGATGATGTGGAGACCCCCATCGTGAAGTCTCCATTTTCCTTTAGAGACCAGGTGAAGTTACACTCAAGGACTTCTTCCCTGGGATGTTCGATTTCATCCAATAGACTCACTCCTTGGAGTTTGAGATATGTGAAGTTCTTTTTGCCCCAAGTTGTTGGAATGGATGTAAATATTTGGGTTCTAAAGACAAAGGACTGCTGAGCCCCATCCACAACTTCTATACCTATTCAACAAAGTGGGCTTGAACTGTTATTCTCATTATCTTCCAAGTGTTGTCAAGTTATTGACACAAGTGAAAGGGTGGGTGATGGACTTGAATAAAGTTGGTTCGGATGGGACCATACTTTTTTGATGTTGCACTTACGTTGGTGGGTTTTACATGAGTATGGAGGATATGTACTGTCCCTCTTGTTTTCCTAGCAACTGTGCCACAACATGTACTGATGCACCCTGAAAATGTGTTTTATGTGCTTGATTGTCTTATTACAAATAATATAATATACTAATTCTTTACATTACTTAAATGTTTTTTTTTCAACAATTTCTAAAATTAATTGGACAGGGTGGGTAATAATTATTAGTGAATGGATATATGAAACTTGTAGAAAGCTATTGATTTTTCATTCTTTAAATAAACCATTTTTGTTTTACTTTATTCTATATGATAAACAAAGATCTCAAAGTTGTATTTTAATTAATCTTTCAGTAACTCATAAAGTGGCTCCCAAGATGCACTGTTTTGATTTCCAGTCTACATAAAATCCTTTGTCCTACTAGTTTATTCTGACATAAGAACAATTTAGATGTGTGCCAGGACTAAGGGTAATTAGCAAATTCATTTCTAACCATTTATCTCTGTGGGTGAGTAGAGAAAAAGTGTTGCAATTAATCTCAGATGATAACGTCTGGTAGGAAATCCATAACAAAACAGTAAAAGATTGTTAGCAAGGCGATAAGCAGTTTTACCATTTTAAACCTTTTTTTGGTGTATTTTCACCTTAGCACTGGGAACAAAAATATTTCCATTCTAAAATGTTAATATTTTAAACTCAATTAAAAACTATAATTCATATTTATTTTCCATTTGTATTTTTCAAATACATAGCATACAAATATACAATTATTTTTCCTGCAGTTCCATCAAACTGTGTGACTCCACATGATGTCAAAATCAAATATTTAAAGGACTGCTGGACCACAGATCACTACACAATTGTTGTTGCACCTCTTTGTAGTTTTTCCAGTGTGCTTTTCTACTGATTTGTTGGCCTGTTAAGTGGTATAACTACAGAGGGACAGGCCCTTGGTAAACAGGGGCCTGACAGAGGGTGTTCGTGGGTTACTAAAAAAGTGTGTGGGTTACCCACGTTTTTTTTGACGGGTGGTAAAGGCCGCCAGAGTTACATCACTGGGCCTGCAAAAGCTGAAACCATTCCTTGCTAATGTGCACAATAAGCACAAATTCACAAGGAATGGTTTCATGCTTTTAGCCTTTTTGTTCCAATAAATGAAAGTACTCTTTGTACAACTACTACATTACCCTTTGGGGTATATTTATCAAAGTGTGAAGTTAGAGATCGCCACAGTCCTCTAGAGTGAAATTCCACCATTCATTTTTAGAGGATTTTTAAAATTGTATTTATCAATGGGTGAACGTGAAAGTTCATCCTTTGATAAATATGCCTTTCAAAATTTGAATTTGATTCAAGTTTTTTCACAAAAAAATAAATTTACATTTTTTAAAATATTTTTTTCAAAAGTCCACCAAATGACTCCAAATTGATTGTAGGAAGTCCCCCACAGCCTAAAACACCAATTCAAAACTCGAAATTTGAATTTAAAATTTTCGAATCAGCCCTTGATACATCTGCCCCTTAGATTGTGTGTCTTTTAGACATGAAAAATATGGAACACCAATAGGCACTTGGTGCTAGGGAGACCTGTAATTACTACCTGCCTTTGCTAAAGTGTTCATTTGTGAGTTGTAATTTAAATTATTAATATTAATATAAAGGCAATTGTATGTATGAAAAAGTAAATGGTGAAAAATGATGCAAATTGTAGGTCATCAAAACCAAAGTGACAGCAGACGGATGCTGTGCCAACTGAGACTTTATGCAATAAAGATATTAGCATAAATATTCATAGAAAGTACTGTAAAATGGTAAAACAACTGATATAATTTAAATCGTATAGTCCATCACCAGAAAGTATATGAGTGCACCCAGAAATGGCTGTGGTTCTTAGAACTACACACATAAGAATTGATGCCCAAATTAGCATTATAAAAGGATAACTGGAGCCTTAAATCTGATATACTGTACATGGTAAAAAAATTTCATGGGAGTTTGCAAAAACATTTTCACATTTTCATGCCCGTTTCACGTATGTATTCGCCAGCTGCGAATGGTTCAAATTAGCCACGAATTTGCGCTAGGCGAATAAATTCGCCCATCACTATATATTAAAAGAAAAAACAAAAAGTTTGCCAGAAAAACATTAGCAAGTAAAAAGCTGGTGAGTGGAAAGAAGTCGATGTGAATAACACTTTCATTTGTTTTCCCAGTTTATTCAAATATTTGAGATTTTGAGCCTCATTGAATAATTAATAAACCCAATAGGATTGTTTTGTATCCAATAAGGATTATTTATATTTTAGTTGAGATGAAACACAAGCTAGTGTTTTATAGTTTGTTACAGAGAAAAAGGAGAGCAGAACGCTGTGGGAATAGGGTCGGAGGCTGCAGCCAATCAGAATGCGAGAACCGGAACCTCCAGCAACCAGCATTTCAGTGGGCCAAAAAAAAACCCAGTGGGCCGATGACCCAGGCCCACTCTAGCTGCAGGTCAAGCCCCCTCCCAGCCATTCCTCAGTCAGTTGAGAAAGTCTGTAAATATCTCCAATCGGCCCTAGACATTAGTTTTGAGCGCTCAGTGATCAGAACTTTCAGCCAATGGTGAGCGGGAGGTGAGCTAAGGCAGTGACCAAGTGTAGAATTCTCATTCAAATTATGGCAGCTGAAGGGGCAGCGTTGGAGGGATATTAGATGCTGGGTCGGCTGAGCAGGGAAAGTGCACGGTATCACACGGGCAAGCATGCCCTGGCTGAGTGCCCGCGGGGGTTGGTACTAGGGGGGAAGCCCTGGTTGTCCAGGAACAGGTTCTACCTGGTGGATGTGATTCCCAGGTGCCGCTGCACAATCAGGATGTTTTCCATGATATTCACTGCCAGGCAAAGGTGAGTCCAACAGGGTGCCCTTCACTTTTTGCCCAGTGATACTGACCCTGCTGCCTGCACAATGTCCATTCTCTCCCTTATTTGCCCCTGTTCCCATTGTGTCCTATGCCCAGTCTCACCTTCCTTCTCTCTGTGCCCACGGTTTGCTGCCCCTGCTCTGTGTCCATGTTGTACTTCTCACTTCATGCCCACCCACTGATACATTGCCATTTCTCTGCAGCCCCTGCCACAGTGCCCAGTCTCTGGTACTGCCAGTACCCTCCCTGTGTCTCTGTGCCATTCCTCTGCTGCCCCTGCCCCACTGTCCAGTGCCCAGTCTCTGTTACTCCTGTGAGAACTCCCTCCTGCACAATGTGCCCATCCCATTCTACTCCCAGCCCTCTTATCTGTGTCCATTAGGTGCTAGCCTGCAGTGGTGTAACTACCGGGGGTGCGGCTGTACCAGCATTTCACTGGACCAATTAGATCAGTAATGCTCTATTCCAGCCCAATGTGGGGAGGGGGGGGTCACAGAAAAAGCTTACAATGAATGTGGAAAATATGTTACTATGCATAGTATTCCAAACATGCAAGCTTCATTAAGTCCTTTATAGTGAGAATGTACTGGAGATTTGAATGAACCTGTCTTGTGAATTTCATTAGCAAATGACACAGTAGCAGAGAATATTAATACTGTCCATTAAGGAACAAATCTGTTAAATATTCTATAGCCACACAATACATAGAGGCTCAGGCTGATGATCCAGAAATAAATAAAAAGTGAAAAATGGGGCAGTTCCTTATGTAAATCTCCTTAACGGTAAACGCCGAAGAATTCTGCTCGCTCTGCGGTTTCTTTATTTTAACTAGCACCAGTGATACTAATATGTGAAATAAAGCCATTCACTTAATGAGGTTGCTAAATATTTTAACCAAATGCAATACTGTGAAAAGTTGTCAAAGGCACTTTTATACTTACATTTAGAAATGTTCATGACGTGTTGCTAAATTATTCAATGTATTCAGCCTCAAAGCTCTATTTATCTGTATATTCATTTTCATATTTATGTTTCCTTTTCTGAAATAAAGTGGATTTCAATATGTCTTCGGAAAGTAAACTGGAGTAGGGGGGCAAAGCAGGGAAGAGAAATATTAGAATTACTGGTATTTATTGCGCCAGATGCTAATTCAATTACAGATATGGAAATAGATCACTCTATATTTGTTCAGATTTAAATTTGTTTACTGAACTTTCCTGTATATTTCTGTTAACAATCTTGGAACATTTTTGACTTTCATTTGCTATTATTTTTTTTAGGGTAGGTGTCCAAATTTAGACAAAACACACTATTAATCCCAGTTGCTTTATTATGATCACATTCATACATTCCTTACCTGTTTTACAAAGGAGTAGTGGAGTCACTTGCAAGAGAAAAGAAACAGACATAGCAAAGTAAAGATAAAATAATAAAAATTTGTTTTTTTTTCCTGGGGTGGAGGGGATACACCATAAGCATTACACATAAAGCAGCTATTGTCTGTGTTCGATGGCACCTCATAAAATAGTATTAAATACCAAGAACAGAGATTCATATTTCATCCAGTAGGATTTAAGGCAAGACATGTTCTGTATCATGAATTGCTAAACTGACATCTGCATTGCAAGTTGTTTACCCAGGAGAATACCTTGATACCTTGAGAACTCATTTCTGAACTCATTTCCAGTGCTTCTGTTCTTTAAGAATTTTTGATGCAGTGTGTTTTAACTCATTTTGTGGAAAAGCTTAACTTGGTATAACCTTCTGGCCAAAACTGTAGTTGTCAAGTGAGGGGAAAAAAGATATCAAAAATACTAATTTATAACTTCTAGCAAGTCATTTGAACAGACACATAAAGCTAACTGCAAAGGAGTTTGTCTAATGTTACTTTTAAATTCTTGGAGCTCAACCATTTAAAATGAAACTTTGTTGGAGTGCTTTTCAGTGTCCTGTGTAATAGGGATTATGGGTAGCACAGATAATGAACATGTAGTAACTAATGATACTGGACAAGGGTTTGTAAAGGTGGATAAACTAACCACTGAAGTTTGAGGAACAGCACTACAAGTATAGGATCCCTATTCTAGAAAGTTCTGAATTGGCATTTTATATGAAGTCCAATTTAAGCAAATCATTTTCATATTTACTTCAATTTTTTTTAAACAAAAATAGAAATGTGAAGAAAAAAACATGGTTATTTTTGAAAGGTTTCTTTCCCTGCAAAAATTGTGTGGTCTGTAAAAATAATAAGAGTAAAAAAGTGACTGAGTTCAGTGATAAAATAAAGAGTCAAGAGTACAAAATAGGGAAAACGATAACTTGTCTTACAAAATATGTGGTATATGCGGTACAATGTGAATGTGGCGCCTTATATGTTGGCCGCACAATAAGGCAATGACGGGTCAGATTGGGGGAACACTTGAGAGGCATTGAAAATAAAGATGATGATAACTCAATTTTCAGTCATTTTAAAGTGGCCCATGGAGGATTAACTCAAAAAATTAAAAAGTTTGGTATTGATAGCATAAATGAAAACAGTGGAGGTAATTTAACTACGAAATTATTAAGACTAGAATCAAACTGGATTTTTTAATTAGGGACAATTATACCTGAGGGAATGAACAGTCATTTTGAACTAAAACCATTTCTTACATCATTATGGAGTTAATAATATTGTTTTTAATGTCTCATGAAATTTGTTAGTTTGGACTATTTATGAATTTGATAACACATTGATTTGTATGGGAGTTTTTATGTAATAACTTATAGAACATCAGGCACTAAAGCACTTTTACTATTATGCACTGAGCTATTCTATTGTAATGTCATGTCCCATATTTTAATGATAGAAATAGATTTTAGCATTCACTATGGGGAACAGCAGAGGCCAATAGCTCAGAATGGAATAGAATATGTTACAAGCTGAGTGGTAAGGGTTAATAATGATAACTATATGGATAGCCCCGGAACCTGTATAAAACAAACCCACAGGTATTTATGGGACATGACCGTATCAGCCACAACTCCTCTGATGAAGTGCCCAATAGCGCAAAATGCATCAGGAGGGTGTGGCTAACACAAGGTAGGCAGACTGGGGGGAAGGCACTGCACTGTTGTGTGTTTGTAAAATGGGTTGATATTCAATTTTGCTGTGGTTAAAATGCACAAATAAATGTTTTAAGTGAGAAGCTGTGCATGTCTTTAATTAATGTATTACAATTGAAGTGGACCTGTGCACGGTTCTCACTATATAGATAGCATCTACCCCAAAATCCTTAACTAATTAATTTTTTGAAACAAAGTAATTTTTCCAATTACTTTCTATTTTCTATATGTGACTGTTTTCTCTGGGAGGGGGGTCGCCGACCCTGTAAACTTTTTAAAATGGAAACATTTAGTTGATACATTTGTTATCTTTGTCCCTGCTGAGCAGAATCCCTGAGTTTCATTAAAGGCAGCTGTCTGACTTGATACAATAGTTGTTAATGCTCCAGAGATACTGGTGAGAAATGGATCAACTAAATGTATCAGCTAAATGTATCAACTAATTATGCAACTCAATTACGGAGCTGCCAGACTCAAAAACTAGAGACAGGAAAATTAAAATTAAACTTAAGTTTTGGGAACATGGTACAAAATAAAAGATGGAAAGCAATTGAAAATAGTGTTTGTTTACGATGAACAACTGAACTGAAAAAAGTGTTTGGAAGGTGAACAACCCCTACAAGTTATGGTAATCCTCATTTTGGAAGATCCTCTTACCAAAAAAATTGAAATTGAATTTTCATTTTTAAATGTAAATAGTATTAATAAAGTATTATCAATGTATCAGTATATTTTCATTTTAATTAATGCCAATTAATATCAGTTGCCAGTTGTTTCCATTTTATATTACCTATCATATTAATTATCATTTATTTCACAATTAATACTCATCATATTAATACTGACATAAAATTCCACCCAGTATTCAATTTTGCAGCATTATTTAATATAAAGAGCCCAAAATGCTGAAGGAACATGAGTTGAGAGACGAGGGTATCATCACCATAGCAACTCTAATTTTGCCTGTCAGGTACATTGTCCTGACAATCTGGAAAGTGTTTTAATACATTTACAGAGTATTTCCTGCTTTGAGTAATGTGCCCATTCATCAGATAAGAGCCAATTGCATTAAGCATTCAAATTCTATTCTTTTTTAACGGCTGTTTAGTTACCGGGAATATATCTGTATATTAAGCATTAGTTAGAAACTTACCAAAAATGAAGATGTTGTGATGAGAATGAGAGGGCTGAAGCCTTATGGGTTGAACCTTCCACAGAGTATAAGGGAATAGTCAATGTAATTGGAGAAGTGTATTATAGACCCCCTTATGTAAGCAATGAGGAAAAAGCACAACTTTTGTTGCAAATAGAAGAGGCTGCAAGTTTGGGGCATTTATGTATAGAAATTGTAAAAAACACAGTTGACAGTGTGGATCCATTAAGGGGTGGTTATATCTTAGCTACAGGGCCCTCCCTGTAAATGTAGCCTCAGACTACAAGTTTGTTAAAGGAAACCTATACCCCACAATGAATACTTGACCAACATATATATTATATCATATTAAGTGGCCTATTAAAGAATCTTACAAAAGTGTAATTAATATATAAATATATCTGTAAATATTGCCCTTTTGCATCTTTTATCTTAAGCCCCCATTTAGTGATGATCTGTGTTTTCCCTCCGAGATCACCTGACCAGAAATACTGCAACTCTAATTATAACAGGACGAGATCACCTGACCAGAAATACTGCAGCTCTAACTGTAACAGAAAGAGATCACCTGACCAGAAATACTGCAGCTCTAACTGTAACAGGAAGAGATCACCTGATCAGAAATACTGCAGCTTAACTGTAACAGGAAGAGATCACCTGACCAGAAATACTGCAGCTCTAACTGTAACAGGAAGAGATCACCTGACCAGAAATACTTCCGCTCTAACTGTAACAGGAAGAGATCACCTGAGCAGAAATACTGCAGCTCTAACTGTAACAGAAAGAGATCACGTGACCAGAAATACTGCAGCTCTAACTGTAACAGGAAGAGATCACCTGACCAGAAATACTGCAGCTCTAACTGTAACAGGAAGAGGTCACCTGACCAGAAATACTGCAGCTCTAACTGTAACAGGAAGAGATCACCTGACCAGAAATACTGCAGCTCTAACTGTAACAGGAAGAGATCACCTGACCAGAAATACTGCAGCGATAACTGTAACAGGAAAAGATCACCTGACCAGAAATACTGCAGCTGTAACTAACAGGAAGAGATCACCTGACCAGAAATACTGCAGCTCTAACTGTCCTTGGTTTGTTTGTGTGCACCATGATTTGTATGGTCCCAGGGTGTGGGCATTAATACTTAAAATGTTCTATTTAAGTGTACTCAATGGCACATACTGTATATGTATATATTTTTAAATATACATAAAATGACTCCAGATACCTGAAAAGTTTTCATATGATTAAATACCAGAGGGTATGAAACGCTTTAGGCAGAATACCATGGGGTCTGTATGTCTGTTATTCTTTTAATATGATGTGTGAATAAAAGGAGAGTTTTATGGAAGTATGAGTATAATTTTTGTATTTTTGATTTTTGATGTGCCTTTAGAACTGGGGACTGTTCCTGTTAACCATGGTCCCTTTTTTAACTGGCCTTCATCCCAGTATATAAATAAAAATGATATTGATAAAAGTGCTGAATATGTAATTAGGTTTTTGGATGGCATAACTCTCATTGGTGAATTTTCATTCATCTGTAGCACATAGACATCTTTTTTTTTAAACTGAGACCATCACTACCCATTATGA
This sequence comes from Xenopus petersii, assembly GCA_038501925.1. Lineage (NCBI taxonomy): Eukaryota > Metazoa > Chordata > Amphibia > Anura > Pipidae > Xenopus > Xenopus petersii. The sequence goes on along the minus strand of CM076681.1, from coordinate 146,977,901 downwards.
GCTTAGTTACCTTTCTATATCTGTAAAGTGACAAAAATCCCCAATTTTTCGTGGGATACTTACCCTCTCCTCCCATGAAGCTATAGTATTTTTAATGCAGAAATATACTTTGAATGACAGTCCTGTTGACCACAGTACTTGCCAGCATGCTTGCTAGTATTAGTATTTATTACATACAAGTAGTCCACCAACTTTGCCTATAGCCTAACCTTTAATAAATAGGTAGCCTGTATATTTTTAAATCATAATATTACATTTTTTAATGTTAAGTTGTAACTGCCACTTAGCTATCAAGTGTGTCCAGATTCCCCTGCAAAAATGATAGATTGTCCAGTTTTTTAAAATTGCCATGAACGGATAAAATGTTATTAAAGCCATTCCACAAGTTTTTGTTGGACATATTAAATAGTTAAAGGACCTAGTTAGGAACCTTGTCGCACCACCCTTAGGACCTTAGTTCAGTTAGACAAGGCATCAATTACATCTACTTACGTTACAAATGTATTTTAGCCAGTTCTCTTTCCATGTACAAACAGCATTACCAAGAACAGAACTTGATTCTGGGCTATTTCTAAGATGAAGGGAAGAGATGCCACATCCCAGTCTGTTTCAGTCTGAGGACACTTGTCAAAGCAGTTTGTGATGCAGTGAGTCCAAAATAAGCAGACAGTTTTTCTTGCAAATCTGACCATTTCTTGGTAGCGTCATAAATAAGACACATTTTTCTTTTGATTTAGATGAACACAAAATATATAATTGTCTCTAAAACTGGATATTCTGGTGGCTTCTTAGAAGCATATATATTCCTTTTTAGAACTATAAGGGTTACATAGTGGACAGAAAGACAAAAGCCAACCTGCAGAGTATGAGTAGATCTAGAATCTAACTATTCAGTCCAAGGATTTAGAGGAAGCAATCTCATATTTAGTCCACAAGTTTAACCTGCTAAAGAAGTAATTTGTTTCCTCAGCTAATAATTATCTAGCTGGTGATGCTTCAGAGTTCACTAGAAAAATTGTTGTGCTGTTTAACGCCCATTGACTTCTATGTGTTTGGCAACTTTTTTGCTATTTTGAGAATTTTTGGCAAACGAAAATGGTCAGATTCACTCATCACTATCCTGAATGCTTGGGTCTTTCTGTAATTTGGATCACCATACCTGAAGTCAGCAAACAATTATTTAATCATTTAAAAATGAAATAATTTAAAAAAATTGGAACTATTTGCTTATAATGGAATCCTGTAATTTAGAGATTCCTATACAATAGGTTTCCAGATAATTCTTGCTATAAATGTACAAAAATACAACAAAATACAAAAATGACAGCATGTATAAGTGTTGTGTTTGATATGACAACATTAATCAATCTACTAAGTTCTCTAAAGGGAGAATGTCATTAAATATTGCAACTGTTATTTAAAATGGCATTATTTGCATTGCAATGTAAAATCATTTGCTGGCGAATATTACATCACTCATTATTGCTAAGCAAAGATTATTTTCAACACCAGCTTTGGAGTTTAATTAAATATTTTGTTGCAAAAAGATTGCTTTGTGACTGTGAAATGTTATTACATACATTTAGGGGCCATCGAATTGATCACCGAATTTTGTCATCGAATGATTGCAGTAAAATCATTTTTACTTCGATGTGTGAAGACTTTGAAAATGGTCGTAGAAGGTCCCCATAGACTAACATAGCACTTCGGCAGGTTTAATTTAGCGAAGTATTGAAGTCGAAGTTTTTTATAGAGACAGTACTTCAATTATCGAATGGTCGAATATTCAAACTGTTTTCACTTTCAATAAAAGTTGAAGTAAATTTGCAGTCATAGTATCCTATTCAATGGTCGAAGTATCCAAAAAATTACTTTGAATTTTTTTACTTCGAAAATTCCCTCAAATTCACTTCAACCCTTGATAAATCTGCCCCTTAGCATGTCCACAAAAGCCATTTGTTTGCACATATTTTGAGGAAGTCATTGAGGTCTGTAATTGGTCAAAAAGGACACAAACATGGTTGCTAATGTTCGCTAAAGTGTGTGCAAACATTATTAGCTCTAACGAAACATATTAACGAGACATATTACATTCTGTCTTTTTCTGTATATAAACACCCCCCGCACAGTATAGTACTTGAACTATATTTAAAATTCAGCTTTTCCAGTTTTACTCTTTGAAAAATTGGCCTGTGTAGAATTCCTCAATGTTTAAAAAAAACCCATGCCCTTGTGAATTCAAGCACAACATAACTGTTATTTTAATATCTATTCAACCACAGTGATAATTCAGAGCTTCACCTGCCTTTTCATTAAATTACAAATGGCATTACTAATTTTCTTTCTCCGTCTCATTCACCAAAATGTTTGAGCTGTAGTAGATCTGTATATATTAGCTTATAATGTCATGTGTGATCTAATTTAAAAGAAAGAGAGGCTACTTTTGCCTTTGTATAAATCTTCCAAGAATACAAATTTTAGATCAGCACATTCTAGTTCCCATAATTATATTTTTGGTTCTTCAACATGATGATCATTAATTATTTTACTTAGTATTTAGTCTATACTGCAAAGGCATTACTTATATTTAAAAGTAAATACTATTCACTATATATATATATATATACACAAATAAATGCTACACTTCAAAACTATTCAATAAATATACAAATGTATATAATAATAATTCATGATCAAATACGTAAGTTGTAAAAGAACACTATTCTGACAAATAATAGTCTTTGCTTGTAAACATTATATCTTTTTTAAAATGTATTCCACCTCTTGCAGAAAAAGATAGATGTTTCTCAACACAGACAATCAATGATATTAAAAGATTTCATTAAATATATAATTTTTTTAAACAAAGACATCATTTCAATAGAATTGCATTGAAACATATATCAAAGCTGATCTGGTTGTTCTTTTTTTAGTAAACAGAAAAAAATCTGCATTTAGAAAGAATATAACAATCCTCTTTCATTTTTATTCTTTTCTCCTTAAAGGCAATAGATGTCAGAAGGGGGTGGGTAGTGATATGCAAAACATGGCCTCTAAAGCAAAGTAGCCTGCAAAATGAGATGTCAGCATGCAAAGCTTATTGATGTATGAATGCAGAAAATGAGAGCAGGCAATAGACAGACAAGGCTAAAGGTGAAGCAGCCGCAGTGAGAGCAGCTGTACATCTACGTCAAGGTGTTGCTATGTAGCATTTTTTCTTTCTGGAGGGCCAGTGTCTAACAAGATATGTCCTACCATAAAATCATGAAAAAATACAATGCAGAGGAACAGCATCTGAATGCCAATAAATTGCCCCTCTCAACCAAAGCCTGTATGTTCATTAATAAATTCATTTTCAGAATCTTCAAAAAAAAAGAGGAAAACGAGGTGTAAAGTGGAGGTATTTAGTGACAACGAGCTCATTGCTTTTTATTGTTGCTTGCAGCTATGTTACCTTCACAGAGCACTCGTAGAATTTATTACTGTCTGTCTATTTGGCAACTTAGAGAAGTGATCCTTTTGAAGAAAATTGACCAACACTTCATGAATATGATGAAAAATGGCAATACCACTACAAAAGAAAACTCTTGACAAGAGAATGCACATAGCCAGGAAAAAAAAATAAAGTAATTGAAGCATCTTTGTTTTCCAGAACATGACATGAATATTGCACAGTACTTTAAAAGATGAAAGATTAAATATTCATTTATGTGGTATTTTCTTCTGTTTGTGTCATTTTGCTAATTATGTAATATACAAATTTTAAAGCTCCCTTTCTTACCAAAAAAAAAACATTTTATGGGTTAACCAAAACTCTACATAATGTAGACACACATATATCAAGCTATAAAGGATCTGACACTGACAAGGAACTCAATATAAATAGCTGTATTGGGATGAACAGCAATGAAGCATAAATGCATAATTCTATAGGCAAATTATACTTTAAAAAACTTGGGCACTAGATTTCCTAGAGTTGTAAAATTGGGGTATTTTTTTTCCAGAGATAGGTCTCTAAGGTTCTTACTATAGTTCATTCTCCAACTGAATTGTTTCACTATCTGTGACTGTGTGGGTCTGCAATTCCACCAAAATTTAACAGCCCACAAATGTCTTATAAGGTGCCATTATTGCCTAATGTAGACCCACAAGTTGGCCATTCATGTTTGTAGATATCCAGAACTCAGATTTTCTTTAGCTTTAATGTTTGGAAATAAATAAATAAAGTGGTGAACACAGTACATCTTAATTTTTTTTATTCTGAACATTATTATAAAGCTTAACAACTATGATTTAAAAATTTGGCTTAATTCCCTAAATGTACATATACTTCAAAAATAATGTTAACAAAAAAATTTCTGGATAAAAGTAAAGTTCAAGATTCAAGTCTCCTGATCCTGAATATAGTAAACTCAGGTTGATGTAAGACAAATGTCGTGCCATCCCCCTATGGTAGACAAGTCTTCAAAGACATGAACAATGATGATTGTGGATCTGCATTATTACACTTTTTTGGGGCTATAGATTAAAATACAAAACTGAGGGGGTTGTGGGTTCACACCTGAGGCCAAGACGTTTAGAGCCCCGTCTAAATGATTCAAGTAAATATGCAAGTGCATGTAATTTTGAAACAGGGTTTTTTTGTTACAGAGTTATGATCATAATATTGATAAGCCACCATACCACGTCAAGGTAAAACACCACATGGTGGTCCCTGACTTATTTACCTCTAATTATAGTAAAAAAGGAATTTTACCTCTCTGTTTTGTAACAATTCTTTATTCTTGGTTTCAAACTGTGAGCTAAATCCTCCCCTGCCAACTGCTGAGCGGCTTTTAAGAGGGAGAGACTGCCCAAACCAACGCCCATTTTAGAAAAAAAGAAGTAAAGTGGTGTAATTAAAAAAACAAAATGGAGTGATATGTGCAGTTGCACAATAGTGTGTGTATGTGAAATGTGTAAGTGTGTATGGTGGTGAGAACGAGAAAGTGTGTATGAATATATGCATAGAATGAAAGTGTGTAAAGGAAAACTTAATGAAGAACGCAATGAGTGTAATGTGTGTGTACATGGAAAAGTGTCTAATGGGACATTGGTTTTTTCACGTCTAGATCCTCCCATGCCGCTAGCATTTACTCCTTGGCCCAAATACTAGGACCTAGATTCAACAAAATGGATGCATTTTAGGGTTTCCATGGTGTCTCTCACAGTAGAGAGTGAATTCTACTTGCCATCATGAGTGAAGTTCAGTTGTACAGGAAAATACCAGCAGTATTTAATGTTATTTGATTGAAGAACAGACAAAGCCCGTTTGAATGTACACATGCATTGGATAGTTTGGAGAGAGCGCCCCGTGAAGATCTGTATTGGGTGACCTTCGAATTGCAGGTGGCCGGTTTCCCTGGCTGCACTCTTTTTTATTTCTTTACTTTGATAGTAATGACATTTAGCAATTATATCCTGGGGCTGGCCTGCCTATGCCTGTTTGTCCAGGGATTGTTATTGCCCCTCGCTTTATATGTATCTCTTTTTCTATATATATATACTGTATATATATAATCTCTTTTGTGCATGGCCTGATAAAGAAGAGACATGATCAGACAAAAGATAGACCATGAGAAAGTACAGTGATTGATGACTAAAGTAAAGGTGTTGGAAAAGTCTTATGTAAATGACTGGAAGTATTGCCCATTAGGGATGTAGCGAACGTCGGAAAAAAAGTTTGCGAACATATTCGCGAACTTGCGCAAAAATGCGAGCGGTTCGCGAACGGTTCGCGAACCCCATAGACTTCAATGGGAAGGCGAACTTTAACATCTAAAAAAGACATTTCTGGCCAGAAAAATGATTTTAAAGTTGTTTAAAGGGTGCAACGACCTGGACAGTGGCATGCCAGAGGGGGATCAAGGGCAAAAATGTATCTGAAAAATCTGCCTGTGTGTGCTTGGAAGAGATAGTGTAGGGGGAGAGCTGTTAGTGATTTCAGGGACAGATGATAGTAAGTTTGCTGGCTAGTAATCTGCTTGATACTGCTCTGTATTGGAACAAAAAAATAAATAAAAGCAGTCCTTACAAGGACTACTGTTATTGCAGCAGTCAGCAGATGAGATCAGAAGCAGGACAGCTGCCCACTGCAGCTACATACAGAGCACTGCAGTAGAAGGTAGATTACTAGCCAGCAAAGCTACCTAAGCTTAAATGTCCCTCAAACCCCTGCAGACTTCTGTCCCTCCAATAACAGAGCAGTATCAAAACGATTACTAGCCAGCAAACTTTCAACTGTCCCTGAAATCACTAACAGGCAGCAGCTCTCTCCCTACACTATCTCTTCAGCACACACAGGCAGAGTGAAAAAAACGCTGCAGGGCTTCGGTTTTTATAGGGAAGGGGAGTGGTCCAGGGGAGAGCTTCCTGATTGGCTGCCATGTACCTGCTGGTCTGGGGTGAGAGGGCAAAAAAAAGCGCCAACAATGGCGAACCCAAAATGGCGAACGTCGCGCGACGTTAGCGAACTTCCGGCGAGCGCGAACACCCGATGTTCGCGCGAACAAGTTCGCCGGCGAACAGTTCGCGCCATCTCTATTGCCCATTATTTAGAGAGTGAGAGGAAGGGCTAGCTAGCATGATGAAGGAAAGGCATTGCAGTTTTTATGCCACAAGGGTCTCAAAACACAATTTTTTTCTAAATATCCTGTGATTTTATGTCTTTAAAGTAAATGCTCACACATATAAATGAAAAAAAATGTTATTAATATAATACATTATATTTAATATGGATTTTTTTGTGCTTATGTTCCAAGCCATAACCCAATTAATAGGGAAAAATAATTATCTGAACAGTCTGTATTATAACCAATAAGAAACATTTTCTTTGCCAGAAGTTGGAGAATTATCATGTACTCACCATCAAATAGATAACATGCACAGTGGAAGTACTCCACCACCACCAAAGAACAGGCCTAGACATTACCCTCCTAAAGCAAAACAGAGAATAATGGTTGATAAAGTGGTGCACAGGTGTACTAGATAATGTTCAGAGGGAATCAAACAAGAGGAATTGGTAGTATTCGTATCATTTGTATGTTCAGAGGAACAACATGTTTCTTTTGCTTATAACACTTGGTGCTGCTTGTACTATTCCAATGCTCATGCCTGGAAAAGGTAAGATGTTTGTGTTGTATGAAGACTATAATACACCTTGTGCGATAAGAAAGATGGTGTTAGACTTACGTTTAGATGTTAAGTGGATCTTTTGTAGAAGAGGGCTCACGAGCAGCTTCCACCGACAGCAGACTAACCTGAAAGTGGAACAGGTAGAATGCGCCGTGAAAAGAGGCCGGAGAGTCCGGATAAGTAGTAGTAGGGATCAGGATGGACGAAGTCAGACGGGCCGAGGTCAGATGCAGGCAGCTCAGGTTCGAAGTCAGGCAGGCCGGGGTCAGATGCAGGCAGCTTAGGTTCAGAGTCAACAGGCCGAGGTCAGATGCAGGTAGCGTTCAAGCAGAGTCAGGGATAGCCGGGTCAAATATCAGGAAGTCAATAAACAGTGCTGGGGTCTCTTGGAAATGTACTAAGATAACCTAGCAACTTGTTCACATGTTAGCAGTGAAATTATAGGCCCAGCGTCAATTCGCATGCGCAAGGACGCACAGCGCGCACGAACGTACGCGCGCACGCCAAGACGAGCGCGCGACTAGGCGCACGCGCGACAAGGCGAACGTTCGCGCACGAACGCACGGGCGCGTCACCGCTGGCGACTGACAACTTGCCTGCAAGAACGTTTCAGGAACGGACATCCATCTGGAGACGGTGAGTGGCCTTACAGTGCCTCCCCCCAAGACGCGGCCTCAGGACGCGACACGAACCTGGCTTTTCGGGATGGGCTCGATGAAATCTTTGAAGAAGACTGGGAGTATGAAGATTGGATGCAGGTTCCCAAGAGTTCTCTTCCATCCCATACCCTTTCCACTTGACCAAGTACTGAACTTGCTTGCCTCGAAATCTTGAATCGAGAATCCTCTCCACTACGAATTCCTCCAGGCCATCAACTATAACCGTTGGAGGAGGGGACGTCACACGACCATGAAAGATGTTAGGAATAACAGGTTTAAGAAGAGCCATATGAAACACGGGATGAATCTTCCAAGAGTTCGGGAGTTCAAGTTGAAAAGTAACAGAATTAATCTGTTTGATAATGGAAAAAGGTCCCAGGTACTTCTGACCCAACTTCTTACTTGGGCAGGCTAGTCTCAGATTGGCAGAAGATAACCAAACCTTATCCCCGACTTTGAATTGAGGACCAGGAGAGCGTCTGCGGTCTGCATAATCCTTAAAATCCCGTTGTGCTTTGCCCATTGTCTCTTGTAGAGTCTTGAAATTTGATGACAAAAAGGCAAGACGCTCCTGTACTGCGGGAACAGGTATCTCGGGTAAAAAAACTGGAAAAATAGCAGGATCAAGGCCGAAATTAGCAAAAAATGGTGATTGTCGTATAGTAGAATGGTGGGCGTTATTATATGCGAACTCCGCTAGAGGTAATAAAGTTACCCAATCATCCTGTGCAAAAGAAGAAAAGCATCTTAAATACTGCTCCAAGGTCTGATTAGTCCTCTCCGTCTGTCCATTGGACTGTGGATGGAAGGCAGAGGACAATGATACTTTAATCTGTAAAGCCTTACACAACGCTTTCCAAAATTGGGAAGTAAATTGGACACCACGATCAGACACAATTTCATCTGGAACTCCGTGTAAACGAACCACCTCTTTGATAAAGGTTTCAGCGGTGACTGCAGCCGAAGGTAATTTGGATAAAGACGAAAAGTGTGCCATCTTGGTTAACCTGTCGACACAAACAAAGATCGTGGTTTGTCCATGAGAAGGCGGTAACTCTGAAATGAAGTCCACTGAGACAGATCCCCATGGACGCGATGGAATAGGGAGAGGTTGGAGCAATCCTGCTGGCTTAGAGCGTGGATTCTTGAATCTAGCGCATGTCTCACATGAGGACACAAATGCTGCACAGTCTTTGGCTAGAGTTGTCCACCAGAAAGACCTTTTGGCTAAAATAATAGTCTTTTTTATGCCCGGATGACCAGCAAGCTTAGAGTCATGGACGGTTTTAAGGACATCAAGTCGAAGATCACTTGGCACAAAAATTTTTGACCCAAAAAACAAGAGACCAGCCCTGCGAGACAGGACATATCGATCCACGATGTTGCCAGGAACTAATAGTGATGCCTTCTTTAGACGGTCAATCAGAGATTCCTGCAGAAGGAAGAAATTGGTTGGCTTCAAGATTGTCTCAGAAGAGAGGTCTGGAGAGGAGTCAGATGAAAATATGCGAGAGAGGGCATCAGCTTTAACATTCCTCTTGCCTGGACGATAGGTGATGTGGAAGGAAAATCTCATAAAAAACATTGCCCAACGCGCTTGTCTTGGTCTGAGACGTTTGGCAGAACGCAGGTACTCAAGGTTTCGATGGTCAGTATATACCATAACTGGATGTTTCGCACCTTCAAGCAAATATCTCCATTCCTCAAAAGCGAGTTTAATCGCCAACAATTCTCTGTCAGAGACGTCGTAGTTTTGTTCTGCCCTGTTCAATTTTCTAGAGAAAAAAGCGATAGGATGTAACTCATCTTTAACTGTAGTCCTTTGAGATAAAATTGCACCTACTGCAGATTCAGAGGCATCAACCTCCAGTAGGAAGGGTAAATCCGGATCAGGATGACTTAAGATTGGGGCCGAAGTAAAAGTTTTCTTCAAAGAGGTAAAGGCTACTTGTGCTTCATCAGTCCAAAAAAATTTTTTACTGGAACGTGTGAGTTTAGTGATAGGGAGAATAATTTGGGAAAAATTTTTAATGAATTTCCTATAGAAGTTAGAGAATCCGATGAAACTTTGAACAGCTCGACGACTGGTAGGGACTGGCCAGTCTAGGATGGCTGAAACCTTCTTGTGATCCATCTGAATTCCTTTAGAAGAAATAATAAAACCCAAAAACTCCACGGATTCTTTTTCAAACTCGCACTTCTCTAATTTTACATACAAACGGTGGGTTCTAAGGCGATTAAAGACCTTTTTCATATGAATTCGATGTTCTTGGAGTGACTGCGAAAAAATAAGAATATCGTCCAAATAAACAATTGCGAAGATATCAAGAAAATCTCGTAAAACGTCATTTGCAAAGTGTTGAAATGTTGCGGGCGCGTTACAAAGCCCGAATGGCATTACTAGATATTCGAAATGCCCGTAACGGGTACGAAAGGCCGTCTTCCACTCGTCTCCCTTACGTATCCTCACAAGGTTATAGGCTCCCCGAAGATCAAGTTTGGAAAACACCTTTGCACCACGAAGTTGTTGGACAAGTTCCGGAACTAGAGGGAGTGGATATCGATTTTTAACGGTTATTTTGTTTAATTCCCTGTAGTCAATACATGGTCTTAGAGAACCATCTTTTTTTCCAACAAAGAAAATACCAGCTCCTGCTGGGGAAGTAGAATATCTAATGAATCCTTTGGCTAAATTGTCATCCAAATAATCCTTAAGAGTCTTCAGTTCTGGCTCAGATAATGGATAGATGCGTCCAAAGGGTATTTGACTGCCAGGCAAAAGTTCAATCGGACAGTCATATATTCTATGAGGAGGTAATATATCCGCACCTTTCTTGTCGAAGATATCAGCAAACTCTTGGTACACTGTGGGAAGAATATTAGGTTCGTTACTTGGGGAGACTGTACACACTTGTTCCCCAAGAGGCTGTAAACAAGAGGACTGACAGAGCTCAGAATAAAAAGTCAATTTTCCGGAAACCCAATCAATAATAGGGTTATGCTTACGAAGCCACGGAAGGCCTAAAATAACTGAAAATAATGGGGAAGCAACTACATCAAAACTCATTTGCTCGAAGTGAATTTTATTCAAACATGTGAGAAGTGCAATAGTCTCTTTAGTCACCGGACCAGAACTAATTGCAGAACCATCTGCCACTCTGATGAAGACAGGACTCTCTTTAAGCAGAAGCGGAATATGAAGATTGTCCACCACTTGAGAATCAATAAAGCATCCGCTTGCACCGGAATCAACTAGAGCTGGAAGAACCACCTGCTCCTCTCCCCACTGCAAAGAAAGGGACACAATCAATAGGGGTGAAAAACTTGTTGAATGGTTAATAACAGGAGAGAAGATCTCTTTACTTGAGGATGTTGGTCAAATAGGGCATGTTCGAAGGAGATGTCCAGCTTGTCCACAGTATAAACAAAGATTCAGCCTCCGTCGTCTTAATCTTTCCTCCACAGAGAGAGAGGGTCTAATTGCTCCAATTTGCATCGGCTCGGAATCAGGGTTAGTAGAAGTACCCCTTACTGGAGGGGGAGCCTTGGGAGTGGTCCAGAAAGGAGAAATCTCAGAAGCTCTTTCAGTTTTCCTTTCACGCAATCTAATGTCCAACTGAACTGCCAGAGAAATCATTTCCTCTAAAGAGCCAGGCATTGCTACTCGGGCAATTTCGTCTTTTAGGCCAATAGATAAACCCAAACGGAATTGGTGTTTGAGTGCTGCATCATTCCATTCGGTCTCCACAGCGAGCTCCCGGAATTCCATAGCATAATCCTCTACAGGCCTGCGACCTTGGCTGAGAGCTCGTAAGGCGGCCTCCGCAGCAATTTCGCGATGTGGATCATCATAAAGTGAAGCCATGGCAGAAAAGAATGATTCCACGGAAGCAAGTACTGGATTTTGCTGATCCATGAGACGAAATGCCCAAGACTGTGGCTGGCCTTGCAGCAAAGAAATAATGAATCCCACTTTCACCTGTTCATTTGGATAGGACAAGGGCTTTAGCGTGAAGAATAACTTGCAGTTATTAACAAAAAGTCTGAATTTCTTTCGATCCCCAGAAAATTTCTCCGGAAGGGATAACTTGGGTTCAGTGGAAGCAGAAGAGGCAGCAATACTTGGCTGTTGGATATTAATGATAGGAGGGGGTCCAGCACCGGGTAAAACATTCTGTAGCTGATCCTGGATTTGATTATAGCCCCCTTGCAGTTCTTGAACAGCTTGCGTAAGGGCAGCCAATTGCTGAGATACTTGGCTCAGTGCAGACTCCTCCTCTTCACGATCCATGGCTAGGTTATACTGTTAGACTTACGTTTAGATGTTAAGTGGATCTTTTGTAGAAGAGGGCTCACGAGCAGCTTCCACCGACAGCAGACTAACCTGAAAGTGGAACAGGTAGAATGCGCCGTGAAAAGAGGCCGGAGAGTCCGGATAAGTAGTAGTAGGGATCAGGATGGACGAAGTCAGACGGGCCGAGGTCAGATGCAGGCAGCTCAGGTTCGAAGTCAGGCAGGCCGGGGTCAGATGCAGGCAGCTTAGGTTCAGAGTCAACAGGCCGAGGTCAGATGCAGGTAGCGTTCAAGCAGAGTCAGGGATAGCCGGGTCAAATATCAGGAAGTCAATAAACAGTGCTGGGGTCTCTTGGAAATGTACTAAGATAACCTAGCAACTTGTTCACATGTTAGCAGTGAAATTATAGGCCCAGCGTCAATTCGCATGCGCAAGGACGCACAGCGCGCACGAACGTACGCGCGCACGCCAAGACGCGCGCGCGACTAGGCGCACGCGCGACAAGGCGAACGTTCGCGCACGAACGCACGGGCGCGTCACCGCTGGCGACTGACAACTTGCCTGCAAGAACGTTTCAGGAACGGACATCCATCTGGAGACGGTGAGTGGCCTTACAGATGGCACCCCTGTCTCTCAAAATACGATTGTGTACTGAATCCCCAAACAAAAAAAGTGCATATATAGACAGTATACCATTAGCTGTTTTTGTGTCAATGGGAACCTCAAGTATCTCTTTCTGTATGTAATTCATTTTCAATGAGCCCCCACAGGAATGTCCACAGCAATGCAATATAGATGTATTTCTACAAATGACATGCCTTTACTTGTATTTCCATGCAATTGTTTCTTACCTAAGGTGATACAGTTGCAAGGACATTGTCTTAAAATGAAATTAAATAAAATCCACACAATGTACTGCTAATTGACAAAATAAACTAGTGCTGTCCGTGAAATGTTTTTAAATGGATAGGTAATTAGTCAAATGGAATTCAGGGTTAATGCAATGTTGTATGTGTCTTATGAATTCTCTATAATAAGCTCAGTGAATTGAGGAAATGTTTTTAGCTTGTACATGCTTTGTTTCAGATACTGGCCAGATTCAGTTCAGTGAGAAAAGGGTTTATTATGTGAAAATGGACAAGATTCAATTCAAGTTGCAATTTAATTCAGAAAAACATTTCTCAATGTTTATTACATAGAAAAAGTTTTTTCTCCTCAAATTGAGTCCTTGTCTTATCAAATTCGCTTGCTGATTTTCTTTCTATTGTTTCACAGCCAACATTTTTCCATGGATGCACTTGTCAAGCAATGTATTAACTTTTTAAACCCATTTACTTTGGGGGCATTTGAAGGGGTAACATTAAGGGGCCGATTCACTCAGCTCGAGTGAAGGGTTCGAATGAAAAAAACTTCGAATTTCGAAGTTTTTTTTGGGTACTTCGACCATCGAATTGGTTAAATTCGATCGAATTCGATCGAAGTCGAACGAAATCGAACGATTCGAAGTAAAAATCGTTCGACTATTCGACTATTCGATAGTCGAAGTACTTGCCCTTTAAAAAAAACTTCGACCCCCTACTTCGGCAGATAAAACCTACCGAAGTCAATGTTAGCCTATGGGGAAGGTCCCCATAGGCTTGCTAACCTTTTTTTGATCGAAGGATTTTCCTTCGATCGTTTGATTAAAATCCTTCGAATCGTTCGATTCGAAGGATTTAATCGTTCGATCGAACGAAAAATCCTTCGATCGTTCGATCGCAGGATTAGCGCTAAATCCTTCGACTTCGATATTCGAAGTCGAAGGATTTCAATTCGAGGGTCGAATTTCGAAGTATTTTTAACTTCGAAATTCGACCCTTCGTGAATCGGCCCCTAAATGTATTTATTTAGTTTTTAAGTTTTTCCTGGCACAACCTAAGTCTTGCAAGATAAATAACTGCAAATAAGTAAAAAAAATAAAAAAACATATTTTCCTAATATATATATATATATATATATATATATATATATATATATATATATATATATATATATATATATATATATATATATAGTTATTATTAATGTGAAAATACTGATTTGGAAACCCCAAGTCTTTTGAATGTGTGTGGTGAACATCAAGAACCCACCAAATTTTAAAAGCATCACACCATACTCAGCTGACTTTAGACTGCACCACCATCAGTACATTTATCTCAAAAACCCACATACATTTATAAAGTACATATTGTAACAAATCCAAAATGGGTAGATATGTATTTCTACTACAAACTAACAAACTTCAAAGCTTTGTTAAAATTACAGGTTGTATGCATTTTTTTTAAATCACAAAACTTTTACATGATCATTAACTTTTATATTTACACACACAAAATTTTAGCCAAATATAGGTAACATGGAGAAGTTGATTTACAAAAAAATCCTTGAAGCGCATAGCTAAATTTGCATTTTGTCACAGAAGGGGAAATAATATTTTTTCATTAATTTTCAATGAGGCGGAAAATCTTGAATGTTTTAATAAATGTTGTTTTTTGCACAAAGTGCTTGGTGCTTCAGTGCCTGCTGCATTTCCTCTACCTGTTCACTATCCAATGCTGTTTGTGTACAATTTTTTCATATGTGTAAATAAGTGTGCAGAAAAAAAGCAAAAATTAAACTTGGATAAAATGCTTGTGTAAATATGTGTATATTTGTGTGACTTTCCTGGAGAACAGCAGCAGAGACACTGACATTGCAGAAGGGACCCCAGTTCAGATTAGATTCTGAACAGGCAAAGGGATAAGGTATTTGAAGGGTTAACATGCTAATTAAAACTGGTGCTGGTCAAGGCAGAGAATAAGGCAATAATTGTATTAAAAGAAATATATTTAAAAAACCTTTAAATTATTTATAAATTAAAAATACATAAATATGCAATTCTCCAGCGTTGGACTGGGCCAGTGGGACATCAGGAAAAAACCCAATGGGCCCTGCCAGCCCAGACCTGCTACACAGAACCTGTGCTCCTGACCTCTCCTACCCAGCCCAATCGCATAAAGAAGGCGCAAAGAAGGTACGCGCCAGTGGGGGGGGAGAGGGACAGAGGGGCTAAACCCCCCAGTCTGACCCTATACCCACTACAGACAATGGTGTAGCAAAATCAATGTGAGGGATAAATAGGAGCATCCAACATACAGTACATCTTCTCAAGGCCTCTTATGGGAGACACGTTTTACGATTCCTACTATAATTTACTATTTCAAGTTGACTTATGACCCATATCATTATTAAACGTAATGTATTCATGTTTAATTACTTCAGAATGTGGGTATTAAAATACTGTATATTGCCCATATGGGAAAAAAGGAATACATTCCTTTAATACACAGTAGTTTCATACTTTTCTGGAATTCACATTAAGCTAATGTACCTAGAAAACAAAACGACTAATATCAATGTCTCAATTTCTATACAATTTTCTTTCATTTAAAAAAAAAAACACACAATTTCAGACCTACTCTAATTCCAATAGCAACTAATGTACTCCAAATTCATTGACACTTAAATTCAGAACCGTCTGTTGATAATATTGGTGCCATATACATTGGTTTAATATTTACAGTCAAATCTCAGCTAACAAGTTCATATCATCTGTAAAAACAAATAGATAAACAAAAGGAGCTTCCCTGATATTGTTAAAGGCAAAACCCTTACTAGAATATATCAAAGATTTTTGTTTCCTGGTAAAGCAATAAATGTGCTGAGTGTCTATTGTTGTTTTGAGGGAAATAAATATGTAACGGTTTGTGTGAATACTACAGTGACCACAATACACTGTAAATCCTGTTTGTCAATTTATATTGTATAAATCATAATAAAAATGAAAATGCCTTTGTATTGCAGAATATCATAAAACTGTAATTGGCGATATACATATATAATTTTAAGATATCCTGTAACCATACTATACCTTGAACTTACTGTAAACATAGTATCAAAACAACATATCTCTTGGGAAATATGGAACAACAATTTTTCCAAGTGGAAAGCATGCACCAAAATGAAAGAAAAAAAATTAAATATAAGAAAGGAAACTGGGAAATGTATCTCAAATATTGCGACCAGTGAAGCCCAACTATAATTATCTTCTTGGATAAAACTACAGATATCTGCACTACAAATATTTGAAATACTGCATATAAACCAGGACAGTTTGTACATCTGCTAATTAGCCATACATTATTTAGGTGTTATATTAATCTGGTTTTAAAGGGATAGTCTGCCACCCTTACATTATGCATATATGATAGCATTCCCTTTATAGAAAATATAGCCATAATTAAGGCAGGTTTTATAAGTATCCTTTTTTCATTGATCTGGTAAAACAAATAATATAAACAGTAATAGCAAGCAATGACCAAAATATGACAGAGGTCCCCAACTGTTGGGGATGGTTGAGTTGTAAACACCTATTGAAAGATTATTCATCAAGTATCTTCTACTCAGGCTTTGTGCTTATACCTAGTTTGTCGTATTCTGAGTAGTGATGGGCAAATCTGACTTGTTTCTCTTTGCTGTAAATTTGTGAAACAGCGAAAAATCTGGCAAATGCATTGAAGTCCATGGGCGACACATGTTTTTGATGCAAAACTATTTTTCCCACCATTTGAGTCTATGGGCATCTTTTATGCAGTGAAACCTGGCGAAAAATGTTGCTCATCCCTAATCCCGAGCCATAGGATGTTTTTTTTGTTATCACAGCACTATTTTTATTTGTCTCTAATTATTATTATTTGCATCTTGGTTGCATCTTAGTATGGGAGACAGTTGAGCCCTTAACTTTTTGCATAATTTGTCAAAGGTAATTTTGGTGAAATGAGCTCTTCATATATAGGGTAAGATAGTGTGTGAGTATGTACAGTGACCAGCCTTTGGAGATTTGATGCTCCCAAGTGAAGCTGAAGTGCAGAAAACTATATCTGTACAGCTCATCTGTTTCCTTGCTGCCAACTTTGGAGCAATCCTTAATAAACAGTCTATTTAAAAAAATGTTCAAAAATAAAATAGAAAGGGAAGTTTGAGAACAAACTTCATGTTGACTTGAAAAACATGTGAGGTCACTGAATGAAATATGATTTGCTCAACCCAGTTTCCCTAACCTTAAAAATAAGTTTGGGGACACTGACCTTAAACTTGTGAGAATGCCAGCAATTTAAAATTCCCCATTAAAATCAATGAGATAAATCTGATTGCTTGTATTAATTTTTTAAAGAATGTCAGCAGATTAAATTTAAACCAATGAAAGTATGTAGGTGAAATCTGATTGGCTGTTGTTGGCTCTCCCCACTTTTCTCAACTTGAAATGTAGTTGCCCAGTAAAAAACTAAGCAGAATTTGGAGATGTTTGACATTAAGGGTTGAATGTTGAATTAGAAAAAATTTGAAATTCGACCATCGAATTGGAATACTTCGACTTCGAATATCAAAGTTGAAGTTTTTTTACATCAAATTTGGGCATTTGAGGTCGAAGTAAAATCGTTCGATTGAATGATTAAATCCTTTGAATCGTTTGTTTCAAAGGATTTCAGGCATTGATCGAACGATTTTACTTCGACCTCCAAAAACCTAGAAAAATGCTGTAGAAGGTCTCCATAGGCTAACATAGCACTTCGGCAGGTTTAATTTGGCGAAGTATTGAAGTCGAAGTTTTTCTAAAGAGATAGTACTTCCATTATTGAATGGTCGAATATTCAAACTATTTTACTTCAAATCTAATTCGAAGTCATAGTATCCTATTCGATGGTCGAAGTATCCAAAAAATTACTTTGAATTTCCAATTTTTTTACTTAGAAAATTCCCTCGAATTTACTTTGACCCTTGATAAATCTGCTCCTAAATGTGTGAGAATGGCAGCAGTTAAGAAGACCCCACTGAAGTCAATGAAAGAAATGCGATTGGCTGTTGTTGACTCCACCCACTTTTCTAACCTTGAATACGTAGGCACCCAGTTTGGGAATCCTGGCATAAATGCATGATAACGGGTGTGTTTTAAATATAAACCAATGAAATTAAATGCATAAAATAGGAAATTCAAGTGTTAATACTGTAGAATGGCAGCAGGTTCAATTTTTCATTTTGGTGAGTGTAGTCTCAAAGCTGTAAGAGTGCCAGCAATTTAAATTTCTCCATTGAAAGTCAATAGGTGAAATTTGATTGGCTGTTGGTGGCTCCTCCCACTTTAGGGCATCAACAAATGTGGCTGTTTCATTCGGGATAACCCCCAAATTATGTTAGCTAAGTTTGGTGAGTGGCAGTTATTATATATCATCAATTAATGATGAGATAAACTACATCATTCATTTAATAATGTATTTGCTAAAAACTTGCAATGCATTAATACTGTATATATCAGAAAACTAAAATTGTACATTTGACTGTAAAGTAATAATATATATAGAATAAAGTTCTCTGGGCATGTCTTTGTATTTTTATTTCCTCTGGTATCTCTGAAACATAAACTACTACAGGATGTTTAAACGACCTTCATATAATGCTACATGATTCACTTCTAAAATGAAGGGGAGAAAAAAATCATTTCATTTTAAATCAGTCTCCACTGTATGCCTTGGAATTTAAAATGATTGAAGTACTTCAGATTCGTATAAGCCTGTGAATATAAAAGTGATCAGGTTTCTGGGCATACTCAGTGTAGTGCAATTTAAAACTAAAACTATAAGTCAAAATGTTATACATCACCCTAATTGGGGGTAGAAATTTGGGATGGGTACTCAAGAACCCCTTCAATGGTTTAAACAATTTAATTTGGTTGTTGTTTTTCTGTGACATCCTGAAAAAGGTGTAATAATAATTATATTTGTACAGACATGGAACTATATCTGCCAAACCACAGTTCCCTAAAATAGAAATGCTATTCACTTGAGTCTTCTGTGCTGTGCTCCATAAACACTGGGCAAGTTTGCTTTGGACAATCAATCAGTGATTGGCTTTTTTTCTTTTTTTTTCTTTTTTTTCTCTTTTTTTTCTTTTATTTTTATTGGCTTTTTTTCTGTCAGCTGTAGGTTGAAAAGTGAAAGAAAATATTTGATTGGTTGCCATGGGTACTGGTCGGGTGCAAATTTCCCCAGTGCTTATAAGTGAGCCTGTGTCTTCCTTGCTTGATGTTTTTTTGTAACAATAAGATAATGCTTTGAAATAAAAACCGTGCTCACGGTAAAAAAATGTATTTAGCAATTTGAACGTTTAGTACATTTTAACCATGGTGTAGCAAATTATGGAAAGACCCCTTTCCCAGAATGAGCTTAAGCAAGAAGCACCAGTATGGACACAAAGTAGCGTCCATCTTAATTAATTGTGCACAAGTTGTGGCAATCCATTTTAACCCTGCATTTGGGTGTCACTTTGCGTGCATAGCCTTAATAATGGCATTAGCATCCAATGCACTTGGTGGCACAAGCTAAAGGAACCCTGGAATTCAGACCACATCCAGGTTGATGGTAGTTCCAGGATTCTTTTGCATGCACATGTGTTCTGTTCGCAGCCTGTCCCCTGTATGTAGTCGCAAGGCATGTTGAGTTTTGTGTCTTGCACTTGCACCTTGAATTATCTTTCCTGTTTGTTTTTGGAGTGTGGAAAGAAACCATTCAAACATGGGGACATCCAAACTCCTGGCAGATAGTGCCCTGTCTGGAATGAACCCCAGGAATGAGCTGGAACCAAGCACTTGCATTTGAAGTTTTTGTGGTTTTAAATCTCGAATTTTTAGAGCTTTTTTTAAAAAAAAATAAGAAAACCACACATTTTCTGAGATTTATGAAAGAAAATGTTAGTAAATGGCTAATAACTGTAATGATTTATACTATACAGATTTAAAATTGAGTTTAATGTATATTTTAAAAAAAATAACAAAAATGAAAAAACATTACTTGCACCAGTTAAACCTTCCAAGATGCCATTGATATTGCATTTTCTTGAAATAGATAACGCAAATCTTTCGCAATTCATTCGCACCTGAGGTGACAGTAGGATAGCAATGGTGAATTTTATAGCTTATAATAGTGTGCAATGTATGTACAGTAATAAAACATCTTAATAAAAAAGTTATGTTGGCTCCAAAAGTTTACATGTAAAAAAAAAATTTACAAATTATTGCAAGTTTTATTACATTTCCTCCATGTTGTCTGCTCTTGTATCATCCTTACTTGCATGTTTATAAAGCATCAGAGCTTTATCTTCCTATGGATTTAATAATCATACACTATCAACTCTACCCTGATTTAAACCCTTCATAAAACTCAAGTTAACACACAACCTCTTAACAACTATTAGTCCCCTTTATTGTATTTGCAAATTAGGGGTTAGGTTTATTTCAAGATTCAGCCATCTCCTTCCTGAAAGATTTGTGGAATCCCAAAATAGTTGAGCAGCCTTCTCATGTCTCTTACTAGTCTTACTAGTTCAAATTTTGTCAAGCCAACAACTATGTTATCTCATTAGTGCAATGAAATTTAAGATCAGCTGCATCTCTCTACTAAGGGGGTTAATTATCAAAATCTGAAATGTTCTCACTATTTTGTGAAATCCACTCTGGCCAAATCCGCATGGACATTTTACATTTTCCTCCTATTTATCCATACATTTTCAATGCAATTTTTTGAATGAAACCCAGCACAGATAAGGATATCTTCAAAATGTCAATTGGACATCTGCCATTGACTTCTACATGAACTCGTTGGGTCTGAGTTGGATTACTTTTTAATTTGGACTTTGAACACCTTCTGGGTTTAGTAAATCTTGAAAAAAATCTAGGTTTTTTTCTACGAAAAAAGTGTGTTTTTTCCCTTTAAAAGTCAGACCAGAAAAAATCTGACTTTAATAAATAACCCCCCAAATATACTTATAGGAGGTTATTTACTAAACTCTGAATGCAAAAATCACGAAAAATATGTGATTTTTTTTTATAAAATCTGACTTAAAAAAAATCACGAATTTTGCGGAATTAATTAAACCCAGAGGATGGAAAAGTCCAAATCTGAAAATCAGGCATCTCAGACCTGTCGAGGTTGCATATACAGATGAAGCCACTTTGATTTGTGAGTTAAATGCGTCATGACTCATGGTTAATTGAAGAAACTGTGTTATCTAAAGTTATCTTAACTCATTTAATGCATTTAACCTTTTCATTAGCATAGCAAAGCACCATTGTTCAGAATGGTGAATGCTTTAATTAGATGGGATGTTGTGACACAGTTTTCTGTGTTAAATGAGATAAATGGGATATCTGTGTTTAGTTATTCTGTGTCAAACAGACAAACCAAAGTGGCTGCATCTGTAAGTCAATGGGAGAAGTCACAATAATTTTTTGATGTGTGGTGGGTTTTTGGCAATACTCCGAAGTTTTCAGGTGAAAAATCCGAAAAAAATTGATTGTTAAAATTGGATGAAAGATCCGACAAAAATCATGAAAATCGGATTTTTCCCGATTTTTTCCCGCAAATAAAATTTTAGGGAGAGTGTATTAATAAATAAGCCCAGAGTTTTTTTCAGAAAATATTGAAATAAATACGGACTTTGATAAATAACCTGCAAAGAGTATAATATTTGTACCTTTAGCGCCTGGTCTCCAAAACATGCTTTCTACTTGTATTAATGACATTTTTAATTTTGAATTGTTTGCAACCACCAGCAAACATAGATCACTTTCTTTTAAAAGGGAAAGGTCTGACACTGTACAATTTGGATTTCTTTGTGACATGTTTCTATACATAGAATTGCCATATGCTGTGTTTGTTATCCAATGTAAAGAAATTTAATCACAACATTTTCTCAAATGGCAAATCTTTGGAAAGAAATATTTTTGCTTTAATAGAATCAGGATGATGGAATTCAGTTGTGGCAGGTAGAACCCTAAAATCATGGTAATAGAAAATACTAAATAAAATGCAACTCATCTACAATAAATCTTATTATAGACTTTGGCAATTTTACTACTAACATAGTGAAGGTTTAAGCAAGGCTTGAAAACAGAAATCTTAAATTGAATCATTCTTGCGTGAATATATGCAAAATATTCATTTCTAGCACTGCGAGGGTTGAGTGCTTTTAAATTGGAGAAATCACTCATGACTTCACCTTTTCATGCAAGATAAAGTTGTGTATGGTAACATCATTACAATGTCATGAAATGAGTGGAAATCACACAACATTTCTGCCAAAAGCTAATACTCAAAAAAAGGCCAGTAATATTTTGAATATAGTTGAGTATTTAAACTTACAGAACGAGAATGCATCCATTTAAACCCTATTTCATTTTATTCATTTCTGAATAAAGTATTAAAACAGAGCTAATCCTCTTTGAAGTTTTATTGAACAAGTTGATGTTGTTGCGCTTCAGAAACTTCAATTATGAAAACCCAAATTGTGAATTTATTGACAACCCTCCAAAATAGATTTTAAAAAAATGCATGCATTAAAAAAACTTAATAAAAAATGCTGAAACATTTAAATGGATTTTATAATCTCTATTGTTCTGGGATAATTTGAATGCCACTCTGAAGTGACACTTATTAATGGCCTGCAATCTGTTTCTATGGAATATAACGAACATTTGAACAAGTGTGAGTCTATGATTCCACAAACAGCTTTTTTTTGGTTAAATATCAATACCACCTTTTATTTTTTTTTGCCTCAACTGTTTTGAACGAAAAGCATTTATAATCAGAAATGATGTATATCTTTTTTAGGAATCAATATTAGTTTAAGACACATGTGTGGCTGCAGATCAATATCTCAAGCTAAATGCAGGAAAACTGTACTATTCTATTGCTACACAAATATGTTATTCACAAAATCAACTTGTAATATTGTGTATCCAAAGCGTTCCCATTTGTTAAAATAAAAATGTAAAGTAAAGTGATTATCTTGTATTTATGCAAAAGTATTATATAATGTGCCATTCACCTGGGTCTCATGGAAAGCACGTTTGTCTTTTATTGGATGTTGCTAAGGTACCACCAAATGGAATGCACCACTGGCAATGATGAATTAAGTGATGAGTCCAGATGACAGTAATCTTTGTCACTGGATTCAGTAGCTGTCATATTGCGCATCTCATGTTACATAGATGTAATGAGATGTTAAAACAATAAGATAAAATGAAAACAAATGAACTTATAGTTGACAATCTCAGAAGATAATAGTTACCGTAGGTTGCATCTATAATGTACAAGAAACAGGTTAACTGAAGAACTCTTCTAACCTTATTACAAACACACTATAATTGCAAGCCTACCATGCGCACAAAATTAGTAAAGAATTGGCTTAATATACATAATCTAAAAATGGAATTGAATTCTCCCATGCCCCTATATCTTAGTCATTACAATGTTATTCTAATGACTATTTGAATATGTATTGTTAGGATCCTATAATAGTGCTCTGTGTCTATTAGTCAATGTACACAAGTTGAATGTCTTTAAATTGAGTTTTCCTCAGTTACCAATATAGCCTCAAGCAAGCTCAGTTTGAGTCATTTATCAAGGCGAAGAAGATAATGCCTGCGCTAAAGTGATACAATTTCCACCACACACAAGCTGCTTCAATTTATGCAAATAACTTGCA
Source organism: Xenopus petersii (assembly GCA_038501925.1). Lineage (NCBI taxonomy): Eukaryota > Metazoa > Chordata > Amphibia > Anura > Pipidae > Xenopus > Xenopus petersii. The sequence continues at coordinate 146,954,159 of CM076681.1, read as the reverse complement.
TGACACTTTAGAGATTAGGGAGAACCTAAATAAATAAATAAAACACCACAACAAACGCTGTTACTGATTTTATTCTTAAATCCTTTAATGTGCTTTAGTTACTTGCAATTAATAAGGGAAAACAGAATAATGAAATTCTGTTTAATGTAAAAGATTCGGCCCCTATATTCTACCCATATAATCATATTCTTCTGATATTTAGCTATGCAACTAATTGACCCCCACCAATGCTGTCCATGCCCTTTGCCTTTATTTACTATGTTCCAAACCTTTCAAACAGATAGTCATACCATTTTCCCCCTCAGCTTTTATCACATTTAGGTGTATTTTACTATGTGTAAACCACTGTTAGTTGATCCTGCAATTGTCTGTATGCAGTGAAATGATGTAGCAGTAAATTGCATGTCAACACACATAACCTCAGACAATGGTTTAAAAAAATCTAACTTGTCAGATGAGAAAGTAAATAGGTGAAGCTCAGTTCAAATTCTATTTTGTTGAGGTATTGAACCACTTCTATTAACACCTTCCGGATAATATTTCCCAAACATAATTTTATATAATAATCTTTTTGCAGAAAAAAACCTCCTATAAATAGCATAGAATGCTCACCCTATATCCACGATGACCTGGGTGTTCAAAACCCCATGTCCCACGCTTCTGGGTTTACAAACACTTCAAACATGCAAGATGGTAATGAAAGAAAACGTACTCATCACCCCGAACAAAAAGCTGGCAAGCACTCCATGTTCCACTCGTTAATTAAAACAGAAACGTTTATTTCAGCAGGTTAAAAGCATCAAGTCCTGATGCGTTTCGTATCAAGGATATGTAATGAAAGGCATGAATGCTTGCCAGCATTTTGTAGTTGTGAAAATACAATAAAGCGCCAAATATAAAATAAGGTATTTTAGGAAAGACATTGTTATAGACAAAGAAGTCAAAAAGAAAGCTCTTTGTGTCTTAAGGGTAACAGGACATTTTTGTGGAATTTGCTATATAAACCACTTACTGTATGATTTCACATAAGAAACTTGTTTCATTGTGTGGTGAAAGTTTTGTTTGCTGTGGACTGGTTGGTATTCCTTGTGGTATCATCAAGAATACTCCAACTAATGGGGCCTAGACATTATGGGTCCACCTCAACCTTATCTTGACAACTTCTGTGCAAAATTGTAGTCACCACCCTTCCGCTGCCTACAACTGCTTTTCATTGATATGAACAGGATTCTGCCTATGGCAAATGCTTCCACTCTTAGAGAGAGAATTTTTTACAGGAACCTAACTTATCCCTGTAGATATGACCAATACTTCACAGTAGCAAAATCTGATTGGATTGTCACAATAGGATTCTGTCAATTTTGATTAATTTTTGGTACAGGTAGGAAAACAGTTATCCAGAATTCTTGGGACCTGGGGTTTTCCAGATAACCAAGCTTTCCTTCAAGAACACTGTGTAAGGACACAGTGTTCTTGAGTACTAAACAAAGAATGTGGTCTTTAGTTTGCCAACTCTATATAGTGGTGTTATGGTAATTATAGAAAAATGTTATACTTTAGTAATAGTGAAGTCATTTAACCCATTGTTCGTGTTTTAAGGGCATGTTTTTTTTTACCCACAATGCCACCAAGTGCTCAGGTGCACCTGAGACACAGAGTGTCACTTCTTGTGTGCCAATGTGTTCATAAAGGCATTGATGGTATAGCATGGTTATTAATGCAATCTAGTAGGAGGATCCTGGAACTACTGTCACATTCAGGTTGCTAGTGATTTCAGATTGTGTAGCACCAATGAGTGGACTTGCGCCTGCAATGCGTGCTCAGATTTGCACCTCTTCAGTGCTTTATATTTGCTCTTGCAATCGGACCCTTATGATCTCATACTAGAATAAATGGGCTTCCACTTAGCACTGACCTCATTTTGCTATTTAATATTAAGCATGTTTAGAAATATTACTCACAGTAATGCTCCAATGCACCATCAGTAACAAACCATAGCAACCAAAAATATCTATACATGGAAATCCCATTGTAAGCCAGCCTGTGATTAGCCCAAAACGCATCAGGCCACTGTTTCTCACTGCGGCACCCATGTTTTGATTGATTAATTGAACAATAAACTTTTTTTGTTTTTAACCTTGGAGGAGGAATGTGGATTCCTTCCCCTTTTTTTCTGGATATACTAGAAATAGACACTGCTTTGGACCCATCCTCACCTTTGAGTCTTTACTTTGAAAGTGACTTTTTTTCTAACAACTACTGTTAGCAGTAAATATACGTTTTCCAATATAAACAGTTTCTGTGTAAAAAGTGGTACTTCAGGAGTTCCTAGCATCTAAACTAGCACTTTATGTATTGCACTTGACTTTAGAAATCAACCTTGTTTTGGCTGAGGTAGAGCCACTAAACCTTTTTAATACATACATACTTTATATACAACACGGATATACATAAATACATGAAATGTAGTCCTCATGATAAAAAACAATAAAAATACTGTACTAATTGCATCAACATATAACAATATCCAGTATCTACATTCATGGTAACTGAACAACTCAACAGACTGTTGTTAAAAGACTGTGTATAGCTGTTGCAATGCTCATATCTGTTTTTAGTTAAATAAACACATATTTATTGCAGCCCATAAATATCTTATTTATTGCATCATACTTATTTATTAAATATTACATCATGCAAAATATGTTTAGGGATAGCTCATATATTAATGGGGGAATGTAAGCGCAAAAAACACTCACAAAGACTATTGCAAATGTTAGCGGCCATGTTTGCGTCCTCACAAAGTTTGTGATCAAATGGCTTTTGCAAACATTTGCAGTGTATGTAATAACATTTCAAAATCGCAAAGGGTGTTTTGCGACTTAATATTTAACGAAATTCCAGAGCACGTTTTAACACTAACCTTTATTTAGCAATGTCATATTTGCCAGCGAATACACGTTTGGAAAAAATCCATTTAAACGTTGCTTGCGATTGTCAATTACATTGTCCCTTAAGAATGTGCCGTCACCATGAAAAAAAGCATCGGAATCTTCCTTAACTTGTAACAGACACAATAACAAACTCATTCAAATTATAATACGAACTATAAGAGGAAACATACGGGCATATCCTTTTCATCAATTTCTTCATGCACTTGATTTATAAGAGTTTTATACGATTTGCTTTATCAAATATCAAACTAAGGAATCCTTAAGGATCCTGACGAACAGGAACATTTTCTTCAGTCAGTTAAGGGTTATAACAAATGAACACATTTATAAGAAAACGTCCAATTTGTCACAATGTGTTCAAGTGCTTTGAGCAGTTCTGCTGTGTGAGGTGTTAAAGCTCAGCAGCAGCTCTGGACTCTAACGTCCCTGCTACAAAGTACAAGCAGGGATTAAATCTTATTTCTTGCACTAAAATGAATTATATATTTACCCCATAGTTTTACAATTAAGTCACAGCGTATCAAAAGGTCACTGCACTAGTGATGAGCAAATTTCGATTTGCAGAAAAATTTGCAAACTTCGCGAAACGCTGAAAAATGTGCTAAACGCATTGAAGTGAATGGCCGTCAAAATAGTTTTGACGTGCATCAATTTTGACTCCCGCAACAATTTTTATACGCGCGCCTATTTTGTCCAAAAGCGTTACAGTCAATGGGGGTCCAAATAAATGTGACACAAGACAATTTTGATGCACGTGACTATTCTGACGCACGGGCAATTTTTTTCAATGCGGCAGATTTTTCAGCCGCAAAACAAGGAAATTCGTCAAAAATGTATGCGCCTGCCAAATTGATTCACCCATCACTTCACTGCACCATTATTTAGTATTTTCCATGTTCCATGGTTATACAGTAGATTGGCATTAATGTTGTGTGCAGTGTGGGCAGACGATATTGGACAGGAAAAATGACCAAGATTGGCCAGTGTCTCTTTACCTTGTCATTATCATTCTGGGAGGCTAGCCACTTCTCTCACCTGTCACAAGCCTTTAATTGCTTTAAAATCTGAATTAAAGGAAATAAATAACATAAAGGAGTGTAGTGTTTAACATGTCATCATTGGGGCATAGTCAATTATATTAAGTGGCAAACGTATGCAGGTGTTTTTTATTTATATGTTGTTGCCTGTGCAACACTGTAAACTGTACTTTATAGTAAAAGTACAGCTGGAGAAACAAGTATTGAAATATATATTTATATAGAAAGAGTATTGGTCACATCTTATGAGACACAATAGAAAGGAGGTTACTATGAGTTTGCAATCTAAGGTGAACATTTATTGTTTTGCAATACAGCAGTAACCTACATCCCCTTATTATTTAAGCAAATCTACAGTAGGTAAGGGGCTAAAAGCCTCAGAAAAGTTTTATCATGAAACAACAGTGAACAGCTTGTCATGTTTCTGTTCATTATAATTATTGATGCCCCAGTAGCTCCCCATCTTCTTTTCTGCTGATTCACTGATTCACATGCTCTGTGCTGCTGTCACTTACTGAGCTTAGGGACCCACTCACAATATACAGTACACCTAGGGTCATATATATCAAGGGTGAAATTTCAAATTTAAAAAACTTTGAAATACAAATTCAAAAAGACCAACCAAAATTAATTTGAAAGGGTTTTTTGGCCGAATAAGTCCGTTTTCAATCAAATAAGTCTGCAAATGGCCAAATTTGAATTGAAACATATCAAAGAAATAGCGCAATCCATAGAACTTGAATCAAAGTTTTTCCCAAAAAAATCTTCGATTGTTCGAAGTCCACAGCAATTCGGCAGATTTTAGATGGCCAATGGTCGACGTTGAACTTTTAAAGAGACAGTACATGATAAATTTCGATATTCGAATTTTCAAATTTTTATCAAATTTGAAATTTTTAAATTTGAAAATTCATCTCGACCTTTGATAAATCTGCCCCATAGAATTGGAATGTCAAAATATAAGGCTGATTAGTAATAAATACAGATCATTACTACATGGCAGCACAGAAACCAGTGCAATTAGCATCAGAATTGAATAATCAGCAAACCTGTAGCATCAGCTTATATTACAGCCAGGGAAGCTCATTTTCTGCTGGATAATTAGTGACGAGCCCTAAGCTTAGCTTCTCAACAGCCAATCAGAGCCCACTGAGCATGTGAGTGTCACAGACACTTTCCAAGATGGTGACCCCCTGTGACAAGTTTGAAGTCCTGGATCATTGCTGCTATTGACAAGCTCAAACTTTAGCCTCCTGCAATAAGTTCACTATATAAAATAGGACATTTTTAGCCCTATTCATTTTCGGGGCTTAGTTCTCCTTTAAGTTAGTGAGTGACTAGAGTAAGAAGACAGAGGTCAAGGATGATTGGATCATGATGCATTACAAAAAGGTTCAATTTCAAAAACAGTATTTGCCTCTTTAACAAAGTTGCAATGGAACACACAGAAACAAATACATAGAAGATATACATATATCCCAAAAAAAAGTGCCTGCCAATGAAATAGCTGATCTGTTATGTACTAGAAGCAATAAATGCAGGCAGCAATGGATTCCTAAAACACAAAAGCATTATGGGCTTATGACATTGTCCTAAATATTCAGCTATATAAATGAACATCCCAGGAGAAAGTAAAGATTTTCCCTCTGGGAAGAGGTTAATGGATGATTACAATCTGTTTTGCTTTGTAGAAATTCTACAAACTAAAATGCATTCAGATGAATAAATCCTACAAGTCGTTAAGCTTCCAGCCCTGAATTTGGATTCACAACCATGGTAAAGATTTATGAGATACTTAGAAAGAATGTGTTGATTCTGCGGGATTTGGGGGGAAATTATTCAAAACAGCGATTATTTTTGGAAGTTATTCTACATGCACACCTGATCAGGGTGTCACCTGTTCTTGGCACATCAACATGATAAAACATAATCATTTTCTCCATTTCACTTTGCTTGCACAAAAACAAATCCCCAGCAAGACAATTTTTTATCTTAGCCCTGGATCATCAAGATTTTTGTTTTCCTTCCCTGTATGTATCATTTAAATGATTTATTTACATTTGCATGGCAGAAGACTAACGGCATTTCTCGAGATTCACCCGCTGTATTCAATTATTCATTTCCCAGGAGGAACAATATTTTGTTCAGATACACATCACTGCTTACTTCTTGTTTTTTTTAACTGTACCCATGCTGCAGTTTAAAGGTATTACAAGTAGGAAAAACTACTGTCTAAAAGAATTAAGACATATATATATATATATATATATATATATATATATATATATATATAGTAATCACTGAAGATTTTAATGGCTATTCTTAGCTGCTCTGAGTGATCCATGAATAAAATTGTTCAGTGAGCACTGAGCATATTTAATTGAATATTTAAAAATAATAAATTAAAAACAGGACTATACACAGTATATATAAGCGCAATAGACTTCTGTTTTAGTCTTAGATTGTTTCATTTAGCATTCTTTTCTAAAGGGGCATATTCAGTTACCGCCTGCTAACAGAGTCAGATAAGTGGTTCATACCAGTAACATCATCAAGTTAAAGTAGTTATTACTAAAGATTATATTACTGTAGATGTGTTTTTTACTGGTAAGAAGTGTTTATCACTGATAATGTTATAAACTAAAAATGCGGCTACCACTGAGTTTATTACATAAAAATGGATTTCTCCCTAAGGATAGCATCAAGACCTATATGGAAACCAATATTGAAATAATATAATAAGAAACATATATTTTATTTAGCTATTCATTCATTTTTCAGCTTTTTAAGATATTTTTTTTTTAAGATATTTTTTTAAATATGTTTATTTTTCTTTTTATACACCAAATAACATGAAAACAAACAAAATCTGGTAATAATGTCATGGTTTTTCAGTGAAATTTTGCATTTCACAATCTGCAAATTATTTTCTTGAAACATTTGATGCAAAAAAAAATTTGCAGAGGCAAAAAAGTCGCCTAGACGAAAATGTTGTTGAGACAATAAAGTCGGCCCAAGAAAAATTGTCCATTGACTTAATTGCATTTGGAGTGATAAAAAATTTGAGAAAAAATGCTCATTGATTTTAATGCATTTGTACAATAAAGTGGCCAAGACAAAAAAATTGCAGAGACAAAATAGTCAGCGCAACAAAAAAAACAATTGATTTTAACGCATCTAAAGTGAGAAAAAAAGTTGCATGCCTAAAAAAAGGAAAAAGGATTCTGGCATTGGTTGGTTCTAGTGAAGTGAATTTATTCGGCAGGCGCAAAATTTGCAGTGAATTTACCCGCCGGCGAACAAATTCGCAAATTTGCCGGTGAAAATTCCCCGGCCTCAGAAAAATTTTCCAAGACAACATTTTTTTGATGCTGGCAACCGTTGAGACGCCAGAGCTAATTTTGACATTTGACTTCAATGGGCACCGGTGTCCATTTTGACACCGGCAAATTATTGCAGGCATCAAAATTGCTGTTTCGCAAATCTTTCGCCAATTTCGCGGGATATTCGCAAAATTAATGGCGAATTTGCCCATCACTAGTTGGCTCCCATAGTCTAGCTTCCTGTGAAATCATTCCTATTACCACATTTAAAAATTCAAACTGGCCTTGAAAAGCATGCTGTATTTACAGTATCTATAAAATTGCAAATTTGTTTTTTCCAGCCATTCTTTAACTATGTCAAAGGGAATACATTTGCTATCAAATCTGGCAGCTCCTAAAATGCTGAAGTTTTTTTCAACAGACAGAAGCAGGGCATCTAGTTAGTATTTTAAACCTAACTATGTAACTATGATTTCATAAGAAGGTCCCATCAAAGAAGTAAAACTATTTTTTTGCATACCTAAATAAAATGTTATTCTAATTTACATAATAAAATGTATTTAAAAAATAACTTGAAATTCAAATTTTTTAAATTCGAAAATTCACCTTGAACTTTGATAAATCTGCCCCTAAGTCTCATTGAATTGCATCTGGTTTGATGGAACAATCTAGAATAGAATAGATCTTTGAGTCAGATCCGGTAAGTTTATTAATAACGAGAGAATTTTCTATAATCTGTGTAGAATATTGGAGTTCCCTTATATAAAGTACAATGTTCCTGGTACAACATGGAATCCTATCTTATACAGTTACTGCAGCTTCATTTACAAACCCATTGACTTGGGGCCAATAAAGTATTCATGGTTTATCCTAACTCATATTGCTTGTCTAAAATCTCTTTGTATTCCTGTAAGAGAAATAAACCACGCTTGCTCCAGAAAGAAAGAAATATGTTGAACATTTTTTCCTTAAATACAGTTTTAGTTCCAACAGTCCCATAATGATACTTTTGTTCTACAAAGTGTAATGCTATTTATTATATTATCACTATTAAAATACTACAGACTGCACAGAATACTGCAAACATGTATATTCCTCTTTAGAAGTTCAAATAATATAATTGCATGAGAGGCAATAGAAATAATAGAAAAACATTTTATGCACTTAAAAGAATAATAGATTATAGAGCTCTAAGCGTCAATGGCCTTTGTTGCCACAGATTGTCTGAATTGCTTTTCTTTATTTTGATATACAGCACCAAGTTTCACACACAAACGCTATATTATATCTCACTTTATTCATTTGTTTATAAGATCCTTCAGTAATAAAAATGTAGCCATTCAAACCATGGTTTAACTTATTGTCAACTGATGTATAACTTGGCAAATACTGCATTGAGCTTCTTCTACGAATGGAGTGCACAAAATAATTTGCCTCTTTTCCAAAAGGTATTTTGCTTTGCACTTTCTGTATAACAATCTTTAAAATGAACAACTGAAGGGTATCTTAAGGGGCACATTTACTACTGGTCGAATATCGAGGGTTAATTAACCCTCGATATTCGACCGTCTAAGTAAAATCCTTTGATTTTGAATATTGAAGTCGAGGAATTACCGAAAATGCTTTGAGCAAACGATCGAAGGATTTTAATCCATCGATCGAAGGATTTTCCTTCGATCAAAAAAAGCTTAGAAAGCTTATGGGGACCTTTCCCATAGGCTAACATTGGTGCTCGGTAGGTTTTAGGTGGCGAAGTAGGTGGTCAAAGTTTTTTTAAAGAGACAGTACTTCAACTATCGAATGGTCGAATAGTCAAACGATTTTTAGTTCGAATCGTTCGAAGGTCGAAGTAGCCAATTTGATGGTCAAAGTAACCAAAAAAAAGTTCAAAGTATTTTCCATTCTAATTCTTCATTTGAGCTAAGTAAATGTGCCCCTAAGTGTATTACTCCAACTAATCTAGTTTTTGGGGCTTTATATCTGCATGTACTAACCATTATTTATATACATATATATATATATATTTATGAAAGGTATCCATAACAGGTAGTTTGAAAGTTACAGTTATAGATTCAAGGGGCAAAAAAAAGTTCTTAACATATGAAATTGAATTAAAAAGCAAATATGTATATATAATAGCTTGTTTACTTATTATTTTGTAAGCAATAACATACAACCATCACACAGCTGTCAAAACAACGTCATACTTCGGGATGTAAGTATAGCATATACTGTATGTCTTAATTTGAGGATGGGGATTTTAGTATAGGGAGTGAGAATAATGCATTGAAGCGAATGGACTTGCAGCATTTCTTCTTTCTTGCAGCGTTTCACAAAAAAAAGTTTGCTGATGGTGAAATACAACATTTCACCACAAATCTATGCCTGCTGAAAAGTTATACTCATCACTACTACAGATTTCTGACTGGTTCACCTATTTCAATTATTTAAAAAAATTAAGACAAATGCATAGAATAGGAGGTTTTGTTTGTTCACACCAACGGAGTGTAATGTACTAGTTAGATGGGAATCAAGGAAGGAGGCTGCTGGCACAAATCTGACTCTTACATAAAGAGCCCAACTAGTTCCGGTTTTCACAGAACTTTCTGCTGCGGTTCTAGCTGGGATTCCATGAAACTTCAGCGACAGACTTCAATAACAATAGTACAGGCTTGGATCAAGCAAGGGAATTGGTCAAAAACAGGCAAGCGGTCAAGGGCAGGCAGCAAGAATCATAGTCAGACAGGCAGAGATCGGGAACCAGGAAGATATAATAGAAAAAGGGCTTGAGCAGGATCTGAACAACCAGAAGCCAGCTTGTGCAAAGAGGGAAGGACAGAAGGGGGTTTAAATAGGTATAATGTAATTCATGGTTGAATGAGTGCACACACCAATAGCTGTGCATACTGAAGATTAATAGTGCACAATATGGCATTGAAGCACCGAGTACTGTTATTTTAGAATTGTCCTCTTACATTTACATTTTTATACTGCAGGCAACCCCAACATGACATTATAATTTGTGTGTCACTTACCTGGGTTTGTGTACATATTTTGATAGGTTTTAATAAATTAATGGCTTCATCTTGTTCACAGAAACAACAGTGGTTCATTTTCTTTAAAAGCTGAAATGATACTTCCCCTTGACTTCTAAGTGTGGAAAGATTTCCAGTTTGGCTTCCCCTAGGCCACAGAGTCCTGGCACCTGCCTGCTCTTGCGCACATGTTCCCGCTGAGTTCCCTGCACGTTCACAGTGTTGCTTATACTGCAATGTGGCTGGAAGGCATGACACCCTTTAAATCTTGCCACCCTAGTCCAGGGCCTTTCTGGTCTCTGAGGTATCTCAGCAGGTTACATCTATTTTTTATACTTAAAGAACTGATTTGATAAATTGGGGTAAAAAACAAACAAATAGATGACTGGTCAGAAGATTAGCCGGCAAGTTAGGAAAGGCTCACTTACTAGCTACTGCCCATACTATCCTTACTCATCTGAAGCCAATATATCATGCCTTGCATAATGGGTGCCTTTGAATTCAAGGATGACTGAATGTTATGAAACCAAAAAAAAATCTTCATTCCTTGTTTGCCAAGAAATGCATTTCTGTCACCATAAATTATTTAATGGGGGTTATTCTCCCATTTCTGGCATTGTGAGATAAGCCCATGTAGCAGATGCACAAGAATGCCTAGAAGGAAGATGGTTGTCATACATTCTTTACTGAGGGTGGCTTTTAGTCCATATAATCCTATTCACTTTGTTCATGGTGTCTATTGGAGGAGCAATTCATCCCAGACTGGACTTTTTATAAAAGGGCAAAGGCAACAAAAGCTTGTAAATAAATAAATTAATAAAAATTGCTTATTACAAAACACATCTCTTGGAACCTTCTCACTGTTTACATCATGCTGTTAAAAATGTAATAATATATAAAGGTGTTCAAAGTATCAACATATTTGTTATATAGACTCTGTATACATTTGCTTGATCTTTTTTTCAATTTTTACGCATAAAATGTAATTACGATAAAGCTGACTGACTGCATTGTCTCCATCAGGCAAACTTGATTGGTGCTGATTATATGTTTGTGGTGCTGAATGATGAATACTTTTGTAATTAGCAAATGTTCTGAGCATATGTGGTATGATTTTTGGTAAAACAAATAACTAAATATAACACTGGTAACTGATAACATAATGGTGTCCTTTTTACCCGTATAATCCTATAACTTTTTAGTAATTTTTAGCTGCTGTAAATTGAATTGGCTTTAGAAAGCATAGATGGTAAGAGTAATTAGATGCTGGAACAACATCTGCATTCTCATCCTTTCTGTCTATCATGTGGTCATTCACTTTCATGCTTCTTAATCATTCCCAAGGTTAAGTAAAACATAAATTGTTGTTATCCTACACTAAATAGATCACACATAATACTAGTAGGGATGTAGCGAACGTCGGAAAAAAAGTTCGCGAACATATTCGCGAACTTGCGCAAAAATGCGAGCGGTTCGCGAACGGTTCGCGAACCCCATAGACTTCAATGGGAAGGCGAACTTTAACATCTAAAAAAGACATTTCTGTCCAGAAAAATGATTTTAAAGTTGTTTAAAGGGTGCAACGACCTGGACAGTGGCATGCCAGAGGGGGATCAAGGGCAAAAATGTATCTGAAAAATCTGCCTGTGTGTGCTTGGAAGAGATAGTGTAGGGGGAGAGCTGTTAGTGATTTCAGGGACAGATGATAGTAAGTTTGCTGGCTAGTAATCTGCTTGATACTGCTCTGTATTGGAGGGACAGAAGTCTGCAGGGATTTGAGGGACATTTTAGCTTAGGTAGCTTTGCTGGCTAGTAATCTACTGTTCTCTTTAAACAACTGCCATACGTTGACCTTGTAGGCATTGTTTGCCCAGTTTTTTTGGACGCAGCCACTGAAGCACAGTTGCCAGAAAAAATATGCCATATAAATGCTGAAAATAGTAATTTTTCGCCATATGTTGACCTTGTAGACATTGTTTGCCCAGTTTTTTTTGGACGCAGCCACTGAAGCACAGTTGCCAGAAAAAATATGCCATATAAATGCTGAAAATAGTAATTTTTCGCCATACGTTGACCTTGTAGACATTGTTTGCCCAGTTTTTTTGGACGCAGCCACTGAAGCACAGTTGCCAGAAAAAATATGCCATATAAATGCTGAAAATAGTAATTTTTTGCCATACGTTGACCTTGTAGGCATTGTTTGCCCAGTTTTTTTGGTCGCAGCCACTGAAGCACAGTTGCCAGAAAAAATATGCCATATAAATGCTGAAAATAGTCATTTTTTGCCATATACGTTGAGTCAACGTATGGCAAAAAATGACTATTTTCAGCATTTATATGGCATATTTTTTCTGGCCTCTGTGCTTCAGTGGCTGCGGCCAAAAAAACTGGGCAAACAATGCCTACAAGGTCAACGACGTTGACCTTGTAGGCATTGTTTGCCCAGTTTTTTTGGCCGCAGCCACTGAAGCACAGAGGCCAGAAAAAATATGCCATATAAATGCTGAAAATAGTAATTTTTTTGGTCGCAGCCACTGAAGCACAGTTGCCAGAAAAATTATGCCATATAAATGCTGAAAATATAAATTTTTTTGGTTGCAGCCACTGAAGCACAGAGGCCAGAAAAATTATGCCATATAAATGCAGAAAATATGCATTTTTTTGGTCGCAGCCACTGAAGCACAGTTGACAGAAAAATTATGCCATATAAATGCTGAAAATATAAATTTTTTTGGTTGCAGCCACTGAAGCACAGAGGCCAGAAAAATTATGCCATATAAATGCAGAAAATATGCATTTTTTTGGTCGCAGCCACTGAAGCACAGTTGACAGAAAAATTATGCCATATAAATGCTGAAAATATAATTTTTTTTGGTTGCAGCCACTGAAGCACAGAGGCCAGAAAAATTATGCCATATAAATGCAGAAAATATGCATTTTTTTGGACGCAGCCACTGAAGCACAGTTGCCAGAAAAAATATGCCATATAAATGCTGAAAATAGTCATTTTTCGCCATACGTTGACCTTGTAGACATTGTTTGCCCAGTTTTTTTGGTTGCAGCCACTGAAGCACAGAGGCCAGAAAAAATTAAACCAGTAGGGTTTGCACCCTAGTTTGTAACGGTGGCGGAGGGAGGAGGACGCTAAAGGACAGCTGTGTGTGGAGTCATGAGGCTTGAAGAGAAGGACAGCTGCATAGAAGTCAGAACAAGTCTTCCGGCGTGCAGTAACCCTCCGAGATCCACCCCTCATTCATTTTAATAAAGGTCAGGTAATCGACACTTTTGTGACCTAGGCGAGTTCTCTTCTCAGTTACAATCCCTCCTGCTGCACTGAAGGTCCTTTCTGAGAGCACACTTGAGGCTGGGCAAGACAAGAGGTTCATGGCAAATTGTGACAGCTCTGGCCACAGATCAAGCCTGCGCACCCAGTAGTCCAGGGGTTCATCGCTCCTCAGAGTGTCGATATCTGCAGTTAATGCCAGGTAGTCCGCTACCTGCCGGTCGAGGCGTTCTTTGAGGGTGGATCCAGAAGGGTTGTGGCGCTGCCTTGGACAGAAAAACATTTGCATGTCTGACGTTACAGACCGGCCAAAGGGCTTTGTCCTTGCAGGTGTGCTCGTGGCAGGATTACTGGCACCTCTGCCCCTGGAATGTTGATGAGTTCCTGAAGTGACATCACCCTTAAAAGCATTGTACAACATGTTTTGCAGGCTGGTTTGTAAATGCCGCATCTTTTCGGACTTGTGGTATGTTGGTAACATGTCTGACACTTTATGCTTGTACCGAGGGTCTAGTAGCGTTGCGACCCAGTACAGGTCCTTCTCCTTAAGCCTCTTGATACGGGGGTCCTTCAACAGGCATGACAGCATGAAAGACCCCATTCTCACAAGGTTGGATGCAGAGCTATCCATCTCCGCTTCCTCATTATCAAGGACTGCATCATCCACGGTCTCCTCCCCCCAGCCACGTACAAGACCAGGGGTCCCCAAAAGGTCACCACTAGCCCCCTGGGAAGCCTGCTCCTGTTGGTCCTCCTCCTCCTCCTCCACAAAGCCACCTTCCTCCTCTGACTCCACTTCTGGCACCTCTCCCTGCGTTGCAGCAGGTGCCTGGGTTCGTTCTGGTGATTCCGACCATAAATCGTGCGCTTCCAGCTCCTCGTCACGCTGGTCTACAGCCTCATCTGTCACTCGTCGCACGGCACGCTCCAGGAAGAAAGCGAAGGGTATTAGGTCGCTGATGGTGCCTTCGGTGCGACTGACCATATTTGTCACCTCTTCAAAAGGTCGCATGAGCCTGCAGGCATCGCGCATAAGCACCCAGTAACGGGGGAAAAAAATCCCCAGCTCTGCAGATCCAGTCCTACCACCCAGTTCAAAAAGGTACTCGTTGACGGCCCTTTGTTGTTGCAGCAGACGTTCCAACATAAGGACCGTTGAATTCCAGCGAGTCTGGCTGTCAGAAATCAAACGCCTGACTGGCATGTTGTAGCGCTGCTGAATGTCAGCAAGGCGTGCCATGGCTGTGTAGGAACGTCTGAAATGGGCCGACACCTTTCTGGACTGGGTGAGAACGTCCTGGAATCCTGGGTACTTGGAGACAAAACGTTGGACTATTAAATTTAACACATGTGCCATGCAGGGCACATGTGTTAAATTTCCCAGTCTCAACGCTGCCAACAGATTGCTTCCATTGTCACACACCACTTTTCCGATCTGCAGTTGGTGTGGGGTCAGCCACTGATCGGCCTGTGACTGCAGAGATGACAGGAGTACAGATCCGGTATGGTTTTTGCTTTCCAGGCACGTCATCCCCAAGACAGCGTGACAACGGCGTACCTGGCACGTCAAATAGCCTAGGGGGAGCTGGGGGTGCACAGGTGTGGAGGAGGAGAAGGAGGACCCAGCAGTAGAGTAAGAAGAAGAAGAGGAAGAAGACGAGGTAGAGAGCGATGGAGGAGTAGAGGTGGTGGCAGAACCGCGTGCAATCCGTGGCGGTGACACCAACTCCACTGTTGTTGTTGTTGAGCTACCCATTCCCTGCTTCCCATTCCCAGCCATTACCAAGTTCACCCAGTGGGCAGTGTAGGTGACATACCTGCCCTGACCATGCTTGGAGGACCATGCGTCAGTAGTCATATGGACCTTTGGCCCAACACTAAGTGACAGAGATGCGGTAACTTGGCTCTGCACATGTTGGTACAGGTGTGGTATTCCCTTTTTAGAAAAAAAATTGCGGCTGGGTACCTTCCACTGCGGTGTCCCAATTGCTACAAATTTGCGGAAGGCCTCAGAGTCCACCAGCTGGTATGGTAAAAGCTGGCGGGCTAAGAGTGCAGACAAGCCAGCTGTCAGACGCCGGGCAAGGGGGTGACAGTCAGACATTGGCTTCTTACGCTCAAACATGGCCTTCACAGAAACTTGGCTGGTGGCAGATGACTGGGAATGGGAACAGGTGGTCAAGGTGGAAGGCGGAGTGGAGGGTGGTTCAGATGGATCAAGGAGAGCAGAGGTAGAGCAGTAAGATGCTGGACCAGAAGGAGTGTGGCTTTTAGTTTGCCTGTTGCCTTTGAGGTGTTGCTCCCAAAGTGCTTTGTGCTTGCCGCTCATGTGCCTTCACATAGAAGTTGTACCTATGTGGCTGTTGGGCTTACCAAGGCTCAGTTTCTGACTGCACTCATTGCAAATTACAATGCTTTTGTCAGAGGCACACACATTAAAAAAATCCCACACTGCTGACTTTTTGGAAGTGTGCGATCTGGCGGTAACAGTAGAAGTTGGGGGCATTGGCGGCAATGGCGGGTGCGTTGGCCGGCTGAACACAGGTGCCGATACATGTTGTTGCCCTACTGATCCCTGCGGGCTGTCCTCCCTGCTTCTTCTAAGTCTTATTCTCCTACTGCCTCTCTGACTCTCCGTCTCTCCATCTGAACTACCCTCCTCTTGCTCTCTTCTACTAGGCACCCACAAAACATCAATCTCCTCATCATCATTCTCCTCAGATGCATCAATTTCTTCTGACACATCACAGAAGGAAGCAGCAGCGGGGACCTCCTCCTCATCACTAGGGATGTAGCGAACGTCGGAAAAAAAGTTCGCGAACATATTCGCGAACTTGCGCAAAAATGCGAGCGGTTCGCGAACGGTTCGCGAACCCCATAGACTTCAATGGGAAGGCGAACTTTAACATCTAAAAAAGACATTTCTGGCCAGAAAAATGATTTTAAAGTTGTTTAAAGGGTGCAACGACCTGGACAGTGGCATGCCAGAGGGGGATCAAGGGCAAAAATGTATCTGAAAAATCTGCCTGTGTGTGCTTGGAAGAGATAGTGTAGGGGGAGAGCTGTTAGTGATTTCAGGGACAGATGATAGTAAGTTTGCTGGCTAGTAATCTGCTTGATACTGCTCTGTATTGGAACAAAAAAATAAATAAAAGCAGTCCTTACAAGGACTACTGTTATTGCAGCAGTCAGCAGATGAGATCAGAAGCAGGACAGCTGCCCACTGCAGCTACATACAGAGCACTGCAGTAGAAGGTAGATTACTAGCCAGCAAAGCTACCTAAGCTTAAATGTCCCTCAAACCCCTGCAGACTTCTGTCCCTCCAATAACAGAGCAGTATCAAAACGATTACTAGCCAGCAAACTTTCAACTGTCCCTGAAATCACTAACAGGCAGCAGCTCTCTCCCTACACTATCTCTTCAGCACACACAGGCAGAGTGAAAAAAACGCTGCAGGGCTTCGGTTTTTATAGGGAAGGGGAGTGGTCCAGGGGAGAGCTTCCTGATTGGCTGCCATGTACCTGCTGGTCTGGGGTGAGAGGGCAAAAAAAAGCGCCAACAATGGCGAACCCAAAATGGCGAACGTCGCGCGACGTTCGCGAACTTCCGGCGAGCGCGAACACCCGATGTTCGCGCGAACAAGTTCGCCGGCGAACAGTTCGCGCCATCTCTACTCATCACTCATCATTATGTCCATCTCTGTCGTGTTCTCTGCCAGAATTAAATCTGGTGTAACGTCCTCATCTCCTTCATCTTCTTCTGCCAATAATGGTTGCGCATTACTCAGTTCAAGAAACTCATGGGAAAATAACTCCTCTGACTCCAGTGAAGAAGGGGCACCGGTGGTGGAGGAAGTGTTACGTGGGGTGGCCATAGCAGTGGAGGATGAGGAGGATGTTGTGGTAAAGTTAGAAACGGTAGAGGATGGGGTGTGCTGTGTAAGCCAGTCAACTACCTCTTCAGCATTTTGGGAGTTCAGGGTCATTGGCTTTTTAAAACTGGGCAATTTGCTAGGGCCACAGGATTGCATAGCAGCACGGCCCCTAGCACGGCCTCTGCGTGGCGGCCTGCCTTTGCCTGGCATTATTTTTAAAAAAACAACAACAACAAAAACTCAGTTGGTTTTTCTGGAAACGATAATACACACAGCTAGATGGCGGTTTGAAGAAAACAGTGTGCAAATAATGCCTACAAGGTCAACGTATACACAGCGGTGGATACGGATTACGTAAAATATAAGAATGCTGCTTGAAAAAAAGTAACTCAAGTGGTTTTTCTAGAGACGATAATATTATCAATATTTAGACAAAATGTGAACAAGCTCACACAGCTAGATGGCGGTTTGAAGAAAACAGTGTGCAAATAATGCCTACAAGGTCAACGTATACACTCCGGTGTTTTTTCTGGAGACGGTAATATTATGGATATTTAGACAGAATGTGAACAAGGTCACACAGCTAGATGGCAGTTGGTTGAATAACACACTGGGCAAAAAATGCCTACAGGGCAAATAATGCCTAAAAGGTCAACTTATACACTACTACAGCGATGGATACGGATTACGTAAAATTTATTATGGCTGCTTGAAAAAAGTCACTCCGGTGTTTTTTCTGGAGACGGTAATATTATGGATATTTAGACAGAATGTGAACAAGGTCACACAGCTAGATGGCAGTTGGTTGAATAACACACTGGGCAAAAAATGCCTACAGGGCAAATAATGCCTAAAAGGTCAACTTATACACTACTACAGCGATGGATACGGATTACGTAAAATATATTATGGCTGCTTGAAAAAAGTCACTCCGGTGTTTTTTCTGGAGACGGTAATATTATGGATATTTAGACAGAATGTGAACAAGGTCACACAGCTAGATGGCAGTTGGTTGAATAACACACTGGGCAAAAAATGCCTACAGGGCAAATAATGCCTAAAAGGTCAACTTATACACTACTACAGCGGTAGTAAAATGAAAAAAAGTAAAATAAAAAAAAAATGAATATTAAAAAAAAAAAATTACAGTTGGTGCTGCTGAACTACTAGGAGCAGCAGATTAGCACACCAGTCCCACTCCCCAACACTGCTAGACTAATAGCACTGGGCTCTTATAGTAGTAGTAGTAGTAGTAGTAGTAGTAGTAGTAGTAGTAGTAAAACAACAAAAAAATAAATAAAAGCAGTCCTTACAAGGACTACTGTTATTGCAGCAGTCAGCAGATGAGATCAGAAGCAGGACAGCTGCCCACTGCAGCTACATACAGAGCACTGCAGTAGAAGGTAGATTACTAGCCAGCAAAGCTACCTAAGCTTAAATGTCCCTCAAACCCCTGCAGACTTCTGTCCCTCCAATAACAGAGCAGTATCAAAACGATTACTAGCCAGCAAACTTTCAACTGTCCCTGAAATCACTAACAGGCAGCAGCTCTCTCCCTACACTATCTCTTCAGCACACACAGGCAGAGTGAAAAAACGCTGCAGGGCTTCGGTTTTTATAGGGAAGGGGAGTGGTCCAGGGGAGAGCTTCCTGATTGGCTGCCATGTACCTGCTGGTCTGGGGTGAGAGGGCAAAAAAAAAGCGCCAACAATGGCGAACCCAAAATGGCGAACGTCGCGCGACGTTCGCGAACTTCCGGCGAGCGCGAACACCCAATGTTCGCGCGAACAAGGTCGCCGGCGAACAGTTCGCGCCATCTCTAAATACTAGATAAAGATATTGCAATTGGCAGCATATGTCCCGCTCTAGAGTATAAACCAAACAATTTAGTAATATATTTTCAATCAGCATAACATTCAGTATTTATCTTTACATACAAATGCACAAACACTCACATACTGTGGTTATATATATATATATATATATATATATATATATATATATATATATATATATACAGTATATATATATATATTTTTTTTTTTTTCCTGTGGGAAGTAACTCAAGTAAGAGTTAGGCAATAAGAGACAACTACTAAGTTCAAACAAGTGTTTGCCTGTGTTTTATTAACAGCAGTTTTTTCTCCCCCAATACACATTTCAATAGACAAATTACATTTTATTTCTCCAAAACCAGAATTGACTGATCCTCTGGCAGTCTGGGTATATATAGAAACGCTTCTCCATAATAGTGTCTCAATCACTATAAGGGCAAAGAAATCTGGTGGGTATTCTGCTCATTGGTCATTTTCTTTCTCAGCTCTCTCAGTTGCAACAGGCTAATCCCCTTCTTCCTCAAAGAGCTCATTCACAACCCATCCCTATTGTCCTATGGAATGCTAAAATCTGCATTGGTAGGGCCGAGGGACCAACATGTTGTATACATACAATATATGTTTTTGTTGACCTCCTCTTTGTGGATGAGAGAACACTACAAGAAAAGCTTTGTGAATGAAGTTTTGTTCAAATGGTCTCCACCTGTGTAGCTGCTCACTTTCCTTATCAGGCCACACCAGCCAGACCAAACTTAATACTTAGACAATATAGGATAGGATGGAGCTGACAATCCGCAGGCTCTGCTGCAAATATTCCTTTATTAATCACAACATGTTTCGGATCAGCATGGATCTGTTTTGAAGTGTCAAGAAAAGCTTTGTTGCATTCAGTTTCCAAATGAATGATATGTAGGCTTGGGATAATTTGACCCATTTAGTTTTGCCAAAAATTCGCCACCAGCGAGTGTCGAAAATGTTTTGACGCTCATCATTTTTTTTGACACACAATGCCATACAAGTCTATGGGCGTCATTTCTGCGTCGAAAAAAGGCAAAAAAAAGTCACCCATCCCTAATGATATGTGGTAACTTTCCATGAGTGTGAATTACAGAACATTAGAGCCCCTAGCCAATTTAAGGGTTAAGTAAGGAATATGAAATATAATGAGCTGAACTGTGAAAGAGACAAGACACAAGCAGGATGTTGCTCAGTCCCTCAAAATACAGATGATATATTAAACTGTTCTAGATGAATATATGTTATAATACATTGTACCTTAAATTGTTTTTAAAATAGTAGGGGTCATTTACCTTTGTGCAAAGTGCAATTTTTGATGCAATTATCATGATTCTTTCCCAACATTTCCCCCATAATTCTAGTGAAATATCAGAGGGAGACGCAATTGAGCCACATGCTTTAAAATTGACACAGTTAATCTTGTACTTCAATGCAAATCGCACACCATTGGGCTGAATTTTTTTAAGTCCAGTTGGCACCAATTTCGGTGTTCAGTGTGAGTCATGTGTGCACCTGATTCTTTTAGCACTTTTTTAGCACAAGATCGCTGCAGCAATTGACACTGGCCTTTTTGGGAATGTTCTACCTACTGGATCTGAGGTAATGGTTCATCCAGGGGACTATGTCAATAGGTGCAACTTCTTTAAATTCAGTTCAATGATGCATATACCTTCAACAAAGTGAATTCTTAGTGGAACTGACTGCAGGGAAATTTACATCCCCAAAAATGTGCTACAGTAGACAAATGACCACTAATGTGTTCATCTTTCACTTATCATCCGTTCTCTTGTAATCAACCTCACAATGTTAGCCTTCCCTTCTCTTCCTTACTTTATTTTTATTTAAGTCTACTTAATCACTCTAAGGTACATAAACACTTCTCTACTATGCCTCGCTGAATAGTGTCTAGTCAAGGCTGGTAATCTAACTGGTTGTACTCCATGTGTTTTACAAGTTTAGATAAGGGTTTACCTAAATGGGGGATGCCTTAAATGGAAGACAGGAATATATTGAAAGAGCTTGAGAATATGATTTTAACAATTATTTATTTAACATTTTCTTAAGCTAAAAATGGAAAACTTATCCTCCCCCCTCCGCCCAAAATTCAGAGTTGTATGCTACACATCAGCAAAATGCAAGCAAATTCTAAAATGTGTTTGCAAATAAAAATAACTGCTTTAATTACAGTACTTACAATTTAAAAATAATGTTTATTAATTAATATTTTTTTCTTTGTAATTTTTTTTTGTCTGATCTTCTCATCAGATATGAATATGACGATTTTCATTCATCCAGGTCATGGTATATCTATTATAGGTAAATCTAAAAACAACTGGACTTGCTGAGTAATCATTGAAGACTTTTCACTACTCATCCGAGCACTAAAAGAAAAACAAAGCAATGTGGTATACGGAGTCCAGTGTAGTGAGGAGTGCACAGATCTATACATTGGGGAGACAAAACAACTGCTCACCAAGCGAATGGCTCAGCACAGGAGGGAGAACTCTACAGGGCAAAACTCAACTGTCTTTCTATACCTAAAAGACATGGGACACTTCTTTGAAGATAGCAAGGTCCAAATATTGGATAAAGAAGACCGATGGTTTGAACGAGGTGTGAAAGAGGCGATTCATGTAAAGGTGGAGAAACCATCCCTGAACAGAGGCCTTCGACACCACCTGTCTGCTACATACAATGCTGTTCTAACATCTGTGCCCCGGTGGTTTAGAACACTTCACACATCCATTCATGCAACTCTCACAAGTAACACCTGTATCTAGGAGTCACATGACACATTGGATAATCCTATAACAGTAACTACACAGAATCAACATCTCTGTGAATTTCTTCAGATGTCACCTCTTTGAAGAGTTAAAATGTGCCATTGTGATTGGATTAGTGGAAGAGTTTATATGACGAGAACTTTCCACACCAGTCAGTTGTACTGAAGAAGCTGCTCAGAGGAGTAGTGAAAGTCTTCATTGATTACTCAGCAAGTCCAGTTGTTTTTAAATTTACCTATGCTAGATATTCACCATGTCTCCTGACAGCTAGGGTTAAAAAGTCACTCATACAACCAGCTACATAATTGATGAAACACAACTGTATTATCAGAAAGTGCAATTTGGTAGTGTTATTTCAAAACTGAAATACCTCAAGGGTAATTACAAACCATAATGCTACACCGGTTTCTTTGGAGTGGAAAAGAGTAGATAACTGCATATCTATTCATTTCGTCCTTCAGTTTCAAAATCTTCAAGGTTCTATGCAATGTTGACCCTTATCTGCATCTGTGCTGCACAATCTTGACTTTAATCAGAAAAGGGTAAAAAAATTTATGACCATGGTCAGCTTTATGGGTCAATTACAATTCATAGCTTAAAAAAAGTTTTATTTTAATGTTCAACTGTAATGAAAATGTTATGCTACTTGAGTTTTCTTCAGTCTATGCCTCACTGCAACTGACGGTCCGTCCACTCAACATGGGAAAGTGCACTTCTCTGACCATCTAAATAATTTACTGTGATGTCAAGCCAATTACTTAACACATAATGTTCAAAAGAATTCTGTATGACTAATATAGAAGTACAACAAACCTTTATTAATCTATATACAAAATGTGTTTCTGAATTTGATTCAATGTTTCCTTTCTGCTATTTTTTTCACAGTTATCATCAATGTTGTTTCTTCTAATGAATCAGTGTACTGAGAACTCATTATGTTATGTTTTTTTTATCTGCATTGATTAGTTATGCAATGATCAAAAGGCCAATGTAATCCAAAAACAACCTGTTTATTATGTTTTTGTTTTACAGAATTTTAATATAACAAGCATAATTAAAAACAATAGTTGCATAATTACATTACATAAAAGCATTTTCATAGATTATTAACCAATTTTATCTCTCCATAAGTCTGTATTTTGAAGATTTATTAATATAAAGTGGACAGTATTAATAAAGCAGAATACAGTTTGCATTGTATGAGAACTATGGCAAGGTTTCTGGGCAGGCAAGGGAACCAGAATATGTGACAGAAGGAACAGGGAAAAAGTAAGCATAGTCGTGGAACAGGCTGGGGTTAATAATCAGTCAGCAGGTATTATTACATTACCCAACCCTGGGGGGGGACACTGAACCCTAGGCTTATCAGGAAATTTGAGGCACATCTCTCCTTAAAACCATAACCTTTCCAGTGTACCAGATATTGTAATTTACCTCTGGAAAGGAGGTAATTCTCTAACCTCTGTACCAAATATTCAGGCTGACCTTCAACAGAAATCAGGGGAAGAGGAGAATTCTGTCTAATAACTCTGGCAGGCTTTAAGAGGGAACTTTCAATGAAATATTCTTGGAAGTTATCCAGACTTTGTCACCAACCTGATACTCAGGTGACACTTTACTATGTCTCTCAGAGGCTCTCTTTTGGGCAGCTATGGTTGAAAACAAGTTCGGAACCTTTGCAAAATCTTAGAAAAGTGGTCAACCAAAGAGTTTATGGTAGGAACCTCTAAAGAATGACTAGGAAATAAAAAGGCTCTAGGTTGATAGCCAAAAACAGTACAGAATGATTCTCCAGTGGACTAGTGCATAGCATTATTGAATGCAAACTCAGTCCATGGAAGGAAATCTGCCCATTGTGATCGATTACTGGAGATGTAACACTTAGGGCCCGATTCACCAATGGTCGAATATCGAGGGTTAATTAACCCTCGATATTCGACTAGGAATTGAAATCCTTCGAATTCGAATATCGAATTCGAAGGATTTAGCGCAGGAAATTCGATCGATCGAAGGATTATTCATTCGATCGAACGATTAAATCCTTCGAATCGAACGATTCGAAGGATTTTAATTCAACGATCGAATGAATATCCTTCGATGAAAAAAACTTAGGCAAGCCTATGGGGACCTTCCCCATAGGCTAACATTGAGTTCGGTAGCTTTTAGCTGCCGAACTAGGGGGTCAAATTTTTTTTTAAAGAGACAGTACTTCGACTATCGAATGGTCGAATAGTCGAACAATTTTTAGTTCGAATCCTTCGATAGTCGTAGTCAAAGGTCGAAGTAGCCCATTTGATGGTCGAAGTAGCCCAAAAAACACTTCGAAATTGGAAGTTTTTTAAATTCGAATCCTTCACTCGAATTCACTCGAATTTAGTGAATCGGCCCCTTAATGATCCAATGATTGATTTGTCCTTCCTGTCTAGCCATTAGTTTGGGGATGATACGAAAAGGATAAAGACAAATTCATAAGTAAACGAAAGACCCGCTAAAATCTGGAAACAAATTGAATCCCCTATCAGAAACAATGTTCAATGGAACCTCATGACGCTTAAATATATTGAATAAGAAGAGTTTAGCAAGAGATTTAGCAGAGGGGACGGTGAGAAGGAGAATAAAATGACACATTTTACTATACCAGTCCACTACAAGCCAGATAACAGTATTTCCTTGGGAGGGAGGTAATTCTATAATGAAATCCATGGAAATGTTCATGACCTTTTGGGATTTGGAAGCAACTGTAGTTGCCCCTGAGATAAGGACCTGGATGGTTTTGAATGTTGACAAACTGGATAAGAATCAATAAAATCAACAACATATGTGCTGGACAGAAGATAACAGGTTTCACTGCTGGCTGGATGCCCGGCTACCCTGGAATCACAAGTCTTAAACAAAACCACCTTTTCCAGAACAAAGAGCTTGCCTGGAGGTACTGTACATTAGAAGGTAAATTAACCTGGACTTCAGACAAGGAGGAATAGAATTGTTTTAGACCTCTCTCGAGAATTAAAGACAAAACTTCTGAGAAGGGCGTCTGCCTTAGGATTCATTTCCCCGGGCCTGTAGGTTATGATGAAGTTAAAGCAGGTAAAAAATAATCCCCACATGGCCTGTCTAGCAATTTAGAGCTTTGCAGACTAAATATACAAGAAATTTTTATGATCGGTAAACACTGCAACTAAATGTTTAGCACCTTATAAAAGATGTCTCCACTCTTCTAACGCTAGTAATTCCCCGTTACCAATATCAGAATTAACCTCCATAGGAGAAAACTTTCTTGAAAAGAAGATGCAAGGATGAATTTTACTGGTGACAGGGTGTTGCTGAGATAAAACTGCTCCTGCACCAAACTCCACCACCAAGAATCCATTCTACCAGGAAAGGAAGAGTAGAATCTGGATACGGGATTACTGGGACAGAAGTGAATGTATTTTTAAATGCTAAGGCCTTCACAGCCTCTTCAGGACTAATCATAGAATCATCCACTTTCCTCATAAGGACAATGATTAAAGCTACCAGAGTTGACATTTTTTTAAATAAATTGCCTGTAATATTTGATTACCCTAACAATGTTTCAATGGCTTGCAAAGAAGGTGGTTTCGCCCCAATCTAAAATGGCCTGAACAATGGTTGGCTCCATCTCTAAACCCCTTTGTGAAATAATGTACCCCACAAAATGGATAGAGGATACCTCCAAAATAATTTGTTTCAATTTTAGCATATACTGTAGCTGATTTTGCCTTAATCTATGTAACATCTCCTGAACATGGGCATGATAATCAGTTAAATTACAAGAATAAATCAGAATATCATCTAAAAATGTTGTTTACAAATTTTTGAAAGATGGCATAAGCTAAAGGGCATTATTAAGTATTTACAATGCCCATTGTGAGTGCTAAATGACGTCTTCCCTTCATCTCTTTCCCTGTTTGAATTAGATTATATGTGCTTTTCAGATCAAGTGCAGAACAAACTGGGGTGCCCTTAACTCTATCAAAGCGTTCAGAAATCAAGGGAGGGATAAAAATTTTTTACCATGATCATATTCAGCCCTCTATAATCAATGCATTGCCTTAAGCCACTGTCTTTCTCTACAAAAAAGAAGCAAGCCCCGCAGGAGAAGAAGAAGGCCTTTATGAACCCTCGTTTCATATTTGCCTTAAGGGGGACCTGTTACCCAGACATAAAGAGCAGTATAATAAAAGCCATTTTCAAATTAAACATGAAACCCAAATTGATTTTTAATTAAAATATATGCAAACCTGTTATAAATGCATTTAAATGTCTCAGCTGTCAATTACATATTGCCTGTCTCACCTTTATATATTAGGCACAGAGGCAGGGCAGGCAATTACTTTCACTTTCATTTTAGCCCTTCCTAGTTGTCACTGCACCCCCCTTTCTCCCCATCTAACTGATTCAGCCAGTGTAAGGGCATGGGCATTAAGTCCACAATTCTCGTGCATAAACAAGATTTTGGCAAGGTACAACACTTTTGTGATGAGTGAACAACACTTAGTGATGAGTGAAATTTTTCTATGGGTTTCTCAGAGCCACAAAAATTTCGCCCATAAAATCCAATGGGTGAAAACTATTGTCCCGTGACAAAAATGATTGGCGCACATATTGACTTCAATGCATTTTGATGAATCTTTGCAGTTTAGCGAATTTTTGGCAAAGCGAAATGGGTCAGATTCGCCCATAACCAGAGTGTTCACAAAACGGCTGCTTCCTGTGATTGTGTTATTTGAAGGCTGAAGGAAGCAAAATTGAAAGAATCAGTCAGTGCAGTACAGAATCAGAATCTAGAAGGGTAGTCAGTAATCAGGGTCTGTTCTGTTTGTGTAGATGAACCAGCGCTATAAGCTCGGGACAGAACCTTTGGTCAAGGGACAAGGACAGTAAATCAGACAAGAGCACATACAATGGTCGTGGTGGCCTTAATATTTGAATTTCATATCAAGCATGAGCATGTCGTGCTTGGCGCACCGAATATAAAGGATGCACATTATATTAAGGATTCGGTTAGTCCAAGCACAAGGATTCAGCTGAATCCGAATCCTTCTGAAAAGGGCCAAATCCTGGCCAAATACCAGATTGAATCCTGGATTTAGTGCATCACGAATTCATTCATTAAATTACATTTTTGTGTAATTAAATGTTTTAGAAATTACATGGGAACACGATATACACATCAAAATTTTTGGTTTTAGTTCAATGCT
The DNA here is from genome assembly GCA_038501925.1 of Xenopus petersii. NCBI lineage: Eukaryota > Metazoa > Chordata > Amphibia > Anura > Pipidae > Xenopus > Xenopus petersii. The sequence goes on along the minus strand of CM076681.1, from coordinate 146,926,795 downwards.
ATCAAAAATGTATTTATTTTCTGGTGGTTCTGAAATGTTATCATCACTTTTTAAATAATATCTACATAAATAACATTTATTGAATGTTATTGCATTTTATTTGAGAGGACATATGTGAAAGGTTCATTAAACACCCCAACTTCATTATTCATATCTAAATGCAGATTCCGCAATACAAGTATAATATAAAACTATGATTTATCGGTTTTATGGAAATGTTGTAAATACTAGGATTTGTAATAAGTTCTTTGTAATGGAATACATTACACTTTCTCCATTGGAAAACTTGTCATAGAGTTTCCTCATGAAATGTGTGAATCTTTTAAGAAATACAAAGCAGTTTGGCTCCTAGACTGGAACTGAAGAAAAGATCTGGAAGAGAAATGAAATGGGTGTGATGAATTGATTTCTATAAAGCTAAATGGATGCTTCTCTCAACAATGCTGTTTCAGAGCTAAAGCAGCTGTTTCACATTACAAAATGGCAGTCACTTCATTTTGGTTATAATTTCAGCAAAACATGAAAGCGATGTCACAAATCTTTTGCTGAATCTTTATTTGAGAGTTTCTTTCATTCCTGGTTCTATTAAATATTATTTACCTTGATTTACAGGGTGAAATACAGGAAGGACGAGATGGTGAGAGTATGGAGCATAGCTTCTTATTTCAGCTTCATTTGTGACAAACTACCCATACCACATGGCACTTTGGTGCCCATTTATTGAAGGTCAAAGTGAATTTTTGAATTCAAAAACTTCGAATTACGAAGTAATCTTTGGGTACTTCGACCATCGAATAGGCCAAAATTTGATTCGAATTGAAAAAACTTTGACTTCGAAAATTGAAGATGTTGAAAAAAAATCGTCTTCGACACTTTGCCTCCTTAAACATGCCGAATTGCTGTTTAGCCTATGAGGGACCTCCTATAACCTTTGGCAAAGTTTTGAGTAGTCAAAGTATTTTTTTGTAAAAAAAGTTTAATTGATCGATCTAACGACTTTTAGTTCAATCGAAAACAGCCATTTTCGATCGAAAAAATACTTTGACTATCAAAGTATCAAAATCGATGATCGTTTTTTAATTTCAAAATTTGACCCTTAGTAAATTATTAAATCTTTGCAAAAGTTATACATACATACATTGTTAACTACAAACATGTGACAGCATTGCTTTTATTGCTTACTCTTCACCTACTTTGCCCTTCATCTCCTTGCAACAAAATGTAATTCTTTACTTTTGCTAGTTCCACAAAGTACCCCTGATTTAACATTTTGTCACATCATGTCACTGAGTCATTTTTTTGTGCTAAATCCTGCCTCTAGATGGTGCTAGAGTGCAATGGCCTCTAGCTAAGCCTAAGTTCATCAGAAGCAATATACTGATAAAATTGCACTCTAGCACCATCTAGAGGCAGGACTTAACAACTAAAAACGGTGTCTTATCTCTGTGTGAAAAAGTATGAAATCCCAATGGCTTCATATTTCACATTGCTGAAGGTGTCTTATCTACTATTCTGTCACCCAGCAGTGACTATCCATAAATCCATATAGGAAAAAATTACAATGAAAGGAGTAATACAACAACCTATCTAATAAATCTCCCTTTTTTAAATAATATTAGGAAGCTGCCATGTAAGATTTGAAGGGCATACCTTCAAATTTTATAGTAATAGAGGATAATATTTAAAGGATATTAGTAAGTTTTCAATTTATTTCTTGACAAGGGCATGCTGATGGAATTTATTAACTTAGAAACAGTCAGTAGTGACAAAATACAGTAGATGTATTTTGACCTGCTTTTCATCAGATGTTACATATAGTTACATAGTTAAATTGGGTTGAAAAAAGACAAAGTCCATCAAGTTCAACCCCTCCAAATGAAAACCAAGCAATTGGGATGTAATTGTTTACTCATGACAGATCAGTTCACAAATGTTTTCACTTACTTGATCGCTAAGTTCTCTAACCTCTGGAGTTCAAAATTGACAGTGTATACAAAATATATCTCTGGATTCCTATTGCAAATTTATTAATTACTAAATAATTATGATACAATTATTGTGTGCCATTATGCTTGCTACAGAGCTTCATGTGTTCATAAAGTAAATGTGATATAGTTAGCATGGTAATTAGTAAACTAGAATGATGTTGTGGAAGCTATCATGTTCATTCACAAAACTTTATTGGGCTGTATTAAAAGGGGCATTGTTTAAAGGAGGAGGGGGTCATTCTTCCACTGTATAGAGCACTTGTAAGGCCCCATCTAGAATATGCCGTACAGTTTTAATCTCCAGTGCTCAAACAATACATATGAAAAAATCTTAGCTATAAGGAAAGATTGGCCAAGTTGGGGTTGTTCGCACTGGAGAAGAGATGCTTAAGGGGTGATATGATAACTATGTATAAATATATAAGGGGATCATATAATAATCTCTCTAATGATTTATTTACCAGTGGCTCCTTCCAGCTGACACAAGGTCACCCATTCCGATTAGAAGAAAAGAGGTTCCGCCTAAATATTCGGAGGGGTTTTTTTACAGTGAGAGCTGTGAAGATGTGGAATTGTCTCCCTGAATCAGTGGTACAGGCTGATACATTAGATAGGTACAAGGAAGAGTTGGATGCTTTATTCACCAGTAGCTCCTCTCAGCAGACAGGAGGGAGCCAATGAGATTAGAGGAGGGAAAGGGGTGTTACAGGGAGAGCTGGGAAGTGAATCAGGGGTACAGGCTGATACATTAGATAGGTACAAGGAAGGGTCGGATGCTTTATTTACCAGTAGCTCCTCCCAGCAGACAGGAGGGAGCCAATGAGATTTGAGGAGGGAAAGGGGTGTTACAGGGAGAGCTGGGAAGTGAATCAGGGGTACAGACTGATACATTAGATAGGTACAAGGAAGGGTCGGATGCTTTATTCACCAGTAGCTCCTCCCAGCAGACAGGAGGGAGCCAATGAGATTAGAGGAGGGAAAGGGGTGTTACAGGGAGAACTGGGAAGTGAATTAGGGGTACAGGCTGATACATTAGATAGGTATAAGAAAGGGTCGGATGGTGTTTAGCAAGTGAGGGAATACAGGGATATGGAAGATAGCTCATAATACAAGTTGATCCAGGTACTTGTTATGAATGCCAAAGGTCTTTTGAACAGTTTGGTGCCCAATATGCATAGAATTATCAAAGTATGTGGCATGTAGGGACTCCGTAAATAAAATAGTGTGAATATTCAAGCAATCTGACCATCTGCGATCAAATGATCTGACTGATCTGCAATCAGTGGTCAAAATAATTGATCCACTCATCATGTTGAGAAAAAAAAGTTTTTAGGACAAAAAGAACATGTAATAAAAAAGGAGAAAAAAAGGAAAAAAAACACTTTTCTGTAAGCGTTTTTTGTAAGCTTACTAAAGCTGGATGGGTGCCTTTGTATATGAATGTGTGAATGAGTGCATATGTGTGCAAAAGAAAAACGTAATGTTTGCATTAATATCTAAAGGAGCGCACAATTCAGGTCTCTGCAGCAGAAAGTTGTGGGGGGGTCACTAATTTGGGCTGCATGAGATATTAGACATCGGAATAACTGTGCAGTGTTTAGAAAATATCCCCTAAATGTATTTTAAAGTGGTCTTTTAATATTGTTGCATTTGTACATTTGCCTTATTGTCACAAACTAAAATTCCTTCTTATATTTCCTAGTTTAATGACAAGCTGTAAACTGTTAAATTGTTTCCGCAAGATCAATATAATTTTCCGGTAAACAAAAAAAATCAGTTGTTTGTTATGGTGCCACACCCAAGAAAGAGACGGATGCCACCTGAGACTTCTCTCAGAGCTTTCAAACCATAAGTCTTGAATCAGAAATGGATAAAGCTTTACTAATGTGTGTGTGTGCTCTTGGGAATACAACCATAACTACCCCCTTAGGAAAATTAGACACTTTTTAAGTTTCTTTATGGGAAAGCTTACAGAAGATAAGGCATAGGGTTATGATTATCACTGAGAATTACTTTATAGAAGAAAAGAAAGACATTATTTACCTTATTACCATTTAACTTTAACTTAGTCTTTAAAACATTCATCATATAATTTTATCATTTGGAAGTAAAGTATCTCAGTTGTAATGCTTTGAGTGAAACTACGTCATTAGATCCTTTTAATTTTAAAAGTTAAGAGGGTAAGTATATCATAAAAATATGTACATTTTCAGAGGCCTTTATAAGATTTTATGAATGTTGTCTTGCCTTACATATATGACAGAAACACGCGTAGATCAGAAAACATATGTTAATAACAGGAAAACTGGCTCCGATATCTACTTTAAATTACATTTACTGTACAGCTGAGCAGAGGGCTCCATTTGGCTGTAAAAGCTATAATGTCTATGTTGAGGCTTAATAAAGATAAAAGTTTATAATTATGGGAATTTGAAAACAATGACACATTCAGTTCCAGCAAGTACAGTATATGCAAATGTTTATATGTTTATTGAAATTATGTGGACGTAGTTTAACAGTTCAGACAAACAAATTCAGATTACAGAATCCAAGTCGGAATGAAATACCTGTTTACCAATGTGTTGCATACTTCTGGAGCAAACAGAACCTGTATAGTGAGAAACATATGGAAAGTTATCCAGTGTATAAAGATAAAAGGAATTAATGATTGGTAGTGTTGTGGAAATTCAGGAACTGAAGACAATGTTTATTTGTCAAGAGCACCACGGATACCAAACTCACAAAGAGTCAGAACCCCAAACAAAGGAATTATAGAGATGTTTTAGACTTATAAAAAGGGAATTACTGGTGAGAAAGCAGAGAGATATCGCTCCACATCACAGAAAAACAAAGAACTGCTCTGCAGTACAAGTGACAGTGACTAGATAGAATAACAGAATCCAATCAAACTCGGGAGTGGGGGTTACACAAAATTTTATTCTCTTTTAGTAGCAAATATGTCGTAGAATAAATCAGTGGTACTATCAGTTGGTTCGGACCTCCCCTTTTTTCCAAAATGCCAAAGCAGTAAGACAGTGTTTAACTATAAAGCAACAGTATTGAAAACATGGAACTCTTGTAGTCAAGCTGCTATACTTAGCAAAAATCCAGAAAATAATTCTTGCCTGTCAAGGACCCTATCAAGATTGCCTAGGTTGATAAAGTCTTCATATATCTTGAGTAATACATATACTGTATAAGTGAGATACCTCTACACAGTCACATACCTCTGCAAAACCCAAGAGTGTATTGTTTGTCTCAGTAAATAATCAATCTCACAATTGTAACATGTCCAACTCTCACATTCCAAGCAAGAATATTTCCAAAAATATATTTTATATTCAGATTATATAAACAAATATAATTGTGATGCTTTTTTAATTTATTGCGCTTTCAACTTGCTGGATTCTATTTTAAAAGTACATTTTTGCATGCTGCAATTTTCTACATTGCTTACCTTTTTGCTTTGAATTAAATGATATGTGAAGTCAATTTTATGCAAGAAAACTGATCATCTAACACACAAACTCACCAAGAATACATTACCTGTTACTTTGATGACCAAGAATAGTGTAAAATAAAGAATAATTATGTTTACATCAAACAATGGCCAGGAATTTATTTTCAAAACTAAGGCAAAATGTTGCAAGAGAGAATGCATACCTAATATTGTACTTATTGCTGCTTAAAGGTATATACTATAAATCTACCAATTTGTGGCAAGGTTTTTCTTGGTCAAGTGAATTACTGGAAAACATTATGGCTCTTGAAAAAACAAAAACACAGTTTAATAATGAAGAGCTAGCCAGAGTACAGCACTATGGATTACACTCATTACAAAAGCAAAAATTTGAGTTAAAAAAGGGCGTCTATTGAAGGTTTTCTTGAGGAATGAAGGAAAGGGTTACTCACTGTGAATTGCCAAATGCCATGGGGCAGTGAAGAAGAGGAAAAAAAAGGACCCAGGCCAATGCAGTTAAACAATTGTAATCACTGGGAGGTACCTAGCATTTGGCAACCCCAGTGATTTACATTTTACATCTCCTTTATTTAAAATCTTTACAGGATGAACTAGTGTTTAGCAGAATTTGATGGATACCCCACCCTAGGGGCTGATGTGATGTGATGACCCACCTTGCTCCTTGCATCCCTTGACAATGGACTTTATTAAACATTTACATCATATTTTTAGTTGGGTCACTTTCAAATACATTTTCCAGGGGTGAAGGGGAAGAGAACTTTAACAACTCTTTACTATACGATTCAAATAATTAATGAAAACTAGAAATATTGTTAACTACATTTTTCAAACTCACATAATATACCAATGACCACATTTGTAATTAGAAAAAATGCCCATTGTCTTCAATGCATTTAAGATGAGAAAAAGCTCTAGTGGACATTGCCAACATAAACATGAATGTTGGCCTTGATAGTGACACATATATTAAGGCACCAGCTCTGTGCCTCCATATGCTACTGAGTATCTCTTACTTGGTTAATTATCAAACCTCATGATTTGACTCCCTCCCTCTACACCTAGGTGCAAATTCACTAAGCGCTGAAGCGCTAAATGCTAGCGTTAATTCGCTAGTGTTTGGCATTTTCGTTACTGCGCAAATTCACTAACGAATGCTGGCGTAGTTTCGCTAGTGTTACTTCGCACCCTTACACCAGACGAATTTTCGCTAGCGACGTAACTACGCAAATTCACTAACTTGCGCAGTGTACTGAACGCTACCTTTTACGCTAGACTTCCTTCGCCACCTCAGACCTGGCGAAGCGCAATAGCGTAGATAGGGATTGTTTCCAAAAAAGTCAAATTTTTTTCTAAGTCCCAAAAAACGCTGGCGTGTTTTCTACATGATGGGTGATAGGCTGAAAAAGATCAAAAATATTTTTGGGGCTCCCTAGGCATTTGTAGTGTTGATACGTGTTCCTCCATTGAAATTTGAATTTGGCGCCGTATGCAAATTAGCCTTCGCTAGCGCAACTTCGCAACCTTACGCTACCCCTGTGCGCAACTTCGCATCTTAGTGAATTTGCCCCCTAGTCTCCCCCTTTTGCTTATGCCTTCCTCCCAGCTATTTTCTATTCATTTTGCACCCAAAATGGTGGTCAGTAAGTCCTAAACTGTAGGCTATTCTTATCTTGATTATTGAGTCCCAGGCTCACATTTTGTTTTCTTTTCTTTCACAACTTTTTGCAATTCTTCCTAAATCATCTTCTCTTATACTGTCTAGTAGTGATGGGCGAATTTAATCGCCAGGTGCGAATTTGTGGCGAATTTGCGCGATTCGCCGCCAGCAAATAAATTCGCGAAAATTCACCGACAAAAACTCGCCGGCGTCTAAAAAACGTTTTTTCGCCGGAGTCAGAAAAATGGATGCCGGTGTCAAAAAGAGGGTTAAAAAAATGCGAATTTTGCGCGAATTTTGCACATTTTTTGGCGAAACTGCGGAAATTCGCCCATCACTACTGTCTAGTGGATACTTTGGGCCAAATTCATTTCAGTAAGAAAAAGGTCTATCACATGAAAAGTCATGAAAAAGCTTCAATTTACAATACAATTCTATTCAGAAAAGTGTATCTCACCTTATCAGGTTAAAACTCCATTTGAAGTCCATGGGAAAAAAATGGATCTGAATATGGAGAAAAGTTTTTCCTTATTGAAATGAATCTCGTCCATGAGTTTTCAAGTGATAAACCATGAAATACTGTAGCTTTTCTCACTGAATTAAATCTGGGCCTGTGTTTGAAAACCCAAGAAAATTGTATTCCTTTAATTAATTGCAATTAAAGTACAAATAGCAATACTACAAAGTACAAAAAATATTGTATTCTTACACCTGCCTCTAAAATCAGATGTTATACACATCTTTTATTTATATAAATAAAACACTCGTTGGGACATGCATGGCTGTGTACACAAGAACTGAATACCAAGTGTATAATTTTTCGAAGCATTTTCCAGAAATAATGATCTTTATTCCTCCACTATGAAACTCATAAATTATCAAAATGTTCTACTTGCTTTTGCCTTTGCTATTTATAGTGTATTCAAAGATATTATAAGGAAAATCACATTGTTGTAGTCGACATACAGCAAAATTACTGATACTTGCTGCTTCTTAATGTAAATACAACAATCATTAATGATAATGTAGTGTTAATCCTACACAACTGACAGTTGTACAAGACTGGAGTTGAATAAGTATCTTCATAACTGAATCGCAAACAGACTGTCTGACAAAACATTGCTTTTTAATGCAAATATCTGCAGTGGCAGTTTTCTTTTTCACATCTAGAAACAAACACAATATTATAGATTTATACAGATATGTAACAAGTGTAAACAACATTAAATTCCCTTTCATTAGGCAAAAATCATTAAGAAAATATTATCTGCTTTGCATATATTACATTTATGAACAAAATTATATTTTTTATATAAATCTGTTATTGTTAAATGTTCAGTCTCTCTGTGTGAAACAGCAAATTATTTACCAAAATCATGAATTTAATGGGGCAATGATACACCTTTCTTTTGAATGAAAACAGTAGTTAACCACACTATCTAAAAACAAGTCTGATTCTGAAGCAGCAAGGTTGATGTGCAAGATCTAATAACTAAAAAACTGGAGCAGAAAACAATTCTGAATGTGCAATGATCGTGGGCATGTGCAGTCAATCTGATGGACTGCACATGCCCATGTTCCCACTCATTGCACAAAGAAAAAAGGGATAAACCCAATAATAAAATATTTTTTAGCCCACTCCAAAAGTATTGGGTTTAAGAACAAGTAAAAACACACCAAGTGGCCTTTAGCTTCTTTTCAGAAAATACTACCTGCCAGAAATAAAGAGGGCGTCTTATGTAGTGCATATATTAGTGCAAAGCCCTGACACTATGGACAATATATTAATAAGCTTTGACGGCTAATCCGAGTGAACAAAGCTTGCCTGAAGTACACACCACACTGGTACCACAGTGTCTTGTCTGCTATGCTAAGTAGAATCAGAAGTAGTGATATACTGTATGTACTAGAATTATCCCCTAATGAGCCCAAGTGGGGAATCAACCACACACAAAAATCCTAAAGTGGCTATTATGTTTCTTTCAACAAATACTATTGCCCCCAAGAGATATGCAGGCACATGACTGATCTTGGCATCCACAACTGTTTATGATACATATAGCAGAAAACATGCACATCCAGGGACACGAGAACAAAATACTTATGATTCCGCTGTTCAACAAGATGTGAATGTAACTCTCTATCTAGTCATTCTGAATTATATCAAAAGGTTACTGGAGGTATACACCTTGGAATTCAATAATGACATTTACAGGCCTTTTCTCTGGATTCTCCATGGACTAAAGGATAGAAATAAATTGTCCATCTGACATTTTTATTTTTTCCCCAATAACAAAATGGTTAAAGGAGATCACTCATATAACCTAAAACATAGTTATTGAAGCTTCTGCTAAATGTATATAGGTTATATACTGTGCATAAAGTTGTGAGCATAAGGGATCTTTCCAAGCTGTCAATTAGCTAATAGATTGTCCTTATGGTCCAAACTCTGTATTATAGTGCTCCTCAACAGGTTGCAGGCCCCTTGCCAGGATGGCAAAATTCCAAGTAGCATTAAAATAGCACCTGGAGAGCATGTTGTGTATTCAAATCATCATTCTATGTTTATTGCTGAAAAATCATGCACAACATGTTTCGGCCCATTAGCCTTCATCAGGTGCATAAAATACGAGACAGCAAGCAAATTTTCAGCAATTTCGCGAATTTATTCGCCGGCGGCAAAACGTGGAAATTCAGAGCAGATTCACCCATCACTAGTCAATGCATCAATTGCTCAGTTTTTTGAAAAAAATCAATAATGGCAAATGAGGGTTTTAACAATCAGCCAAAAATTTTCCTCATTACTACTTAATCATCGCTATAATAAGTAAAAAGATATTATTGCAACAATCTTATGAGCAGGAATGCCCCTTCATCTAAACTTTTCTGAGCATGTTTGCAATTTACATCAAACATCTGGTTCACCTTCAAGTTGAAATGTTATTGAATGGCTAAATTCTAAACATCTTTTTAGAGTTTTTGAATTATTTTCCTTCATTTTCTGATTTTTTTTCCAGCTTTTAAATGGAGATCACTGACCCCATCTTAAAAACAAATGCATTGAAAGGTTACAAATTGGTACTGTTTGTTACTCGTCTTTATATTCAGGCACTCTCCTATTCATGTTCATGTTTAAATCAATGTCTGGTTGCTAGGGGAATTTGGTCTTGCTGAAACTGCAAACTGGAGAGCTGCTGAATAAAAACCTAAATACCGTATATACTCGAGTATAAGCTGTCCCGAGTATAAGACGAGGTACCTAATTTTACCTCCAAAAACCGGGAAAGCTTATTGACTCGAGTATAAGCCTAGGGTGAGAAATGCAGCAGTTCTGGTTAAGGGTTTCTGCTCCTATTGGAGGTGTCGGTGTCTCATTTTTGGATGCCAGCGACCATTCTTGGACGCCAGTGAATATTCTTGGAGAATATTCTTGGACGCCGGGGACTATTCTTAGATGCGGGCGACTATTCTTAGACATCGGTGACTATTCTTAGACGCCAGCGACCGTTTTTGCGCTTGACCCGAGTATAAGCCGAGGTAGAGTTTTTCAGCATATTTTGGGGGCTTATACTCAAGTATATACAGTAACTCAAAAATACAAATAATACTGAATAATATGAAAACCAACTGCAAATTGTTTCAGAATATCACTCTCTACATGATACAAAAAGTTAACTGAAATGTGAACAAACCATTAATTTTTAATCTTAATCTTATGGGGCAATGGAAACACCTTTGCTAATGTTAGCGACCATGTTTGTGCCTTTTTTTGACTGATTAAAGACCTCAACAACTTCCTCGCTAAGATTGCGACCAAATTGCTTTTGGGAATGTTCGCAGTGTATGTAAAAAAAAATTGCAATCGCAATCCATTTTTTTGAGATCAAATATTTAACAAAACTCCAGAGCACTGTTAAGATTCACAGTGCAATAAAAGCCTAAAGAAAAATATTACATTGCGACAGGCTAATCTTGATTTGCAAAGTTATGCTCTTTGCAACTTTTATTACATTTCCCCCTTAGAGTGCTACTACTAGGGCTTTTGGCTGTCTACTGACACTACCACGGATCTACTAATAGAGCCATTGAACCAAAAGTCTGATATTGTCTAAAACTGCTCAGAAATCACTAAAATAGAAAATGTATGTTATTGCAAAAGTTTACATCAATTCCTTTTTTGGGGTTGGATCCCCTTTAACAGGCTCGCTAGCTTACAATGAGAGCATGGCTAATAATGGTGTTAATTAAATAACATTTGTGCTACGTTGAATATTTTAATGTGAGAGTATTGATATCAAAGAAATAATCTGAAGGCTTTCCCCACTAAGATGTTGTCTCAGAGTCATTTGTTATAACTGTATTCAATTACTGGTTGGTAGCGTGGGCTACTACTCCCTTGTATGGATTATATACAATCACTGCTATTTTTATGCTGTGAAATCATTTTTATTGGTAAAGTGGAGAATGTTTCATCCAGGTTTTATTTCACCGAGCATTTGCATTGAAATGTATGTGTGATCCTGCCTTTACTTCAACTGCAAATTTGCATTTGGTGATATGCACATATATGAATGTTATTTCTAATAAATGAGCTCATTAAAGAGTTGGATAAATACCGCAGTTGACCGTTAAATCAGCAGGTAAGGAAGGAACATTGCTGTCATAAATAAGAAATGTTATCATAAAGAATATCACTGTTCAGCTATGGAAAATGGTGCCCCACTGACTAAAATTATGTTTGGAATATCAAATATTCTTCAGCTGTGATGTGGAAGGTGTTTTTGTAACTAAAAAAAAACCATTAGTTTCTAATACATAGGAGTTGAATAATCCAATTTTTCTATTAACTGTGGGGGGAAAAAAATCACATTTGCTGGAAATGGTCTATGGATATATCATAGAGGCTGGAACAGACTTATTTTCTTCTATAACAAATGGTGGAGTTGGAGGCAGAAAAAAGAAAAACTAGGACAATGCGACTGACGTAATGATGGGCAAATCTTACCCATTTTACTTCACCGAAAATTTGTGAAACAGTGAATCGCCCACCAATTTTTTTTGATATGCAACATATTACATTCTCCCGCCATTTGTTTCCTATGTCTTAATTTGGATAATTTGTAACCTGTAAATGTTGTGATATTGTGTTGACCAGTGACCATACATGAATATACTATTCAACTGTAGAACAGGATCTATGATCGCTTTAATGACATATCATAACGTGGCCTTCACACACACTTAAAGGTATTCTGTCATGAGAAAACATGTTTTTCTCAAAATGCGTGGGTTAAGAGAACTGCTCCAGCAGAATTCTGCACAGATTTTTTTTTTTTAGTTTGTTTTGAAATCTGACATGGGGCTAGACATGTCATTTGTTTCATAGGTTCCCTCAGTCATGTGGCTTGTGCTCTGATAAAGTTCAGTCACTCTTACTTTTCCCTAGCAGTCTGAAAGGACAATTGGATTGTAACCACATGCTCCCTGGTAAATATTAGAATAGCACTCAATAGTAAAAATCCAAGTAGAAGAAACAATAGATTATCTGAAAGCAGTTCCATTGTGAAGTATTGGCTCTTTCTGAAATCTCAGGATTAGGCACAATAACCTGAGATGCACCTACACACCAATATAACAGGTAAAAAATACACTTTGTAGTTGGTTTAGGAATAACATTTTATATGGTAGAGTAATAATGGAAACAGTGTAATTTAAAAATAAAAACTACACCATAAAAATCATGACAAAATCCCTTTAACCAGTTTTCTGAATGACAGAAAATGGATGTTGGAGTGACCCTTTAGCCATACACAAGCCAACGCAATCATCAGCTACAGTAAATACATTTTCCGTCCTGAACATCAGGAGTCTATTTCATCCAGAACATATTGCCATCATTACACTAAGACATTGTGGGATGGCATGTAATTATACAGGATCACTTGAGAACAGTATAGGGCTTGATAAAGATCAAAAATGGATCTGGCCTGATCTGAGCGGTGGGCGAATCAGACCGATTTTGCTTCACCAAGAATTCTGAATTGTTGCGCGATGGGGTGCTCCAATTTTTTTTGACCCATTAAAGTCTATGGACTTCATTTTTGTTGCGAAATTCAGCAGAAAATTCATCACTACTTATCATATATGGAGCAAGGGTGTCTGTTGTATGATTCATGAAAAATTGTGACATATGATAAAAATCCAGGAAAATGCACAAATTTATTAGGTCAATTTGTTCTTTTCAGCGTGGTTTTTTCCCCATTTATTTGTTAAAACATTTAAATAAAGTTCAGTTTACAGTGTGATAGCCTGATTAGTGTTATCAACTGTACATTAATACTACCTATATTTAATAATGTAAATAAAACTCTGTAAATTATTTTTTACAAGCTTTTTTCCCCCTAACAATCAAACTTTTGCAAAGATGTATAGTGTCTTATGGTGTCTTATAATGGCCTGTTATATTTCAAAAGGATGCCCTAGAAATGCATCTTCATTCTTGCATTATCACTAGTTCACCCTGCTCAGAAAATAAAAAACAGACCTAGAGTTTTTTTTTGCTGAGCAGATTTCTGGGGTAAAACAACTGTATGGGATTTTGTTTAAAAAAAGACATTTTTGTTGCTTAAAGCAAAAGTGGTAAAGTTATGCTGTAAGGGATCACTTGTGCTCCTCATTGTAAAACTAACAGGCCCCTAATGCAACATTAACAAAATACTGATATTCTCAGCTGATTAACTTTGATATGGTAGATGTTTTGAGTTGCCTTAATTATAACAAAATCCACAACAACCTCAAAAACCTGAATTGCACTTCTCTCTGTAAGCCCACATGGGATCGAAGATGCAATCGTTGGAAAAAGTGCAAACAATTAGTTCAAAACTATAACTGATATTTAACAAAGCAAATCATTTAATCTGTAAATTGTGTTCAACTGAAATAACATTATTTTGTGGAAAACCAAAGTGAGGGTTTTCTTTGTGCTGAAAAAAATAATGAATTGTTCAACCCTCTCTCCGTAGCAATATGTAGTGTATTCTTAGGACCAGGTCCGCCATTAGAAATCATGGGGCCCCGTATAACAAAATCTTTGGGCCCCATTGGCCCCACCCACCCCAAACCCAGCCCACAACACAGTTAAAAGACCACACAGACATCAGCGCTAAAAATGCTAAACCTCGCACACACACAAGTTATAAAAAGCCATTGAAGAGCAGGGTCCCCGTATAAGTTAAAAATAACATTGGCACCAGGGCCCCCCTTACAAGTTGAAAAAAATATTGGGGCACCAGAGAATATTTAAAAAAAAAATAACATTGGATGCAGGAGCCTATAGAGTATTAAAATAATATATTGGTGGCTAAGGGCTTGAAAAAATAAAAACACACACATTGGGGTTCAATAGAACTGAATGCGTGGCTTCAGGACTTTAACTTCCGCCACTGTCAAGGGGGGCCCAGCTATTTAGAAAAGTGCAGCACAGCCGGGCCCCCTTTAGGCCCGGGCCAGGAGTACCCCCTGTGCCCCCCTGATGGCGGCCCTGCCCCTACTAGAACTGTCTCTTCTGAGGAACCTTTATAAGCAGTGTTTCTTTTGGGCACAAGTAGCTTAGAAGCATTAAAGGGGTTGAATTACATTTTAGTATGATGTAGCGAGTGATATTCTGATACAATTTGCATTCCCTTTGGAACTAAGCAGCCGCTCTCACGTACCAGGTAAATGCACAAGACCTCTCAAATTGGGGTCCCACACTTGTATCCTTGCCAGTATCCTCACTTGGGTGTCTCACTCACTGGGGAGCTCTCAGAGGCAGTCACACTGGAGATTACAGGCAGCTCTGCAGCGGGATCAATCTCACTAGTGGCACCTTTCTCATTTTGAGTCTCTAGCAGTTTGGCAGGGAATAGGCTGGGCTCTTTCTGTATTCCCTCAGATTCAACAGCTTGGACAGTCTCACACAAACTGGTTCTGGCTGGATGTTTTTGCATACAACCCCTCTGAAGCTCTGTTGTAGACCCTGTACAAAAGGCTCCAAAGTCAGTGGGCTGGATGATGTCACAGACAGAAAAACAGGACAGGAGAATGATTTCTCTGATCCCCTACATATGACTTCAATATGCACACAGATCTTCATTATTTATTGTAAATATTTTAGATGGTAAACTCTTGTGAGCAGAGCCCTCTGATTCCATTTTTATTTTTAAAACTTAAAACTTATTTGTAAAATTATTGTAAGACCACAGTTTATTATAAATTCATATAAAGTGGTGTATTACTTGCTGGGGCAATATAAACACATGATAAACAAATCCTAGGTGTACCCATGTGAACAATGACATCACCAGCTGCTGAGCTTCAGTCTGCCAGACATTAACCCCCAACATCACAGATGAGCCCATCTAATCTAAACAATTTTGCAGCAATCCATAATATCATCTACTCAGCAGCAAACATCTATCTAGGCTGTGTTAAAAGAGTTTCTGTATAAGAACCTCAGATACCAATAATATACTCCAGACAGGCCTTTATGATTCAGTTCAAACAAGTCCAGTTTCCACCAGATCTTGCCTTTGCAATATCCAGTTTCAAAGCTCACGATTACATGCTTAGGGGCAGATTTATCAAAAATCAAATGTGATCTTTTTCCACAATCCTACATTTTTTCACCTAAACTCACACATTCGAGTTATATTTTTAAAATCTTGGATGCCTGTGAGTTAATAAGAAAATACATTTTTGAAAATTTGAATGTAAAAATTTGTTTTTTATCCGAAAACTTGATCAATTCGAGTCTGAGGGACATAAATTAGATTGCTAGAGTTTTCTCCCCCGTTGTTTTTTTATAAATATGCGCCTTAAAGATATTAAACTAGAGTCTCCTTGATTTATCCATGGTAATTTGTAAATATTTGCTTTAAAGGGGATGTTTACCTTAAACCTTATTCTAAATTTGGATAGCCCCTGTGAGAAAAAAAAGATTTTTTCATTAGTGTTTGAATGAAACATTGTTATTGATTAAGTAAATCTGCAAAGTGCAACAAAGTACTACTATTTACAGATGCCAAGCCCAGTTCAGTGGTAGAGAAGATAGTATTGTATAGTTCATATCTGACCAGGACATTGCTTGTGTAGAGTTTACGTATTCTGTATGGGCTTTCCACTAAGGGCTTCCAGTTTGTTCCAACTCTTCAAGAAGATACAGTTAGGTTAATTAGCTCCTAATGATATTGACCACAATGTATATGTGTGTGTCCAACTGAAGGTTGTATTGTAATTCAACTGGCCAGGTACTGATTTGAGCGATGAACATGCTATCCTAATAACCTAAAAAGTAAAATATTATGTTACATTTTACAGATATGATATAGAACATCTACTCTAATATATACTAAATGAACTAGCCTGCAAGAGCTTTAATGTCTTAATAATGTATATGAAATAGTCAATATGCCCTCGATTTTAGGGGTCACTAAATATAATTATTGAATCATCATTCCCCCAACAGGGAGAATAGGTTACATTCAAGGTTACCTTCATCTCTTATTTGGTGAATATTGGCTGGCTCATAAACTCATACCTGATGAAAGTTCTGAGATGAAACCCAGCTCAGTCAACATAGAGACACAACTCTAGGGCATCACCAAAAGGATACAAGCTGATACAAGCATGTCTCTAAAATCGCAGCTAAATAATTTATGGGATCACTCCATGGCCAACAGTCATATCAGGTTCCAGCCTGAGGGCTAATATTTAGGTTTTTTCATCCAAACTCCTGAATATGAACATAATAAGAATACCTTATGAGGGAAAAGAATCATATGGGAAGCTTATCTAACATCAAAACATAGTGTATGCTTTATTTATAGGACAACCATTTGGAGTATGAATAGTAACTACCCTGGAAGATATATAGCTGTTGTTTATTTACATTTTGTTTATTTTTTTTATTTTATTTTATGTTAGCTTTATAGTTCATATTAGACCTTAATCCTAAGAGAGGTATATGGAGAGTATATGGAGATACAATGTATGTACTTGTTCATCTATAAAAATGGATGTACATAAAAATGGATGTACATTCAATAAAAAAGAAAGAAAAAAACAAGAATACCTAATATATATATAAGTATATTTCACTTCACAATAAACTAGACAATTTTATGAGTAGCAAGTCTCAGTACTCTTACTGCTATGAAGACCATCAGAAATAAAAATAGTAGAAGAAGTAAACAAAAAATTATTTATTAGGATATAAGCAGCCTAAATCATTTTGTGCCTAACTGGGCACTTACTCATAGGCTAATGGTCACATCCCTGAACAAACTTTTTATAGGGGTAGTTTCCAATCAAAATACCCAAAATGTGTGTCAAAATACAATGTGACTTCTTATTGGCCACTACCATGGTCATTACTGGCAACCCTTAGAGTCTCTTATATGGAAATGTTTTATCCAGAAAGCTCTAAATTGCAGGAAGGCTATCTTGTATAGAGTATATTTTGAGTAAACAATTTTAATTATTTAATTCCTTTTCTTTGTGATAATAAAACAGTACCCCATACTTGATGGTAACTAAGCTGCATGAATCAATACTGGTGGCAAAACAATCCTATTGGGTTTGTATAAAGTATAGTATTAGGGTTTGTTTACAGGAGACTAATCTGAATGATGAGGGGGCCTCCAAATTCAAATTACACAAATTTTCAAAAATTTTTCACTCTAACCTAACAAAAAAGAAAAGGAGTGGAGTTTGTGTGGCGGTCGGGGATTCTTCAGGTCTTGAGATAACAAAAACGTATAGCAGCAACGATGGGAGAATGATAATTCTAATTGGCAAAATTGATAATCAAGAATATACTATAGCAAATTTGTATACACCAAATAGAAACCAAGTTAGCTTTCTAAATAAAAAATTAAGACAAATTGAAACGGTAACTAAAGGTCATCTGATAATTGCTGGTGATTTTAATTCAGTGGCAGATCCCATTGTTGACTGTTCCTCGATTAGAAAGAGACCTCCGACCTCCCTGCAACCCACTCTATTGAAATACGAGCTCTACGACACTTGGAGATGTATGCACCCAGGAGAGAGAGATTTTACCTTCTACTCGTCGGTACATAGATCCTACACTAGAATTGACTATTGTTTAATGGACAGGTTTACACTCCCCTTATTATTCAATATTGAAATTGGTACCAGGTCATGGTCAGACCACTCACCCTTGATAATACAAATCCAAATTCAGGGTTCCCCACCACCAACCTATATGTGGAAAATGAACAAAATGACACTTCACTCTGAGCACTCAGCCCCAATAATAAAAAAGAAAATAGAGGAATACTTTAGCCTAAATGATACTAATGCAACATCCAAAACCACACTTTGGAATGCCCATAAGGCATTCGTTAGAGGAGTCTTTATACAGCAAAGCTCTATCCTTAAAAAAAAGAAAACAGATTGAATTCTAGGGGAGATTAAGACATTAGAAAAGGAAGTGTACACTAACAAAAAAACATCTATGATCCCACAACTAGAAGAGAAGAGAAAAGAACTTAGTGAATTAATGTTCCAACAATATGATAAGTGGCAATCCATACTAAAAGAAAACTGGTATGTTGATAGAGACAAAGCAGGCAAAATTATGGCACGTAAGATAAAGGGCCACAGGATATCTTGCAGAATCTATAAACTTAAACACCCTAGATCTGGTCAAATGGTACACCATCCAATAGAGATAGTGAATGCACTGGCAAATTATTATGAGTCCTTATACAACTTGAAACAACAGCCAGATACCCACCAACCCACCCAAAAAGAGATAGATAGTTATCTAGAAAATATAACACTACCATTCCTAGATGACTTTGAACAAAAGCAAATCAATATCCCCTTTCAGAAAAATGAGGTAGAAGTAGCAATTAAGACTTTGAAGAGAGACAAGGCCCCAGGCATAGATGGATTTTTGAATGATTACTACATCAAGCATAGAAGCATATTAATCAAACCGTTAACAGAGATGTTCAACGAAGTTGTTAAAGTAGGTAAATTTCCCCAAGAATCTCTGTCAGCAATTATCTCAGTAATCCCCAAAGAAGACAAAGACTTAAGTGATCCAAGCAGTTACCGGCCCATCTCCCTATTGAACACAGATCTTAAAATATACGCCAAAATCATAGCCAACAGACTAGCCCCATTAATTCCCCAATTAGTAAATATTGATCAAGTAGGATTCGTTAAAGGTAGGATGACTAGTGATGCTACTAGAAAGGTGCTAGCACTTTTGCATGAATTAGGCCTCAGTCGAGGGCCTTCTCTGTTTGTCTCTTTGGACAAAGAGAAGGCATTTGACAGGGTCAATTGGACATATTTGTCTACTGTCTTACGAAAATTTGGGTGTTCTGGTTACCTGCATAAGGCCATAATGGCACTATATACTGAACCATCAGCTAGGGTACTATCTTCAGGTTCTTTATCCAGTCCCTTTACAATTACGAATGGCACACGCCAAGGTTGCCCTTTGTCCCCTCTGATTTTTATATTGACATTGGAACCTTTAGCACAGAGAATCAGGGATAACAACCTGATACATGGAGTTAAGCTTGGTGATCTGGAAGTTAAATTAGGCTTATACGCCGATGATATTCTATTATATTTACAAAATCCCACAATCTCACTCCCAAATTTAGAATTAGAACTTAATAATTTCTCCAAAATATCTTACTATAAATTAAACAAAAATAAAACAATGGTTTTACCTTGTAATCTAGACTCAAAAACAATTACCTCCCTTAAAAATATATGTTCTTATTCCTGGTCAGAAAAATCAATTAAATATTTAGACATATACATTACCCCCTCCATATCACAAATATACAAGGAAAATTTTGAACCGTGGATCTCTAGGTTGAAAACACAGTTGGAAGCACTTACAAAGATGGAATTTTCGTGGTTGGGAAGAGTGGCAGCGTTCAAAATGATGATTCTCCCCAAATTATTATATCTATTTAGGAATCTCCCCATCAAAGTACCCCCAAGATTTTTTCCCCCATTACAAAATTTACTTAACAAATTTGTTCTTTTTAACAAGGCCCCTAGGTTTTCTTACAAAGTTCTGACACTACATGCCTCTAATCTGGGTTTTGGAGTACCAAACCTAGAACTATATTACAAAGCTACAGTCCTGGAACAGTCCAGAGGGAATTGGACAGGTGAATTTAGCAAACAGTGGATTGAGTTGGAGCAGAGACACAACCCTAGTGTTCCTTATAAGAATCTACTAGAAACAAAACTAAGTCTGAAGTCTCGGTTCCTTTAAACAACTTAATGTATGTAATGAAAAAAGTCTCTTTAGATAGCTGGACTGAACTGGGACTTAGCTCAGTTGATAAATTATTCCAGGACTCGGAGCTTAGGCCTTTTGATGAACTTGTTCAGCAATATGGTCTACCTAGTTCAGATGTACATAAATACAACAAAATCCAAAAATACTTTAAAACGCACAATCCTATATCAATTAAACTTCCCCCTCAGATAAAAAAGTTATTATCACCTGAGAATTCACACCTGAAAGGTACTGCTCTCTTTTACCGAACATTACTAAATAATCAAAAAGGAATACCCCATAAGCAATTAGATAGATGGCAGGAATATCTTAAAGAAGATATAACACAAGAGGATTGGGAACTTGCTATGAGGACATTAAAAAGGTCGTCCCCCTGTGTCTCTCACCATGAGAATCTGCTTAAAATGTTATGGAGGTTGTATATGACCCCAGACAAGATCACCAGGTTTGACCCCAGTGCTTCCCCACTATGCTGGAGAGACTGTGGTATGGAAGGAACACTGGAACATGTGTTTTGGGAGTGTCCTAAGATTCAGGACATGTGGAAGGAAGTGGAGAACATACTAAAAAGACTTCCAGTTAACCTCTCATATTCCTCCTCACATGGCTTTGTTACACCTGAAAGTCATTGACTTACCACCAAGAGAAAGAATTATTCATAACCATGTTTATGTCTCCACTAGAATCCTATTAGCAGAAAATTGGAAACTGAATTATATCCCAAATATTGAGGAGATAATAAAAAGGGTAGAATTTAATCTTTCTGCAGAAAAGGCATGGGCAACAAAAATTGGATCTCTAGATTCATTTATGGCTAAAATTAGAATGTGGTCATTGGTTTATCCTGACACAAAATTATTCATAGATTAAATTGGTTAGTTGTTCTATCTACTATCCTCTTACATATGTATGCATGTATATTCGCCGACTCTGGATGATACTGCTAGAAAGAAGAAGATACTTTCTCACAATGGTTGTGTTGTAAGTTACTAATGCAACAAATATGGTTTACAGCAAATTAAGTGTAGTTTTAGTGTAGTTTAGTTGTAGATGTAGTCCTTTTTTTTTTTTTGTACTGCATGTCACTTTGGGTAATTCACAAAGTAAGTATAAGAAAAAGCTCTGATTCACTTAAAACTTAAATTTATTTCTATGGAACACTTTATATAAGGATTGATACAAAGAAGGTGATACCGGAAATAGAGTAAAATGTACTCTGAGATGATACTTTAGCTTAAAGATTATTACAATGTTTTATTTTTGATTATTATATTCTACTTGCACTTCTCAGTTTTTATGGTTGGAAAAGGCCTGCAAAGAGACAATTTGCTTTATATAAACCTAGGCCTAGTTTCTATCTTTATACAAGAAATACTGTATCTTTAACTATGTTATGTTAAAATGCCGTATATGTTATTAAGCATTTAACTGAATAAGGCTATGTACATTATATATATATTGACTTTTATGCAAAGTCTGTGTTGTAAAATTTAAAAATTGCCCAATAAAAAACATTGAAATTAAAGTATAGTAATCCCTTATCCAGAAAACCCATGGTGCCAAACATTCTTATACCTGTATTGCAAAGACACTTTATTTCCCTGACCTACACTCATTCTTATTTGATTAACTTAATACCTTTATTCCTAAAAACTATAAAAGAACTTGCAAACTCACTTTATGTTTATTATTTTCCATTGCAAGATTATCAACAATAGGAAGTTATTAGTAACAAAGGTGCAACACTGATCATTCCGTTTTTTAGTCTCATGCCATACACATAGCACTTCATTAATAACCAAAATGAGATTTTAACTCTCACAAAAGGCATTATGGGCGTTGAAGGGGTTGCAATCAAATCACATTCATCTATATTATGCACCATAGATGTCAAAGACCTATGTACTTCAATACCACACGATGAAGGCATTGAATGTACTAGAGAATACCTATCTAGAGAACAATTACATGAGATACATTTTCTATGTGATTGTATAGAGCTGGCTTTAAAGCGTAATTACTTCTGCTTTGATTTCAATTGCTACCTACAAATCCAAGGTACCAGTATGGGTCCTAATATGGCTCTTGCCTATGCAAACATCTTTATGCACAAAATTGAACATGAAAACATTCTACACCACCCAGAATTAAGGGAGCACATTGCGTTATGGAAACGTTATGTTGATGACATGTTCCTAATTTGGACAGGTCCTCTTGAGACTCTAACAGAATGTTTTACATACACAACACTATCAAATTTACTACCTGTATAGGTCCAAACAGTATGAATTACCTGGATGTTCAGGTAACAATTTCAAATAGCTTGCTTATGACTGACCTATACAAAAGACCAACGGATAGCAACAATATGTTGAGAAATTATAGTTTCCATCCAATAGGGACCTTAAAGGGACTCCCTAATAGTTAATTCATAAGGGCCAGGAGAATAACATCATCAGACACACTATATAAGAAACAAGCTGAGGAATTGGTGACAAAATTCATACAAAGAGGTTACGGTAAAACTTAATTGGTCAACACTACAAAAGAGGTAGGAGAAATCAAAAGGGAGGATTTACTCCAAAAAATTGGGAATTCCCTGTATAACTACATATGGACCACAGTCAACATTTATTAAAAAGGTGATTAAAAAGCATTGGCCCATACTACAGAATGACAAGTTATATGGAAAATTGTTAATTGAAAACCCACTCTTTTCATACAGAAGAAGTAAACGTATAGGTGATCAGCTTATTAGAACAGATGTGAGGTTTAAAAAGAGTAGAAAACCGATATCTGAAAAGGTGGGTAACTTTTCCTGCTACAACTGTGTACATTGCAGTGGAATCATAAAAGGAAATGGCTGCAGCCATCCAAGTTAGGGTTTTCCCATAGAACTAAATGGTTTTGCCACCTGTAATGCGGAAGGGGTTATCTACCTGTTAAAATTTCCATTTGAATTCGGGTATGTGGGACAAACTTCAAGACCCTTTAGGATCAGACTAAATAAACCTAAAAGTTTCATCAGAAATTTCAAACCAGAAATGAAGGCGTTTGACCAGAAAGTAAGTAAGAAAAAGGAGAAAGTCAAAAAAGAAACACTGTTAGCAAAACATTACTTCACACAAAAACATACGGTATCACAATTATGGTGGCAAATTCTTGAGAAAATTGAGGTACAACAAGGGAATGAGATGAAGCTGACACTTCTCAAAAGGGAAGTGTTCTGGATGTGGAAACTAGAAACTGTACAACCCAAGGGCCTAAATGAGAAGTTTAGCTTCACTTGTTTTTTGTTGTTTTTTTGTAAATAAATAATTTATGTTGTCACTGACATTTGTTTCCTTTTCACAGATAATCTTTGCCAGTGGAAATAAGATAGAGATAATGGTTAACATCCAGCTGGTTGTAAGCAGTACATTTTTTTTTTTTTTTTACGATAAATGCCAGCCATGTTTTTTTGAAATATGAATTTAACCAAGTTGGTTTAAAAGGGACAATATGAAACCATGCTTACTTTGGATGTGAATTTGGACTTGGGACTTTTATACTAATATGGACTATGTGTGTCAAGCCTCACTTTGAAATGCACTGAACCCCTGTGGATTGTGGGTAATTGGGTGGGACTCTATGTATACCATATGCTTTAAATATGTTGGTAACACAAGTTGTTGAATCCTGACAAAGGAAGGATTAATCCCCCCCCCAAAACGTTGATGCACAGGTGGTCACAATAAGAGGGGTACACTCCCCACCTGCAACAAATATGGTGTCTGTCTGATTCTCTTAAAAAAATCTCCACATTATGGGTGGAGACATACCAACTTGCAAGTTTGGCTCTATGACTCTGAACTATTAGGCTTTATCTGTGCTATAAAACCAGCCGTTCTGGATGCAAAGTTGGCCACAGGGACATAAAGGAGTGATTTATATGTCTCCACCCATAATGTGAGAGGGATTTTAAGACGAGATTCACCATGGAAATGGCGCCATAGACTCCACTGAAAAAAAATGTTGTGCTTCTAAAAATATTTGTCATCTTTAATGCATTTTGGCAAATTTTCACCAGCGATGAATTTTTGGCAATGCGAAATGGGTCAACAAAATAAAGAGGTTCCTCAAAAGTATATGAAACCTGGGTGCTCATGCAGAAAACTAAAATACATAGTCCTAAGTAATGGCACTCACAGGAATTAGCAATCAATTTGTTGTGCCATCACTTTGGACTATACAGTATATATATATATATATATATATATATATATATATATATATATATATATATATATATATATATATGTATATATATATATATATATATAGTATGTTTTTTCATTTAAAAAAAAGGTTTAAGGTACTGACATTTTCAAAATGCAGTCTAACAAATGGTTAGCAACCTACCACATTTCTCTGAAACAAATATATACTGTATTTTAGGAGATGATTAAAGAAAAAATTAGGCAATGTTTAGGGGATTGTGAAAATGGCTTTCTCTACAGGTCAATAAATGATGATAAGGCACAAGAGATTTTTTTTCTCTTTTTGCTTTAAAAATGAGTTCCCCCAACAGCACAGATCCAGGCACATTATTTAGTTCTAGTCTTTTGATGTATTTTTTCTGAATTACCATGAGGATTTGAGGATTTCTGCTAGTTCAGAGCAACAGGGACTTACTTATTAAATGTTCCTGCTGCAATGCCTGCAAGCTAGTGAGATTAATATCAGCGTAACCTGTTAGTTAATTCATTATGGGGATACAGGCTAATTTGATTTGATATTATTTTAATAAAGTTCTGTGATATATGATTGTTTCAGGCTATCAAAATAATTTTCCAGTTATTCCAGTTATTCAAGCACGTCCTTTGATAGCAGCAGTTGGTCCTCGTCTGTTGTGAATACATTAGCACTGATGATTCATAGCAGCTGAGAAATGTTATGGCCGTGAAGCATTGTGTTGATAGGCCATTAAAAAAAGAAAAAAATATATATTTTGTATGCATCAAGCTTACATGTGTCATTAACATAGCTCATTTTTTAAAATCAGTCTATCAGAGAAAACAGCTTTGTAAAGAAAAATCTGCTGTTTACTTTTTAAATTTATTGAAGCTGCTTTACATGTTTTTTACATGCAGTTTTCATTACTTTTGTATACCAAAACAATCATTTATTTGCTTAAAAAATACATAAATACAGATTTTCTCTGCAGCTTCTTCAACCAAAACATTGGTATTACCCACATAAGATATTCAGCCAGGGACGTAACCCAATTACTGACTGCATTAGAGTGTGGCTAAATGGTTAATTATCTGTTTAGTCACACTCTGTAGTAACCAATAAATGGGTCAGGTATAATAATGAAACTGCATAGTGATACAGGGAGGCCCATTTATTCAATTCCGAATTTTACTGGTATTAGAACTTTTTATAAATCACAGTTAAACATAGTTTTGTCTATGACAGGAAAGTGATTAAAAGATCTGATTATAAAAAATACAAACAAAAATAGTCGCTAAGCGTTTCAATCTGAAAACCTCTACATTTTTGTGAAGGAACATGAATGTATGAAGACAAATGTTTGGATCTCTGCTAATCTTTAAAACCAGTGAAAAGGTTGAAAGCCTTGAAAACAGTTTTGTGATCTACTCTTATTAGTGTCCCCCATGTTACTCCACTGCGTAATTATTCTGCAAGTGAACTTGGTTATTCTGCATGTGAATTTGACTATTCTGCTTGTGGTGTTTCTCCTGGCAACTGAAGAGATTTTAAAAATCATACACGCCACTTACAGAATCATCTTTAGATTTGTGATGAAGAACTTGACACCATTCCTTGTATCTTTTGTAACCGCAGTTCCAGTTTTTTTTCTTTTTGCAGCAACAAAAAAAGTGCAGATTCAAGTTTCCAAAACTCACATTTTTTTTATTTAATAATAAAAAATTCTGGCAGTTCTTGTAGAAGTCAATAAGAGTTGTATCAGCAAAGTTTAAGCTATTTTTCCATCTCCATGAGTTTTCCAGATTCATGAGTAAAATGATGGATAAAGTGTGATTTCAATTCATCACATTATTTACATTTTTTAATATTCAAAGATTCGAGATTTTTGTGTTTTTTTCAAATTAGAACAAAATTGTAATATTCTTTGTTTGATAAATCTGCCTCCCCATATAGTCATAATGACATTCCCTTGTTAAAACATCTCATGAGCCCTTTCATTAATTAATGTCTTTCCTAAACCTAGCATTTTTCCCTAGTCTGTTTGGTGGTTAAAGGAACAGTAACACCAAAAACTAAAAGTGTTTTAAAGAAATGAAAATATCATGTAGTGTTGCCCTGCACTGGTAAAACTGATGTGTTTGCTTCAGAAACACTACTATAGTTCATATAAACAAGCTGTTGAGTAGCAATGACTGAAATTGAAAAACGGCTATATGGCACAGGATAAATAAAGGATAACAGATAGCATTATGTTCTACAGAGCTTATTTGGTATCTGCTGTGTAACTTGAGCCTTTTCTCCTTTGAATAGCTGCCCCCATTGCTACACAGCAGCTTATTTATATAAACTATAGTAGTGTTTCTGAAGCAAACACAGCAGTTTTACTAGTGCAGGGCAACAGTGCATTATATTTTCATTACTTTAAAACTATTTCATTTTTTGATGTTACTGGTCCTTTAAGAATTTTGAATCATTGACTTGCTGGAATCACTTTATTAGACCAGAAAATCATTAGGGGTCATTTATGCCTATGCGGTAAGGACAGTGGCTGTATGTGGGTTGTGCTCCTGGAAAGTAGGGGTGCTGGAGGGGATAATACCCACGTGCCTTCCCAGCTGCCCCTTTAGAATGAAGCCCTTTTATTTACTTTGCACACTTTGTTCTGTATGAAAAAATGAGTTCTATTTAGGGATGCACCGAATCCACTTTTTTGGATTCGGCCGAACCCCCGAATCCTTCACGAAGGATTCGGTCGAATACCGAACCGAATCCGAACCCTAATTTGCATATGCAAATTAGGGGTGGGAAGGGGAAAACATTTTTTCTGACAAAAAGTCACGCAATTTCCCTCCCTGCCCCTAATTTGCATATGCAAGTTAGGATTCGGATTTGGTTCGGCCGGGCAGAAGGATTCAGCCGAATCCGAATCCTGCTGAAAAAAGCCGAATCCTGGCCGAATCCCGAACCGAATCCTGGATTCGGTGCATCCCTAGTTCTATTATCGGCTTTCTTACCTTACAATTTCTCCATGGTAAGACCAATTTCTCCTGCTAGCATACTAGGAATCTGAGTTTACAGGGTACGCATCTGAAGGGTTCCCTCACTACACTGTAAAATCACCTTGTGATAAAGTGATAGATTTTTTAATTCTGCTGATTTACACAGAATCTTGGATCCACCCTCCATAATGGCTCATTACTGTAACTGGTGACCAATGGGACGGCATAGATCAAAAAAGTCATTTATATTGTTTTTTCCCTAGAATAACATTTGACTGTACAAAGGCTTTATTTTGATTTCAAAATGTTTTATTTTTGACATTGATAATAATAAAGGGAATGACCAATTTGGACCAGTATCATGCATATAAGAAAAATGGCACCAGCCATTATTTCCCCCAATACATTTAAAACAAGTGCAATGCATTTTCTATCTGCTCAGAATACATGAATGTATTATTTTCCATTTTCATTTAACTCGATTCAATATTTATTCAATACAATTTGAATTTCTGTCAATGAATATATTAATTTCATTACAACATTAGCATTATTTTCTGTGAATGGAATATTATTTGCGGCTTATCTTTGAGAGCACATGTTGACAATTATTCATTTTCAAGTAGCCACATTTGTTTTAGGCTGTGATCTATTTCAGCTGTTCTCTGACCAACCGAAGCTCTGCAGCTGTAATTAAAGTTTAAAGAGTTTCCTTTTTCTGGATTGAAAAGTTACTGTATTGTAATAGCAAACATATCCTAATATAAAATCATTAGAAGGGCTGCACATTTAGTTTGTAGTAATATGTCAAGTGATGCAGCAAATATATTTACACCCCTGTTACATTACATATTCATGTACAATAACACTAGTTTATTCATTATTATTATCATCTATTAGTTAGATAGTGCTGAGATATTTTGCAGCACTTTACAGAGATTATACATCATTTATATCAGTCTTTTTCCCAATAAGGCTTACAATCTAACTGCTTATTATGTACCATGGTCAGTTTTATTAGGAACTGTCAGGAGCAGTGGGAGCGCTCTGTTCCGGATCACTCCACTCTCCATCCAAAAATTACATCTCTTCATCAGGCATTTTCATGATGTTACATAGGGTAAAAACTGTCTCCCATAGGGGCAAATTCACTAAGATTCGTAGTTGCGCCAACGTCTGTTCGCCGCACTTCTCCAGGCGTTATGCAAATTCACTTAAATCCGAAGTTGCGCTCAGGGGAAGCAAGAGATTGCGAAGTTGTGCTAGCGTTAATTCGCCAAGCAAAGCGAAGTTACACTAGCGATGGTTAATTTGCATACGCGCCAAATTGAAGTTACAATGGAGGAATATGTAGCAGAACTACACAAGCCTGGGAAACCTTCAAAACAGCAAATAACATTTTTATTTTGCCCTACACATGTGCCCACTGTATAGTTAATGTGCCATGAGTTAGGAAATGTAGGGGGGAAGAAGGGGAGCCCCAAAAAAATTTTCGATCTTTTTCAGCCTATCACCCATAAAAAAAGAAAAAACGCCAGCGTTTTTTGGGGCTTAGAAAATTTTTTAACTTTTTTTGAAACAATCCCTATCTACTCTATTGCACTTCGCCTGGTCTGAGCTGGCGAAGGAAGTCTAGTGTAAAAGGTACCGTTCAGAATAATTTGCCCGTCAGTGAATTTGCGTAGTTACGTCCATTGCGCATTAACGCTAGCGTTTTGTCCTTTAGTGAATTTGCCCCATAGAGTCCAATTGAAGCAAATTATTCTAATTTTTTTTAAAAATATTCTTTTTCTGAAAACTGTAGACGTTGCATAAGTGCATATTGGCAATGTCCCTCAAACAGCAACAAAACTGGTCAGCAAGTTATTTTAACTTCCTAGCTTGCCGACAAAAACTTTTTGTAGTGAACTTGTCAGGGGCTTATAGGCTCCAAGCGCAGAAAAGTCCAGACCAAGGAGGAAGCTTTAGGGCAAAGTTCAAGTTCATGGTAACCAGAGGGATCAGGAGTAATCATAGTCATGATTCAGGCAGCATTTCAATAGGAAGGCAGCAAGGATCAAAGTCAGAAGGTTCAGGTGAGATCAAAAGTCCAGGAAAATAATAATACATTTAGGAACACACAGGAATACAAGTTTGCAATTCCTATAATTGGGCATTGAACCCATGACCCTGGTGTCCTTTTATTTAAAATTTTCATGCCATTCCGGCGTGCTCACATCACCCGCCCAACGAGGCACAATGATGTCAGTGTGCGGCGCTGTAAGGGGCCCGAAGTAGCGGACCAAGGAGGAAGCACCAGTCCAATAGTTCAAGTACAGGCAAGGGTTTAGAAGAAGAGTAGTCAAGTTCAGGCAATACGGTCGGTTCAGGCAGCAAAGGTTCAGTACATGGAAACAGGCAAGGGTCAATACACAGAATCAAGAGTAATAATCACAAGAAGCGCAGAACTCACAAGGAAGAACCTATTGTAGGGCAAAGTCTGCAGTGCTTCAGCGTCTTTTATAGGCCTCCTTTGGCGCCATAAACGGATGCAGTGATGTCATCACGCTGGCGTCCTCATGCAGGCGTTTCAATGCTGGCGTCCATTCTGATGCTGGTCTGATGTCACAGAACCACATGGGAGACCATGGGAGACAACACCGCCATCTTAAGACACCAGGTAAGTCTTCCTTACAGGTGCTCCTATCGTTCCTGACAGAACTGGCCTGTTGATTTTGCCTGCCTCAACACTTACCTAGTCACCTGTGAACCTACGCTGCCTGCCTTCACCCGGATCCGTCTGACCTCCCTCCTGCCTCCTGTCTTTACCCGCGGCTTTCTGCTTCTGTCAGACCCCCAAGTCATCGATGCCTAGGCTAGATTTATATGAGTGTTAATAGGCCAATAACTTTACTTGAACCCAGAGCTCGTCTTACAGTAAACGTCACTGGGGCGAGAATCTTTATCTTGAGACGGTTAGTGCAGATCTTGCTGTTTTGTTGGATTTGTTGTCATACAAAATGATGTCATTCTGTAATCAATAAAATATCAGTAATATATTAGAAGTAGTCACTGGAAACAAATCCCATCAGTTTAAAAATGGATGATGCCGTATTAATCACAGCCTAATAGATGTATAAAAGGGAAGCAAAGTGTTAAAATGTGCCCTTATATAAGTATATTTGCTACTAATTATTTGTCTGACCAAAATTGCCATTTCTAAACGTCTCTAACGGTAACCTGTTTTCTTGAAAGCACAGTGATTTAGAGAGCAAATGAGAGATAAATGTAGAAGAAAAACAATTTGTATAGAAAGAAAGCAAATTTGTTTTTTTAGGGTTTTTTATAATTTAAATGTCAATAACAAATGAAGGAAGAGAAACATATTTCTTTGTTTACTTGTCGCAAGTGAAAGCCCAACTACTAGTAACTTATTCAGTGTCCTGCTGGGGTTTATAGTAACAAAGTATTGACCTTAATTCTAATCCAGTTTTTTTTATCTCCTACCAGCCTTTGGTGATGATTTGTATATGAAATTTTCCTTCCCGTTTCAACCAAACATTCATTATACACCTGCTCACATACAGTTACTATGAATATGTTCACAGCTCAGCCGGTGGTCCTCAACATTCATTTTAAGCCATTTCTGCAAAACTTTCTGCATTTTAGACCCCTACCCCTAATAACATAGACTTTTAATAACCATGTCAGAAATGCTAACACCTTTTCTTACTGTGCACGCTGCCTTTGCATATGGGTGATGGTTTACATTTTGCAGAATGAAATTTTAATTGAAATGACACGGTTTGCATTTTGCTGAATAATCGCATCTTCATCTTCGTATTAGGAATGTACGTTTTATAAATGTGCAATATAGCAGTTAATATAAAATTTAAACAGTTATAAATTCAGTTTTGATTAATGTTAAAGGTTCATTGCCTTTACTCATTATTCATAGTAACTAACTATTCACTTCATTGATGGAAAAGTAAAGCATTTTCACTGTAGGCCTCAGTTTTTGGTGTCCAACTACAATGATACAGACATAAGGGCTGATTTACCATCACAAGTGTGTGGTGTCTAGTCTGTACACTCTCTAACCCTAACCCTAATTCACAAGAGCAGCACAGCTTCCACAGTCATTCTTGCCACACACAATCCTCCCCAATATATCTTAATTAAAACTTGGGGGACTAGTTCACCAGAGTCCATTGGCTGTGTGCATTCCTTGCCTCTTTAGGATGCTGTAGCCTAGACAGATTTTTAGCACAAGGGTCCTGTGTCCCTGTCTATTCGAGGCCCCTCTCTGGATCACTAGTCTGAGCAACAGGACACTGGTCTTTTGCTGTCTCCTCATTGGAGCTCAGCTACTTGTATCAATCACCGCATTGCACTTGCACATTCAACACCCTTATTTACACCAGATAACTTAATAATAACATAATATTCAGCACAACTGCACCCAATTTGGGATGAAGCACTCATACAGTTGGACTAATTTTAACAAATTGGGCACAATTGTTCAGAGAGGTAGAAAGGGTGCAGAACAATGTAAATGGGGCTGGAAGGAGCAGGAGGGTTTTCTGTATGTTGGTGACCAGGTGGAGGACCATTAACTCAGGTACACGTCAGGCCCCAGCTACTCCAGTCTGACACTGACAAGGCAAAAGGTTTAATGTAACTTACAGAAACACTGGTGCTTGTATATGAGTCAGCCATAATAGGTGGTTCTTCCATAAGAATGTGCAGGAAATACTTTCCAACTGTTACATGACTTCTTGTACTTTCAATGTAGACATCGAGATCATCATGTAAAGACCATTATATTAGCATCTTGTCTGGTCTGAACTGATATGCCAGATTTGAAATGCTTAATGACATTTACATACTCCATTGTATTATTTGCTGTAGTTATAGGTTTGTGAGAACTACACTTGAGTTGAACTTTTTTTTTTTTGTATTCAGCAGTTGATTTACTCATCAGCAGACAACCCAGGGTTTTACAATACACCTACAGAGGAACATTCACAAATGGGATTAATACTTTTTATTTTGCAAACTCTCTCACTCTGCTTCATATACATTTTACTGCTAATTTATCACCAGTTGTAGTGGAGCATTTTGCTTCTCAATATTTCCTACTTCTGTTAGCCACTAGCTCAAATTCCACTTTCTCCACATTCTTTCTTTGCCAACATTTTTCCACAAGAGAAACATGATGTCTGCTTAAATGATTTCCATATTTGAAGCTTTCCTGCATTTTTATGTTTAGCTCTATTCCTCCTAACAGTTTATTCAACTCTGTATCAATCCTTCATAGACCACAGCTGTAGCACCGACAGAAAGGAGAAATATTTGGGGTGACATTTTTACATATCCAAATGTCACTTCTCTATAAAAATATTTTATTTAGTGAAAAAACATGATAAATGCCAAACAAGGCTTACAAGATCTTTCCCATCAGCATTCAGCTATTCATATCTGACCTTCATTTATTCAGGGCACTTATCAAATAATTTGAATGTAGATGGGACCGTAGCTTTCAATTGGGTCATTAATGCCACAGGTGCAGCTAACAAAGTGCAATTTCTTCATCTTTATTGTAATTGTTGTATTGAATTTATTTGTACCTATTATTTTACTTTGTCTTTATTTGTATTTATTATGAACAGGGCTCCCTGTTTTTTCTATTAACTTATTGTTCTGCTGTACAGCACTGTATACATAAGTAGCATTTTACAAATAAAAATATATACAGTATTTCTGTAGAAATCAGTCAAATCAACTGGACTTGTTGTGTTTTTCTTGAAGACGTTTCACCAGTCATCCAACTGGCTTTCTGAAAAACACAACAAGTCCAGTTGATTTGACTGATTTCTACAGATATACCATCCCTTGGATAAATCAGAATCTTCACAAACAAAAATATACAAACATAGAATTTTAAGCAATTGCCAAGTTTTTTCCATTCACAATGAAAAAACCTTGTCTGTTAAAGTATAGTATTTTCATTTTCAAACAAAAAAAGTTTGGCATTTTTAAGGTGCCAAAAGCTTCATGCAATCATGCATCAGTCGCCCACTTAAAATTTTTTGCTTGTTTAATTTTCGATTCAGGAAGCTTCTCTGAGGGGCCAATTTAATAACCTTTGTATTTTGTTTTTCATTTCCTCTAATATAAATTTTTAAAGGTAAAAATCAAGTATTACAATAATAACTGTAAACCACAAAAATATTATTTATTAAGAGACAGATTTATCAAGGGTCGAATTTCGACCATCGAATTAAAATACTTTGAATATCAAAGTCAAAGTACTTTTCACCGAATTTGGCCATCGAACGATCAAAGTAAAATCATTCGATCATACAATTCGAACGATTTTAGCGTAGAATCGAACATTTTACTTCGATGTGTAAAGACTTAGAAAATGGTTGTAAAAGGTCCCCATAAGCTAACATAGAACTTCGGCAGGTTTAATTTGGCGAAGTATTGAAGTCAAAGTTTTTTAAAGAGACAGTACTTTGATTATCGAATGGTCGAATATTCGAACGATTTTTACTTCGAAACTAAGTCGAAGTAAATTCAAAGTCGTAGTATCCTATTCGATGGTCAAAGTATTCAAAAAATTACTTCGAATTTCGAATTTTTTTACTTTGAAAATTCCCTCAAATTCACTTCGACCCTTGATAAATCTGCCCCTAAGTGTAAAATTTTTTTTCCAAAAACTCTAATACAAAATATATTAATCTCATAGTTGTCAAGGCCATGTAGAAATCAGTGGTAGCTGTCCTTTGCAAATTGTAAAAACTTTAGTTGCTTTTAGCTTTTAACGGTTTTTCTGGATTATTTTATATTTGCACAATTGTTACAAAAACAAGCCTAATGGCTTTCTGTCAATGCATTTCCATACACATTACAGGGGTCCAGGAGGCTTTGTGAGAGGAATGCTGTGTGTGTGAGGGGGGGGGATCAAACGGCACTCACCAGTCATTGGGTTTCTCGCCGGGTGCTCTGAGATGCTGGATTTTCAGATTCAGATCCTCAGGGTTTAATAAATTCTGATTTTATAACAAAAAAAAATCAAAATTTTTTGTGATTTTTGCATTTGTGAAAAAATTCGATCAAATTAGATTTGAATTTGATTTAAGTTTGCAGGTCGATCCTCTTCACCTGAATTTTTAAAATTAGATTTTTTTGATAAATTTCGAGTTGATGGGAGTTTCTAGAAACTCGAAAGATAAATATGCCCCTTAGGGGGTTATTTACTAAACTCCAAATGCAAAAATCACTAAAACTTTGTCATATAAAATCTGACTTTTAAAAAAATCATAAATTTTTCAGAATGTATTAAACCCAAAGGATGGAAAAGTCAGAATCTGAAAATCTGCCATCTCTGACCTGTCCAGGTTTCATATAAATCAATGGGGGAAGTCCCAATAATTTTTTGATGTGCGCTGGGTTTTTGGCAATACTCCAAAGTTTTCGGACTTTTCAGGCAAACCTCTGAGTTTTGAGGTGAAGAATCCAAAAAATATGTGAAAATCGGATGAAAGATCCAAAATAATCGTGAAAATCGGATTCGGATTTTTTCCCTGCAAATAAATTTCTGGAAAGTGTATTAATAAATAAGCTCATAAGCTCCGTATTTACTTTATCTAACTTACCTCATTTACTAATGTGCCATCCTACATGTGCATTTCCCGGACGTGGCACCATGACAGAATGGCATAAGAGTAGAAATGGCAATTCAGTGAGTTTCACTGGAAACACTGGTTTACACTGGTTTACATGAGTGGTCACAAATTATTGAGATATACCATTTCTAAAAAGTACATAAAGAACAAAGGAAATGTAATGTTGCTTGGCATAGCAAAGAGACATAACAATGTCATTATGGAAGATAATTTAGATGGCACACCTTAGTGAGTAATATTTAGAGATGTGCTACATCTAGGATTGTGTAGCGTAAATCCATTTTATAGAGAGAAATAATGTTGTAAAAGTACATCACTATCTATGTTTTATGTATTTTTGTTTATTCAGAAGTCATCTTTACCACAATACCTCATAAACCTGTTTGTAGTTCTTGCTATTCCATTATTAGAATCAAATCTGGAAACTCTGAAACATGATAAGTGTGCAGTGGCTTTTCAGAATTTGAACATAAATAAACATAAATACGAGAATTGCCATAAAAAAGTACTTTTGCCAGTAGAGCATCTATCCAAGAAATGAATCCTTGCTGCATTGATCTTGTACAGACATGCTTTCATTTATTATATCTGAAATAAATAGCATCAATCTTTACTGAGATTGAACTATTTTTGAAATGCTTTTGAAATTTGAAATTCCGATTTTTCTGGTTTAAATAATGTTTCTTTCCTCTTATACCAAGAGAAAATCCAGCCATTGAAACTATTTTGATTCCTTTCAATAGACTGAATAAACAGAAAGTTTGGCATTACATTCTGACAGGTGATGATGTGCAGCAGAAATAAAAGGATCATTAAGGATCAGCTTTAAAAATGATTGGTAATGTATTGTTTTTAGATATTTAATTTAACCTAAATGCTACATTAAGGGGCAGATTTATCAAGGGCCAAAGTGAATTCGAGGGAATTTTCCAAGTAAAAAAATTCTAAATTCAAAGTAATTTTTTGGATACTTCGACCATCGAATAGGATACTACGACTTCGAATTTACTTCAACTTTGATTCAAAGTAAAAATCGTTCGACCATTCGATAATCGAAGTACTGTCTCTTTAAAAAAAAACTTAGACTTCAATACTTCGTCAACTTAAACCTGCCAAAGTGCTATGTTAGCCTATGGGGACCTGCCAGAGCATATTTCTAAGTTTTTGGGTTTCGCAGGAAAATCATACAATCGTACTATAAAATCGTTGGAATCGTATAATTCGAAGTACGATCGTACGATCGTGCGATTAATAAAATCCTCCTACTTCAAATTCGAATGTCGGAGGATTCTATTCAATGGTCGAATTTCGAAGTATTTTCCACTTCGAAATTCGACCCTTGATAAATCTGCCCCTAAAGATACAGATAAAATGTATTTTCTTTAAGTGTTTATGGTAAACAACAATAATCATAGGGTACAAGTTTAACATTTTAATAATTTAAATGTATATCTGTAAATGTATCTCATTGCACCTGCAGACACACAATCATTGCTTCATCCCACCAAATCAGAGATTTGAGATGTTGGTTACTGACTGTCCATAATATCTTAGAATATTTTCTCTGTACCTGATAGAATGTATAATAACTGTATGTGGCTTTGTCTGAACTGACATTTATAATTTTATTATTAACATGTATTTATATAGCGCCAACATATTGCGTAGCACTGTAAAGTAAATGTGATTATACAACTACATCACATGAATTACATACATAGAACATATGGAGTTACATACATCACAATCAATACAGGTACAAAAAGGCGAGGAAGGCCCTATGTTCATAATATACTGTGTATTTTGCCTTTTAATCTGTTTTTCACTCTAAATTAAAATTTGTTTACACTTGTAGAGGAAATCTATTACGACAATTCAAAAACACGATTGAGTACTTTGCAGTGAATTTGTAATAGGAAAAGTAGTCAATAGCTGGAATGTAATAAAGGGTCAGGAAGGGGTTCATAAGAACTGACACTGTCATGGTCTAGAACATTTGAATTGGCAGTAAGGAGTTAGTCAACCTAGTGAATTAAATGGTAGTCATCATAGATGCACAAAAAAGTGGTTGTAAATGTTAGAGAATAAGAATATAGAGCATAAGGGGAAACATAATAGGGCTGTTTATTGTATACAAAGATACATGGAAGGTAACAATCTCCCTTTAAGTGCTAAACTTTGCTTGTAATTTTCTCACCCTTGCTATCCTGAATCAAGTTGCACATTATATAAATACATGAAGATGACCTGTATTTAAGAAGAGAAGAACATGATGTAGAGAGCAACAACATGCAGCTAACTCCGGACTCCGAGTTATAGGAATTGTTGGCAGGAAGGACTGAGACGCGCCAATTAAACTATATAAAAGTGCAAGAAGAGCATATTGGTGCAAGTAGCTTTAATAATAAATCTACCCCTTAGTTTAAGATACAGTACACCTGTTCAAATAATTTTAATATTATACTTATTTTGATAATAATATTTTAGTATTATATATTGAGTCTTGCTATTTGTATAAAATGTGCTTTTTACAAAACAATTATATTAAAGGTTCTACTTGAATATAAATATTGTAGTTATCAATCTTGGTTTGCAGTCAACTCGTCAGCCGGTGTCTTGGTCAGTTAGGGAAATGACTGGGAGAACATTGAACATTGAAGCAGCTTTTACTGAACAGGAGCTCTATACTGTATTAACTTGATTCTTTACCAACACTACCATTTACTAAACAGAAAGCTTTATAGAAAAGAGCAAACAATGTTTCTGTTTTAAAATGTTAAAATGATTAAATATTAAACTTTATTACATATTTGCTAAATTTGACATTTGGGACCATTTTAGTACCTTTCTCAAGTAAGGAACAAAGATACACTTGGGGGCATATTTACTAAAACTTGACTTTTCTCACTTTATCAAAACAATTTCGACCAAATTTCCAAACCCAAATGCCCTTAATGTAACAATAATTATTCAGGATAATATCGGTGCAAAAAAAAAAATGAAGTGTCAATTAGAATTGTGAGACATTTTTTTAAATTGTCGCTCTGAAAACTTCGGAGAATCGAGAATCCTGAAGAAAAAAAATGTTACAATTGTTAGAGAAAATGCTACGATTTTTTTCCCGCTAAAATTTCTGGGTTTTTTTGCCTTTTAAAACTATAATTCAACTTGCATTTTAGAGTCAACAGTTTGAATCATGGCAAAAATTCTAAATTAACCCCCGAATTAGGTTAACCCAGCTGTGACAACTTTGTTAAAAGTTTACCATATATTAGTCAATATGTAAGTCTTGCGGCCACTGGTATAGAAATGTCGGTCTTGCCCATCTGAATAAATTTTTATGTGATCTGAAGCTACTTTCTTAAATGACAGCATAAAAAGAAGGAAACTGATAAAATGCAGATTTATTAAAGGTTGAATTGAAAATTCGAATTTCAAATTTTTTTATGGTCAAAAGTCTCAAATTTGAATTGTGAATTTTTCAAACTCGATTATGGGGGCACATTTACTTAGGGTCGAATATCGAGGGTTAATTAACCCTCGATATTCAACCGTCTAAGTAAAATCCTTCGACTATCGAAGACGAAGGATTTACCGCATTTCCGGCGATCGAACGATCAAAGGAAAAATCGTTTGATCGAACAATTAAATCCTTCGAAACGAACGATTCGAAGGATTTTAATCCATCGATCGAACGATTGTCCTTCGATCAAAAATTGGCTAGAAAACCTACGAGGACCTTCCCC
Organism: Xenopus petersii; assembly: GCA_038501925.1. Classification (NCBI taxonomy): domain Eukaryota; kingdom Metazoa; phylum Chordata; class Amphibia; order Anura; family Pipidae; genus Xenopus; species Xenopus petersii. Next base: position 146,887,694 of record CM076681.1, on the reverse strand, counting down.
ATAGGCTAACATTGATGCTTGGTAGGTTTTAGGTGGCGAAGTAGGTGGTCGAAGTTTTTTTTAAAGAGACAGTACTTCAACTATGAAATGGTCGAATAGTCGAACATTTTTTAGTTCGAATCGTTCGATTCAAAGTCAAAGTCGTAGTCGAAGGTTGAAGTAGCCAAAAAAAACTTTGAAATTTGAAGTATTTTTTATTCTTTTCCTTCACTCAAGCTAAGTAAATGTGCCCCTAAGTTTTCGTTTGAATTCGAATTTTGAGATTTATTATACTCTGACCCTTTATGAACTCGAATTTGACTATTCGCCACCTAAAACCTACCAAGTTCATGTATAACTCAATGTGAGAGGTCCAGGGACCAAATTGGACATGGTAGTAGCCTTCCGGAAAAAAAACTCAAATTGAGTTTAGTCAAATTTCATTTGAATTCTATTCAGATTTTTGAGTCAGTAAAATTCATCCAATTTTTAGATATTCCATTCTTTTATATAAAAAAAAACAGTTGAATTTCAAGTATATTCGCATTTAATAGAGTTTAAAAACACTCACATGAATTCAAAATTCACATTTAATAAATATGCCTCAATGTGTCATTTTGTCTGGATATAATCTTCATTATACAAGAAACAGATAAAAGATTTTATTTTGCTGAGAGTCCTGTTTCATCATGATGGTTAAAGATGAATTTTTGCTTTTATTAGAACAATTTCCCACACAAGATTGTAAATGTCTTTTCTAAAAAAGGTTTCTTTAAATGCTTTAGAATGCTTATAATTCTAACACTGAAAATGCCCACATCATTTTTTTATTTTTTGCTGCATAAAAAGAACAATAATATATAATATTTGTTGAATTATATAATATAACAAGATTATTTCTACTTGACATCTGTTGGAATAGTGATTGTAATACGTATGTATTAAAAAAGACTAAAGGCTCCAGTATACTGCTTGAAAACAAATAACATTAAATATCTTTTTTTCCCCTCATAACACAACTGCTTTAATTCAATGTTACTCTGAATCAACATTTATAAAGAAATGCTAATACGATCTGAGCACAGATTTTCTTTCTACTGAACACTGAAAAAAAAGAGCTGATAATCTGTCTCCATATCATACACTTTGATTTAAAAATATAAGTAATATCAAAGAGCAAAATATTCAATAGCATTAAAACAGTTTTGCGAAATATATTCTTACTTTAAAAATGATTTTGCTCAGAGTAGTAGTGTAGTAATAAAGAAGTTATTGACCAGATGTTATTGATTGCTTAGTCCTCGGGCAAAGAACACTAACCTTGCTCGCTTTCTTATTGCTTATTCTTTCCATAGCCTCCTTCATCTATGCACGTTCAATATTATTTATTAATATATTTTTTTAGCAAAATATTTTACAAGGTTAGGGCTTGCCAAGTTTTTTTTTTCTTTAATCATATGTTGATGTTAACATGTTGAAAACATTCTAAGCTTTTTGAGTTGCCAGTGTTACCTTTTGAAAACATTTCAAACATACTTAAATCATAATAATTTTTAACCACTTTGGACATGTCATTTAAATGAGAGCAGTAAAAATACTATTAGTTTGTAAATACTATTTATTCAGGTTAAGCATCTAAATGTGGTTTGTAAAAACCAGAACAAGCTGCATGTAAGCTTGAATTGATTAAAAATGCAAAACAAATTCAAATGTTTATATTTAGCATATGGCAGAACACATCAATTAAAACTGGCTCTTTTTGGGTAAGATATAAATAACATAGTAGTACAGGTATGTGATTCCTTATCCATTATCCAGAAAGCTACACAATACTGGAAGACCATCTCGCATAAAGTGCATTCTAAGCAAACCCTTTTTAAAATTCCTTTTCTCTGTAATAATAAAACAGTATCTTGTGCTTGAAGGTAACTAAGCTGCATAGATCCATATTGGTGGCACACCAATCTTTTTTGGTTTATTTCATGTTTATTTACTAAACTCCAAATGCAAAAATCATGAAAAAATTTTGATTTTTTTTTATAAAATCTAACTTTAAAAAAGAAAATCACAAAATTTTCAGAATTTATTAAACCCCCGAGGATGGAAAAGTCAGAATCTTAAAATCCGGCATCTCAACCTGTCGAGGTTGCATATAAGTCAATGGGAGTAGTCCCAATGATTTTTTGATGTGCACTGGGTTTTTGCTGGGTTTTTGCGGCAAAATTCTGAGTTTTCAGGTGAAAAATCCGAAAAAATTTGAAAATCGGTTGAAAAATCCGGATTTTTCAAGATTTTTTCGGATTTTTTCTGGCAAACAAAATTTTTGGTAAAGTGTATTAATAAATACTCCCAAAAAACGTTTTAATCATAACTAATTTTTTTGCGAAACTGCGGCTAAAATTCTCCTCAACAAAAAAGTCACTGAGACAAAAAAGTTGCAACAAAAAAAACGTCCATTGACTTTAATGCATTTGGGATGAGAACATTTTTTGGAAACAACCCAGTCGACTTTAATTATTTGGACAAAAAGTCACAGAGACAAAAATGTAGCAGCAACAATAAACGACGATTGACTTTAATGCTGCCTATTGACTTCAAATTGTTTTGTGAATCTTTTGGCAAAGCAAAACAGGACAGATTCGTTCATCACTACAAAGTTGGGTGAATTTGACCCGTTTCGTTTCGCCAAAAATTAGCTGCCGACGAAATGTCGCCAATGCCCATTAAAGTCTATGTTAATTTTTTATTTTTGACGCGCGGATTTTTTTTTTTGTCGCAGAACGCCATACAACTCTATGGCCGTCAATTCCGCAGTGAAACAAGATGAATAAATTCGCCCGTCCCTAGTAATGTGTTTTATACTCGATATTTAAGGTGCCTATAATAAAATAATATATCATATATCTCTATAACCATTCTCAAAACTTGAGGCCTCTGCTTCTTATAAAACCTGCTTACAATTCTTGTGAGGTGTAAGTGAAATCCATGCTCCCCATGCGTGACAGTAGCTGCTGCTACATTTTTATAAACTGCTAATATCTGTTTTAGTCTGCTATGAAATAGCTGACACAAGAGTTTCTATTAGAATGGGAAGTCCAGTTACTTCTGTCACTTGTTTTTATGGAGGCAATACAAAAATATTAAATACATTGTTTGGAAAGCGCAACATTTACTGGAATTTGAGTTTTACAAATAGAGATATGGATGGATGCTGTATATTCATTATTGTGGCTTTGAGGAAGTAGTAGCATGTAGGATAAACATTCAAACTCAGGCCTTCCTTTGTGGTTCAAAATTCAACCATATTCCTCATATAATATTAAATGATGTATATCATTGCAGTAGAATCCTCTGCTAGCATTCTATCAAAATCAAAGATGGCATCTCTGCAATTTTTCAGTTTTCTTAAAAAATACTTTTTCAATAGATTTATAGATTAGAACTTGTAGAGAAATTCATTAGGTGTGTAAGCCAAACCCTGGCTTATAGCAGATATTGATGGCCGCAAAGAACTTTCAACAACTACCAAGAATGTCAATGTCACCATTTTTAATCACTAAAAAAATCTTCAACAGATCATTTTGATTTTAAAAAGCTGAAATATTTTGAATAAGCAATAAAGGTCATCTCAGAACTGGGGCATAACCTGAAGGTGCCAGTAAGGGGTGAGAACAATTATACGACATCACAAGGAAATACTATTATGTCAAAGAAACATGGGAGAAAGGGGAACTGCAACAATATGAAAACAAATAACACGCAGAAGGAAAGACACAGTAAGCATTTTAAAAGGCAGCCATGAGACAAATAGAGAAAATAAAAAAGTAATATAAAAGGTGCCACAGTCAGTCAGAATAGAATGGGAAAAATTGTCCCCAGCATGACTCTTTCACAGCAAATACAAATATACAAAACAGTGTCACAGGTTCCTGAGAAGGTCCCTTCATCAGAGTCCAAATCATGAAGCAGCTCAAGGAAACTATTTTAAAGTCACTTCTTGCCATAAGCAGATATTGAATACAAAGCTCATACAATGATCAAATGATTAAAGTCATGGAACATTGTCATTGAATGTCACTGAACTTCTCCACGTGAATCAAGTAAGGAGTCTGCTGGATCCTAAATGTATGATGTTTTCCATTTTCAAACAGTTTTCAAACCATCAGTTTCTGCCACTGCTTTCAAGACAATCCAATGTGTCATTACTATTATAAAAAGTGTTTTTACTATATCTTTTTCAATCCTTACCCATACCAGTACCTAAAAAAGATTTGGTAACAAAAAACCCTTACCAACTTTGTATGGGCCTTTGGTTTTCACGGAATCTCAGGGCCCACTTTTCAAAAAAGCAAAAGAAATGTAGTCCTGGCCTTCCCAAACATATAGAAATACTATCAAGCAGCCCAACTAGCCCCTATTACCCAGTTGTACTTTCCTTCTCCCCCTGTTTGGGTCCAATTAGAAAAAACTTGAATGTCAGGAAGGCTATTACCATCTTCAAATGGGTCAACAGACTTCTGTCATTGACTTCCACGTGAACTCGTCAGATTTTAGGTGACAACCTATCGAATTTAAGCTACTTCCATGTCAATGTATGATAAATCTCGAATTAGAATTCAAGTTTGGATTTTTCCCAACTCAAATTTGTGAGTTTTGACCAAAAAATTCAACTCAAAAAATTCAAATTTGAATTTACTATTGGAACCTTAATAAATTTAAGTGTATTAATGCCCTTAAAGATACAGAATTCCGTGCGCATAAGGCAAATAATTTTTCTCTTTAGACTAGGTAAAGGAACATAGATTCATCCTACCTACTTCAAATCTGACCTGCTGTGTAATTACCATTATATTTTTATCACCACTTGAAATATTTTATGTAAAGCAATAAAGTGTCATTGTTCTTAATTCCCATAACATTCTTCCTGATTAACCAGAGATTTATTCAGACTTTTAGCAACATCAGTTGCTAGAAGAGTTGAAGAGTTGAAATAACCCTCAATTAATTTCCAGAAAGAGTTTATCGAGGAGCAATCCCATAGGTTGTGAATAAAGCTGGGTTTGTGAAAAGAACATTTAGGACAATTTGTAAGTAAATTACTGTTCTTAGAATTATAGTTGAAACCTTTATAGGCAAGATGACTTAGTCGAAAATGTTGGTCTCTCCAAGTTTCAGATGATATTAATTACAAGTGTATTTAGTTGTAATATTGGTGTGTAGGTGCATCTCAGGTTATTTTGCCTGGTCATGTGCTTTTAGAAAGAGCCAGCACTTTGGGATGGAACTGCTGTCTGGCAGCCTGTTGTTTCTCCTACTCAATGTATCTGGATGTGTCTCAGTGGGACCTGGATTTTACTATTGAGTGCTGTTCTTAGATCTACCAGGCAGCTGTTATCTTGTGTTAGGGAGCTGTTTTCTCGATACCTTCCCATTGTTCTGTTGTTGGGCTGCTGGGGGAAGAGGAAGGGGTGATATCAGTCCAACTTGCAGTACAGCAGTAAAGAGTGACTGAAGTTTATCAGAGCACAAGTCAAATGACTGACAATATGTCTAGCCAAATGTCAGATTTCAAAATTAAATATAAAAAAATCTGTTTGCTCCTTTGAGAAACGGATTTCAATGCAGAATTCTGCTGGAGCAGCACTGATGTGTTTTGGGGGAAAAAAATCCCATGACAGTATTCCTTTAGGTTTTAATCCCTGTATTTAACCTTGGGAGTCCACAAGAGTTAACAAGAGTACAGTACATAGCATTGTCTTGATTCACAACTATGGTTAAGGTCATCTTTTGATCTGTTGATTTGTACACTTGTAAAAAAAAATGAGATGTATTTGTTTGTCACTTCAATATTATTTTGACAAACAATTTTGTGAGAGTTCTAAAGTAGAGAACATCTCAAATGAGAGAGATCATTCTTACCATCTGACGAGCTGATAGAAAGGTAAACAATTTAAAGGTCAATAGAACACAAAGAAAAGCAACTCATTGTTTATGTTTCTTGCTCAACACAAAGAATTAAGAGGATCATTGTGCACTTTTATCATTTTAAGCAAACAAGGAAGAAGGAAATGTATTGCTGTGTTTCAGATAAAGACGATAAGAGTCCAAAGAAAGACTATCTCCATAATGTATAATTCCCACAATATCGTTATATATTCTGGCAAAGCGAAGATGTTTTAATTTTCACAAAATGTCACTCTGGAAACCTTAAGTATAGATCTGAGGTTTTTTTGATTTCTGAAAAGTTCACTAAATGACTTCTAAATTAGTTTCAAGCTTTGGCTTTGCAGATTTATTTGTAACCTCAAGTAACTTTTTAGATGGATAATTAATTGTGATCTGTATCTCAAATGCCAATGTTATTCTTACCAGTCCAAGCTTTTGTATTGAGTATTTAAATACCTGCAAAATGGTAAAATATGACTATTTATATTGAGTATTTAAATATCAGAATAAATGATAAAACATTACTTGTTACACGTTAATGTACCATCCACAAATGCACAAATTAGAAATATTGGAAAGTATTTTCAATTAATTTTCTTCTGCTTTAAAATAAAGGGTTTTAGGGAGCAGTTAAACCATTGGTATAGTCTAAAGTATCTCAAAATAAGACTCCCTTTTCAAGCATGTTTCCTGTCTTAATCTGAAATGTGTAAGTATTTTACTGCTTTCTCATCAGCGTTTAGATGGTGTTTTGGCAATGTTTTGTGGGAACCAGTCACACAGAAATTAATAAAGTCTTCACTTTAAAAGACCAAATAGGAATTGCTGTGATGAGACTATAAGACTTGGGTAACAAAAGTTAGAGTAGTTAGTAGTTAAAAAAGAATAAAAACAAAAGTTACTCCCTGAAATCTGTCTGGTTAAAGAATGTTTTAGTCTTTGGTGCTCTGACTTTCCTGGCCCTGTGTTATCATTCTTGTCTGCCTTATTAATGCAACTTTATTCAGTTATAGTTATAGACTTCAGCTCTACAAACAACTGACCATTCGCATAGACCGTCAGAGATCAGTTTTAGTTATAGACCTCAGCTTTACAGACAATTGACCATTCCCATAGACCATCGGAGATCAATTATAGTTATAGACCTCAGCTCTACAGACAACTGACCATGCCCATAGACCATCAGAGATCGGTTATAGTTATAGACCTCAGCTCTACAGACAACTGACCATTCTTATAGATCATCAGAGATCAGTTATAGTTATAGATTTCAACTCTACAGACAACTGACGATTCCCATAGACCATCAGAGATCAATTATAGTTATAGACATCAGCTCTACAGACAACTGATCATTCTCAAAGACCATCAGAGATCACTTCAGACAACTGACCATTCTCATCGATCATCAGAGATTAAATAACATGTGTAGTGTCAGTGAAGCAGCTCAAGTTCTAATGTCAAGATGATTTAAAGATGCAATTAACTTGAACTGAGAATGACGCAAATACAGGGATAAAAATGAACCCTGTGCAGAATATGTTATCTCATTATGTTTTACTGAACAGCAGTCTTGTCAAGTTTTGAGGGTGGGCTTCTCTATATAGAATCAAAATAAGACTGCTAGTCTCCCAGGACTTGTGGCAAGATAAATTATACTTTATGTGAAAGACTATCATTTACATTCGCTACTGTTGTTTTGGTAGCCATTAATTGGTTAAGAAGAAAGCTGCAGGACCATTTAAGGCAAATGGGCTCTTTCCAATGAAAAACAAGTTTATTTATGTCATGTACAATTCAAAATGTATATTTCTTATTCTTATTTTTTTAGAAAATAATTTAAAAGATTATTAGTAGTGATCAGCAAATTTTTGTCATTTTGCTTTGTCAAAAATTTGTGAAACTCGTATTTTACTTGCGACAATTTTTTACAGATGCAATGATTTTTTTTTTTCTCACTCTAAATGCATTAAAGTCAATGGGCATTTTTTCTTATGGCAACGTTTTTGTCTCAGCGACAATTATGTCTTGGTGAATTTTTTGTCCAAATTTTGGCCAATTTTGTGCAAATTTGTTCCACAGTTTCACAAAAAAAATTGCAGGTGGTGAAGAGTGACATTTCCCACAAATCTATGCCTGGCGAATAAATTTGCTCATCACTAATTATTAGCAAAAGTATGTGCTACAGTTAACCCTTTTCAGTTCAGTGTATGAAGGGAATTAGAAATAAAGGCATAAAGGCATAATGGAAATTAGAAAGTTAGTTATTTCCCCCAAAAGCAAAGTAATTTTCTAATAAGAGTAATACATTTTCTTAATTTATCAAAACCAGTTTGAACAAATCATTTCTTAAAAGGTCAAAGTATACAATAAGATAAGCAAGATGTTGTTTTGACACAAAACTGGAGCACACAACCAACACCACGCAAAACTTGGTAAGTGGTAGGTTACAATGAACAAGAGGTTCAAGGCACATACCACAAGACAGTAATGGAAGTGTTTGACTAAGTGGTATAAGAGGCTTTCAAGAGAAAAGCTGGCTGTACTGGGAAATTGGAAAGCAGGGCAGGTCAGGGCACTGGTGATTGGCACTTATACAGTCATATAGAATTACTGCTGTGTTTATGCTAATCATTAGGTTGGAAATTGATGATATTGTATATAGAGAGAGAGAGAGAGAGAGAGAGAGAGAGAGAGAGAGAGAGAGAGAGAGAGAGAGAGAGAGAGAGAGAGAGAGAGAGAGAGAGAGAGAGAGAGAGAGAGAGAGAGAGAGAGAGAGAGAGAGAGAGAGAGAGAGAGAGAGAGAGAGAGAGAGAGAGAGAGAGAGAGAGAGAGAGAGAGAGAGAGAGAGAGAGAGAGAGAGAGAGAGAGAGAGAAGAGAGAGAGAGAGAGAGAGAGAGAGAGAGAGAGAGAGAGAGAGAGAGAGATAATGAGATTCATAGTCAGCTGGAGGAGGTGTAGCGTGAAGAGTTCCAGGATGGATAATATAAGGAAAAGGCAAAAGATTTATGGGGAGGTGATTTGTAAGCATAAACATATATACATTGTACAAGGAGAAGATATATGGGGTGGTAATTTGCGAGAGAGGGTGGGCTGAATTTTTTTTTCATTTTGGGGCTATTGATAAATTATAGTGGAATAAATGTGACAGTGTCCACTATTAAGTAAAGCATTAATGACTAAATAGCAACTGCTATACCCTGACATTATTTACATTGCTTTTATAGTTTTTTTACCTTTATTTTTATTTTTTGGTGGTACATACTTATTAATGGGTAAATCAGCAGTTCATTCTTTCATTCATGGAACATTATTTGAGAAGCAATGAAAGAGCTTTATTCTTATATATGTTGTTTAAATAGCTATTCATCTTTTCCATGTATACAAAAAAATCTATGGTACACAAACTATAATTTCTATTGGTATATCTTTTATTGGAGAGGATCTGCAACTTAAAAAACATAACATAAATGTATTCAAATACATTAATAATCATTTATAAATAAAAATTATACTGTACATCAGTGCTACTGCTGAAAAGATTTAATTTGTATGTGATTCATATTTGGTTTGAAAATTCTAATAAGTGTTCAACCGTACCTATATGAGAAAATAAATAAAGTGCTGTGTAATTGAAATAAAGTGCTAGTGCAGTTATTGTTCTACTAAGTTATCCTAAATAACTTGAAGTGAAAAAATTTATAAGAATAATCAATTTCTATGAAGCTAAGTTCATCTATAAGTTAATAATACTTCACAAATTCATCCAGGAATTAACTAATTAAGTATAATTCATCAAATAATTTTATACAAAAAAGAGAGTTTAGGATATTTCAATTAATATTTCAGAGCTCAAAATTGATTATCAATTAAAGTGAAGTGCAATAATTTAATGTGTATGACCTAGATAATTCATTGGCTAATTAAAACGTAGTATAAAAATTACCAAAATTGAGAGTGGGTTAAAAAAATCTGTAGTCACACATAAGATGGTGGAGTTGTCCCATAAACTAGCTGCCTGATTTTTCTAGATCCTGGAAAACTAAAAAGATAAGGCAGGCCTGGGTAACCAGGGCTGTGGCAATTTGACATCACCCAACACCTTCCATGTGTTGAGCTGTGCCTAGTAAGCCACAACTTCCCTATCCCGTAATACCATAGGGAGAGAAAACCCTACAACGTCTTCTTTATTTCCATATTAGTCAAAATTGACCAATCACAAGATGACTTTCCAATCCATGTCAAAGACTGCCTGACAACATCATAGCCCTTTGCCTATTACAGATTACCCCCTTCCATACAAAACAATAGGAAGCCCAACACGCATCTATCACAAGGGCTGTTAGTAACATAGCCCTTTACCTAAACTCTATGAAAATTTGACATCCCCCAATCCCTCCCATGACAATATCTGACATTCCAAAACATAGACATATGTAAGGCTGTGCCAAGTAAGCCTCAACTTCCCTATCCTGTTATACCATAGGGAGAGAACAAACCACCAAGTCTTCTTCATTTCCATATCAGTCAAAGTTGACCAATCACAAGAGGACCTTCCAATCCATGTCAAAGATTGCCTGTCAACAATACAGCCCTTTGCCTAGTATAGATTACCCCTTCACATAAACAAAGAATAGGAAGACCCACACCCATCTATCAAAAGAGCTGTCAATCATATAGCCCTTTCCTAGCCTCTAGCAATTTGACATCGCCCAAGAACTTTCAAGCAAACCTGACATTCCGACACATGGCCATGTGTTGAGCTGTGCCTAGTAAGCCTCGACTTCCCTATCCCATAATACCATACGAAGAGAAATACCAACCAAGTCTTCTTTATTTCCATATCAGTCAAAGTTTCCAATAAATGTCAAAGACTGCATATCAACAACATAACACTTTGACTATTATAGATTACCCCCTTCCAAACAAAACAATAGGAAGACCCACACCAAACTATCACAAGAGCAGTCAGCCACATAACCCTTTGCCTAAACTCTATAGTAATTTGACATCGCACACACCCGTCAATAATAACATCTAGCATTCCAACACATTACCATATGTTGGGCTGTGCCTAGTAAGCCTCAACTTCTGTATCCCATAACCATAGGGAGACAAAACCCCACCAAGTCTCCTTCATTTCCATATCAGTCAAAGTTGCCCAATCACAAGAGGAATTTCCAATCCTTGTCAAAGACTGCCTCTCAACAACATAGCCCTTTGCCTATTATAGATTACCCCATTCAATCCAAAACAATAGGAAAACCCACACCCATCTATCACAAGAGCTGTCAGTGACATAACCCTTTGACTAGCCTCTATGGCAATTTGACATCGCCCAATCGCTTTCATGATAACGTCTGACATTCGACACATGGCTATTTGTTGAGCTGTGCCTAGTAAGCCTCGACTTCCCTATCCCGTAATACCATAGGAAGAGAAAAACCCACCAAGTCTTCTTTTTCCATCTGAGTCAAAGTTGACCAATCACAAGAGGACTTTTAATCCATGTCAAAGACTGCCTGTCAACAACACAGCCCTTTGCCTATTATAGATTACCCTCTTCCATACAAAAGAATAGGAAGACCCCAACACCCATCAATCACAAGAGCTGTCAGTCACATAGCCCTTTCACATAGCCCTTTGCCTAAACTCTATGACAGTTTGACATCGCCCAATCCCTTCCATGATAAGATCTGACATTCCAACACATTATCATGTGTTGAACTGTGCTAAGTTAGCCTCAACTTCCCTATCCCGTAATACCATAGGGAGAGAAAAACCCACCAAGTCTTCTTCATTTCCATATCAGTCAAAGTTGACCAATCACAAGAGGAATTTCGTACCATGTCATAGACTGCCTGTCAACTACACAGCCCTTTGCCTATTATAGATTACCCCCTTCGATACAAAACAATAGTAAGAGCCGCACCCAACTATAACAAGAGCTGTCAGCCACAAAACCCTTTGCCTAGACTCTATTACAATTTGACATCATCCAATCGCTTCCATGATTACATCTGACATTCCAACAGATGTCCATGTGTTGAGCTGTGCCAAGTAAGCCACAACTTCCCTATCCCATAACCAGAGCGAGAGAACAACCCACCAAGTCTTCTTCCTTTCCATATGAGTCAAAGTTGACCAATCATAATAGGACTTTTAATCCATGTCAAAGACTGCCTGTTAATAACATGGCCCTTTGCTTATAATAGATTACCCACTCCCATCTATTACAAGAGCAGTAAGTCACATAGCCCTTTGCCTACACTCTATGACAAATTGACATTGCCCAATACCTTCCATGATAAGATCTGACATTCCAAGACATGGCTATGTGTTGAGCTGTGCCAAGTAAGCTTTGACTTACCTATCCCATAGTACCATAGAGAGAGAAAAACCCACCAAGTCTTCGTCATTTCCATATCAGTCAACATTGACCAATCACAAGAGGACTTTCCAATCCATGTCAAAGACTGCATGTCAACAACACTGCCCTTTGCCTATTATAGATTATCCCCTTCCATACAAAACAATTGGAAGAACCACACCCATCTATCACAAGAACTATCACTCACATCGCTCCTTTGCCTAGACTCTATGACAGTTTGACATCACCCAATACCTTCCATGATAAGATCTGACATTCCAACACATTGCCATGTGTTGAGCTGTGCCAAGTTAGCCTCAACTTCCCTATCCAGTAATACCATAGGAAGAGAAAAACTGACCAAGTCTTGTGCATTTCCATATCAGTCAAATTGACCAACCACAAGAGGACGTTACAACCCATCTCAGAAACTACATGGCAACAACATAGCCCTTTGCCTATGATACATTAACCCCTTCCATACAAAACAATAGGAAGAACCACACCCATCTATCACAAGAGTTGGCAGTCACATAACCCTTTGCCTAGACTCTATGACAATTTGACATCACCCAATCCCTTCCTTGAAAACATCTGAATTTCCAACACATGGCTATTTGTTGAGCTGTGCCTAGTAAGCCTCCACTTCCTTACCCCGTAATACCATAGGGAGAGAAAAACCCACCAAGTCGTCTTCCTTTCCATATCAGTCAAAGTTGACCAATCACAAGAAGACTTTCCAAAACAGGTCATAGACTGCCTATCAACAACATAGCCCTTTGCCTATTATAGATTACCCCCTTCCATACAAAACAATTGGAAGACCCACATCAATCTATCACAAGAGCTGTAGGTCACATAGCCCTTTGCCTAGACTTTATGACAGTTTGACATCACCAAATACCTTCCATGATAAGATCTGACATTCCAACACATTACCATGAGTTGAGCTGTGCCAAGTTAGCCTCAACTTCCCTATCCAGTAATACCATAGGGAGAGAAAAACTGACCAAACCTTGTTAATTTCCATATCAGACAAAGTTGACCAACCACAAGAGGATGTTACAACCCATCTCAGAGACTACATGTAAACAACATAGCCCTTTGCCTATGATACATTAACCCCTTCCATACAAAACAATAGGAAGAACCACACCCATCTATCACAAGAGTTGTCAGTCACACAACCCTTTCCTAGACTCTATGACAATTTGACATCGCCCAATCCCTTCCTTGATAAGATCTGACTTTCCAACACATGGCTATGTGTTTAGCTATGCCTAGTAAGCCTCCACTTCCCTATCCCGTAACACCATAGGGAGAGAAAAACCCACCAAGTCTTCTTCATTTCCATATCAGTCAAAGTTGACCAATCACAAGAGGAATTTCCAATTCATGTCAAAGACTACATATCAACAACATAGCACTATGCCTATTATAGATTCCATGCTTCCATTCAAAACAATAGGAAGAACCACACCCATCTACCACAAGAGTTGTCAGCCACATAGCCCTTTGCCTAGATTCTATGACAATTTGACATCGCCCAATCCCTTTCAGGATAATGTCTGACATTCAACACATAGCTATGTGTTGCGCTGTGCCAAGTAAGCCTCTACTTCCCTATCCCGTGATACCATAGGGAGAGAAAAACCCACCAAGTCTTCTTTTTCCATATGAGTCAAAGTTGACCAATCACAAGAGGACTTTTAATCCATGTCAAAGACTGCCTGTCAACAACACAGCCCTTTGCCTATTATAGATTACGCTCTTCCATACAAAAGAATAGGAAGACCCACACCCATCTATCATAAGAGCTGTCAGTCAGATAGCCCTTTGCCTAGACTCTATGACAGTTTGACATCACCCAATCCCGTCCATGATAATAGCTAACATTCCAACACATTGCCATGTGTTGGACTGTGCCAAGTAAGCAACAACTTCCCTATCCTGTAATACCATAGGGAGAGAAAAACACACCAAGTCTTCTCCATTTCCATATCAGTCAAAGTTGACCAAGAGAACATTCCAACCCACGTCAATGTCTGCCTGTCAACCACAAAGCCCTTTACCTATTATAGATTACCTCCTTCCATACAAAACAATAGAATGACCCACAACCAAATATTACAAGAGCTATGAGTCACATAGCACTTTGCCTAGCCTCAATGGCAATTTGACATTGCCCAAGCCCTTTCATGATATCATCTGACATTCCGACACAAAGCCATGTGTTGAGCTGTGCCTAGTAAGCCTCAACTTCCCTATCACGTAATACCATAGGGAGAGAAAAACCCACCAAGTCTCCTTCATTTCCATATCAGTCAAAGTTGACCAATCACAAAAGGACTTTCCAATCCATGTCAAAGACTGCTTGTCAACAACATAGCACTTCACCTATTATACATGACACCCTTCCATAGAAAACAATAGGAAGACCCACACACATTTATCACAAGAACTGTCAGCAACATAGCCCTTTGCCTAGACTCTATGAAAATTTGACAATCCCTTCCATGATAAGATCTGACATTCCAACACATTGCCATGTGTTGAGCTATGCCAAGTAAGCCTCAACTACCCTATCCCGTAATACCATAGGGAGAGAACATCCCACCAAGTCTCCTTCATTTCCATATCAGTCAAAGTTGACCAATCACAAGAGGACTTTCCAATCCATGTCAAAGACTGCCTGTCTTCTTGCAGTCAAACATTCATACAGTCTTGCTTCACTTCAGGCATGGAAGATGTAGAATAAGAGCCATAATAACTAACATTTGAGTTCACAATTTTTCAGTGATTCAAAAAAAGCAGGGCAAAAAAAGATGATCTCAATTTTTTTTGCATTTTTCAAAATTGAATGTCAAGATTTAGAAAATCTCAAAAAGAAATTTAAAAAATCGGTCACTAAAACCTAGCAATCTTCTACAGAAGTCAATAGGAGCTTTATTTTTTTTTATTGAGTTTAAAAAAAACTTAAATTAAAAAATTTATAAATCTACCTGTTGAAATTATGTTTTTCTCTGGTTTGAAAAAATCATGGGGGAAACGTTTTTTTTTTTAATTAAGTTTTTGGGAACAGTTTTCAACATTTAATAATGTTCATCAGATAAAACCTTATGAGCTTCTATAGAAGTTAATGGAAGGTGTATTTTAAACATTCAACATTTTTTTGACGCTCATATGCGCAAATTCACTAAGCGGCGAACGCTAGCGTTAATTCGTTAGCGTTTGGCATTTTCCGTTACTGCGCAAATTCACTCACGAACACTGGCTTAGTTTCGCTAGTGTTACTTCGCATCCTTATGCCAGGCGAATTTTCGCTAGCGACGTAACTACGCAAATTCACTAACTTGCGCAGTGTACTGAACGCTACCTTTTACGCTAGACTGGCGAAGCGCAATAGAGTAGATAGGGATTGTTTCAAAAAAGTAAAAAAATTTTCTAAGTCCCAAAAAACGCTGGCGTGTTTTCTACATGATGGGTGATAGGCTGAAAAAGATCGAAAATATTTTTGGGGCTCCCCTCCTTCCCCCCTACATTTCCTGACTCATGGCAACTTACCTAGACAGTGGGCACATGTGTAGGGCAAAATAAAATTTATATTTGCTGATTTGAAGGTTTTCTAGGCATTTGTAGTGCTAATACGTGTTCCTCCATTGAAATTTGAATTTTGCGCTGTATGAAAATTAGCCTTCGCTAGCCTAACTTCGCTTTACATAGCGAATCAACGCTAGCGCAACTTCGCAACCTTACGCTACCCCTGTGCGCAACTTCGGATTTTAGTGAATTTGCGGAGCGCTGGCGAAACTACGCCTGGCGAAGTGCGGCGAAGTTGCGCCTGGCGCAACTTCGCATCTTAGTGAATTTTCCCCATAGACTTTAATGGGCTTTGGCGACTTTTCGCCAGCTGCAAATTTTTGATGAAACGAAACGGGTCAAATTTGCCCATCCCTACTGTGTATAATAAAAATTATTTTCTGGTGCTCAGTGAGCTCAAGCAGTGCAGCTACCTATTATCTACTGTCCCCCTTTGAAAGCGTTCCTCCTGCCTGAGCAAAGTTCCTATTTTGTATTATTATTATTATTATTATTATTATTATTATTATTAATAAAATGTATTTATATAGCGCCAACATATTTCGCAGCACTAATTTGTATTGTTCTTTCCTTTCAGTTACTCCATCAGAAGGTAAAAAAACCCAAGTAATATTATTGACCATGTATTGGCATTCGCAAACATTCTTTCCATACTTGTTTGGGCCCTCATGAAATCATGTCCATATACCCCATGTGTTATTGCCCTTACTCTAGGGATTCGCTGGAACTGTTTTCTATCTCCTGATTCTTTTCACCATAACCAGAGCCTGAATCATTGTATCTGCAAATAAAACAAAAAGGACCCTGACACACAACCTGTATCCTGAATTGGAAACATTTAGGGGGTTATTTAGAAAAGTTAGATTTTTTTTTCTGGTCTGACTTTTAAAGGGGAAAAACACAATTTTTTCTTAAAAATAAAAACTCAAATTGTTCATGATTTATTAAACCCAGATGGTGTTAAAAGTCCAAATAAAAAAGTACTATAACTCAGACGTGCCAAGCTTATGTAGAAGTCAATGGCAGATGTGCTGTTGATAGCCTGAGCTCCACTGGGTTTCTTTCAAAACCCGACAATTTCATGGTTTTTGGGCATAAAATTAGAAAAAGTTACAAGATTACTTTGTTAAATCTGAAAAAGTCGCAGTTTTTGACAACAAATCCAAAAAATGTGTACAATTTGGATTTTGTCTTGCTTTTATTGATTTTTTCCCTCCACATGAAATTTTCAGAAAAATACATTGATAAATTGGGGGAAAAGTCCATGCGGATTTGGTCGGAGTAGCTTTCAGAAGAAAAGTGAGAACTTTTCACTGTTGATAAATAACCCCCCTAATGTGACATCATATGTGCCTTCCAAATCAAGCTATGATTGTCCAATTAGAAAAATAGGTTTTGAAAGGTGGAGTTCGGACAAAAGGCCTTCACCCTTAATGCAGCACTGCATCCAGAGTGAAGCAAGTGGGCAGAATGAGGATGGCCCATGTTGTGCCTTTAGGTGCATGTGCTCCTTTTGAAAGGCCCTCCTGTAAAATAGCACATTAACTACTCGTTTTTGTATTTCTGGACATATTTACAAAGAAAATACTCCAATTCAAAAAAGAAAATACCTTACACATACCAGATATTTATTTTTTTCATTTAATGTCATTATTATTGTGTAATGCTATTTGAGATAACGAGTCCAAATTCTTGTAGTAACACATTCTCCAACAAATTACTGACAAAGTGAAATCATCTATATTCTGATAGCTCCACTGATGTATGAAAGATGCTGGACAGATCTATGTTATTTGACCTTGCATAATTATAATAGGGTTAGGGTTTCTAAAATAACTAAATTCATTACAACTGATTTAATGCGTTTTGAAGAAGAATTTTACAGACACACTGTCCTTTTGTGGATCTCATAGAAGTGATGTGAGATCCCTACAAAGAGATCCACAAAAGGACAGTGTGTCTGTAAAATGCACAACACTATGGAGAGTTTATTTCTTTTTATTTTTGATTTGCAGAACATTTCTGGAACATGCAGCATTTATTGAGTCACAATGCAAAAAAAATTGCGAAACAGTGAAAAATTTGCAAAATGCATTGAAGTTAATGGGCATTTTTACCGTGCAACAATTTTTTAGGCGCGCAACTCATTTTTCTCGCTCCAAATGCATTTAAGTCAATGGCTGTTTTTTCTTTTTTTGTCCTAATTCATTCAAGTCAATGGGAGTTTTTTGCCGCAGTTTCGCACATGGCGAAATTCAAATTTCAAGCGAATTGAGACCAGACGAATACATTCGCTCATCAATACTTACTAATTGTTAGCACTGGGGGCAAGAACAATAAACAGGCATTCTCTGTGCAGAACTGTGATGTCCTATTCATTTAGATGCAGCATTTGAATTACAGTTTAGTGATGAGCGAATCTGTCATGTTTCATTGGCTTTACTGCATTTAAGTCGCCCACGCAACAAATTGTCACATTGACTTCAATAAGTTTGTGAATGTTGCATAAAATGTTTTAGCAGTTTGCGACAGATTCGCTCATTTCTACATACAGTATGAGTCCTCTGGTGGCTCTAAATTTATTTATTTTGGAGATCACAATGTAGTTCATTGCTCTGTAAGATCTTTGTATATATAATATTACTTGTGTAGGAGTAAACTGCACTACACCTCTCTGCAGTTTGGTTAAACTTTGGATTTGTATTTCACCACCAGTATTCCCTCTAAGCCATCCCCATCTTCACGGAAAAAAGTCGAAATTAATTTATCACATGTCATTATTTACACGAGGCACATTTTTATACACGCGACTATTTTGTCTAAATGCATTAAAGTCAATTAACATCCGACTCATTTTGACGAGCTCCAACTTTTTTTGTTGCTGCAAATTTTTGCCACAATTAAACAAAAACATTTGCGGGCTGCCAGGGGCCCACCCAAAAAATCTCCTCACTCAACCTTTATTCTCCTAGTCTCTTTTCCTTACATGCTATAATCTATTATTCCATCTATTTAGCCTTTTTGTTAAGGAAATAAGGAATGACCATGAAATAGGCCAAATGTTCAGAAGCAGGAGACTCACTGACATCTGGGCCCACCGGGAGTTTTTCTGGTATCACAATGGTAGCCAGTCCGACACTGTATATTATAGTTTTTTAGTAGCCTTGGAAATACTGCATGCTTTGACAAGTTTGCAATACTGAACCATAAAAGTGTTCTTTAATTGAACAAAGTAAGGCAACTAATAGAGTCAGGCCCACAAAATTTTGAAACATCTGAAAACAAAAAAAAAAAAAGGATTTTTATTGTGCCAACAAGTATTTTGGCAGCTCAGAATTCATCCTTTCATAATCGAATCATGTTCCACTAAGAAGAGCCATTAATGCCCAATCCCATTCTCTCCGTTTTTAGGTTTTAAGGAAATAAGTGGGCAAAGTGCAGCAAAGGGAGTTGGATGATAGTTCTGCCGCAATAGAAAACTGAGATGAAATGCATCATGCGCAACAGCAAATTTGCCTGTCAAGTTTTTTTTTTTCTTTTACTAGTTGTTTCCATTTATTTTATTCTAAATCTTATATGTGTGACTCTTCAACTACCTGCAGGAAATTCCAGATCAGAGGATAATGATTTACAGCTTCAATCAGCAACTGACAAATGCAATGGCTGCTAAGTAACAGCTGCTCCATGACAGGTATTTCACATTTTCATAAGTCAACACACATCACCCTAAAAAAGAGTTTCATTCTCTCAAACGAATTTTCTGAAATCAACCAACATCAAAACCTTCAAAATGCAAGTGTGTAAACATTCCAGGCTTGAATAATATGGGGGGATGTCAGTTTTCATGTATTTGGGTAATATTTTTCCTGTGACATTTTTCTATTCCTTTAGTTACTTTACTGTTGGTTGTGTAGGGTGAATGGGCTGAGAAAATAGTGTATTTTAAGAAAAGACAGAATAATGTTCATTACATGCAAAATTGTATTCATGATAATAAAACGGCTAATGTCCTAAGTGGGACTTATAAATGTGCTACAGCTCCAACATCATCATCACTCTGTGGGCCACATGAACTAATTTATACATTTATGCCACAAACAATGGCTGGTATTGGGGATAGAGGAGATTATTATGGAACAGGGTTACCCATTATCCAGAAAGCTCTGAATTACATGACAGTTACTGTATGTCCCATAGACTCAATTAAAATCAAATAATTAGGGTTTCAAGGTTTTTTTACAATAAAATCCAAATTTTTAGTGAAAAAAACCTCAAATGTAAATCGATGGAGGTATGGCACATAGAACACTTTGCATTCTGAAGTTGCCAGAAGTTGCCTCATGAGGAAAATTAGGGCGACTTCGGAAAAAGAAGAGCTCCGTGTGCTATCCTATCTGCGATTTACATTCTAGCTGGAGGGGAAGGCAAGGGAGGCAGTTTGGGGTGATTAGTTGTACCGAAGACGTGGAGTTTTTAGGCTGATTACATTCACAAATTTTGAATTTATGGGAGTTTAGGGGAGTTTTTAAAAACTCACATGAATTTGAAATTCGACCTCTGATAAATGTGCCTCTCAATTGTGGAAGCAAATTATTTCCTTAGTGCTTCTGTGTAGTGATGAGTGACTCTGTCCCATTTCACTGAAACATTTGCTAAACGACAATAAAATTTGCAAATTGGTGAAAATAAGCAAAACACATTAAAGTCTATGGGCCAAATTTACTAAGAATCGTAGTTGCGCCAGGCGCAAATTTGCCGCAGTTTGCCAGGCGTATTTTCGCCAGCGCTCCGCAAATTCACTAAAATCCGAAGTTGCGCACAGGGGTAGCGTAAGTTTTCAAAGTTGCGCTAGCGTTAATTCGCCAAGTGAAGTGAAGTTTCGCTAGCGATGGTTCATTTGCATACGGCGCCAAATTCAAGTTTCAATGGAGGAACACGTATTAGCACTACAAATGCCTAGAAAACCTTCAAATCAGCAAAGAAAAACTTTATTTTGCCCTACACATGTGCCCACTGTCTAGGTAAGTTGCCATGAGTCAGGAAATGTAGGGGGGAAGGAGGGGAGCCCAAAAATATTTTCGATCTTTTTCAGCCTATCACCCATCATGTAGAAAACACGCCAGTGTTTTTTGGGACTTAGAAAAAAATTTGACTTTTTTTGAAACAATCCCTATCTACTCTATTGCACTTCGCCAGGTCTGAGGTGGCGAAGGAAGTCTAGCGTAAAAGGTAGAGTTCAGTACACTGCGCAAGTTAGTGAATTTGTGTAGTTACGTCGCTATCGAAAATTCGCCTGGCGTAAGGGTGCGAATTAATACGAGCGAATTTACGCCAGCGTTCGTTAGTGAATTTGCGAAGTACCGAAAATGCCAAACGCTAGCGAATTGACGCTAGCATTCGGCGCTTCGGGGCTTAGTGAATTTGCGCCTATGTGTAATATTTTTGTTGTAGTAAATTACCATGTAGTGAATTTTTGGCACTTTCTGCAAAACTTGTCAGTGGCAAAATCTGAATACATTTTAATGAAAGCAGGTACTCCCTTTTGTAAATGCAAAACATTTATAAAAGCCAGAAATAGAGATTTCTCCCTCTCAAAAATGCGAATTTTGACGCCGACGGGCAAATATTTTTGACGCTGGTGACAATTCCGATGCCGGTGACAATTCTGACGCTCATTAAAGTCAACGGGCGCCTAGAATTGTCGCCGTCATCAAATATATTTTGCCGACTGCAAATTTTTGCAGCAATTTCGCAAATGTATTTGCCGGCGGTGAAACGCGGGAAATTTGCAGCGAATTCGCACCTGCCGAATAAATTCACCCATCACTAGCCAGAAAACATTAACAGAAGATCCAGAAAAAAATGAAAATCAGAAGGTGGAAATATTCAATTGAAGCAGACAATGTTATGTGCTGTATGTTTTATTCTATACAAAGTTGAAATGTTTTATTGCTGCTCTATATTATGATGTAAACACCTGTGTGTAGTCCATAAATCATGTGCAAGGAAGCATTGTAAATCATAATAATTCAGAAGAAAATCTTCACATTTCATTTTTCGCTGATACAAATGCTCTTTGTGCATAGTAAAATGTATTTTGTTAGAGGAGCTTGTAAAATGGTTTACAGAGTGACAGAAGAAAACTGAAACTGACAGTTGTGGATGACCCTACTCCTGCTAAAAATATGTGTGTGTGTGTGTGCGTGCGTGTGTGTGTGTGTGTGCGTGCGTGCGTGTGCGTGCGTGCGTGTGTGTGTGTGTGTGTGTGTGTGCGTGCGTGCGTGATGGCACAGCCGCAGAAACGCCACTTCTGGATTCTCTAAAATGGGCTCTGTCCCCCTCTATACCCAGCTCCACTGTCGGATTCAAGCATAAGCCTCTCATTGCAGATGGGGGCATTGTTCAATTGTATTTTGAAAAAAAATGTAAATATATAGGAACCCAAGGGCCACCCCCAAAAGCTGTCGCCCTAGGGTGCCTATACTGTATATAAATAGAGTGTTTATACACATGTATGTACATGTTTTTTTTGTTAACAGCTTCTTGCAGAATAAAATATAATGCGCTTGAAATCATTTCTAAAGATGATAGAGACCACAGGCAGGAATGTCTAGAGTCAGAGCTCTTTAAAGGTACAAGTTGTCCCCAGTCCAAAGATCCAAACATGGCCCCCTATATTTTGCATTTAGAAACCATTAAATCTATATAAATATTGGGATACTCTTCTAATATAGAAGTTAGTAAATTTTAGGCCGTCTATAATAACGTTTTTTTTGAATCTGTACTACCTTATATTGAAAGGCACACACCTTTTGCCCAGGTGCAGTAACCCAAAGCAATAAATAAGAAAACAAAACCATAGCAAGCATTGCACATTAATTACAATAAACCCAATAGAGGTCATATTTAACCTCAGGGCCAGGTATGTGCCCCATAGTTTAACAGCACTTGTGCCCCTAGGATCGTTGCATGGAATGCCAGATAAAAAATCCAGTGCTCTTTGCATAAAGCAGTATCTGGAGATGCAGCCCTGTCCTTACCATCTGCCTTACCACTTTAGAATTGACCATGGCCTAATAAATTCTGCAACATTGAGGCCTTTCTTTGCACTTTGCCCACTGCATGGGGTAATGTGAATGCCCCCTCTTGTCTCCTTTAGTTTGTTATTTCTGGAAACACAAGTACATCCTTATTTAGTTAAAAGAAATCTATTTAAATTGATCCACGTGTGCATTCATTCATGAGTCCTGTTTATGATACTAAAAATGATTTAGCATTTTTCAGCTTTGTCATAATGTTGTGTTATGTAAGCTTCTAATATAGATCTCAACATGTGGACTTTCCATTGTCCATAGGCCTTTGAGCCACGATACAATTGTGCTTAAAGCAGCTGCAACTACTAATTTACTTCACACACTCTGTGGTTACAGTTATAACAACAACTCGTCGTTTTTAAAAAACAGGACTTGGACTTTTCTTTGCAATTTGGAATAAAAATGGGTCATGAAAGAAATGACTACTTTTAGAATGTTTCTAATGAGGGGTCCTGATGGAAACTTTATTCAAACATTATTATATAATCATTCAAAAAGATTTTGTGGGGCCACGTGTAGTGTAGAAATTGTCATTATGATCTATTAAAACAGTCTATAGTGCAACTCTCTCCCTTTTCTTTTACATTTATGGATGCAACAATATAGACATCTTAACCTGCAGAGGCTGATTAGTAGTAGAGTGCTCTGTTTATGCCCAATTATTCCTTTTTTTATTTATATAATCAACCACAGAAAGAACCATATCACAATCCAATACATTCTATAGGTAGTCCTACATTGATGCCTATTAATAACTGCTAATTGCAATGTTATCAATTTGAAGAAAATCATAATTTCTCAAGGTCTGAGTTCAGACACTCTGAATAATGATTGGGCTGTAGGTTCAATACCATATAAGGTTATGGCCAATGTGTATATATTTTGTCCAGTGGATTTGATTGATATTGACTTAATTGGAATAAAGGCACACTTTTCTAGCTGATTTATTTGATCTTAGATCAATTTGGAACAAATTCAGATCAGTTTTTTTTTTAAATGCTGATTTCCAATATAAGTTTCAAAATGGTTATATATCAATCACAATTAGTTTGTTAATCACTAATTTTAGCAAATTCACAAAATGATAACAGAACTGAGTTAATTTAATAAAAGTAAATATTTGGAAAGGCCATGTGATTTAGTGGCAGGTGTAGTCCAAGTAAATCTGTTTTTTCCATGCATTTGTGTCAATGTTCAATTGGTAATCAGTTCATTTATTAATGGATTCATCAACACCTTTGACTCTTTGGGTTCATGATATGAGTTTAATCCCTGTATCTTCTTAAGGATATAAAAA
This sequence comes from Xenopus petersii, assembly GCA_038501925.1. Classification (NCBI taxonomy): domain Eukaryota; kingdom Metazoa; phylum Chordata; class Amphibia; order Anura; family Pipidae; genus Xenopus; species Xenopus petersii. The sequence continues at coordinate 146,863,408 of CM076681.1, read as the reverse complement.
CTCTAAATCAATGATTTATGACATTAACTTATTATTAATAGATCCAATGGTTGCTAAGGTGGTGAAATACAAGAAAGTGCTAATTGTGGGCTGCAGTATATCGGCATAATGTTATTAGTGTCTCTTTCATTATTCTGAACCAGTATAACTAGTCCCTGCTGCAATGTTAATTTGAAGCATGCTGATAATTATTTTGATTCAGTCTCTGCATTCTGTGAGACTGAAGGTGATATTCATTCAAGTCATGGCAGGCAAAGTGTATCTTCTGAAAACTTGTAACCCAGGAGGCCACATCTCACATAACAAACAGGTTTCGTTTTAATGTTCAAGTTACCGACAGTAAATGAAGAGAGAACTTTTTTGATGATGACCCTTTTTCTTCTCTTTTCTCCCATGCAGCCCAAGGCCAATTTGGAGGATGTGGTTTGAATAACACAAGTAGGGCTTAACTAATATTTACTGCGGACTTGCTGCACAATGTCAAAATGGAAGAGTAAACAAAGGTCCCACAATTCCCCTGATTGCATTAATCATTCAAATGACGTATTAGCATTCGTTAAACTCTGCTGCCGTCCTTCCAAATTAACACCTCTAGATTCAAGGGAATAGAAATGAACTGAATTATCTGGCAGCCCAGATGTCCTGGCGTTCACGTCTTCCTCTCCTAATATGCTTCAGATACGGAAAATCTCCTAATGGTCAAGAACGCTATATGATCATGGAGAAAAATAATGGCCTTCAGCTGACATTCTGTTGGATGATTCTTGTCAAACTCCATTCAGTTTTTAAGACCAAGATAAACTACTAAAATTACTTTTGAAAACAATTTCATGTGTAAAAGATTTATTTAATGGGAAAGTGTAAGGCCTTGGCATAATCTGGTTATTGTACAAATAGGTTATGCATGTGCCGAAGATTTGGGATTTATAAAGAGGCCATTTGCAAGACAAAATGAATGTAATATTTACCAAAGTTATGCCCTGCTACATATGTAATTTCTTCAAGGCTTGTATCTATGTTATTACATATGATACTGGAAAAGGTGACACTTGGGGGGTAACAATTGAATTTCGATTGAATCTCTAAAAATGTGTGTTTTTTTTATATTTAAAATTGGGAGATTTATTAAGTGGAAAAACCACAAAAACATCTAAGGCAAAACTTTGCCAAGTAAAAGTTTTTGAGGTGCTGTAAAGTTGTGTTGTGTTTCAGGACTTTATACTGCACAGAATCAGCTGGACTTGCAGTGAACCAAACAATAATCTTTATTGCAACACCATGTCCATAAATATATCAAATATATCGACCCAGGGACCCAGGCTAAAGCCCGCAGGAATGTTGCTGCATGAAGCACACTGCTGACATTTTGCATAGTGTTTTATGCTTCCACCAGAAGACACCGTGTACATGATGTAACTCGTGCTTTTCTTTGGTCACGGAGCTCCTCCATGACTTCGAATATCCAAAAGTGGCTACTTTATTCACTATATAATCTTTATGTTTTCTGAGAACTGAGCTCATAAATAAAAATGTTGATGGATACGAGCTTTGTAATTTTAACTAGTAATATCATTTATTTATGAACGTTGCTGTACAATGGACAATTGTTTTCCTAGTGTTTATTATTTATATTTTATTTCATGTTAAGGCTCATTACTTCATCATTTTGCATTTACTATGGGGGTTATTTATTAAAGTCTGAATGCTAAAAACTCGAAAAAATCCGTGTTATTTTACTATAAAATGGGAACTTTTTGTGGGAAGAAAATAGAATTTTTTGAAATGCATTATACCCCGAGACTGCAAAAAGACAGATTCCAAAAATCCGAAGCAAAAAATATAGAGTAATTTGCAAAAAAACATAAAAAATCCCACAATTTGGGTTTTGGCTCAATTTTATTGTTTTCCCCAATCTGATTAAATCAAGCTTTTTAATAATGAATAAGGTCAAATCATGGATTCTAGTTTGATTGGACATTTATTCATGAAAAATTCAGATTTTGATACATACACAATGCTTTGTACTTTACCTTACCTTATCATATATAATTTCACAATAAGCACAATACACTCTGCACTTTAATATAACACTATAGCACAATGCACTCATATTTTGACTGTTTTATTTATATTAAGGCTCATTGCCTGATAAAGTTTGCCCTATTTTGTATGTACAGTATATCATGCACTCTGCACTTTAATATAACACTATAGCACAATGTACTATTATTGTTTTTTTTAGTCTTCTGCCGTAGGCTTAAAGGGGTAGACAACTAAAACGTATTTACATTCTTTTTATCCAAAACTTGACAAGTCTTATGGAATGACCAGGGTACATTTCACTACATGTTGCGCATGTATAAGTGTATATGTGATGAATAAAGGAATCTGTATAGTGATGGGCGAAACTGCCGTGAAAATTCGCCAGCGAAAATTTGCCGGCGTCATAAAAAAAACCGTGATGTCAAAAATGAGATGCCGGCGCCATTTCGCAAATTTTTCGCCTCTTCGCGAATTTCGTGTGAAATTCGCTAATTTTTCGGCGAGACGCCCCTAATTCACCCATCGCTAAATCTGGAATCTCTCATCACCAATATGAAGCAGAGACATTAGTTTAAGATACAGATATAGGAAACATAACAGTATTTATTCCAAAAATACATTCAAAAATTGCATATTGTTTACAAGTTCAAGTTCTTTTGCATGATGTTTTCAGGCACCAATGCCTTCCCTAATGGTCTTAAATGATTCAGTGAAACACTATTTACTCTATGTGCGGATATAAAATCATTAGAAAAGGGTTTTTTCTTTTTGGCAAAATAAATGAATATTTCAGGCTTGTAATACAATCCCACTTTTCTTGCTTTCTAAAACTTTGTTATGACTACTAACAGCCTTATTGTGGTAGGAAGGGGCCACTTCTCAATTGCAAGGTTTTTAAAATGTTGATGTAATTCTTCCCAACAAAAGCTTGATATTCCCTTGGGTAACTTTCCATTCATCTGGGATCTTTATCTGTAATTGTTCATTAAACAGAAGCCATCAAAACTTTCCCTGCTAGACTTTCTAGATTACTGAGAAATAATCACCCTGCTTTGTGTGTAGCTGTTTAGAATGACACAGGAATACAAAGACACAATAGACACAGATAAAAAAGGGACAGTATATGAAATAAAAAAAGAAAGAAGAGCGAGAGAGAGAGAGACAACAGAGGGAAATGGGAGTGAGAATAGAGAGAAAGAAAGATGATATAAAACTACAGCATTACTTCTTGTAATATATAAATTTAGCAGGAATTACATGTAATGTAACTATGTGCAGTTTTATTTATTTATAAGCATTATCTAAACTATTTTCTGATATTAGAGTAAATTAGAATTTTTTACCTCACTAAGATCCATTAATAAGGATATAGTATAGAAAATAAAATACAAAGTTAAATAGCTATAAGAGATAATAGATAAACAGAGAGAGAGAGAGAGAGAGAGAGACAGACAGACAGACAGACAGACAGACAGACAGACAGACAGAAAGAAAGATAGATAGATAGATAGATAGATAGATAGATAGATAGATAGATAGATAGATAGATAGATAGATAGATAGATAGATAGATAGATAGATAGATAGATAGATGTGTGTGTCCCAGTCCAACAGTGTCGGACTGGGACACCAGGGGCCCACCAAAAACCCTTAGACCAGGGGCCCACCCTAAGTATTATTTTCTTCCTCTCCTTACTCAGCCTCTCTCTATTCTCATATTCCCTTTTCTTTACATACTATAATCTATTATTCCATCTATTTAGCCACTTTATTCTCATAGAAATAGGGAATGGCCATGAAATAGGCCAAATGGTTAGAGATAGGTCCCTGGTGAGGCCTCATCTGGAGTATTTTTGCAGATGATACTAAATTGTGCAGAACTATAGGTTCCATGCAGGATGCTGCCATTTTGCAGAGTGATTTGTCTAAACTGGAAAACTGGGCAGAAAACTGGAAAATGAGGTTCAATGTTGATAAATGCAAGGTTATGCACTTTGGCAAAAATAATATAAATGCAAGTTCTACACTAAATGGCAGTGTATTGGGAGTTTCCTTAAATGAGAAGGATCTTGGGGTCTTTGTAGATAACAAGTTGTGTAATTCTGGGCAGTGTCATTCTGTGGCTACTAAAGCAAATAAAGTTCTGTCTTGTATAAAAAAGGGCATTAACTCATGGGATGAAAACATAATTATGCCTCTTTATAGGTCCCTGGTGAGGCCTCATCTGGAGTATGGGGGCAGTTTTGGACTCCAGTCCTTAAGAGGGATATAAATGAGCTGGAGAGAGTGCAGAGACTAAGTGCAACTAAATTGGTTAGAGGGACGGAAGACTTAAATTATGAGGGTAGACTGTCAAGGTTGGGGTTGTTTTCTCTGGAAAAAAGGCGCTTGTGAGGGGACATGATTACACTTTACAAGTACATTAGAGGACATTATAGACAAATGGCAGGGGACCTTTTTACCCATAAAGTGGATCACGTACCAGAGGCCACCCCTTTAGACTAGAAGAAAAGAACTTTCATTTGAAGCAACGTAGGGGGTTCTTCACAGTCAGGACAGTGAGGTTGTGGAATGCACTGCCGGGTGATGTTGTGATGGCTGATTCAGTTAATGCCTTTAAGAATGGCTTGGATGATTTTTTGGACAGACATAATATCAAAGGCTATTGTGATACTAAGCTCTATAGTTAGTATGGGTATATAGAATTTAATTAAAAGTAGAGGGGTGTATGTATGGATGCTGGGTTTTCATTTGGAGGGGTTGAACTTGATGGACTTTGTCTTTTTTCAACCCAATTTAACTATGTAACTATGTAACTATGTAACTATGTAACTATGTAACTATGTATGGGGGCAGTTTTGGACTCCAGTCCTTAAGAGGGATATAAATGAGCTGGAGAGAGTGCAGAGACTAAGTGCAACTAAACTGGTTAGAGGGAGGGAAGAGTTAAATTATGAGGGGAGACTGACAAGGTTGGGGTTGTTTTCTCTGGAAAAAAGGCGCTTGTGAGGGGACATGATTAGACTTTACAAGTACATTAGAGGACATTATAGACAAATAGCAGGGGACCTTTTTACCCATAAAGAGAATCACGTACCAGAGGCCTCCCCTTCAGACTAGAGGAAAAGAAGTTTCATTTAAAGGAACAGAGTAGGGGGTTCATCACAGTGAGGACAGTGAGGTTGGGGAATGCACTGCCGGGTGATGATTCAGTTAATGACTATAAGAGGGACTTGGATGATTTCTTGGACAAGCAGAAGGCTAAAATCCAAGGCTATTGAGATACTAAAATCTACAATTAATATAGATATTGCTATACAGTATGTAGTTTGTGAGTGTATTTGCACTAGGATTCATTTGAAGCCAACGTAACTAGGTAACTATGTAACTATAACTATGTAACAACTATGTAACTATATAAGGGGGGAAAAGGGGGGGAAAAGCCCATTGACTCGACTTGCTAAATTTTTTATGTCTGTTTTCCTCATCGCTTATAAATATATTTTTCATGCTTTTCACACAGAATCTACAATCACTGACTACAAAGGAAAACTACATGTTGGTACAGGTATAAGATTTGTTGTCCAGAAACCCATTATCCAGAATATTCTGAATTATGGACTCCATTATAATCAAATAATTCAAAATTATTTAAATTATTTTCTTTTTCGCTGTAGTACCTTGTGCCTGATTCTAGCTAATAAATTATAATTCTTATTGGTGGAAAACAAGTCTATTGGGTTTAATTAATGTTTAAATGATTTTTTTTTTGTTGACAAGGTACTTTGATCCTAATTATTTACTGCCAAACCCCAGGTCCTGAGCATTCTGGATACCAGGTCCCATAGCTGTATTATCAAGCATAAAGATAAACCCCAATAGTCTGATATATCAACAACTTCATGTCTTTCATGACTGTCTACCCATCTATAGGATGAAAACATGAACTACTGTAGGACTGTCACAGAAAAGAAATATATTTTTTTAGGGTGATGGGTAAACATAGGGGGTTATTTATCAAAGTCTTAATTTCTCTCAATATTTTCTGCTACAAACTCCAATCAAATAAGCTCAAGGTTTTTACGCTTACTTATTATTACATTTTCTTGAAAATTTCCTTTGTGGTAAAAAAATCATATTTTCATGATTTTTGGATTTTTCGGATTTGTATGTTTCATCCAATTTTCAAAATTTTTGGGGATTTTTCACCCAAAAACTCAGATTTTTCCCCAAAAATTTTGAAAACTTTGGGGTAGTGCACAAAATCCAGCACACATCAAAAAATCATTGGGACTTCTCAGATTTTCTAATTCAAACTTTTCCATCCTCAGGGTTTCATAAATTCTGAAAAATGTGTGATTTTTTTAAAAGTCTGATTTTATAAAAACAAAAATAATCACAAATTTTTTGTGAATTTTGCATTCGGAGTTTAGTAAATAAGCCCCATAATGTAAATACTATATTTGTAGTTATTGGTTCCTTAGAATGAACTTTTCTAGAGAACCACATGCAAGCACTAGTGTGCAAGAAGAGATCAAGTACTGCTGTTTTGTCCACTGCAAGAGAAAATTCAGTTTTGTTACAAATTTTTCTGCAATAACAATTTTTTTTTTTTTTCAAATAAAGCCTCAAAAGAGCCTGTTGTGACTTAACAAAAGACAGAGGATGCCAGGCTAGTCCCAGTACTGCTCCCTTGGCCTGATTAGACGATGCTCGGGCTTTTATTTGCAGATGATATTCAGGGCATGATTTTTTTATTGTTCTTAATCAGAGCTGAATGTCAACAAAATAAATGAAGTTGAAGTGCAATTTCTATCACATCGGGGATGTGCCTTTTCTCCCATTTCTAACAGGCCATATTGAGAGATGGATTGTGATGATCAATGGAAGAGCTCCATATGGCAGGGATCAAAGGTGTTACATAGTGTGCGCTTGTGCTTTATTGCCAGCCACTCCTGTTAATTGGACAACAAGATCAGAGGCAAAATTAAAATCCAATTAAATTGATATGAACAGATTGGCAAGTGATGCACACTAATGTATAATTGAGCATCAAGCAAAGTCCCCATCTTCTGCTTCCACCTACTGAATAAATGATGGAGCCATAGAGGACAGAAACAAGTTTGTACATTAGCTCCACTGCTCTGGGCTTTCATTTGTTACTTTCACAAGTGATGACTTTTGCTTTCCTTTTAACCCCTTCTTAACCATGTGGCGACCACCTATACACCTGTTAACATCTCTAATCCTTGAAGGTTTTTTTTTTATTTTTATATATCGATTAGTAAAATATCTTTAGATTATATAGAAATTGCAAATGTTACCAATGACAATCATTCAGCATTGCCTTCCTATTATTGTAAATGGGTGCAGCAAGGCAGTATAGTTCTGGCTTTTTATTTAGATATATAACTGTTGAAAACAGGGAAATTTTCTGCATATTCCTGAATACAATAATACATTGTAATACATTTCCCAATATATGCAAGTGCTTGAGGGTTTCTAAAACGTCAATAAAAAACAAGGCACATCTCCATAGTCGCAGCTGGAGAGATGCAGGTGTGTGCTCCTCCAGTTTATAGAGTGGATGTTCTATACAGGCAGATACAGACTATGTGAACAAAAGAACATAAAAAGGAATTATTCGATCTTCAGCCAGATGGCTACTTTCTCAGGATCCTGTATTCAGGAATAATGTGCTCGTCTCCTATCACCTCTAAGAAAAAGATTGCATGTGTAGCATTAACAATATTGTAAAGGGGAAGGACACCTACCTTAGAGGTAGGTTTCTTAAATGTTTAGATCACCCTCCCACCTGAAAACTAAAAACCTCCACCTAACCCTTTGCAGTGCAATCTTCTGTAAGGCTATAGTAAAATGAGGAGCACTGTTTCTCTCAACTAGTAGCTTTAGCAAAATATTACTTCAGATGATGAGACCTTGATTGTCAGGGGATGAGCAACGTTGTGAAGGCATGGTGTTGTGCAACTGTAACTCTATGTGATCACAATAATTGGGCACCAGTGGTTCTTGCGACTTATCTATAGAACTTATTTATTAAAGAACACAGTGAGTTTAATCAGAGTTTAGCAGGGACTTGTAACATCAGCAGATTGGCTTATACTCACAGCACCAATGGTCAGGGTAAGAGAGAGAGAACACAGCATCTACAGAGGTACAACCAGCTTACAGCCTTTTCCCTAAGAAGAGTTACCCGGAATTCTAATTCCCCTCAGCTGCTCAGCTAAATAGCCTATCTATCACTCCTAGAGTGATCTATGAATGTGAGCTAGCCTATCACTTGCTAGACCTGACCTTGTCTAGGTTCCACTTCTCCCTTCCTACATGCTCTGGTAAGGGGAATAATAAAATGGACCCTGAGCACATGTGTGTTGCATATGCATCCAAGAGGGGGGTAACTTGAAGATGGAAGTATACAGGAAACCCACTCATATGGATCAATATCTGTTGTTTGATTCCCACCTTCCGCTGAAACATAAACTGGGTGTCATTAGAACTCTGCACCACAGGGTGGAATGTGTGGCAACTGATACAGAGTCCAAAGACAATGTGCTAAAGGCATTGCCTAGCTGAATTGGTGTGCTTCTTCCCTATTTTGGACTGTTGCAGTGGAAGCGGCCTGGGATATGGATGCACCCAGGCAAATTCAAAAGTATTGCTGAAATATAAATCATGTGCCCTTAAAAACAGAGTCTTAAGCTGGCCATAGATGTTGAGATTTTTAAAACATCCGATCGTCATCGTGAGACCACGATTATCTCAAAACGATCGTACGAATTGTCCATCAACTAAAAAGACCATTTCAGGCGACATTGCCAGGAAAACAAAGGGGAGCTGCCTGCTTGTCCCTACAAACATAGATACATTGCACTGGGGCCGATAAAGATTTTTTAACCTGGCCGATCAATTTTCTGACAGATGTCGGCCGAAAAATTGTAAGATGTTCGATCGTTTGAATCCCACTAACCGCACAATAATTTCGAAGGATTGGTCGGACTTCGCTAAAATCGGTCGTTCAGCAAGAGAAATCTTTGTGTCTATGGGGACCTTTAGATCATGCTGTTCTGTAATGTCAAAATGAATGGAAAAGAGGTCAGGGGTTCTGCGATACTTTAAACATATAATAGGCAATACATACATCATAGCTGTCAGCTTTAACAATCTATAGTGACGTTAGTATAGTGTGAGAAACATTTAGCTACAAAAGAAATAAAGCATATTCAATCTTATCTTGTAATAGAAAACATAGCGGAACATAGCCGTAGTTAGTTAACTGTATTCAGATTAATGTGGGCGTATGAGTATAGAGGTGGGGGAAGCGCCGTGTCATTTCCCAGGTGATCTGCATTGGTGAATGTGAGCACACATGCCCAGTGTCGGACTGGGATACCAGGGGCCCACCAAAAAACTTTGGACCATGGGCCCACTCTCCAAACTATTATTCCTCTTTTCCTCAATTAACCTCTTTATTCTCCTAGTCTTTTATATCGACTTACTATACTCCATTCTTCCATTATTAAGCCTATTTTTTCCCATAAAGAAACAGGGAATGGCCATGAAATATGCTAAATGATTAGAAGCAAAAGGCCCACTAACACCTGGGCCCACCAGGAGTTATTTATTATTTATTATTATTAACATGTATTTATATAGTATTTATATAGCGCCAACATATTGTGTAGCACTGAAAAGTAAATGTGATTATACAACTACATCACACGAATTACATATATAGAATATATGGAGTAACAAACATCACAATCAATACAGGTACAAAAGGTGAGGAAGGCCCTATGCATAGGCATACAGTCTAAAGGGAAGGGAGTAATACACAAGGTGTGGGAGTGGGAAAGATCGAATTAAGTGGGTGAGAAATGTGGTACTGTATGTGATGTTGCGTTTGGTAGTTAAGCAGAGTGAGGGTAGGCTTCTCGAAAAGAAGTGCGTTTTCAGAGATTTTTTGAAAGCAGAAAGGTTGGGAGAAAGTCGGACAGACCGTGGGAGAGAGTTCCAGAGGAGGGGTGCAGTCCTTGCAAAGTCTTGAATGTGAGCATGTGAGGAGGTAATGAGAGAAGAGTTGAGTAGCAGGGATGTAGCGAACCGCCGACAATGTGTTCGCGAACGCCGGCAAAAAATGCGAACAGTTCGCGAACAGTTCGCGAACTTCGAACATCCGAAAATCGTTCGATTCGAACGATCGAAGGATTTTAATCGTTCGATCGAACGATTTCCGTTCGAATCGAACGATCAAAGCCATTGGATCGAATGATTTCATTCAATCCAATGGCTTCGATCGTTCGATTCGAACGGAAATCGTTCGATTTTAGCGATCGAATGGTCGAATGGCCGAACGATTTTGACGCGAACGCCTATTGGCGAACGTCGCGCGACGTTCGCGAACTTGCGGCGGACGCGAACAGTCGAAGTTCGCGCGAACTAGTTCGCCGGCGAACAGTTCGCTACATCCCTATTGAGTAGCAGGTGAGTAGAGGAGAGTAGTAAGCGATTGGGTGAGTATATAGAGATGAGTTCAGAGATGTAGGGTGGGGCAGAGTTATGAAGTGCTTTGATTGTCAGGGTCATTTGAATTTGATTCTGAAAGGTAATGGAAGCCAGTGCAGGGATTGACAGAATGGCGAGGCAGAGGAGGAGCGGTTGCTGAGGTGTATGAGCCTCGCAGCAGTGTTCATTATGGACTGGAGAGCTGACAGTCTCTGGAGGGGGAGGCCAATTAAAAGAGAGTTACAGTAGTCTAGACGCGATATGATGAGAGAGTGAATAAGAATTTTGGCAGCATCTTGGGTAATAAATGATCGTATTTTGGATATGTTCCTTAGGTGGTGACATGATTTAATAAGTGACTGGATATGAGGAGTGAATGACAGGGCAGAATCTAGGATAACCCCAAGGCACCGGGCCTGGGGAGAGGGGGTGATAGTGGAATTGTTAACTGTGATGGATACTTCGGGGATGCTACTGGTGTTATTTGGAGGAAAGAGAACCATTTCAGTTTTAGAGAGGTTTAATTTAAGGTAGCGTTGCGACATAGGTAGAGATAGCGGACAGGCAGGAGGAGACGCGAGTTAGGAGTTCTGGTTTGAGATCAGGAGATGAGAGATAGATCTGAGTATCGTCAGCATAGAAGTGGTAGTGGAAACCATACAAATTTATTAATTTGCCAAGGGAGGAGGTATAGAGGGAGAATAGTAATGGTCCCAGGACAGAGCCTTGAGGAACTCCAACAGAAAGAGGTAGGGGAGAAGATGATACTCCATTGTAGGAGACACTGAAGGAACAATTGGTGATGTAAGAAGAGAACCAGGACAGGGCTGTGTCACGAAGGCCAAGCGACTGGAGGGACTGGAGGAGGAGAGGGTGATCTACATGTCAAATGCGGCTGAGAGATCAAGCAGTATTAGCAGTGAGAAATTATTGGCTTTAGCAGTTAAAAGGTCATTAGTTAGTCGAGTCAGGGCAGTTTCCGTGGAGTGTTGTGGCTTAAAACCAGATTGTAGGGGGTCCAGCAGGTTATTGTTTTCCTGGTATCCTGGTGGGCCAGTTTTCCTGGTATCCTGGTGGGCCAGTCCGACACTGCGCATGCCAGTGCAGGGAGAGCGTCTGTCGGTTCCCTCAATAGGTTCGGATGTTAGGAAGCCGGATCGGGTGTATAGCCTATAGGGGGCACATGGGGGTATGTGGCAGGGAGACAGGTCAAGACTGCGTCTCTAAGGGAAAGTATCATGGCAACATATATCATATAATAAACGGAAGGTAAAACTAAAGATAAAAATAAATCTCAGGGGCTGAATTGTGTAGAGGTACAGCGGAGGAAGTAAAAGTACAGGGACAACCACCCCAGGCTCAGAGTAGGGGAAAGGTGGAGATGAGAATGCTGAAATAATAGAAATAAGAGGTGAAAAGGTTGAGAAGGTAGAAGTAGAGGTCACTAGTAATAATAGGTTATGAACCCATTCTTGTGATCCGGCTGTTCAGATGTTAATCCAATCGTGTGACTGGAAGGCTTTTTAATTAAACCAGTGGAGCGCTCAGTACTCATGTGTGAGCGCCGTTGGTATTATAAAATTGAAGAGAGGGCAAATTAAATTGTTACAGAGAGGGCAAAAATAAGCACTGGATACTGGGCACGGTTTACCACCAAATTTAAGAGGGGTATAGTAACATGTATATGCTTGTTAGCCAGGGATGATAAAAGTTCTATGGGACTGACAACCAGTCTCAGATGCACACGCCACTGGTACGTGATAACAATACGAATGTGTGTGCCGGCCAATAATAAATGGTATGGCCTCTGTTAGAGAGCCCTGTTGAGCTGATGGTTGTGCAAACTCTTCTGGTCCCAAACATCTGGCCAGTCACATGTGCTGAGAACGCAGCAGCCTCATAGATCATACTTGTGGTATGTCAACGGGATCAGGGATAAAAGATCGAGGGGCGATGATGGAAGTGCTGAAGACAGAGTAGGAGAGATATGGGAGTGTGGGGGGGTTGACCCTGGGGGGAAAAGGGGTTTAAGTAGAGAAAAGGGGAACGGTGGTACCTGGAAGTTGGAAGAAAGAGGGATGTTGGCTGACGGGGTGGGTATTTTAGTTGGAGGGAAGGAATGCCAAGAGTAAATGCCATCCAGGCCCCTTGTTATTGGAAAGGAAGCAATCCTCACACTCAATACATACTGTATAAGGCCCCAAAGTAAATACCATCAAGGTCTCTTGCTAATGGAAAGAAGCACCCCTACACTAAACTTATATGCAGACGTAACAAAATACTATAATTGCTCCAGTTTTACATTTGGTTTGTCAGTCATAACTAGTCTCACACCCCATACAGATGAAGCCACTTGGATTTGTGAGTTAAATGCGTCATGACTCGGGGTAATTGAAGAAACTGTGTTATCTTAAGTCATCTTAACTCATTTAATGCATTTAACCTTTTCATTAGCATACCAAAGCTCCATTGTTCACAATGGTGAATGCTTTAATTAGATGGGATGTTGTGACGCAGTTTTCTGTGTTAAATGAGATAAATGAGATATCTGTGTTTAGTTATTCTGTGTCAAACAGACAAACCAAAGTGGCTGCATCTGTATGTACTTATGTGTATATTCCCTTATAAAGATAGAAACAGATAGGCGGCACTTCGGATAAAATAAATTGGGTTGTAATTGGGTTAATGTCAAATCCCAGTATTTCATACTGCACATGCAGCGCTGGGTAAGCGGACCCCCCTGAGCCCCAACTCGCCGCACCGTCCCTGTGGTGCACTTGCTGCAACTGATAAGAATCTGTCCTCATACGAGTCACACGGTGCTGTCTCTTGTGCCTCAGTATTACCAGTTCCCAGATGGCAAATCCGCGCATTGCTTCCCTTTCCCTATTTTCTATATATACCTTGTTATAAACTAAGGGGCGCCTTAAAAACCAACTATGGGTTTCAAAGGAGAATTTAGCCGTTTTCAAAATAAAACCCTACCAACCACCAAAGTAGACCCCACCTCCCTCCTCCCCCACCCAGCATAGCCGCGCCCTCAGCGCAGATCCAGGTATCAAAGTTCCACGCAGCCATCTTCCGTGTCTTTGTACCTTCTTCCGGCGATTCTGCAATTTTCATGAGTTTCGCCGCGTGCGCAGTTGTTGAAAACCGGGAAATTACTCCAACTGCACATGTGCCACTTAACTGGTCTCTCACTCAGCTCACCCGGAAGATGGCTGCTTGGAACTCTGATGCCTGAATCTGCATCGAGGGGGTAAGTATAAAGTTAGGGTAATTTCCCAGGGGGGCAGCTATGCTGGGGGGGGGGAGTGGGTCTACATGGGGTGGGGGTAGGGTTTTTTTTTAAAAAACGGTTGAAATCTCCTTTAAACTAGAAAAGTCCAACTGTAGTCCTCAATTCCTGCTCTGCACCAGAAGAAAAGCCCCTAAATCAAAACCTCATATATTTTTCCTGAGAGACCAGCTTTTTATTGGAAGCAATTTACTACAAGGTAATCATGTGGACTGCAGTTGCTGAGAAAACAGGAGCTTGTGAGTTAGAACACAAACACATGGGTATAATACCTGAGCCCAGGAAAAAGAATAACCTTATGGTTCCCTATGAATCTGGATCAGCAGGTCTGGGTTTCTGTAACCTGTGTCAATGATTGACATTGACACTGTATCTGACTTCTTTGCATGAAGCCATTTTACCTGTTTTTGAAGAGTTTGTCCTTCTACCCAGTGACTTGTTCTTCTTCTTGCAACTATTCAGCATTGAATAAGTTAAAAATGTTTGCGTAACAAGCAAGTTTCGGACAAATGTCTTTAACTGTGTCAGCACTTTCATGTAACAACAAGAAAGAGGACAAACAGACCACATGTTTTTTGAAAACTACTTATCTCAAAATAATATTTCCGTTGCATCCTCCAATCTTTGGTCAGAAATGAAAAATAGTGGTTATGACACAACGCCAACGCACTGAAATTGCAGAAACATTACTAGCGCAGCATTTACACAATTCATCCTATCAGCACGGCCAGTTGATATCTACTGTGATAACTTCTAAACTGACCCACATTGTAAAACGCTGTCATGTGGGCAAACTGTGAAGTCTTTGTCTTATCAGTGGTTTCTATCTTGTGGTCAAGGGCTTTTCACATTTGCTGACTGTTTTACAAGCTTGTAGGAAAAAAAGAGAAGTCTATGTTGGTAAAAAATTAGCTTTTTATGTTCACCAGATATTTTAGCACTCACATTTCTAATCAAGTGGACAAAGAATGAAGTAGAATTATTTTCATTAAAACAGGGCTTGATATTAATATGTATTTGTAACTCATATTGGCGTTGGCATGTAAGTATTAGCTGTAGAACTGTTGTTCTACCTGGCAACAGAAAAATTCATTGCACACAACAGAAAAATAGCTTTTTTGCCCAATGTTAATCTTTCATTAACATTGAAATTAATTTTCATTAAAATTGAAATTTCATAAACCCAATTCGAGTTTTGAAAAAATATTGAAATTTATCATGTACTGTCCCTTTAAGAATTCCAGTTTGACGGTCCCTTCTAAAACCTGCCGAAATGTTGTTTTAACCTATGGAGAAATGTGATGGACTTTTGAAAAAAACCAAAACAAACTCGAATCGAGTTTGCAGGTTGAACTAAAATTTGTAAAAGGCCATTTTGAGCAACTTTTCTACAATATTCTGTTTTACTTTATTTTCCCTTCATAAGGGCTACAAACAACAGAAAGATTGGTCAACTTCCACATATTCTAAATATTGCCAAACAAAGCCAGAAAACTGACATACACATATAAATATGCATTTATTTAGAGTGTTAGTGTAACGATTGGCACCCTAAATTCATAACTGATGCCAAGCACCCTGGTTTCGGCTTGTGCTTCTGCCTGTAGCAACCACCATTGGCTTCAGGAGGAGCCCTCAGCTACTCAGATGCCACCTGGTTTTATTACGGGAGGTGCAAGGTGAAAGGTTCTGAACAGGCAAAGGGGCACAACAGTATGCAAAGTCTTTGGGCAGAAGGTCGTGGTACAAGGCGTTAGACAAAATCGTAGTCAGATCAGGCCAGGTCGAGGCAGGCAGAGAGTAAATGTAGGCAGGCAGGCAAGGGTCAAAACCAGGAAGTCAATCAGAGGGTTAAGCAGAATCGGAGTCGATAATCAGTCAAGGGGTCAGGATACAGGAGTTCAGGATCGTCAAAACCCAGGCAGGGGTCAAAACAGGAATCAAATCACAGAATAAACAGAAGCTCAATAGCACAGAAGTACCAGGAACAAGATCCTATAATGGGCAATGAGAACCTGTATCATAGCCCTTTAAATATTTTCAAAGTTCACGCCATTGCGCGCTGGCGCCAATAAATACCAAAGAGACCTGCCGCGCGCGCCCTAGTAATTGGAGCATACAGAGGAAGAGGATGCAGCTTGCGGCTGGCGGGCGGCCCCGCCGAGGGGGTGGCAGGCATCCCTGCTGACCCCCTGCCACTAGACCACCAGGGTAAGTTGTTACAGTTAGTAATTCAACCATATTAATATGCTGTCGATTATAACTCATTTAAAAAGGTAACTGAAAAAAGTACTGAAACTTACCAACCCTCTCAAGGCAAATCTCTTTATCCAGCCAGTTGCCATATAACTTTAAAGTATAACATAGTTTCTGGAGTTGAAACAGTCACCTGGTGTTTTCATGCTGTCTGCATTAACTCTTCTATCTATGGGGCAAATTCACTAGAGGGCGAATTTTAGCCAGTGACCGATTTGCCACACTTTGCGCCACTCCGCCAGGTCGCAATTTCATTACCACTACACTAATTCACTAAAATGCAAAGTTGCGTCTCAGCAGCCAAACTGGTGAAGTTTCACTAGTGCTAATTCATCAGCGCAAGCAGTTCCTGGCGATCTTTCACTAGCATCCAATTTTGCTTAGCGGAAATTCAGTAGTTCTCTTCCACTAAGTTCAATTCAAACAGGGCGGGTACATATAGGTCACTTATATGTCTTTATTAGAGATGTTGGTTAAAATGCTTGAAGTGGCCACTTATTATTACAAATGTCAAAGGAAGCAAAAAAAGATTAAAGAGATCCTCTAATGCCCTAGACAAGAGCCCACCCTAAAACAAATGTGCCATGCCCCCCAAATTGGTTAGCACAAAAATCTTTAATAGTTAGGACTTTTAAAGGCAAACCCACTTTAAAAAATGAAAAGACACCAGTGTTTTTTACAACTTTTATGACTTTCCGGCATACAGGATATGATGTCACTGACATAGGATTGAGGAGGATGTAGCTTCATTTTATCAGCATACAGGATATGATGTCACTGACATAAGATTAAGGAGGCTGCAGCTTCATTTTATCAGCATACAGGATATGATGTCACTGACATAGGATTGAGGAGAATGTAGCTTCATTTTATCAGCATACAGGATATGATGTCACTGACATAAGATTAAGGAGGCTGTAGCTTCATTTTATTAGCATACAGGATATGACGTCACTGACATAAGATTGAGGAGGATGTATCTTAATCTTATCGGCATACAGGATATGATGTCACCGACATAAGATTGAGGAGGATGTAGTTTAATCTTATCAGCATACAGGATATGATGTCATCGACATAAGATTGAGGAGGGTGCAGCTTCATCTTATCAGCATACAGGATATGATGTCACTGACATAAGATTGAGGAGGATGTAGTTTCATCTTATCAGCATACAGGATATGATGTCACTGACATAAGATTGAGGAGGATGTAGCTTCATTTTATCAGTTCGCCAGGTCTAAGGTGGCAAAGAAAAGTCTGATGAAAGAGGTTACATTCAGTAAAATTTGCACTTTAGAGAATTTGCGGAGTATGATCGTTCACCTGATCGAATTTGGCGCGAAACTGCAATAGTGACTGTCTCTTTCATTAGATAGTTGTTGTCTGCAGATGAGCTTTCTGGCGAATTGCCACTAGCAACGGCCACTTCACCCTTTAGTAAATCTGCTCCTATAAGCAGACAGTTAAGGTCCTGGTTCACTGCTATTGCTATCCCTATATTTGCAAGTAGGCATGGCTTGTTTCACCTGTTGTTAATCTGTTCACAGGTGATCAGTGGAAGCCATTAGTCTTGCTATATAACCTCCTGCTCTGCACTCCTAGCTGCACTCCACTACTAATCTACATTATAGGTTAAAGACAATATAAGATTATAGAGGTGGCACAATTATAGTTACAGGCAAACAAACTAACTGAATAATGTGCTGCACAAAAACGTTCAGTGGGACTGCTGGCTCAGCGTGCTACATTCATCTGCTATCCCATGCGGCCAAGTAGATTTCCAAGAGAAAATAAATGAATTGAGCACCGAAGTCGCCAGAAAAAAATTAAAAATTTAGAAATTTTTGAAATAGCCATTAAAAACCCAGTTACAGTAGCAACACCTCCATTCTGGCTGCCCGCTTAACACGTTTCGTGGCTCACTGCCACTTCCTCAGAAGCTTGTGCAGGACTTTATTCCGTTAGTTTGTTTGCCTGTAACTATAATTTATATATCTTATATAGTCTTTAACCTATAGATTAAAGATTATAGATTAACCTGTAGATTAGTAGTGGAGTGCACCCAGGAGTGCAAGAAGCTTCTGAGGAAGTGGCGGTGAGCCACAAAACGCGTTAAGCGGGCAGCCAGAATGGAGGTGTTGCTGCTGTAACTGGGATTTTAATGGCTATTTAATAAAATTTCTACGTTTTTAATTTTTTCTGGCAACTTCAGTGCTCCATTAATTTATTTTCTCTTGAAACAAACTAACTGGAATGGTTTAGCTAGCCTGTCATATTTTCTCTTTAATAAATCAAGAAATTATTTTGGATTTTTGTTTTTTAAAAAGGCACTTGATGAAGAACACGCTTGCTTCTTTTATTGTAAATGAATTCCCCTGATGGTTATAATATAAATGTTTAATAATAAACCAGTCCCTGTGTGAAGACTTGTCATGCTATGGATGCTTGGGCGTGCGAGTGAGAAATGAAATCACTTGTCTACACAATGGTTAAAATCAGTCGACAAATGGTACGATATAATATAATTGTATTTGATTCAGTATAGACAGTATTGTATTTGCGTCTTTTGCTTCTTTGTAGAGAGAACTGCTTTTTGCTTTAGAACATCTGCCATTCTGACCCGTGAAGTCTTATAAAACAATCATTATTTTATATGACTTCTTTTCTGATAATGTCCAGTGTCTTGTTATGTAATTTGTTCATATGTGACTTGTGATCATCATTATTCATTGTTTCTAACTTGCCTGTCATGTAGTTGCCGACTGAGGGTAAAGCTGCATCAACAACCTCTTTCTCCATCTACTTATTAATGTTTTCCACCCATCTTCAAATGTGACATTTTAAATTCAAAGTGTGCTTCTTGATTTGTATGGGGAATTTAAAACCCTCATAAATGCCTGCACATTTAAAAGAGTCAAAAATTGCATGCAAAATATGATAAAAAATGTCAGTGATGTGTATGCGTGCAATGTCTTTTTTTCTTGGAGCTGAAATTCTATTAAAAGAAGTATAAATGTAGACCTGCCACATTTCAATATTGTCCTTTTACGGTATTCTGTAATTTAATTCATTTTTTTAAACATCTATCTAAATTTCTATTATGTGTCCTTTCTACTTCACACTTAGCATCATCTAAGACAATATTCCAAGTAAAACTTACATCTTATTTCATTTTCTTTCAGTCTGAGAAGGTTTTGTAATGGTGAGCATGAAACTGCTGCTTTCTCATTATTTTTGTCAGAGTACTTTTTTTGACATAGGATGTAAAAAACAATCATTTGCTTTTTATTCTTTTGCTTTAAACATAGTGTTTTATTTTGAAAAATAGGCTACAAATGTTCTGTAGGACACCATCATGCCCTTCATGTGACTATAGAAGAGCTGACCAGTGGAGGCCTATATATCAACTGTCTCATTTTAGTTGTTTTAGAGGTATTTGAAACCAAGACCAAATGTTCTCTCAAACCACGAATGTCATGAATGAATGTATTGAAAAATCTGAACTGAAAAAATGGGAAAAGTTGCAGAAAAGTTGTGAAAATCTTGACTTGACACACAATAGCCACAACTCTTTCATATTGTCGCAGAACGGCCAGCAACAAAAATATCTGGAAACCACTATAACCATGAATCAAATAAAGATCTTTCAGTTGTTAAAGGGACATCTGCCATTGACATCAACAGAATTTCAGCAGGTTTTAGCTGGAGTATTTTCCTATTCGAAATTGTCACCGTTTTGTTGCTTAAAGGAGAAGGAAAGCTAAGAAGGCATTTTATTGCCAACAGATTAGCTGCAATAGTGCAAGCTAGAATGCTATATTTATTCTGTCGAATGTTTTACCATACCTGAGTAAAAAGCTCTAGAAGCTCTCTGTTTGTTTAGGATAGCAGCTGCAGTATTAATGTGGTGTGACATCACTTCCTGCCTGAGTCTCTCCCTGATCTAGGCTCAGATTACAGTAGAGAAGGGAACTGAGCATGCTCTTACCCAGGGCAATGAGGTTTAAGCTGAAGGCAGGAAGTCTGATACAGAAGCCCATGTGTACACAATAGAAGGAAAGAGCTGTGTTTCTTTTGACAGGAGACTCAGAGCAGCATTACTTTGAGGGTTTACTGGTATATTTAGATGGACCTTTCTGATAAGGCTTACTTAGTTTTTACCTTTCCTTCTCCTTTAATGTATCCTGAAAAAGTTGAGCTTTTTTCAGTGACTTTTTATGGTCAAAAAGCCCAACCTGAAAAAGTCACATTTTAATAAATCGGCCCCTAACTCTTGCCTATACTATATGTGCCTACCGATGCAGCCCACACATTGGCCACAGCAAGACAAGGCCGTAGACCAATGCATGAGGGCCGTTGAGGAGCAAAAAAGTACCATCAATAGAAAACTGATCTCAGATGTGATATAAATCAGGTAAAACATCCAACAATGAACAATTGTTTTCAACTAGCCTCTTGTTAGCTTACAATACTATTTTCTGAGATGATTCATTCAATCTCAATTAAGCCGTTTTTGACGCCGGCGCCCGTTTTTGACACCGGCGTCCGTTTTTTCGAAAAACATTTTTGCCGCCGATGAATTTTTGCCGCAAATTTTCGCGGGCGTTACGCGAATTTATTCGCTGGTGGTGAATCGCTCAAATTCACCAAGAATTCGCGCCGGCGAATAAATTCGCCCATCACTACTGCTGGACTGATCAGAGAGTTGTAGGAGTATATAGTGACATGCCATGAGCTTAGTCTCCAACCCAACTATGATATTGAAATACTCAAAATGGAAGTTTAGCCAGAGTGTGGAAGAATCACATAAGAGCAAATGTATTACATAGTAAACTTGGTACTTGTGGTTCAGCAACAGTGGTGACTGCTTAAGCTTGCCTTACAAGCTTAAGTTGATCCAGGGACTAGTCCGATTGCCATTTTGGAGTCAGGAAGGAATTTTTCCCCCTCTAAGGCAAATTGGAGAGGCTTCAGATGGGTTTTTTTTGCCTTCCTCTGGATCAACTGGCAGATAGGTAGTTAATAATAAAAAAAAAAAGGTTGTACTCGATGGACATGTGTCTTTTTTCAACCTTACTTACTATGTTACTATGTATGTTACTATGTTACAAGTACTGTTAACTATAAGGGGCAGATTTATCAAGGGTCTAATTTAGAGTTTATGGGAGTTTATAAAAACTCCCATAAACTCAATTCTCGAGTTAAAAATGACCATTGAAATTTTTTAAAAAAAAATTCACTTCAACCCTGATAAATCTGCCTCTAAGTGTAAGGAAAAATGTAATGTTTGAGATTTCTTGTTATTTGTGTGTCATGGACCACTTATCTTTTACACACCAGAAGATAGTGGAAATATATACAGTATGACCCCCTCAAAGAGTTAAAAAGTGGGTCCTGCCAAGGTTTGAAATGTTTCATACTCATCAAAATGTTTATGGGTCATGTAATTGGCCTTATTCTTTTTAAGGTTTCTAATTACTCAGTTTTAAATAATGGGGAAATTCAGGGACAGGCAAGGTCAAGAACAGATAAGAACACTTAGAAATCGCACCCAGGAACTATGAAAATAGTCCTGGGAAATGGTTGTTTTTATACATCTCTTGCAGGATATGTGAAATTGTTTAAAGCAAATACTAGAGAGTTTTTATTTTATTTTGGGCTATGATAGCCAGACATATTGTCCATGAATCATAGAGTAAAAATATGTATTTTAATGCAGTTTTTTTTGTATATATATATATATATATATATATATATATATATATATATATATATATATTTTTTTTTTATATTATATATATTCATTTATTGTATTTAGCATTAACAACATTAAAACTTTTTAAATAAAAAAAGACAATTTGGATATTGAACACCTAGCATTTAAAAGGTTTACAAGGTTTATGAACATTTCTGGTTGCATTCATTTCATTGCAATCATTGGCTTATTAGGAATATTTTAGATTAGGACCATATGTTTGCAGATCTGACACTATTTCTTGTGCATTCGGAATGGTGCTATGTGGGACAAAGCCAATGACACACTAGATAACACTTGTCAAGGGTGAGAGCAAAATTAGATTTTAGCCGCTCCTCGTTGGCAAGGAAATAGAATATCACTGACAGCTGAAGAAATGGGGAAAAAAATAGAAAACATGGAATTATGTAAATACATTATAGCGCGGAATAAAAAAAGACAAATCTCTTAAATTATCATTTATGATTTTTAACAATATTTGATGAGTAATTTTAGAATTTTTAACATTAATGTAAACGTAAATAATAAGATGAACAGTATTCTAATAATTGTTCTTTTTTTACACTATGACGTTCAAACCCCACACTACCTTATCTGTAATAATAGTTCCATTCTGTGAACCCTGGAAGCTGCATGCATTTTTACATTTTTGTTTACATACAGATTTATCAGACTTTTCTGAACCATAACCACATCGTCTTATCCTTAGGTATGTGGAGTCTTCAGTGAACACCATCTATAAGGTATGCTCAGTCTAGAAATGTCACACTCTATGGAGCACCCTGTGATCTAATGGGGAAATGGGGAACATTTCAGTTCAATCCCTACTTGAAGATTCAACCTTTGACTGGGGTTTCCCTTAAAAGTCCAATTTTTGGTCAGGACCCCCTAGTTCATAAACTCCAGTACAAATATTGGAAAATCATGGTGTCTCTGTCATTCAGTCATAGACTTGGACAGAAATACCTATACATCAATTCTCACCCAAACTGGCCTTCAAGCAGAGACCCCCTGACACTGCTCCAAGCTCCCAGCAGTTTTAGAACTACCAATCTAAAGAGTTTAACTGCAGGAAGACAATCAAATTAGAAAGCTCTCCATGTGGTCAGTGGGAGAGGCTGGAGCATCTGGTACACAAATGGGAAGTACCTCTAACTCTGACTAAGGTCTTGTGCAAAATGAACCTACCAAGAAGACTGCCTAATGCACAATAAATATATGCAGGAAATGCTCATATAAATGCTATATATAAGTAGCATCACACTTACTGTATAAACAGGTAAATGAACAGATAAACTTTTTATAAAAGATTGAGGTTTCTGATTATAATACAATATTTCATTGAAAAAATTGCCAAAACTATTTTGCAAGCTTTACTTCCTGAGAAAGACAAAGGGGTTTTCCTGTCAAATAATGATTGTATAAATTGGCTTATTTCAAATAAAGAAACATTTTGCTATTTTTATGACATTTGGCCAGCAGAGGCTACTCTTTCTTTTGAGAGTATGAATTAGAGCAGGGATCTCCAACCTTTTAAACCTTCAGAAGTAAAAGGAGTTGGGGAGCAACACAAGCATGAAACATTTTCTTGGGGTGCGAAATAAGTACTGTGATTGGCCATTTGGTAGCCCCTATTTGGATTATAAACCTACATTGAGGCTCTGTTTGGCAATTCACCTGTTTTTTAGGCAACCAAAACTTGCCTCCAAGCCTGGAATTTAAAAATAAGCCCCTGCTTTGAGGCCACTGGGAGCAACATCCAAGGGGTTGGGGATCAACATGTTACTCACGAGCTACTGGTTGGGGATCACTGAATTAGAGTTAAATGGGTTAAGTAACACAATGGGAATTCTAATTTATAGGAATAAATGAACATATGAAGCTGAAGAAGGCCCCAGGGTAGAACAATATATGTCAATGAGATTTAACCGATTATTTAGTAGATTAAACTCTACTTATAAATATCTAGTATAGGTAAATCTAAAAACAACTGGACCTGCTGAGTAATTAATGAAGACGTTTCACTACTCATCCGAGCAGCTTCTTCAGTACAACTGACTGGTGTGGGAAGTTCTCGGCATATATACTCTTCCACTAATCCAATCACAACAGCACATTGTAACTCTTTTTATATGCCGAATCGAAGTTTCGCTAGCGATGGTTCATTTGCATACTGCGCAAATTCAAATTTCAATGGAGGAACACGTATTAGCAGTACAAATGCCTAGAAAACCTTCAAATCAGCAAATAAAAATGTTATTTTGCCCTACACATGTGCCCACTGTCTAGGTAAATTGCCATGAGTCAGGAAATGTAGGGGGGAAGGAGGGGAGCCCCAAAAAATATTTTCGATCTTTTTCAGCCTATCACCCATCATGTAGAAAACACGCCAGCGTTTTTTGGGACTTAGAAAAAAAATGGACTATTTTTGAAACAATCCCTATCTACTCTATTGCGCTTCGCCATGTCTGAGGTGGTGCAGGAAGTCTAGCGTAAAAGGTAGCGTTCAGTACACTGCGCAAGTTAGTGAATTTGCGTAGTTACGTCGCTAGCGAAAATTCGCCTGGCGTAAGGGTGCGAAGTAACACTAGTGAAATTACGCCAGCGTTCGTTAGTGAATTTGCGCAGTAACGAAAAATGCCAAACGCTAGCGAATTAACGCTAGCGTTAGGCGCTTCAGCGCTTAGTGAATTTGCGGGGAATTTGCGGTGGGCGCAGCCCAGGGTGCCCAGGAAATTTTGTCGTATGGGGCCCTGTGATTTCTGATGGGAGTCCTGACCATATATTAATGTTTATAAAGATTACTTTTTCTACATCCCCCCAATACAACTGTTCAGGAAGTGACAATCAAATCCCATTATTTCAGCAATATTTAATTTGTAATAATGTTAAGATATCAGTCCCATACAATAGGAAGACATAATTCTTGTCTTATTCATATACATTATCCATAGGCCTGGCAGTAGAAACATTAACATCCTCATAGAAGGTAAATAAAACAAAGTACAATAACAAAGGAGATACTCTATACCAAGGCTGTTATGTTCTATGCAAAACATAATCATTTCTTAAGTGGTAAATTTATAATAGAATCATTTAAACATATTTTTTATTTAGTTTACATCCCATTCCTGCAACTACTTTCATGGTATTTGTGATCTAATTGCCTAATAAAATGTTTAATATTGTAATTTCAAAGAACAAGATAAAGTGGTTATATTACATTGTAACATAAAGGAGACTCCCTTGCAATTCTTTAAGGAAGGAAGGAAGATCTGTTATTATAATGTTTATTGCAGAAAGGATATTGCACCTCCAGTGTGGTCACTGATAACATAAATACTAAAAAGATGTCATTTTTTAAATGGAAAACTTCTCCTTTTTTTCGCCCTCCCCTGTCACCTTGATCTCAGAAAACCATAGCCATAATATATGACACATTTGCGCTGTCCAAAAACCATTAAAACATTTACTAATTATTGAGAAATGGATTTTGTGTGGGGTTTTTTTTTTGTTTGTTTTGTGTCTCAAAACCTACTAGGGATGATCATGGCCATTAATAAGGTTATATCAATTATTTACTTAACTAGGAGTTTACAGGACTGATTCTAGCTGTCAACATTCAGGAGGTTATCTATTAAAATGCAAATGTTTCTGATTTTTGCAATAAAAAAAGTCAGACCAAACTATAATCCACGATTTGCCCTCATTTATCAATAAAAATAAACAAAAAAAAAATTGGATCAGGTAAAACAACAACTTTTTCGGATTGTCGCACAAAAAATTCAAATTTTTAATTTTTTGGGATTAAGACTTTTTGCAGCCTTGAGGTATAATAAATCTTGAAAAGTTTTAGGTTTCTTTCCACAAAAAATTCGGATTTTATAGTAAAAAAACCTTGAATTTTGAGTTTGTAGTATTGAGACTTTAATACATCACCACCTCATGGTCAACTGGAATACAAAATTGCTGCAATGCAGCGGGTAACTTTGGGGCAAACCCTCTATAGAAAAAGCTCCACCCCTCTGCGATTTTGTGCGGTGTTTTTACCCCCCAAAATTGCTGGGGGCCACCAAGGAAACAGTCCCCCACAAGCTCCGCCCCCTTCATGATGTATTTATATCGTTTTAAAATCTTGTGTTTTTGGCTTGATATATTGATACACCTTTAGTGGAAATAACTATAATTTCTACAATTAATATTTCAGTTTTTGCTATACATGAACTCATTGAGCTGGTCTTATGCAGAATAGGTGCATAATTTGTGTTCTACACAAACACATCAGATTCCACACATTTAAAGGAAGCCATGACATTCTGTGCATTCATGGAAACAATTCCCCGTCCCCTTATGCTTACAGTGTAATGCAACCCATCCATCACCTTTTTCCATGATGAAGTGATTGTGTCTAGGACATGAAGTTCCTTTGCTTTCCAAAAAGTTTATCTATCCTCATGTCAATCTACTCCAAACCCTTCAACATTGCAATGACAAAATGGCAAGCACTGACCCCAGACCTCAAACAAACCACTAAAAAGTTTGGATTTCTTATCTCCACCATGGATAGATCAATCTGGTATAATATTTATAAACTTTACTTACAAGTCAATAGCCTTAAAAGAATACAGAATTGCCCTGGTGATAACGGAACCATATGGGGCACTTGGCTGTAGATTTCTCCCACATGATGTCGGCCTGACCACATATCACTCCTTTTTAGACCCAAGTCTCTAGTTGGCCTTCTCGGCTGTTTAGCGCCCATCTCTTTGTCTCCTGGAAGTATAGACCAGATAATTATGACAAATAACACTAGAATCAGATTCCAAACTCTACTCTTTTATGAAACAGGCCATTGTGATGCATTAGTTGGGTGCTCCATCACCAATAGAGGTGCTTGCTTATAAGTTGACACTTTCAAGTGATTTGGAGCCAATTGTGTCAGACGAGTCTCATTCTTTGAAACACAAACACCTAAATTATTTCATGTTGGATTATTGTTATGAGAGTGTAAATAGCACTGGATATACAGTATGTGGTGGAGCAGACACCAATACAGTTGCATTTCCATGCAGATGTGTCTTTATTAAAGAGTAATGAACATTAAAGCTTATTCAGAATTTGCTAGAATTTAGCTTTAAACTTTTGAAGCAATTATTTAATTTAGGATGAAATTGCTGCACTTGGTTAACAAAGAAGAAGAGGTAAAAGTGAATATTTTGCTTTCATTCATCTCTCGCGGTGATCCAGCTATCGCCAATCTCTTTGAGAAAGTACGTGCTCTTTGTTCTTTTCATTGTATAAGATGAGACTATTGAATGTATCCTTGTATCCAGGTGTCCCTGCTTGGTAAGATAATGGATGCAAATTGATATGAGCTGAAGGTATAGCAGATGGTAGGAGATATTAACATCTTCAGGCGTCACTAGACAAGGGCTTTGACTATCCCACTGCAGGTCTGATCAGGTTCCTTCTTCCGACAACAATAAAATAAATAAATATAAAAGAAGCAAGTCTATGGCTGTACAAGGCAGCCTGTTGACTCTATTGATTTGGTCCTTCTGACAATAACGTAAGCCCTCCTTTATTTATTTTCTCAAGGTACAACCTTCCCAGATTGCATTCTCTTTGATTTTTTGAAAAGCAGGATTTTCCCTGTTATTGAATTTTATGTAAGCACAGCTGCTAGACTACTAGACTGGGCAACCTACTGGGAGCATTTGTGCTACTAAATGAAGGAAAGTGCTGCGACAGGAGTATCATTTTGATCTGATCACCCCTTAATACACTACGTGCCCAGCAGCCTAGTTTGAAGTGTGACAAAATGATCATATAGGCTTGTCAAATAGAACATGGAGCGTTTACCATGTCAAGATTTTCTCTGTTAGATTATGGATAATCATGTAGTATATGGCTGGTCTCTTCCTTACATATAATTTGCTGTTTCATAGCTAAAGATGGACATTTGGTAAAATACCAGTGGTGATAAATGTTCTACTTGTTCCAAATTCAATTGGCTTCTCCCCTGTTTTGTGTGTTTCTATGTCTTTCAATTTTTACCTAAATGTTGTGGTATACCAGTAATTGAACAAAGAATAAATATGTATAAGGTCTAAATATGGCCTGTTAATTAATTAATTAATAAATGAAGCTGAATGAACAGATTGCTGAGGTTCATTTATAAACACCAGGCAAATTTGCACCTGTGCAGTAACCCATAGCAACCAATCAGCTTTTTTTCAGCCAGCTGCAGGATGAACACTGAAAGCATCTGATTGGTTGCCATGGGTTACTGCCCAGGTGTAAATTTGCCCAGTGTTTATAAATAACCCCATCTCCACTTTTAGAAAAATGGGAGGGAGATGAGACCCATTTGAATTCAGATTGTCTCTCATATGACCAGATGATCATTTTTAGATTTAAATGAACCAGGTGTGACTTGTTTGGATCTTTGACAGGGATGTTTCTGTGGCAGGAGCCGCCTGAGACCCCCTCTCCACTCACCTGTCCTACATGGGGTCCGGCTGTAACACTAGTGCGGAGAGCGCAGTTGCACTAGTAAAGCCAAATTTCCTATTTAAAAAATGGAAATGGAAATTCGGCTCTTCAAGGTACCAGGGGGTACATTTATCAAAGAGTGAAGTTAGAGATCACCACAGTCCTCTAGAGTGAAATTCCACCTCTCTCCATTTATTTCTATGGGATTTTGAAAGGCGTATTTATCAAAGGATGAACTTTCACTTTCACCCATTGATAAATATTCTTTTTATCCCATAGAAATGAATGGAGAGTGGTGGAATTTCACTCTAGTGGACTGTGGTGATCTCTAACTTCACTCTTTGATAACTATTCCCCCAGGAGAGGCTTTTTTTTTTGCTGCTACCACCTGACGCAAGTCTTTCAACTCAGCTCATTACAGAGCACCCCTGATCTTTCAATGCAAATAAGTTGGAAATGACCTGGAAGGGTCAGTATATACAGGGATGGTCAGACATTAAGGCTGAAAATAGATACAATGACAGACCGTATCCCTCTATGTATGGCCTACACCAGGGGGGGGGTTATTTACTATAGTTGAATTTGAATTCTTAAAGGACCTGTGTATGATAAATTTTGAAAATCAAATTAGAATTTTAAAAAAAAACTCAATTTAAATTTTAACAATTCCCTAATTGAATTTGACAGTTTTGGACATAAAAAAACTGGAAAATTTGAATTTGAAATTCGAAAATTTGAGTTTTCACTTGGACCCTCGTGAAAATATAGTGAGCCTACTGCAGCTGCATCCAATTCACCAAAAGAAATGCAATGCATGGGTGCTTTGTCACAAATCTGGTGTAACGGCATCAATAGTTGCTGCAGCAAACGGAATGGAATGGAATGGAAGGACATAGTGGTGCCAAGTGCAAGAATATGGAGGGCATAGAGCACACATTCAGATTCCGCTGTCACTTCTGCAGGGAAATAGTGGAAGTGCAATTACACTTAAATGAATGCGGACGTAAATGAGTCCTTTTATCTCCAGGGGCTGTGTGTCTCCAGAGGCTGTGTGTCTCCAGGGGCTGTGTGTTCATTGTGTCATTGTACTTTGTGGCATAAGAGGAGGGGTGTGAACATTCCATAAACTTGTGTCTTGCTGTCGGTGATGTTTTCTGAAACAGAATGAAGAAGAAGCAGACAGAGAATATAGTTTTAAGCAGAAATCATACTCGATAGCATTGCTACTCCACTGTTCCAGTTTGATAGAAAATGCCAAATTTCAGACACATCCCTGACTAAGGTAAGCTTATACCCCCAAAGCCATTTCTTTAAGGGTACAAATGACTCTATAAACAGATGACTGCAGCAATACAAATTTGCACAAAAACTAAAAAAATGTCTCATTCACCCAAGCTCAGGGGGGACCACAAAACATAAATAAAATATTTGCTCACTTTGAATAACTTCCGTTGGCTGTAATTGGCACTAAACGAGAAGGTTTACACTTTACGCCATATTTAAAAAGCAGCTTTAATGTGCCATGAAAATTCACTCATCAGAAAATCTTCATAATTGTACCAAGCCTTCGTCATAAAGTTCCCGATATTATTATAAACTGCTGAAATATTAAACAAAGTGATGTGTTAAATTCTGGTTGAAAGATATTTTAAAGGCAGATACATAAATATACATTTTACCTACTACACAATAAGATGACAACACACCTGCTAAATGTATATCTTGTTGGTCCATTGGGGGTTGGGCAGCTTGTCTGGGGAAAATGCAAATTGACCTTCAAAATTGTTGAGTAATAGATGCAAATTTCTTGAGAGTAAATACTTTCTCACAAAGCTGAGTCTGGTAGTGGCAGTTGATTGATGTGCCCCCTATCCTGAATCCTGGAGAAATCCAGAGGAAACCCCTCAGTTCCCCTGCAAAAGCTAACGTGATCAAACAGCCTAGAAACAATATTAATTGCACCAATGAAAGATGAACAGTAAATATTTATTTTATAAGTGAAATTATAAGAATGCAGCTTTTATTTCAGCCCCCATTAAAATGTGATCGCCGCGAGAACACATAACATTCTTCTCTCAGTTTGTGTATGTTAGTGCTGAAATGTAAAGCCCGTGGATTTCATTTGAGACAAACAAACAGAAGAAGAATGAAATAGTGTAAAAGTTAACTATGCAGCTGTGAATGAATCAGCAACAATCATTAATAAATGGACCTTCATGTACATCTGAGACTTGGGAATGGGCTTGACAACAACTATAATAGTGTTTAGAAATAAAGAGTCTGTGTTATGTCTAGTGGCAATTGTGTTTTGTGTTACCCTGCCCCCGGCATTGTATCATTTTCAATTCAAGTCAAACTTTCAGACTTGGGCTGTGGAAGCCAAATTTACATTTCAGATTTGAAAGGGAGGGCAAAGGTTTGTGTTCTCAGGTTTGGGATAATGTTTAATATCACATGACAGCTTGGTCAAATAGAGTTAAATAGGAAAAAAAAAAGACTGTCTGGGCTTCAGTCAATAAAAAAGTGACAAGACAAAAATAGTCCCTTATAACATTTAAACCTTTTTGAAGATTTAAAAGCTGCACAATATTTATTTTTTATTATGAGAAGTTCCTTCAAGACGGCAGTTACAGATGAAGCCACTTGGATTTGTGAGTTAAATGCGTCATGACTCAGGGTTAATTGAAGAAACTGTGTTATCTTAAGTCATCTTAACTCATTTAATGCATTTAACCTTTTCATTAGCATACCAAAGCTCCATTGTTCACAATGGTGAATGCTTTAATTAGATGGGATGTTGTGACACAGTTTTCTGTGTTAAATGAGATAAATGGGATATCTGTGTTTAGTTATTCTGTGTCAAACAGACAAACCAAAGTGGCTGCATCTGTATGTCAACTGCTTAGGGAAGTAAAATGAAAGGGCTTTTACAATTTAGAGTTCACCTCCCTACACACATTTCCAGTGACCTTCAGCAGTGAACGATGTTGAGAGCTGAACAGTGGAGTAAGATTTCAGCCATTTAGCAGCCAACCCTACTACTACTACAACAACAAAAAGAAACAGGGAGACAGACAGAGAGAGAGAGAGAGAGAGAAATTGGAGAGAGAGAGGGAGAATGAGTTCCGCTTGAAAGAAGTGGTGTTCAATTTTCATTCACAACCGCAGTCCTGATCAATGAAACCATATTACTGAGCTGGTTGAATGATTTTGCATACAGGGGCTTTAAATAGCAATAGTAAAGCTGCATTTTCTACAGCAGCTCAGTGTAATGTTAAAGGGTACAGTGTGCGTCTGCTTTCAACAGATCACTCGGCTTTAATAGGCGCAGTAAAGAAAATGCCACAATGTCTTGTGTGAATAGACAAAGTTTTTCCTCTAAAGCAGATTTCAAAATCCTGACAAAGTGACTTTTCTGCTTTGATGTTACATCAGAAAAATAGAATTTTGCTTGTGCTCAATAGATTTTGCACTGCTGAAATATGAATACACTGAGGATGTGTTAATAAAATATTTATATAAATTTATACTTTTACATATAGGGGTGTGATGTGGGTTCAGGATTGAGCGCTGAATCTTATTTTGGGCTCACATAATTGAACTTAGTTGAAATATCTCTGCCGATGCAGATTTTCAATGTGTGATGAATTATTGGATGAGAAAATGAGACAGGTCCTACATCAACCCCACTTGTGCGATTGACTACTTCAAGTCATTGGCCTGAAAGAACAGAACAATTACATAAGGCTATACCAGTGTACAGTGTCACCAAATATCTACAGTATATATATACACACACGAACATCAAAGAACCGGCACACACATGTAAAAATAATTCACTTTTTTATTATATCATAGTCCTACGTTTTGGTCCTCTGGTGGAGCTGCCCACCCTCCCGTTAATTCTGTCAGTTGGTTGTTAATATGTGAGTTATGTATGTTTTGTAATAAAAAAATTTAAAAAAAACAAAAAAAAAACATTTTTCATTGTAAGTTGTGGAAGTGAATACAGTTGTTTTGTCACAGCTTGCAGGGTTATAAAGAGTGTCCTTGCCTTTTGTATACATGCTGTATTTGGCATAACCTACATGCCCACCGTGGCTGCAGTAGCTGGCATTTGGAAATTGATGGTTGGTAATGTAACTGGCAAGTTTTTGGTTATTATGGCAAGAATAATAACATGCTGAAATAAAAGCTGTGGCCGACCCTCACCCACATAAAGGAAGCTTTTGTCTCTGTGTGTTTTCTTTATGTTCTGGTTATTAAAGGGATACTGTCATGGGAAAAAAAAATTCAAAATAAATCAGTTAATAGTGCTGCTCCAGCAGAATTCTGCACTGAAACCCATTTCTCAAAAGAGCAAACAGATTTTTTTATATTAAATTTTGAAATCTGACACGGGGCTAGACATATTGTCAATTTCCTAGCTGCCCCAAGTCATGTGACTTGTGCTCTGATAAACTTCAGTCACTCTTTACTGCTGTACTGCAAGTTGGACTGATATCACCCCCCCCCAGCAGCCTAACAACAGAACAATGGAAGGTAACCAGATAGCAGCTCCCTAACACAAGATAACAGCTGCCTGGTAGATCTAAGAACAACACTCAATAGTAAAAAACCCATGTCCCACTGAGACACATTCAGTTACATTGAGAAGGAAAAAGAGCAGCCTGCCAGAAAGCATTTCTCTCCTGAAATGCAGGCACAAGTCACATGACCAGGGGCAGCTGGGGAATTGACAAAATGTCTAGCCCCATGTTTTGATTAACTGATTCATTTTAAAAAAATGTTTTTTCCCATGACAGTATCCCTTTAATGATTAATGAGTTAAGAGGTCATACAGTAAGCAAGCATGCCTCCTCATATGTGTTAATTCTACCCTAACACATTAGACCAAAATGAATGAAGATATTAATGGGATATATAAATAAAGAATTTAATTCAAAATATTAGAAAGAATATTCTGCAGAAAAGCCTAGACATTCAAGAGACCTTGTATAAAAAAAGACCAATGTGTGATTCACTGCATGAATTATAAAGCTGAGAAAGGTTCTAGAAATGAATAGATGTAAATGGGCCAAACACATTATGGAGACTTCTATTGTAATGAATAAAATATGTACCTTATTGTGAGTGAATAAACTAAAAAGTACTACAATTAAATGAAAAAGAAGTAAAGGAAAAATTAAAAATGACATAAAATTAAATGTTCTTCTAAAATGGGAAAACAACATGGCAATAAGCAAATCTGCACAATTACAGACATTAAAGGGTCTATTTATTAAAATTAGAATTTGTGAGTCTAAGGGGTTATTTATCAAAGTCCGAATGTATCTCAATATTTTCTGTTACAAACTCCAATCAAATCCCCTTGGGTTTTTTACTCTTATTTCTTATTACATTTTCCCAAAAATTAGCTTTGTGGGAAAAAATCAGATTTTCACAAATTTTTTGGAACTTTTTCATCTGATTTTCACAATTTTTTCTTAATTTTCACCCGAAAACTCTGAAAACTTTGGGGTATTGCACGAAACCCAGCGCACATCAAAAAATCATTGGGGCTTCTCCCATTGACTTATATGCAACCAAAACAGGTCTGAGATGCCGGGTTTTCAGATTTGAACTTTTCTATCCTCGGGGTTAAATAATTTCCAAAAAATTTGTGATTTTTTAAAAGTCAGATTTTATTTAAAAAAATCACAAATTTTTCGTGATTTTTGCATTCAGAGTTTAGTAAATAACCCTCTTAGTTTTTTTTTCAACTCCAATGAACTCCAAAGTAAAAAACTTGATTTACTATAACCTTGAAAAAAGACTCAAATGCATCAAATTCACATTCTACTCATCATTTTCAGTAGGTCTGCAAGCTCTCCAAAAAGTTTTAAAAAATTCAACAAATTTTTTCTAGTATAGCTGCCAGTGCCGGGCCAACATGGCCAGGCACCATAGGCAGCCTGGCTGGGCAAAGCGCCCAATACGTGAGTGCGCATGCATGAAAAATGCCAATGCGCATGCGAGAAAAAACAACCGTGTGCATGCGCGAAAAAGACAAGTGCACATGCACAAAACAAATATTGCACACGTCGGCCAGAGCAGGGACTGGACTAGGGGATAGGTGCGTGCCTGCCGACCCTCTAGCTTTGCACCCTAGGCACGTGCCTACTCTGCCTACCCCTAGTTCCGGCCCTAATAGCTGCCTTTGACTTCTATATGAACTCACAAGCTTTTATGTGCCAAAGATTTACCTATGAGGGTTGTGTGTGCTTAATAAATATTGAACATCAACTTTTTAGCAACCACTAAAATTCAAATTTGAGCATTGATAAATCACCCCCTAAGTGCCCTGTAATAAGAGACACAGGAGAAATGTCCCTGGCCTCTCTTGCCCTCCACCACTAAAATTCTCTTCTCAAATGTCAGGCCTTTAATTAGAAGTATAATTAGTAGATTGCATTAAGTTGTGGAAAAACCTAAGGCACAATGCAAATATTGCAATTCTATTTGTTTTTACTAATTGACTTATTTAAAAATACAGAATAGCTTGACTGATGGAAATTCTCCTCCCATCACTTCTACAGACAATGTTGCCAGATTTTAGTTCCTGAATTTTTACATTTGCATTTTTGAGATTTTGATAAAGGTTTGCCCTTGTAAATAGTTTATAAATAATACATATCAAGGCTGCTAATCTCTTAGAAAACATCATTTGTAGTATGTAGTTAACAGATGTAAGTGGTTGCGTAACCAGGGCAAGATGGCTTTCTGATGGCCTTTCAAGAAAATGTCATTTATGGTGTAGAATTGATCTTTATGCAATTTGTGTTTTCTTTAGAGTGTTTTGATTGATCAGACTAATATAAATGTGAGCTGTGTAATTAAAGGAGAACTCAAGCCTAACTAAAGAAGTAGTTAGAAATAATGTACATGATGTTTTGTGCTTGTGTACCAGCCCAAGGCAACCACAGCCCTTTAGCAGTAAAGATCTGTGTCTCCAAAGATGCCCCAGTAGCTCCCCATCTTCTTTTCTGCTGATTCACTGATTCACATGCTCTGTGCTGCTGTCACTTACTGAGCTTAGGGAGCCACTCACAATATACAGTACACATAGAATAGAAATGTCACAATATAAGGCTGATTAGTAATTAATACACATAATTACTACATGGCAGCACAGAAACCAGTGCAATTAGCATCAGAATTGAATAATCAGCAAACCTGTAGCATCATCTTATATTACAGCCAGGGAAGCTCATTTTCTGCTGGATAATTTGAAGTTTGAAGTCCTGGATCATTGCTGCTGTTGAGAAGCTGAAACAATAAATTTAGTATATAAAATATGGCAATTTTAGCCATATTAATTTTTAGGGTTTAGTTCTACTTTAAATGTAGCTAGATAAACTTTTATGTTATATTAATGATCTATTTTCCTCAGAATAGTATTGCCATGGGCTTCTAACGACATACCTCCCAACATTTTGGAAGTAAAAAGAGGGACAACATTTTTTTACCATGTAGTGTGGCACATTTTTTTGGATCACACCTATTTTTGTGGCCACACCCCCTAATTACCATGTTCACTTGACTAAATTTGGCAGGTTAGAAAATGTAGAAAATATTTCTCCTTAGCTAAACTTTTGAAATTACTTATTTTCTTATCTCAAAATTGTTACAAAGCATCTTAGTTGCACCTGTTAGCTGTTCTGGGCTCTCTGCCAAAAGCCAATTAAGTTCAAAACTTTGTTTTTCTGGCTGTTCAGTGCAGAGAAAAGAGGGACTTTCCAGTGCAAATGAGGGACTGCGGGTTGAGCTGTCAAAAGAGGGACTGTCCCTCCAAAAAAGGGACAGTTGGGAGGTATGTAACGATTATGGTACACTGTATGTGGTTCCTTAGATAAGATAAGGCAGAATAGACAAATAGCATAAGGGGAAATAAAATGTCTGCAGGAAAAGTGGGCAGCTGTGCATTGGGGAAGTGATTCTAAAAGCCATGACCTTGATTTATTCATTGTCTTTTTAACAAGCAATGAGCTCGGCTCAACTCCACGGGGCAGATTCACTAAAGGGCGAATTGTCCACAGCGACCTCTTCCTCACACTTCCAGCCACTTTGCCAGGTGAAAATTCGTTACCACTAATGCTAATTCACTAAAATGCAAAGTTGTGTCCTGGGTGCCGAACACTGGCGACTTTTCTTCAGCACTGCGAGCGTTTCAAATAGAAATTCCGCTAACGATCACTTCCTCCTACAGAAACTTTGTTAGTCCTCTTACACTTAGGTCATAATTCATCGTTTTCGGAGCAAAAATAAAACTATGAATTTTTCAAGATTTATTAAAGTCCGATGGTCTAAAAACTCTGAATCCGAAACCCCCGGCATCTAAAAGCTCTCGAGGTCCTGTATAAGTCAATGGGGAAGGTCCCAGTGTCTGGGTTTCAGAGCAGAAAACTATGAAAACTCCAAAAAATTATAGTTTTTGCGTAAAACTCTATTCTCCATTTGCGAATTCGGAGTTGCTCAAAGTTTGATATTAGAAATACTGAGATAAATTTGGACCTTGACAAATAACCCCCCAAATGTTTTCCACCTTGTGTTGCTGACATTTATAGCTAAGTTATAGGACTTGGCCAACATTTGATGCCTGGGGTTAAATATCAATATAAGTAATGCATTTACACTCTGATAACATGTAAAGGCCATTGGGCTTTAATTGCTCCAGGGCTGTTAGAACAACATTATTTATTGCATGAGATTTTTGGACATGGGCAAATTCTTTCCCCATGTTCTATATACACAGTATTCCCCATTGATTCTCTTAGTAGCATTAAGCCTTTAAACCAGAGCTTTTTGGCACGCAGAAATCGCGCATTATCCGTAAAACACTGCAACTCTTACTATGTTTGAAAGTGGAAATAAATCGTCACATACAAAATATCCAGAAATACATCAACAAGAACATTAATATGTATAACTAACCTTTCTGAGCTAAGTCGTAGATGATTAGAAGAGTTAGTGCTAAAATTAGTATTCCTAAATACTTTACATGATTTGTTTTACCATTACAAAGAGAATGGTGTTCATTAAATAAGGGCTTTATAATTTATGATTCTAAACACTCTTCTGGATATTATTTTCTGTCAGACAGAGGAGAAGTCAGTTGGGTACAGGCTTCATAATGCATTTAAAAACTTAAAAGTGTGATTACTTGAACGTGACAAGTACAGTAAGTGCCTACAGCGAGCCACAGCCTATGCACTGCAATTGAGATAAAGTAAAAAAAAAAACATTTTACATCCCCTGATTTTAAGTTTTCCCTCATTTTACATTGTTGTTTTGTGGTCCCACCTATATATTGTGCATAATACATTTCCCTCATTTTACATTTTCCTAAATCTTACACCATTTTTTTCTGGCCCCCTGAAAAATGTAAAATGGGGGTTCCACTGTATGTACATTTTCTATCAGAAGGTTCCGGTTCCATTGAGGATGATACAGTCAGCCTTTTGTCTAAGGCACATTACTTCTATATTAATTATGTATTATGTTACACATGGCTCTGGGTTGCATAGTAGAGTAGAGATGGCACAGTAAAGACCCTTGTTCTTGGGCCTCACATTTAACTTGCAAAAATCCATTCTATAGTCAAGTTACCACCTGCTTGAGACAGTCAAGGACAGGGGACGTATTGTATAAAGTAAGTCTTTCAAACTAGATTCAACTATACACACATGCAGATAATATTATTTGTCCATTATTAGCTCCTGCATACCCTCACACACCAAGATGGAGACTCCTTCAGACTCGCAGATCATTTGTATCTCAGCCCACAACTCAGTCAGGGAGAAAGAATTTTAAAGCTCCCCAAAACTGCTGAATGTCGTAGCGGAGGGATCCCCTTCTCTTGCACTATCCGGCAGAATTGCCCATATATTACTCTCCATTACTTGCACACATTTTATAGCCTTTATAGCATTGATCCCAAACCAGTGGCTCGTGAGTAACATGTTGCTCACTAACAACTTGGATGTTGCTCCCAGTGACCTGAAACAGGTGCTTATACTTTGGAGGCAAGTGAAAAATAGAACCTCCTGTAGTCTCCCAGTCCTCATAGGGACTACCAAATGGCCACTCAGAGCTATTTTGCATCACCCAGATACTTTTTTTCATGCTTGTGTTGCTATACAACTCTTTTTACATCCCAATGTACCTCTCTAGTAAAAAAAAAAAAAAGGTTGGGGACCCCTGCCCTAGGGCATTGCTTGGTTAGCCTCAAATGCAGTATTGCCAAAGAGGCCTGAATTGAAAAGTATTTAGAGAAGAGAGGAGCCTCTGCGACCAACCCCTCAAGCTGCCAAGTAGCCACGGTACTAGCATTAAGCAACAATGTTTAATTACTCTTTTTGTAGCAGATTGGCAAATTAATGAAAACACATTTTAATTTGTGATCCCTACACTGAGCAGGTTCACCCTTGAAGGAGAAGGAAAGGTGAAAACGAAGTTAGCCTTATCAGAAAGGTCCATCTAAATATACCAGTAAACCCCCAAAGTAATGCTGCTCTGAGTCCCCTGTCAAAAGAAACAGCACATTTCTTTCCTTCTATTGTGTACTCATGGGCTTCTGTATCAGACTAACTGTTTTCAGCTTAAACCTCCAGGGCTAGGGCTTGAGCATGCTCAGTTTGTTCCTCTCTCCCTCCCTCCCTGCTGTAATCTGAGCCCAGAGCTATGAGTGAGCAGGTAGAGACTCAGGCAGGAAGTGATGTCACACCATGTTAATACTGCAGCTCCTATCCTAAACAAACAGAGAGTTTCTAGAGCTTTTTACTCAGGTATGGTAAAACATTCTACAGAATAAATATAGCATTCTAGCTTGCACTATTGCAGCTAATCTACTGGCAATAAAATGCCTCCGTAGCGTTCCTTCTCCTTTGATGATATTTTTAGATATGCATGAAATGACTTGCTAGTAGTTGAAAAAAAGTCTAATATTATTGCATTGACACTTGCAGGCTTCTTTACTAATGGTGTGCATACTGTATACAGGACAACATTCCATGTTTTCCCAGAATTATGACATATTTTTGTATGTTCAATGCAAAATGGCTCCCAGTTGTTGCTCCTGCAAAAAAATTCCCATCATGAGGACAGACCTTAGACAAATACTACTGTAATACATAGTATTTACTATAAATGATGCGATTATTACTCCTGATATTTTTATTTACAAATATCCCCAACAGTTTGTGCAGTTATTTGTTTTTCTTCTTGTTGGTCACTGTTGCTTTTTTACCATTTTTGCCACAGGCTGAAAAAATTGTCTCCGAAAGTAAAAACTACACTGCCAGAAAAAAATACCTTGAACGAGTATATAGTTCAGTCAATGTCAAATCTAATTAGAAAACCCGGCCTAAGCCAAGAAAAGGAGACAGGTACTGGGAGACGAGGTGTAATAACTGGGTGACACTTTCACTTCAGCAGCTCCGGCTCTTCCAATTCCACCTTTGCTCCTTGGAGTCTATTACTGTATATGTTTGTGTGGCACAGAATAAGCAAATTCGAAAAAATTCAGCCGGCTAAATTGTATTCAAATATTGTTTTATTTAGAACAGGAAGAAATACATTTTCAAGATCCCTGAAGTGTTCACTGGTTCAAGAGGTTACACAATAACCAATTCACAGGCTTTTACTTGAGTTTAAAGGGTTTAACTGTATTTCTGTATATTGTAAGGATCTTGTACAAAAACTGTCATTTATTATAGGTCCAGTTACGATAGTGCAAAACTAGGAAAACTAGTTATTCTACAGGTTTCAGACAGAGTGATGGGGAAACAGCAGGAATGACTGATAGACATGGCAAATGACATTCACTTAAAGGGGAACTGCAACTTTAGATAATACAGTATGTCAAAACAAATGTGTCAAAATGTACTGTTTTTTTATGAACTAGAGGCAAGAATGAGCAATTTATTAAAAAGACATTTGGGTTTGATTGTTTTGACTCAATTCACGAAAAACGTTATGGGAACCCAGGAATTAACGACACATTCAGCATAATGAGTAATAGCAATACTCACACTTGCATACGATTTATCAGAGCTACACTGGAGCGGTGTTGGTGCAAAAATGAAAGTGCACGGAGAGTGTTTACCAGCAAGTCTTATTATTGAATGGCATCAATATGTGCAACATTTGCATCTATATTTGTGCAATCAAACATGCATCTGCCATTGCCAATGAGCCCTTTCAACATTCTGAGATAATTGGCAGTGATCAGCTTTTAAATGTCAGATTTCTATGGTTCTGCTTTGGAAACTGATATCTGTCTGCTTCAAGGCTCACTAACCACAGCAAGCAGAAGAATAAGCATTTAATAAGCAATGACCCTAGAAAACAGCATCTTAATTAAATCAAACATACTTTAAAATAAGATTTTTTTTTTTTAAAACAATGAAGCACAACTGAAAAAACTTAAATCTTATTTAAAATTTTAAAATCTTATTTTAAAAATGGACCAATTATTGGAGACTTGGTCTGGGAAAGTTGTATGCAACCCCTCCATCTCACAGAGAATGGTAGAGCTTGGGGGAGAAATACTAATTTTTTATTTATTATTATTTATTAAAGTCCAAATGCCAAAAACTCTAAAGAATTTGAGTTTTTTTACTATAAAATCTGAATTTTTGTGGGAAAAAACTCAAATTTTTTGGGATTTATTAAAGGCCAATGCTGCAAAAAGTCAAAATCTGAAAATCTGGCATCTCAGACCTGCCGAGGTAGTATACAGTATAAGTCAATGGGAGAGGTCCCTATCATATTTCAAAGTTTCTGTGGTCTGTGCTGGAATTAGCACAAAAATCGCACTATTTTAGGCTTTTTGGGCAAAAATCAGAAGAATGTGGACTTCCTGGGAAAAACCCGAAAATGATTCGGATTTTTGCTCAATTTTATCATTTGTCTCCGATCCAATTAAATTGTGCCTTTTTAATAATAAATAAGGTCCAATCATGAATTTCAATCATGAATTTTGTCTGACTTATTTATTTACTCAAAATCAGATTTTGATAAATAAGGCCCTTATTGGAGCAAAGGTTTCTGTAGTCAGATTTAAAATCCAGTGCAAGGTGCAGAGTGTATGTGAGTGGCACAAATGCTCGGGGCCTTTAATTGGGACCCCACATAGCGTTCCCTATTTTACTCCACTGCATGTGCCAAGGCAGATGACAATGCAAGAAACAAGCCTTTTTTGTACCCATTCATAGAACTTCTTTATTATTTCAAAACTGTATGTGCCCTGATATATTCTACTGCATTGTCCAGATCAGGTTAGTACACAAGTAGGTTGAGAATGAACGAAATTAAATAACCTTTAATATTGGCCCAGTTAAAGTCTATCCCAGGAGTGTGTTTTCTCAAATAATAGACAGGCTTTGACCTTAGAGAGAGAGAGTCTCATTGTAAAAAAATACATAGAAAAAAATGTGCATGACACTTAATATATTTCTCCTCTCTGGAGCTTAAAGAGCCATTTAATAATCAAGGAATATGTAGAAAAAAAAATAAAGCAATATATGTATAAAACATCTCTTTTTCAATCGCTGCAGACCACTTGGCTAAAAATGCTTTAACTTTTGGCAACACTTTATAAAACACAAGGACAAGTCAATGTCTCAATTTATAGCTGCAGTAAAGGAAGAGAAAGAGTGAGGAAAGGTTCCCGGCTGTCTTTGGTAACTTTTAGATGGCGAACTAGGGTGTCAAAGTTTTTTTTAAAGAGACAGTACTTCGACTATCGAATGTTGGAATAGTCTAACGATTTTTACTTTGAATCCTTCGATTCGAAGTCAAAGTCGTAGTCGAAGGTCGAAGTAGCCCATTCGATGGTCACTTTGAAATTCAAAGTTTTTTACCTTCGAATCCTTCACTCGAAGTTAGTGAATCGGCCCCTAAAAGAA
The DNA here is from genome assembly GCA_038501925.1 of Xenopus petersii. NCBI lineage: Eukaryota > Metazoa > Chordata > Amphibia > Anura > Pipidae > Xenopus > Xenopus petersii. The sequence goes on along the minus strand of CM076681.1, from coordinate 146,821,086 downwards.
TTGTTTCAAGACAAGCTTTCAAGACAATAACCAAAAGATCTTTTAAAAATCTTAACATATATGACCAACCTTTAGGGTCAGGGCACACTGGCAAATTCGGGGAGATTAGTCGCCAAAGATCTTGCGTAATCCATACATAGGCAGGATGGGAGATGTCTGCAAGTCTCCAATGATTTGATGTTTTAGCACGTCAGGTACTATAAGAATCTTGAAATAATGTTCATGCCTTTCTATTAAATGTAAAGAAAATGACAAGAATGTTACCTTAAAGCTAAAACAAAGCACAAGACTTCTAAGTAATGTATAATCCGCTAAATGCGCATCACAAACACCATTAGGATCCTAAGCACAGTCCTATCCCTTTCATCCTTATCATAAACAAGCAGAAATTCCTTAGCTCCGCTGACTAATCACAAATAATTTACTTTCTCAAATGTCAAATTCATCTTTTTGCCAGAAAACATTCAGCAGAACGGCACAGAAAATGCTACAACGAATTTTGGGATCTAGTGAATAGGCCTTAGCATGTGACACAGCAGTCTCTCCTTTAATTGCTGTAGGACATGGTCATCTCATTCTCTGCTTCAAGGAAACGTAAATGGTACATAGAGGAGATCTCCAGGATGCCGACCTCAAGCAATACTGCCATTTGCTTAAAAGAAGAAAAAACAGTTCATACAGGAATCATATAAGGACTCAAAGCATTAAGAAAACATAACCAAGATCCAATGGTAGAACCTGGTAAGTCTCATTAGATGTCACGCCATCCTACATTCCTACATTGTGACAATAATATTTTACTTACAGTAGTTCCACAATTAGTGAATGGCAAACTATCAGACATCTATCTTAAAATAAGAAAAAAGTATCCAAGTGTCACTGTTCACCCTCCTCTGCCGGTCGAAATCCGTTCTCCTTCGGAAAGTCAATAAAATTCTGAATAAAAAAACCAGCGCTAAAAGCTTTGAGGGGAAAAAGCAAAAGATGGTAATATATAGTGTAGTATTTTCCTTTTACGTATAGGCACCCTTTGTGTCACAGATTTCTTTACGGGTTTCGCTCCTATATAGGTGGGGTCAAATCACCCTATATGCCTTCACCACTTTCAATTATTTCACCTTTCGTGTTTATAAGTTTTATACTTACAAACGTTTAAAGTAGTTGTTTGCATTAAGGTATTGCAGCTCTTCAATCGTAGCACACTTCGCATCAATTCTACGGAAACAGGCTTAACATCGTATAAAACCGTTTTTAATTTAAATAGATACAGGTTAAAATTACACTCACATTAGATTTTCTTTAAAATAAGCGTGTCACTCATCCACAGGTTTTCCCCAGTCTTTAGAAGATGTTGCGCTGTATAAAATGATCTTTAAAAATTGCCGGCATAAAACAGCGTGTCTTACTGGGCCCCTCTGGATGACGTCACCACAAGCCGACGCGTTTCGTCTTAGAAGACTTTCTCAAGGCTACGGACATCTATCACTGTTCAGTTACAATTTCAAGGAGGGTTATAAAGGCTTAATTACAATGGGATTACTTATTCATCTAAATACCACCCTCATAGTAAGGAGATGTTCACATATTTACATAGGGTTGGTGCTTCAGGACACAGAAACACAATTAACAAATAACCCACTAGACATAAAACAAAACTGAAAGGGATACTGTCATGGGGAAAAAAAAAATTCAAAATGAATGAGTTAATAGTGCTGCTCCAGCAGAATTCCATTTCTCAAAAGAACAAACAGATTTTTTTTATATTCAATTTTGAAATCTGACATGGGGCTAGACATGTCAATTTCCCAGCTGCCCCAAGTCATGTGACTTGTGCTCTGATAAACTTCAGTAACGCTTTACTGCTGTACTGCAAGTTGGACTGATATCACCCCCTCCCTTTTCCCCCCAGCAGCCTAACAACAGAACAATGGGAAGGTAACCAGATAGCAGCTCCCTGGTAGATCTAAGAACAGCACTCAATAGTAAAATCCAGGTCCCACTGAGACACATTCAGTTACACTGAGAAGGAAAAACAGCAGCCTGCCAGAAAGCATTTCTCTCCTAAAGTGCAGGCACAAGTTACATGACCAGGGGCAGCTGGGAAATCGACAAAATGTCTAGCCCCATGTCAGATTTCAAAATTGAATATAAAAAAAATTGGTTTTCTCTTTTGTGAAATGGATTTCAGTGCAGAATTCTGCTGGAGCAGCACTATTAACTGATGTGTTTAAAAAAAAAAAAAAACATGTTTTCCCATGACAGGATCCCTTTAATAACAACTTCTCCCTTGCATTTGAGATATACACTAAAGCAACCATTAATTATAGCACCCATAAAAAGGGCATGTCTAATTGGTCAAGTAAACCAAAATTGACCACTACTCAGCTTAGTAAGGCATATGCCAAACAGTCAAAGAGCCTTTCAGCAGTATATTTCCAGGATGTGGCCCTCAGACTTCTCCACAGTTCTTACACCACACCAAAAATAGCATATAGAAAACAGTACCAAATAATCCAAAATAGAACCAGCTGGGTGCTACCTTGGATACCCTTTGTTACCCTTTGGACGATAGATACATTGTTTTATGAGACCTGGAAAATGTTCTGAATAAATACACAACAATATAAGTTTGGGAATACAACAATAACTATATATGATGCAAGACAAAGAAGTCAAAGATTTATCTTTTAAAGATACCTAAATTATTAGCACCTTTTCAATACACAAACCCGTGGTGGGCATAAAACTCACCATGAGGGAAACTACCTGCCAGCACAGCGTAACTACAGAGGAGCAGACCCTGCAGTTGCAGGGGGGCCCAGGAGTATAGAGGACCCAGTAAGGCCCTAATTATTGAGCAACATCAAAATATCTTTGAAAATAGGTCAACTTACCCTAAATTGAATTTGCTGTGGGTACAAGTAACATCTAGTTATGTCACTGCCTGTCAGTCAATGATTAATTCATGAACACAAATGATCCCAACTTCCCTTTTTATAAAAATCTTTCATACAAAAGAAAACAACCAACACCCCTGTATATGCCCCATGGACAAATCTACTCACTAGATGAGCTGTCAATCAATCCAGTGGATACCTTCACACCCAATCCATCCATCCATCTTTCTTTTTCATCATCATCATCATCATTTATTTATATAGCGCTGTCAAGATATGCAGTGCTCTTTTTCTTTCTTTCTTTCTTTCTTTCTTTCTTTCTTTCTTTCTTTCTTTCTTTCTTTCTTTCTTTCTTTCTTTCTTTCTTTCTTTCCTTCCTTCTATCTTTATTTTCTCCTTTTCTTTCCAATGTTTCTTTTTTTCCCAGTTTCTTTACATTTGACATTTAATATGGACAACAGGTATGAAGAATAGAAAATGTACCCGCACAGTGTGTCAAGTTTATTATTTCAAAGATCTATTTGTCATAGCAACTTTTCACGCTCACTGTCAATATTTTTTCACTGCTAATGGATTAGCTAATAGCAAATCAGGTTGTAGATCATGTCGTCAAAGTAGGGCCATTACAAAGCAAAAGAATGGAGTATACATTCCCCCTGCCCAGAAGATATCATCAGGTGCAGCCTTGAATATCTCCTCTTCTACCATTAAGGCTAACACTATTTACTCTTTAAAGTTGTTATGAAAGAAAAACAAATGATAGGTCACAAAAAGGAAAATCCAACCAGACAGAAAAAAGCATAAAATGTGTGGGGTCTGAGCTGTCACTGTTTCCACTGGAGCCACAAAGTTCTCTGTTCTGACAGCAGGGGAAAGTTACTTGGAAATTATTATCTAATAAACAAAGTGGAAATGCAGCACATTAAGCCTCCATTATGTTGGCTAACAAAATAAATATCCAACTCTTGGTATTGAAGGAATAAAAGAAAAAGCAAATGTCAGAGATTCAGAAATAATTTGCCGTTGGCACTAAAATGGACCTACATTGAGAGATTCAGAATTATAAATTACCAAGAGTTCAGAGACTGTAAGTGGTACAAATAACCATGAAGACTAGCCATGTATACTTCAGTTATTGTAATACAGGTATTTGATCCCTTATCCGGAAACACGATATCCAGAAAGCTCCAAATTACGGAATGGCTGTCTCCCATAGTCTCCATCCAAATAATCCAAATTTTTTAAAATTATTTCATTTTTCTCTGTAATAATAAAACCGTAGCTTGTACTTGATCCCAACTAAGATTTAATTAATCCTTATAGGAAGCAAAACCAGCCTATTGGCTTTATTTAATATTTAAATGAATTTATAGTAGACTTAAGGCATGAAGACCCAAATAATGGAAAGATCCGTTATCCAGAAACCCCCAGGTCCCTAGCATTATGGATAACAGGTCCCATACCCACTATTGTTTATTTAATTTAATGAAACAGAAAGAGCCATAAGGTAAAGGAGTGATTTTCCCTACTACAGGAAAAGCAACAGGTAGTACAGTGGAGTCTAGTTCTAGTTCATACTATAGCTGCTGTAGAATGTACTGCTGAAGGCATATCTTGTCTTTTCTAAATAATGGAGGACATTAAAATGTATCTGAACAAACAATAACTCATATTTTTTCATATAATATTTGTTATTTCAGGTAACTAAATTAAGAGACTTTTTTATGGCAAACAGTTTTGCAAAATCAGCTATCTCCCCTTAAACTCCCTTAAAGAGCAATGGTCCAGGGGATTGTTTGGATTGCTTTCATAAAATGACACTACCTGCTGTATATCATCTTCCCACTGGAATAAATGGAAACATCACAGGTAGTTCATAATTTAAGTTTATCATCAACTATATTGGTTCATTCAGTGGCACAACTAGGTGTTACTGGGCCCCACAGCAAATTAATGATAGGGCTACAAACACAGGTCTGCTATCAGGGGGACACAGGGGGGCACTACTGTACCGGGCTGGTGCTGTAAGGGGGCCCAACCGCAGTGCACCTCCTGGATTCTACAGGCCCCCCTTGAGTCACTGAAAGCCGCCAAACTCCACGTAAAGAGCCGAACTCCATTGAAAGCCACCGATTGGAGCCAAAAACTGACGATTGGAGATGAAAACTGCCTGATGAAATACATGTCTGTCCGAAACATGTTGTGTTAGAATAAAGTACACTGAATCTAATTTGGCTCTGCAGAGTGAACTTTGCTTTTACCTTGGATATTGTGTGGCTTGGACAGTGCCACTGACTCTTTCGGATAGAGCCTTGATGACTTTGGAGTGAGGGACCACCTGACAATATATAGAATTACTTGAGATGAAAACTGCCAACTGGATCTAAAAGCTGCCGACTGGCCCTGAAAGTTGCCAATTGGACCAGAAAGCCACCAAATGAATCCGAAGAAGAGGAGAAGCTGCCGAAAGTTGGCGAATAGACCCAAAGAAGAGGAGAATGAAGAAGACCTTTAAAGGTATGTGCCACTGAAAACCAATTGTCTTTATTTTTATTTACTTATTTAATTTACACCCTGGCCACCAATGGTCTTTTTTTACTTTTATGGGAGACCCTAGCCTCTAATTTTTTTTTTTAATTATAGGTGGACCCTGAACACCAATTAGTTTTTTTACTTGTAGGGGGGCCCTGCCCACCAATGATTTTTTAAAAAACTTTTATGGGGTTCCCTGGCACCAAGGGGTTTTTTAGGGGGGCCATGACCACATGGCCAAGGATAATCAGTGTATTGACGGCTACTACCATTAGCCCTTATTTGCAGCACTGGGCAATAATTTTGTAACTTTTGGCACCCTAAATCTAGAACCGATGCCAAGCACCCTGGCCTCGGCTTGTGCTTCTGCCTGTAGCAGCAGCCTTTGGCCCTCGGGAGGAGCCCTCAGCTACTCAGATGCCGCCAGGTCTTAAAACAAGAGGTGCAAGGTGAGGGGTTCTAGACAAGCAGAGGAGCACAACTGTAAACAAGAGTCTTTTGGGCTGAAGGTCACAGTACAAGGCGTTAGACGGATTCGAAGTCAGAACAGGCCTGGTCGAGGCAGGCAGAGATCAAACGTAATCAGGCAGGCAAGGGTCAAACCAGTTAGTCAATCAAAGGGTTAAGCAGGATCAGAGTCGGATATCAGGAAAGGATTCAGAAGTCAGGATTGTCAAAAAGCCAGGCAGGGTCGCAACAGGTTTTCAAAAATGGATCTGGAAACAGGAATCAAATAGCACAAGGCTCAGGAGCACCAGGAAACAAGACCCTCATGGGCACTGACAAATACAATCTGCCACTTTAAATATGTTAAAAATTTCGCGCCACTGCACCCCAGCGTGAGTGCGCCTACAAACCCGAAAGAAGCGTGCCGCGTGCGCCTTAGGAAACTCGAGCTGAGGAAGTTTGATGATGCGGCGGGCGTCCCCGCCGACCCCCTTGAACCACTGTGCCACCAGGGAGGTGAGACCTCACAAATTTCCTTCTTTGTGAGGTTTCTTGGGTGGAAATATTAAGATCAAATCAGTGAAGGTGAAGTGCAGCACAATCCAGGCTTTAATTACTAGGACACCCCCCCCCCCCCCCCGCCTCAGGTGCAGACATCAAATGCAAATCTCCAAGGTTTATTAGGAAAAAGCCAAAAAGCAGATCTTGCTGCAAAAGTGTTTATTTCCACGACATGTTTCATGCTAGGATGTGATGAAGGGCTGTTAGCCCGAAACATGTCATGGAAACACTTTTCCAGGGAAATATTGATTTGCTGAAAATATGGAAACCATTGCCCTGAACCCCCCACATATTCTTCAGGGGCCACTATCTGATCAAGGGGATGGGAGGTGACTGTGTATGGCTCCCTCCATTCCTCTACACTACATATAATTATCTCTGTCCAATTAATCTCTGACCTTAAGTGGCACTTAGCAAAATCTATTGTGGAAAGTAATACAGGTTGGGAAGAGAACAGGGTAGATGCAATAATGAGAAGCTGTCCTGTATTACACACACACAAGTCTGGCACGTTTGGATGACTTAGATGAAATACAGATTTGGCCAGGAGTGCAAACAGGCTCCAAATGATAGTTTATAAGTACAAGATATTTTTGGACATTGTCCCTTTGTGGATAAGATCTCGCTTTCTTAGTAAAAAAAAATGTAGTTTAAATTAGAAAGAAATATATTTTGTAATGCAATATTATTGATTAGACAGTTGTTTGCATTGTACATTTTAAATGCACATAGCCCACATTTGTATCATTATGTACTATACATATAAAGGGTAGTGATGGGCGAATTTATTCGCCAGGCGCAAATTCGCGGCGAATTTGCGCGATTCGCCGTCAGCAAATAAATTCGCAAAACGCCCGCAAAAATTCGCGGAAAAAATTCGCCGGCGTCAAAAAAAACGGGCGCCGGCGTCGGAAAAACGGGCGCCGGCATCAAAAACGGTCGGCGGCGTCAAAAAACGAGACGCCGGCGCGGTTTTGCGAATTTTTCGCCGTTTCGCGAATTTCGCAAATTTTTCAGCGAAACGAAACTGCACAAATTCGCCCATCACTAATAAAGGGCACAGAACACAGAACACATGGGAACTCTTTTGTAGCTTATATCATTTTTTAAGTTAACTTTGCTATACCTAATATTCACTAGTTACAGTAAGTTAGGTGGCATGCTCCGTTTGAAAGTGTTAAGAGTCTTTGGGGTATATTTATCAAAGAGTGAAGTTAGAGATCACCACAGTCCACTAGAGTGAAATTCCAACTCTCTCCATTCATTTCTATGGGATTTTGAAAGGCATTTCTATGAAAGGATGAACTTTCCCTTTCACCCATTGATAAATACTCTTTTAAAAAATCCTATAGAAATGAATGGAGAGAGGCGGAAGAAGCCCAGTTTTTCAGCATCCAAAATGTGCTGAAAAAGTCTACCACGGCTTATACGCAGGTCAGCGGTACCCGACCCGAGTAGCTGAGATTGCAGTCACTTTTAATCATTCCTATACCAACAGTTCACTTGGGGAGAGACTGCAATATCCCACAATGCACTCTGTTGGTTATATGAAAGAATAACAGTGCGCCCTCTGTTGGTTATATGAAAGAATAACAGAGACTGCAATATCACACAGCGCCATCTGTTGGTTGCATGAAAGAATAACAGAGACTGCAATATCACACAGCACCATCTGTTGGTTGTATGAAAGAATAACAGGGACTGCAATATCACACAGCGCCCTCTGTTGGTTATATGAAAGATTAACAGTGACTGCAATATCACACAGCGCCATCTGTTGGTTATATGAAAGAATAACAGTGACTGCAATATCACACAGCACCCTCTGTTGGTTATATGAAGGATTAACAGTGATGGCAATATCAAACAGCACCCTCTGCACATGGTAGTGGGACAGTGGGACAATGCACACAGTAATCCGTTTGGCAATTCTCTGTCACCATCAACTTTGCAAAGAAGTCCGGTTGATCGCTGGGGGGGTCGCTTTGGCAGAATGTGCGCTGCTGGGAGACAGGGCTGTAGTTGTGTCTAGGCTTATACGCGAGTCAATAAGTTTTCCCAGTTTTTGTAGGTAAAATTAGGTACCTCGGCTTATACACGGGTCGGCTTATACACGAGTATATACGGTACCCCATTGTCTGTATTATTATAGCAAATGGATCTTCCCCTTCTTGCAGCCTGATTTACATTCCTTTTAGACAATCTGGTTTTTATGGCATGTGCAAAATGTTCTAAACTATGTCATTACTTGCGCAGTTCAAAATGTGCTTATCTGCGGAAGAAAGAGGTCTGTTCTTGTCAGCGCTCTATTATTCCCAGCACTGGCTAATCACAATAAACTTGGAAATATGATGAAGAAAAATGCAGTCCTTCCAGTTCCTTACATTTAAATGGGGATAAGATTTTCATCTACATGACAAAATATACCCAAATTTACTTTATCTTGCACAGAAAATACCTTGTCTTCACATTTGCAGTTATACAGGTCAGCATGAGCGTTTATATTGTTTGCCTTGCACGAGGCATTCTCTTTAGAGGCCAATGGATCAACACTATCTAGTTATGACACTAAATGTGAATTCTATAGGAGCCCCATTTTTATGCATAAAAGTAGATATTCATAATGGATTGTGTTATGCAAAGAATAATCTTCCTTTAAAAAAGTACATTTAAAGATAATTACAGCATCTTCTAAGGAATTTCACTCCCTTTCATTCTTCCTCGATAGGGATGGGCGAATTTTTTTGCATTTTTCACTGCGGAAATGACGCCCATAGACTTGTATGGCGTCATGCGTCAATTTTTTTTTTTGACGCCCATAGACTTTAATGGGCATCGACGACAATTCGCTGGCGGCGAATTATATCCGAGACTAAACGGGTCAAATTCGCCCATCCCTATTCCTCAAGCACCGCCGTGTACATGTAAAGGGGTGACCATGGCAGCTACACATTTACTTTATTGCAGAAAGCAGACATGACAAACATACAATAGATACAATAAACCAAACAAAGACTTTTATTGTAACAGACTTCCACATAACTATAAGGGTACTGCCTTTAAGGACTCGAGTACTGTAACAGTGCACAAACGTTTCCCAGCTGCCCTCACTTTCATTTCCCATAGGTTCTAGTTAACTTAGACCTATTCACTGCTGTCCATAAATAATCACCTCCAGAGTCCTACCCCTACTCTAAACTTCTCTTTCAGGTCATAACTGCCCAAGCTGACTGACCTAGTTGCCTCTCATGTTTGAGGCAAGCTCTGCTGATGTGACTAGCCTCTTACTAGCACCTAACAGGGAACAGCATTCCCACAATGGCCTGCTTCAAAGGTCTGTATTGCCATCAGATATTTTCTTAGGCCACAAAGTAGGTCCTTCCATCCCAAATTCCTCATAGAAGTTATCTAGGCCTTGGAACTCCCAGTTCTAGAAAGCTCTAGGAAAATCCCCTCAAGGCCAACATTTGTCTGCTGGACAATATAAATATTACGTTAACTATTTCCATACTAAGATTTTAGCTCATTACATTCTTTACATCCTTTATATATTTGGATCTGTACTTTTTCCTCCTAGCTGGTGCCAGTGTTGTGATGACCAGTGTACATGAGTTATTACTGACAAATGACATTTTTTAATGGGTCACTTTGTGTAATTCAAGGTTAGGACACCTGCAGAGCTTCACCAGAAGTAACATAGTAACATAGTAACATAGTAAGTAAGGTTGAAAAAAGACACATGTCCATCGAGTTCAACCTTTTTTTTTTTTTTTTATTAACTACCTATCTGCCAGTTGATCCAGAGGAAGGCAAAAAAAACCCATCTGAAGCCTCTCCAATTTGCCTTAGAGGGGGAAAAATTCCTTCCTGACTCCAAAATGGCAATCGGACCAGTCCCTGGATCAACTTGTACTATGAGCTATTTCCCATAACCCTGTATTCCCTTACTTGCTAAAAAGCCATCCAACCCCTTCTTATACCTATCTAATGTATCAGCCTGTACAACTGATTCACTTCCCAGCTCTCCCTGTAACACCCCTTTCCCTCCTCTAATCTCATTGGCTCCCTCCTGTCTGCTGGGAGGAGCTACTGGTGAATAAAGCATCCGACCCTTCCTTGTACCTATCTAATGTATCAGCCTGTACCACTGATTCACTTCCCAGCTCTCCCTGTAACACCCCTTTCCCTCCTCTAATCTCATTGGCTCCCTCCTGTCTGCTGGGAGGAGCTACTGGTGAATAAAGCATCCGACCCTTCTTTGTACCTATCTAATGTATCAGCCTGTACCACTGATTCACTTCCCAGCTCTCCCTGTAACACCCCTTTCCCTCCTCTAATCTCATTGGCTCCCTCCTGTCTGCTGGGAGGAGCTACTAGTGAATAAAGCATCCGACCCTTCCTTGTACCTATCTAATGTATCAGCCTGTACAACTGATTCACTTCCCAGCTCTCCCTGTAACACCCCTTTCCCTCCTCTAATCTCATTGGCTCCCTCCTGTCTGCTGGGAGGAGCTACTGGTGAATAAAGCATCCGACCCTTCTTTGTACCTATCTAATGTATCAGCCTGTACCACTGATTCACTTCCCAGCTCTCCCTGTAACACCCCTTTCCCTCCTCTAATCTCATTGGCTCCCTCCTGTCTGCTGGGAGGAGCTACTGGTGAATAAAGCATCCGACCCTTCCTTGTACCTATCTAATGTATCAGCCTGTACCACTGATTCACTTCCCAGCTCTCCCTGTAACACCCCTTTCCCTCCTCTAATCTCATTGGCTCCCTCCTGTCTGCTGGGAGGAGCTACTGGTGAATAAAGCATCCGACCCTTCCTTGTACCTATCTAATGTATCAGCCTGTACCACTGATTCATTTCCCAGCTCTCCCTGTAACACCCCTTTCCCTCCTCTAATCTCATTGGCTCCCTCCTGTCTGCTGGGAGGAGCTACTGGTGAATAAAGCATCCGACCCTTCCTTGTACCTATCTAATGTATCAGCCTGTACAACTGATTCACTTCCCAGCTCTCCCTGTAACACCCCTTTCCCTCCTCTAATCTCATTGGCTCCCTCCTGTCTGCTGGGAGGAGCTACTGGTGAATTGTACCTTGTACGTATCTAATGTATCAGCCTGTACAACTGATTCAGGGAGAGAATTCCACATCTTCACAGCTCTCACTGTAAAAAACCCCTTCCCAATATTTAGGCGGAACCTCTTTGTAAGTCTGTAAGAAACGCCCGCTGCAGCTCCTTTCCTATATCCAGCCAGAATATGGCGGTACCCAGTGGTCGCGCATAGCACGTTGTGACGTGTACAGCAACATGATGTCAGCGCCCCTGTTTTGATGCAAAAATGCCCCTTAAATAGACGCCAGAGCCCTGTAACCATTGCCCGATTATAGGTTCAACTTAGTGTGTTATACTACTGATTCTAACTCTGATTCCTGATATTGACCTCAGCCTGTTTATTGACTAAGAACCTTGCTGTCTGAACTGACCTTTCCTGGATTGGACTTTGCTATTTCTCTACCCCTCTGTGTTGGTGCCTGTTGCTTTATCCTTGGTCCATAATTCCCAATCAGAGCCTGTGGGCCCTGACAAAGTCTTAGCAACCTTCAGCAGCCTTTTGTTGTTAGAGGAAAAATAAGAGTTGTAGAAAAGCAGGTTACCTATGCCAATTGTAAGAAGCCATGTTCCATAGTTTATAGCCATGTTCCATAGTCCACAGCTAGGGTTGCCACCTTTTCTGGAAAAAAATACTGGCATTATTATATTCTTGCCATTTTTTCCTAAGTGATCAAGCAAAGCAATGAAAGGTTTGGGAAGGAGAGAAAAAATGTCTGTCCTGTCCAATAGCTCTCCTCTATGCACTTGTCTCAAAGGTACTAATGCGTCTTCCCAATACATTTTTGTTTTTATACATATGGAAGCCTTTCTTCTTATTTCAGAAATGACTGTTGTAGTCAGAGGGTAATTCATAACCAATTGTACTTAAAAAATACAGCTGGGACTTTCAGCCTATAGGATCCATTGTCTCACCTGGTCTCTGTTGTGGTCTTGGCTGTTATTCCCTTCAGAGTTTATCTCTTTTTTTATACATCTATGTTCTCAGTTCAGATCCATTTGCTATTACTGAGCAACATTTGTAGGTGCTTTAAATATCCTTCAGTTGAAAGATCCTTTTGAAAAAATGGTTTGATTCAGTACTGAAAACTGCTCAATTGCTTCAGCGCTTTTTTCATGCCGTCCCTGTGGAGTGTGGAGTTTGGAGTTGGCCTTCTGATTCTGAACCTGCTTGAAACTTTCTGCAGTTATGGAGAGATTGAGGGTTGCCTGCTATTATTCAGATGAAAGAGAACATGTGCAAATGGAACCTCACTCTCTTTATAACTTTGTAGTGGAAGTGAATAGGTCAAACCAGTAGATATATCAGTCCAGCACAATGCGAACGTGCAGAATAGACGGGATCGCACCTTCATGTTGACTTTTGTGAAAAGAAGGAACCAAATAATCAATTCGAAATCTGCAGCGGCTACTTCTAGATTTAGTCTAGCGCTCATTCTAGCGGTCCTTACCAAAATTATAGAAGACTGTATTGCCTGTAGGTTGGCATTGGTTTATGTTCATTTTGGCCAATTACAACCGTCATTTTATTTCCATCAACTTACATTTATAGAGAGGATAATTTAAAGGAAATGGAACATATTAAGGATATTAGAAGTCAATGAGGAGTGTATAAAGTACCTACGTCTAATACAAGCCATAGACCTCGCGGATTACCTATTACAACCTTATAATATATAGCAGGGAAAATGTTATCTCCCTATGGTTTGGCTCAGTTACAATTACAGTTCCTTTTGTCTGATGACTGCTCTGCAACCAACATTTTGGGGTTTTTTGCATCTGATTTGATAAAATGGACAAAACTGCGTATTTGCAGCTTGTTTATATAAACTATAGTAGTACTTATCTGTTATCTACTGTGTATCCTGTGCTTGAATGGCTGCCCCCATGGCTACACAGCAGCTTGTTTATATAAACTATATTAGTACTTATCTGTTATCTACTGTGTATCCTGTGCTTGAATGGCTGCCCCCATGGCTACACAGCAGCTTGTTGATATAAACTATAGTAGTACTTATCTGTTATCTACTGTGTATCCTGTGCTTGAATGGCTGCCCCCATGGCTACACAGCAGCTTGTTTATATAAACTATAGTAGTACTTATCTGTTATCTACTGTGTATCCTGTGCTTGAATGGCTGCCCCCATGGCTACACAGCAGCTTGTTTATATAAACTATAGTAGTACTTATCTGTTATCTACTGTGTATCCTGTGCTTGAATGGCTGCCCCATGGCTACACAGCAGCTTGTTTATATAAACTATAGTAGTACTTATCTGTTATCTACTGTATGCCCTGTGCTTGAATGGCTGCCCCCATGGCTACACAGCAGCTTGTTTATATAAACTATAGTAGTACTTATCTGTTATCTACTGTATATCCTGTGCTTAAATGGCTGCCCCCATGGCTACACAGCAGCTTGTTTATATAAACTATAGTAGTACTTATCTGTTATCTACTGTGTATCCTGTGCTTGAATGGCTGCCCCCATGGCTACACAGCAGCTTGTTTATATAAACTATAGTAGTACTTATCTGTTATCTACTGTGTATCCTGTGCTTGAATGGCTGCCCCCATGGCTACACAGCAGCTTGTTTATATAAACTATAGTAGTACTTATCTGCAATTATCACCCCACACAAACAAGCTTATTTGCAGGCAATGACTGTGCCTACACTCCCTGTGATTTCCACTGAAAGGGTAAGGGACAAAAAAAGGCTCAACTTGAACTAAATTTTTTTATTCCATTGCACAAACATGTATAGAAATGGGCAATAATTAATATAAACCTCATACAGTAACATCCAATATTATATATTTGTATTATATATATTATATGTATGTTATACTGCAGATTTCATTATCAATTATGGTTATAAAAGGTTATAAAAGCAATGCTAATTACATTCGGCTCAGTTCTCCTGTATATTACCTGTACAAAAAAAATGAAAGTGTACAAAGAAACAAGGCTTAGGAAATATATCACCCACCATAAGCCATTGGTTCATTTATTCAGTGTTCACCATAGTGGGAAATTTAGATGATTACTATTTGTGGGTATTAGAAATGAGAGACTTTTAAGGGCATTCCTGAGTATTTTGGAGGATACCATGGATACCACCTAGAGTTGAACAAACGGTGTTGTCTCGCCATGTGTACTTGCCTTGTTTGCAGCTAGGCAACTTACTGCTTCATGCTTTGATTACTATATTGCAACAGCAGTTACCTATAATGAACTGGGACCACTCTACTACAATCCAGCCCATCAGTTATAATTGACTTTGCCAATGGTTAAACCTATAGATCTCTAAGTCACCCTAGGTTGGCTCGTGAGGAAACTTCTGGTGACTTCAGAATAATGAAGCAACGCATAGGTTTTACCATCAGAGATTTAAATTATAGCCGGGGAGAAGCATTTGCTGGAGATTTGGTTCCCACACTTGTGCATTTATCATAGATGACAAATATCCACATTAGTCCTGGCCCTAAAAAAGAAGAATGAATGTACTATAAACATAACCAAAAATGTGTAAAGATTCTGAGCCCCTTGGAAAAGCAGTAAAGCCAGTGCAACTGACTCTTCCATGAGAATTTCTGTAGACTTGTTCTATTACCTTTATGCTCTCTTTGCTTCCGAAACAATGAAAAAAGAATAACTGAAATCATTGCTGCTGCATTAGATTAGGTGGCTTCTATTTTGCTTTGTCATTGGCTTCAGAGTTTTGTATTTCGGCTGTTAATAGGATTTGCGGGTGATAACTGGACATACTAAGACTTGAAACTGGGTGACAACAAATCTATATTTCTACTTATTGATTCATAACCTGAGATCTGATTATTTTGGATCTTTCAGACCTGATATACAAGAAATCTTAAAGCAAAGGGGCAATTTCACATTTAGCTACACAAGGTAAAATGAATATGACTTGAGTGGAGGACATCTAAGGCTTCCTGCTGCCTTCTGTTTTATGTGTCTCTAAAGGTTTTAAGGAGATTTAAGATATGTGAATTGAGACATAATCATCTGCAATAAGAGAGTAAAGACGATAGTTTTTGTGTTTTGTCCTTGAATAAAAGAGTTGGAGGTTAATGGTCATCTGCCTGTCCATGTGCATCTGCAATACGTCTGTCCCAAAGGATGTTAGTAGGAGCCCAGGCCTGCCGGCCATCTTTAAAAGTAGACGTTATAAATTGATGGCAATGACAAATCTATACCAAACACTGTTTTAAAGGAAGTATTTAAGCTTAAATTATAGTTTATGGCTAATGTATAACATCCTTCTATGTAATATTGTATGCAGTAGATGTTCTCCATACATGTTTCAGATATATGTGTAGGGCCTGTTCCATAGGAACATTTTTAAAAGGCGGCAGATAATTTCAAAGGTTTCTTATGAAAGGATATTTTATGAAATGGTGTTTCCTATATAGAGTAGGGTTAATTTAAAACAGATGCAATTGTTGCTTTGTGCTATTAGATTAAGGCCATTTGATCCAAACAAACTACTCACACTACTGTCCAGTTGCACTAACGTATGTCTGTCCAGTCAGCTGTGAGGAGTTTCATTGCCAATGCTCTTATTGACATATATGTGCTGCCTGGAGCTACTGTGAATATGGTGCTAATTCCAGGGTTTTCAGTTGCACACTGCACTTGCATAGAAATAGTTACTGCCTAGTAATACTAAAGAAAAATTGGGTTCCCCCTCTCCTGAATTATGATCTTTTGGTCAAATCCTTTGCATTTGCTCAGGGCAAAATTCTTAGACAGAGGTCTGCAACAAGGACAAATACATCACATAATACTCAAATGGGAAATACAAAATGGGCCACACATACTGATCCATTTTTAAACCTCTGTAGAAGTTAAAAGACATAAAATGCAGGAATGTTTGTAGCCCTCGTCGTATTGCGCCACTACATTATACAATTACTGTACTTGTCAGCCCTGTTAAATAGTTACATAGTTACATCCCCCCCAAATGAAACACAGTGCACATACCTATACACATACTCACACCAACCCCTCCATACCCTCACAAACTATATATACCAATATCTATATTAATTGTAGATTTTAGTATCCCTATAACCTTGTCCAAGAAATCATCCAAGTCCCTCTTATAGTCATTAACTGAATCATCACCCGGCAGTGCATTCCCCAACCTCACTGTCCTCACTGTGATGAACCCCCTACTCTGTTCCTTTAAATGAAACTTCTTTTCCTCTAGTCTGAAGGGGAGGCCTCTGGTACGTGATTCTCTTTATGGGTAAAAAGGTCCCCTGCTATTTGTCTATAATGTCCTCTAATGTACTTGTAAAGTCTAATCATGTCCCCTCACAAGCGCCTTTTTTCCAGAGAAAACAACCCCAGGCTCTGCTATATCCCTCTAACCATTTAAGTTTCACGTCTCTCCAGCTTATTCACATCCAAAATGACACTACATATTCCACGTGAGGCCTTACTAGGGACCTATGAAGAGGCAAAATTATTAATGCTCTTTTTAATATGACAGAACTTTATTTGCTTTAGTGGCCATAAAATGACACTGCCTAGAATTAGACAACTTGTTATCTACAAAACCCCCTAGATCCTTCTCAATTATGAAAACCTCCAACACACTGCCATTTGGGGGGTTATTTACTCCAATTGCAAAAATAATGGGAAAAAAAATCTATTATAGAATCCAACTTTTAAAAAATCATGAATTTTTCGGGTTACGTGCAATACTGCAAAGTTTTCTTAGTTTTTAGGCAAAAAACAAAAGCAGTTTTCAGGTGAAGAATCCAAAAAAAACGAGTTTTCGGGTGAAAATACTGGACAAAAACGTGAAATCAGATTTTTTTTCCCACAAAGCAAATTTTCGGGAACATTTAATAATAAATAAGCGTAAAAACAATGAGTGGATCTTATCGGATTTGCAGCAAAAAATGTTGAGATAAAATCGGGTAAAATAACCCCCCTTAGTGTATAACTTGCATTTATATTGTTTCTGTATTTATCAACATTGAACCTCATTTTCCAGTTCATGGCCCAGTTTTCTATGAAAATTGCTTCAAGTACAATTATATTGTCCTCTACTCAAAGCAAAATAAATGATTAAAGCACAGCAATTACAATACATGGGGGAATATTCATTTTGGAAGAGAAATATAATATAATGGAGTTTGTTATAATGTAAACAAACACATATGATCTAGTCTATCTTTTTGAATACAGTTTTCTGTAGACCTTTTTCTTAACAGATTATAAAATACTCTACATGTATTTTTATTTGTATTGCTACAGAATTACATATTTAGTAAGGCAGCTTACATGCCATGCATCGGCTCCCCAAATCAATCACAGTGTAGATCACCATGATCTTTACCCTGGATGAAAGACCTGAAGCCCATGATTGACCTGTCAACCCTATATAATACATTATGTATGGAGCAAATGGCCATTGCCTCTGGTGATCAACAACAGTACTGGAACCCATTTAACAAGTTTCACAAGTTTCCTGTACAGATATTGGCCCTGTTATCCAGAATGATTGGGACCTGTGACTTTCCAGATAAGGGGTCTTTCCATAATTTGAATATCCATACAGACCGTGTCGGCAGCTTATTGGCCCGTGTATGGGGGCCCCCGACGGGCTTCCCCGATCGAGATCTGGCCAAAAGTCGGCCAGATCTCGATCGGATGGGGTTAAAAATCCCGTCGGATCGCGGCCGCATCTGTTCATTGATGCGGTCCCGCGATCCGACCGCCCGTTTGTGAGAGCTAGGATCCGATCGTTGGGCCCTAGGGTGGGCATATCGGAGGGAGATCCGCTCGTTTGGCGACATCGCCAAACGAGCGGATCTATCCGTGTATGGCCACCTTTAGATGGGATCATGTCCATGGTACAGTCTTATTATTACAGAGAAAAAGGAAATCATTCTTAAAAATGGGAATTATTTGCTTAAAATGGAGTCTATGGAAGATGGAGTCTAATGGGCTAATCATAGTTTGGAACTTTTTGGATAACAGGTTTCCACATAACAGATCCTAAGCCTTTATATGCGGCACAAATTGTGATAATTAAAATCTGTGGTACTGGTCTGGTCATTCACTGACAAAAAATATCGGCACACACCACGTCTATGAAAGTCAGTTGACTAAGTTCGCATGCCAGCATTTGTAATAGTAGGAAAAATATTATTCTGCAAAAAAATAGGTGTTAATCTAAAAAGTAGTACAATAATCAGTTTATGAATTGCTCCATAGACTAAGTCATTCCACAGTAATTAATGATTGACTTTAAATACAACAGTTGCTACTAAATGGGTTTATTTTAGCAAATAACATTGAATGATTGGCTGTTTTGTGTATCTCGTTCATTGTATTAATAATAGCCCTGTGGGCTGAACAAGGATCTGTATGCTGAGTATATGTCCCATTGAGAAATCAGTCATCTTTCCTATTCACGGCTGATGACTTGTGCACAAAAGTTCCAAAGTATCGTTTTTCCTGGAACAGGGCTCCTGCAAGACAGTAATGTGCCATTTTATCATTTGTTTCTCATTCAAATAATGTGTCTCTCATCTCTTATTTAGTTCTCACACTGACAGCATAATACTAAGCTGAAAAAAGAAGAGGATTGTGGTTATTATGAACAGGAGGTGCAACTGGAAATTAGCCAAGTGTTTGGTTTCCCAGCAAAGTCACAAAAGAATCACATATGGGCATCTTGTTTAGCTTATACATTGACTTCAAGTTGCCTGCGATTGGCTTAAAAAAGGAGGAGAAACTATTGAACCCATTAGCATTACAAACACTGTGGGGCAAATTCACTAAGCGCCTAACGTGAGCGTCAATTCGCTAGCGTTGGGCATTTTCATTACTTCACAAATTCACTAACAAATGCTGGCATAGATCCGCTAGTGTTACTTTGCACCCTTACGCCTGGTGAATTTTTGCTAGCGACGTAACTACGCAAATTCACTAACGCACGCATTGTACTGAACGCTACCTTTTACGCTAGACTTCCTTCGCCACCTCAGACCAGGCGAAGCGCAATAGAGTAGATAGGGATTGTTTCAAAAAAAGTCTAAATTTTTTCTAAGTCCCAAAAAACGCTGGCGTGTTTTCTATATTATGGGTGATAGGCTGAAAAAGATCGAGAATTTTTTTGGGGCTCCCCTCCTTCCCCCCTACATTTCCTAACTCAGGGCAACTTAACTATACAGTGGGCACATGTGTAGGGCAAAAACAAATTTTTATTTGATGTTTTGAAGGTTTCCCAGGTATTTGTAGTATTCCTCCATTGAAATTTGAATTTGGCGCCGTACGCAAATTAACCTTCGCTAGCGTAACTTCACTTCACTTAGCTAATCAACGCTAGCGCAACTTCGCAACCTTACGCTACCCCTGTGCACAACTTTGGATTTTAGTGAATTTGCGGAGCGCTGGCGGAACTACACCTGACGAAGTGCGGCGAAGTTGCGCCTGGCACAACTACGAATCTTAGTGAATTTGCCCCTGTGCCTTCCAACGATATTTAATAAAGGTCAGCAATCTATATGTCTATAGGGAAAGATGCAAGAACTAGGAAGCTGATAGGTTTGCAGAACATAACAAAAGAAAGTTGGCCTCTACCTAAGCTAAATGTCTGCCTAGAAATGAAACAAACATTTGCCTTGAAAAAAGCAAGACTCATAAAAACTATACTAATAGTGATGGGCAAATCTGACCCCTTTCGCTTTGCCGAAAACTCGCAAAATGGCGAAAAATTCAGCAAGCTCAATGAAGTCTAAGGGTGACACATTTTATTGATGCTCAACCATTTTTTTCACCCATTGGAGTCTATGCATTGGCGTCTTTTTCGCAGAAAAACCTGGTGAAAAATTTAGCTAATCGCTACATACTAATAGATCCTAGAAATGTTCAGTTACACTAAGATATACCTAAGAATTTATAAATACATATAAATGGGATCCATTATCCGGGAAACCTGTTATCCAAAAAGCTCCCAATTATGGGAATACCGTCTCCCATAGACTCCCCTTTAATATAATAATTCACATTTTTAAAAACAATTACTTGTTTTTTTGAAAATAATCCCATACCTGTATAGTAAACATATTGAAAGAAGAGTAGCAATGTGGTTACACCACTTTGGAGACTCTGGTAAAAGCTCTTTGTGGTTCTGGGAAAGAATCTTGATGTCCTTGTCTCTCACAAACTTAAGGTAGAACTATAATAGAATACAGTTTGCATGAGGTCTAGTGACCCATAGCAACTAATCATTGGGTAGGATTACATGTTACCTATTTTAAAGAAAACATATTCTGTTGCTATAGGTGAATAGGCCTGGCACAAAGTCTATGACTTACACTGCCCCATAAGGTTTTAAACCAAGAAGCAAAACATGAGTTTAGAGTTGAAAAAAATTGCCTGGATTTTAGAATGTATGCTAGATCTAAAACCATATAAGACCAATAAGGATAAAATCTAAAAACACACTATTATGCCCAATTTATGTAACCATTCAAATTCTGTAGATGAAGGTCTCCTGTACATCTATGATTTTTTGTAGGACTTGTATCCAAATGGCTGTTCACATATACAATTGTATGCAAGGGTTGCAGGAAGATTTAGAAATGACATTAACTAAGTTGAATTGAAGTAGAATTGTAAATTCTCCTGATATTCCAGGTTTCACAGAACTTTCTGGTAAGGGATATGTCACATGTGGAGTTGCTCCACCAGTAGAAAAACACACATGAAGCAGATTTGGGCTTTAAAATACCCCCTTGAGAACTGAAAGTGGATACCAGTAGTGATGGGCGAATTTGTCCCATTTAGATTCTCCAGAAAATTTGCAAAATGGCAAAAAAAAACTGAGAAGATTCATGAGACCATCATTTCTGATGCTCGAGTCAATTTTGCAGCTGTCATTAAAGTCAATGGGCTTCTGAATAATGTTGATACTTGACGGTTTTGACTCGAGTGACTTTTCCGACGCGTGTCCAAATCTTTTTTAAGGTGGTGAATTTTTGTGGCAATTTATGCCGACTGCAAAATGCGGAAATTTGCCGCAAATTTGAGCCATCAATAGATACCAGTTGTGTCCGTGATGAAAAGACACAGGGCAGCGTTGACATTACTTCCCCAGGGTTGAGACATAGCCCTAAGGCTGCAGATCTAAGTAACTAAGTTGCCTTTTGCAATTCTATTATTTATCTCTTCACTTATGTTATTATCTACAGTTACTGATCCACAACTGGCAAAGCTCTGACAGTGTATGTAATTGGCTCCATTCAACTGAACAGTTCACTTTCCTTTCCTAGATGAAAACATATATTTGGTTTTAGTGCAGTTCACTTTCAATTCCATCTCTGATTCACCTCTTTCTCTCTAGTCTCATGAGACCTTCCTCTTGATCTTGCAGCCTCTAAGATATCAATGTCATCATGAGCTTCTGCCAGGTTCTGAGTTATCCGACTGAATAGTGTGTCACTTGGGTTACTGTCATCTGATAAGAGTTCACATCCTTGGTTAGTCTTTGATATTTCAATTTCTTCACCTTACATTTTAAAGGTAATTTACAAATGGATCTACTCTAATGGATGCTGTAAGTCTGACACAATGGAGAGCCCACATTGACACAATTTATTAAGGTACTTGGGTCCAAACATACTCCTGTTCTGCCACATTTTTGCTAATATGTCCATCCTGCCTCTTCTGATAAAAGCTGCACATCAGCACCTACTGACACGGGCAAACTGGAGCTTCTACCACCCTGGACCCAACAGTAGCTCTAGGGTTCCCACAATGGGTTGCACCAAACTTGTGCCCAGTGAATTGGATGCAAATGTTGTTTTGAATGCATGCTCCAAAAGTGACAAAACCCTGACAAATACATCAACATGCAATGGCCACATCTTGGAATGTAGACACAATACACTGGAATTATAGCGAAATGCTGCATTATGAGTAAAAAACACGGGAATTTGTATTTGAAACAGCGCATTGCGCTTGCATTTCTTCATGACCCCTTTAGATGGTACTCCTGGTTCATGGCCTGATATAACATTTCTCTCTAAAATATCTCATAATAACTTCACCCATTTTTCTTACGTGTTTGTAAGAAACTTTGCAATAAACATTAGGCACAAATTTTGAGTGGAGTTTTATTATCTCTGAAGCTACATTGATTGACATATAGCAAGCCCATGAGCATAATATTGGCTAAAATCTTAAATAACAGACTGAATGAGGATGTGCCTCAAAATTGCCACAATCTGCTTTATTATTCTTTTTATGTCTTGAGCAGAGGATTGCTGTTTTCCACTGATCGGGCATTTTCTTAGTCTTCCTAATGTCCACATAAAATGTTATTCCTTCGGTTCTTGTCTGGTTCAGATATACTAGCAGTATAGGCAAGATATGCCTTCAGTCTATAAATACATGATTCCTAGTGGGGCACCAATTGATATTCCTAATATTTATTCTTTGAAGCAAAAGCTCTAGACCCTGGGCAGAAGTACTCTCTGCTCGTGTGCCCCTTGCGCTATTATGGTCTTCATGAATTACCCCTATAGTTGGAGTATTTGTAAATGACCCCTATAGTTGGAGTATTTGTAAATGACCCCTATAGTTGGAGTATTTTTAAATGACCCCTATAGTTGGAGTATTTTTAAATGACCCCTATATTTGTGGTATTTGTTAATGACCCCTACAGTTGGAGTATTTGTAAATGACCCCTATAGTTGGAGTATTTAGATGGAATATGTGTCCTTGACACATGAAAACATTTTCACTAAGACCTGGATTTTACTATTGAGTGTTGTTCTTAGAGCTACCAGGCAACTGTTATCTTGTGTTAGGGAGCAGCTATCTGGTTACCTTCCCATTGTTCTGTTGTTAGGCTGCTGGGGATGAGATCAGTCCAACTTGCAGTACAGCAGTAAAGAGTGACTGAAGTTTATAAGAGCACAAGTCACATGACTGGGGGCAGCTGGGAAATTGACAAAATGTCTAGCCCCATGTCAGATTTCAAATTTGAATATAAAAAAATCTGTTTGCTCTTTTGAGAAATGGATTTCAGTGCAGAATTCTGCTGGAGCAGCACTATTAACTGATGTGTTTTGAATAAAACATTTTTTCCAATGACAGTATCCCTTTAATTTAAAGGTGAAGAACCCTGTTTAAATCCAAGTGCACTGTAGTTATTTTGACAGTCATGCAGCAGTGTATATGCTTTTTCCCATGTAAGCGCTTAGACTGCAGTAAAAGTACCTTGGGGCCAAATAGACAAGAAACTAAGCAATGGTTCCTACTGCACAATTGTATTAAAGAATGTTCTTAAGAAAGAGGAGAAAGTAGTTCATTGATGTTACATTCATTAGTTCTATTGTGTAGGCCTTGCAGTAATCTCTGATTAACGCTTTCCCCTCCCCTCACCTCTATTCTGTCATTACCTAAATCTTAAGAGGAAGGTCCTGTAGATCACACACTCCCTTGTGTATTTTACGTATAATAAACTGCTACTAAACATAATGTTGTCACAAGGCGGAAGAAATAGTCCAGTAAAAAGGAACTGTGATGGTTTTGGGGTGCCGTCCTTTCTTTATATCACCGTTTATATCTAAAACCTGCCGCTCTCTCTCTTGGATAAAAAAAGAGGCCCTTTTTTATTTCACTTTCATTCAAATTAAAGTCATTTTCTCTTTACAGAAGAGAGTTTGATGTGAAATGCCATTATGAGAGGCAGGTAGTCTTCAGTAAGAAGCACTGAGGAGATCCCCCATTGAGAGGCACATGTATGTGTATAAACTGCGGCTAGAATGTGGCTAAGATGGCACCCTGGTGCACGGCCACAAGCCCCCTCCTTGGGTTCCACAGGCCACTTTTGCTCCTTGTTATGATTGGATGATGATTATCTGAGGTCTCAAGGGAGCTCGAGCCACGATTCAGCCAATTGAGCTGAGCTAAAGAGCAGTATAAGGCAATGGAACAGCTACTGGACTCTGCTCTCTGTCTAAGGGCAAATGATTCTGTCGCTTCTCTTTTCCAAACTGTGCACTTTTAGCCACAATGTCCTTGCAGAAGGATCACAAGGTTATGTCTTATTGATTCCACCAGGCAGCCATAAGTCATAGAAAACCCTTCATTATTTTTAACCCTTTAAAACAAAGCCAGATGAGATGAATGTTTGCTGAATTTAAAAATTCCCATTATATTAAACGTAGAACGCAGCGAGCACCAATTTATTCTGATTTTCTACAGCCATACATAAGGTGACCCGATCAGCTGAAATACGTGAAGTTAAAGGGGACCTGTCACCCAGACATAAAAAAATCTGTATAATAAAAGTCCTTTCAAATTAAACATGAAATCAAAATTCTATTTTTTATGAAAGCATCCACAGCTATTGTAAACTCATTTTAAAATTTCAGCTGTTAATCAAATGTTGTAGGCAATTACTTTCACTTTCCATAATATATAGAGGTCTGGGATTGGTTATCTGGAAACCTATTATCCTGAAAGCTCCAAATTACAGAAGGACATCTCCCATAGACTCCATTTTATCCAAATAATCCACATCCAAAATGATTTCCTTTTTCTGTATAATAATAAAACAGTAACTGGTTCTTGATTCAAACTAAGATATAATTAATCCTTATTGGAAGCAAAAGCAGCCTATTGGCTTTATTTCATGTTTATATGATTTTCTAGATTAATAAAGATCCAAATTATGTAAAGATCTGTTATCCAGAAATCCCCAGTACCTGAGCATTCTGGTTAACAGGTCCCATACCTACAGTGTATATAGATATATATATGAACGTATAACTAGTATAGTGACCGTATGTGAGTGTATGACTATATATGAGGAGGTGTATAGCAGCAGACCCCAGTTTATGAAGCACAATAACATGTTTATTAACTCCCTGCTGGTCACAGTTGACGAGCCACATGATAATATTCCGCTGTGGCCTTTCAGATAAGTTATTTTTTACTTAACGGTCAGTATATAGCCAGTAGTTTATCAGATCTGCAACTAGTCCTTTATGATGTCACAAATGTTCCTTTAACCCATTGTGTGCCAGTCACTAAAGCTTCACATTTCATGGTGTGAGGCATCTGTTCAAGCATTGGTCACACTGTATTACTTGGTGTAATGTCTGGGCTACGTCTGTTCCAGCAATACAACATTTCAGACAAATATCATTCTCAATCTATTCCAGGATGTCTGCTCTGTATATTCAATGTGCAGCGATACCAATGACTTTCTTCAGGGATGTCATGTGGGTGTCTGAGCTAAACTACAACTCCCATAAACCACAGCAAGTAAGAAATGTTACCGGGATCAATACTAGCGGAGCATTACAGAGTGTTCTTTTTATTTGCTGAAACCCCTTATGATGTATCTTGTTTGTCACAGCGTATGTGTATCTAATCCTGACCAAGGTCCTGGTTTAGGTCCAAAATATTGAATAAAATCTCCTTTTTTGCTTATTATATACACCATGTATAGTGTGACATTTTGCTGTACACACGTGTCATTTGTTACCATGTTACAGACAAAACCACAACACTGCCACAAAATAAAACCCTTTATTTCAAAAGTCTGAATCGGATGAAAACATGAGGACCCAAGCCAAGTGAATCTACTTGCAGTTTGTTGCCTGGAGTCGCTGACCCTAGCAACAAGATATCCGTTTTAGTTCCACTTAGGAAAAAGGCAAAACTGAATGGCAAATCATTAAAAAATAAATAAAAGCTATAACTTTATGTTTCAGTTCCCAAGAATATCTGGTGCCCAGTTTCATATCAGGAATGTGTGCGACTGATCCGGTGCATTTGTTCCATTTAGAGGGGGCCGGTGTAATTGTCTCTGGTGGGGACTGGTCTGGGGAGTGATCAAGGCACCGGGATGAAATGAACTGCACCAAAGGGCAAAGCCTCGGCCAATATTATCAGTTATCCCACGTGGCAGTTTTACTTTCATTTGCATTTAAATCAAACCATTATACATATTGCATCATTAGAATCATCATCATAGATCATAAGTAATAATAACAGGAGTCTTAACATACATAATATGTTGTGTTGTTGATATTAACTATATGTAGGGACCAATAGGGTTAATGTGCCCCTATGGCTTTAAATCCCTATACTTCCTGATCTCCCTAGTTGCTGGGCAGATGCCCGTGTAGCTAGTTGTAAGTTACATATCCCAGTTATTGGCCAGGAGGCGCTGTGACCACTTCCTGTCACACTCAGGTATAGTGCGTGAGAAGGGGTGGAGCTTCCTCTTTGGCTCCTGGTGTCTGATCCAGCTGGATGTTTCCAGGGAGCCTGGGTATAACAAATTCCAGTAAAACCACGATCCCTAGAGGGACCTGAACCTCTACAGAGATAAGTAGGGGAGCAGGGACCCTGTGAATGAGTTCAGCTAGAGATAAGTTACTACCTGTAATAGGAGTCTATAGGGGAGTAAGACAGGCAGGTTAAGTAGCAATTAGGAGGGATACAAGGAGAGAACTCTCCCCTCAGGCAAGACTGTAGTTTAGGGACACAGACTAATAGGGAATTAGTGACTGATCCAACGTGTGAGGATCCAGGTGAAGGTGCTGAGCTGCTGAGGGTGTATCTACCTGGTGTTACACTATCACCTCAGGGAGTTCCACTGTCTCTGAGGGACATGTTGTAGTAGTCATGTTGTGATTATCTGCTGGGCCTCTGTGTATTGTAAATACAACCCATTTGTCTCTGACTGTTTGACTGCAAGAACCTCCTGGAGCTCAGATTAACCCCATTGGCCTGGATAGTCCAAAAACATGTTACAGATCTTCCTCTTGTTAAGTCTGTGTGTTTGACTCTGATAAATACAATGTATATCCAGTGGATGGATACGGTCTCTGCTTATAATCGCATATTCTGTACATATCCTGGATAATTGTTTGTCTCCATTGACATACAAAGGTTTATTTGCAGTGTGCAATGTCCAGTCATTGCTGCCTCCTCAATCCAGTGCTGCTCCTCTAGTGATGGAGATGCTGAGGAACAACTACCTGGTCAGGTGATATCTCCAGGGCTCCTGCGCACTTGTGCCTAAAGGATTGAGCGCAGACATCACTCACACTCACAACACCACAATTAACACCAGACACACTTTATTCATTACATACTTCCCAACTGCCTCGATTTGCGCGGGACAGTCGCAATTTTGGTAGTCCAGCCCGCAGTCCCAGAGTTTCTCTTTCATCTCCTGCACTGATGCCAGAAAAAGATATAACGTTTCTGAAACGTAATTAAAATAAGAGGCTTTTTGGCAGAGAGCCCAGAATACTCAGCACCTGCACTCAGATACATTTGTAACAATTTAAAATAAGCAAGTCTCTTGGGAGAACTGAGACTAAAGGACAATTTCACCCTCATTAGCAAAACTGAAATAAAACATAAAACATGGCCCTAAAATGCCCAGAAATGTGTTCAAACTTCCCATAACCTGCCGAATTTTGTAAAATGGACCTGGTATTTAGGGGGTAAAGCCACAAATGAGTGTGGTCGAAAAAAATTTGCCAAATTACACGCGCCAAATATTTTTGTTCCTCTCTCCATTTTTCAAATGTCAGCGCAATTGCCCTGTTGCACCCAGAGTCATATTTCTATATATTTATAGGCACCAAAGAGCCTGTGCCCAGGGCAGCAGCTTTAAAGGGACGCGCCGTAATGCGTAATGATGCACGTTTTTATGCATTGCGGAAATGGCGTAATACATACCTGGAAGTCATGCACAGTCAGACCTAAATACAGCGCTGGTTGCAGCACTAGGATTCTGTGGGAAAAAACATTGCATTGCATTGGCGAGCGCGCTCTACATGGCACTTTCTATGTGAATGAGCCCTAAAGACTCTTCCTCGTATTATACTGGATATATAAAAAAGGTGAAAGGTGATGAGAAAATCTGTCTCGTTTTGCTTCGCCAAAAAATTCATGAAAAGCCAAAAAAAAGTTGTAAAATGATGAAAAATTCGAGAAACAAATTGAAGTCAATGGGTGTCAAAATTTTTTTGCACGCAACAATTTTTCTCGCTCAAAATGCATTAAAGTCAATGGGTACTTTTTTCTTATGACAACTGCTGATCAATGGGCGTTTTTTTTTCTTATTGGCGGTTTTCTTAGGGAGACTTTTTTTGTTTGTCGCAGCAAATGTTTCTGCTGTGAATTTTTGTCGCAGTTTCATAAAAATATTTTGCGGATGCCAAAATGTGGAATTTGGCCGCAAGTTCGTGGTTGGTGAAAAAATTTGCATGAAAAGAGATTAGCGTTCCCCTTACGTTTTACTTGACCTTTACATAAAATGGAGCAGAACCATTTGCCCATCAGAGAGAGTGTGGTGCCATAAAATAAAGCAGCAGATTTAAGAGGGGGCTCAGTAAATGGCCGGTGTCTGTGGCATCTTTACTGCAATAATAACAACAATAATAAATTGTGACTCACAATGAGCAATACAAGGAGGCTTAAATGATAAGCGTTTTATTCTCTGCGCATCTCTGTGGGTCTGAAGTGCCGCTGAAAACAAGTGACTTTACTAAAGGATTCCGCCTGAGACTGTTTCCCAGACACTCAGTGACCTCTCAAACCAGACTGGGGTGAACGGGGTGTGGGGTTTGGACCTTGAGCCGACCAGTCCTGCTGGGATTCTCTTGTTTCCAGGACACTTTTTTATGGTGGAACAAGGGAGATGTTTTTATGCAAAGCAACTGTCAGTCTGAACCTTTGCAAATCAATTTGTTTGTGTAGTGATTGTGTAGTGATTGTGTAGTGATTGTGCAGTGATTGTGTAGTGATTGTGTAGTGATTGTGTAGTGATTGTGCAGTGGATGCGCAGTGATTGTGCAGTGATTGTGCAGTGATTGTGTAGTGATTGTGTAGTGATTGTGCAGTGGATGCGCAGTGATTGTGCAGTGATTGTGCAGTGATTGTGTAGTGATTGTGTAGTGATTGTGTAGTGATTGTGCAGTGGATGCGCAGTGATTGTGCAGTGATTGTGCAGTGATTGTGTAGTGATTGTGCAGTGATTGTGCAGTGGATGCGCAGTGGATGCGCAGTGATTGTGCAGTGATTGTGCAGTGATTGTGGAGTGATTGTGCAGTGATTGTGCAGTGATTGTGCAGTGATGGTATAGGGATTGTGTCGTGATTGTGCAGTGATTGTGCAGTGATTGTGCAGTGATTGTGCAGTGATTGTGCAGTGATTGTGCAGTGGATGCGCAGTGATTGTGCAGTGATTGTGCAGTGATTGTGCAGTGATTGTGGAGTGATTGTGCAGTGATTGTGCAGTGGATGCGCAGTGATTGTGCAGTGATTGTGCAGTGATTGTGGAGTGATTGTGCAGTGATTGTGCAGTGGATGCGCAGTGATTGTGTAGTGATTGTGTAGCAGGACAAGCTCCATGTCTCATTGTGAGACCATTGCTTGTGGCATTCCTGTCACTCACATCAGTGTTTAAAGTGTTACTGGGGAGGGGAAAAAAGAGCTGCTTTAACCCTTGCCTTGCAACATTGCCAAGATAAAAGAGGTGCATTTATTTCTCAGCCTAAAGTCTGACTCGGGCATCTGTTCTGCAGACACTTTATTGTCTTTCATCTCTTGGTGCCGGGCTACGAATAGGCTGAAAACACAAACACCATCCCCCGCTTTATTTTGTGATCATTTATTGGCTGCGCGATACAAACAAAGGGGAGAAAATGCAACGAGATTTATTAGGGAGAATTTCTTTTTTCTGCATAATATAAATTGCGTGTGTTTCTATATGAGAGGCCTGAATTAACACTTAATAACAATATTTATAAAAATAAAATATGAAAATATTTGACTCATTCTGTTCCATGGGGTGGGGGAGAATAACAAATCGGGAAGGTGCCAAATGTTTTCAGCTTAAACAATCGAGTTTAAATAAACACAAAGGTTGTTTTATATGAATAATGTTTTGGCTGCAGATGTTGTAAATCAGATGCCCCACGTCCCCTTCATTATAATATAATAATAAAATAACTTGTATATTCACCATTACAAATTGCTGATGATTATTTTCTCTCTTATTCATTCCCATAAGTGCGGGAGGCAAGGAATGAAACAGACTAAACAGCAGCAGCAGCAGCAGGAGCTGCAAATCTGCTCTCATTGTGGGTCTTCAGCTGCTGCTCAAACTCATCTCCAAAATAGAACTGAACTGCAACTCACACAGAGAACCAACACTATGTTTATATATTTATACTTTATATATTTATACTCTTCTGCTCCTCCAGTTTCTAAGTTCTATGTAATAAGTACGTTGGGTCCTTAGGGCAAGGCCAGACGTGGCGTTTTTACATTGAATTTTAAAAAAAAGCTCCGCCGGGCGTTAATACTCCACTGAAACCACATGCGACCATCCACATGCATTTTTCTTTTCCCTAAATGCACATCTCATTGTTCTTGTTCCCCATAATTGCGCTGGCTAGAAATAGAAAAGATATTTAAAAAATACAAAAGCTATTTACATGCAAAATGGAGCAGGAATGCTCGTCAATAAGCAACGTAATGACGTCACCGGCCTAAAACGTTGTAAAAAATGTATATATGCCTCATTTATCTCGCGAGAATTTGGATGTCATATTTAAAATAAGCTGCATATTTACATAAATTGTGGTTTCAAACGTGCAGATTGGGAAGGCAGCAAAGTCCTCGTGAATTCTCCAGAGCTTCCCAAAAATATGAACAACAGCCTGCACTCCAAAAAAGTTAAAATAATAATAGTCTTATTCATGTTCTTAAAAGTGGACAAAAGGATCAAAAAAGGCGTTTTACGGGTTTCCAGATAGCAGATCTATGTCTGTAGTAAATAACGTAATTATTTTTCATCTGCAACCCGTCTCTCCATTTCACTTGAACAGGTATGGGATCCATTATCCAGAAACCCATTATCCAGAAAGCCCTGAATTACGGAAAGGCTGTCTCCCATGTACTCTACTTTCATTCCACTTTCTCCAAATAATCAAATTTGTAAAACTGATTTCCTTTTTCTGTGTAATAATAAATCAGTAGCTTGTCCTGGATCCCAACTAAGATATAATTAATCCTTATTGGAGGCAAAAACATGTTTACATGATTTTCTAGTAGACTTAAGGGGTTATGTAATTAAAGGCACTAAGTTTGCCCAGGGGCAGTTACCTATAGCAAACCAATCAGCAGGTAGAATTTACTGGTCACATGTTTAAAAGCAAACATCTTATTGGTTGCTACTGGTTACTGCTCCTGGGCAAACTTAGTGCCTTTTATTACATGTGGGGGATAAGGTGTGAAGATCCAAATCACAGAAAGATCAGTTATCCAGAAAACCCCAGGTCCTCAGTATTATATATATTTATACGAGAGAGAGAGAGAGAGAGAGAGAGAGAGAGAAGAGAGAGAGAGAGAGAGAGAGAGAGAGAGAGAGAGAGAGAGAGAGAGAGAGAGAGAGAGAGAGAGAGAGAGAGATGAGAGAGAGAGAGAGAGAGAGAGAGAGAGAGAGAGAGAGAGAGAGAGAGAGAGAGAGAGAGAGAGAGAGAGAGGAGAGAGAGAGAGAGAGAGAGAGAGAGAGAGAGAGAGAGAGAGAGAGAGAGAGAGAGAGAGAGAGATATATTGTGGTGATGTCACTACCAGGATACCTGGGAAAGTCCAGGATGGAGCTTATTTATGCCCCAAGTTCCTAACAGAGTGGTTCTGGGACTGCTAGTCCAGCCCAGGTGTTTTGAGTTGTCCTGAGGCATCTAAGGTGGATAATTAAAAAGTAGTGATGGGCGAATTTGAGCAGTTTCGCTTCGCCGAAAAATTAGCGAATTTCCTGTGAAATTCGCAAAACGGCTGTTTTTGATGCCAGCGTCCGTTTTTTTCGATGCCGGTTCACAAATTTATTCACTGGCGACAAATGGCGCAAATTTGCCGCAAATTTGTGCCTGCCGCATAAATTCGCCCATCACTATTAAAAAGGCAGCTCATGCCAGAGTGTAAAGCTCCAGTCTGGGGAAAAGACACAGGGAAGCTGCCTGTATGAAGAGAGAGATTTTTGAATCACTACAAGGTTGGAACTTTTGTTGTACAGGTATTGGACCTGTTATACAGAATGTTCAGGACCTGGGGCTTTCTGGATAACAGATCTTTCTGTAATTTGGATCTTCATACCTTAAATCTACTAGAAAATCATATAAACACTAAATAAAGCCAATAGGCTGGTTTTGCTTCCAATAAGGATCTTAGATCTTAGTTGGGATCAAGTACAAGCGACTGTTTTATTATTACACAGAAAAAGCGAATCATTTTTTAAAAGTTGGATTATTTGATTATAATGGAGTCTATGGAAGACTGCCTTTCCGTAATTCGGAGCTTTCTGGATAACTGGTTTCCGCATAATGTTCACACTATACCTGTACTTCCATTTTATCTGTTTGGGGAGACAGGCGTTAGACCTACTCCTGGTTAGTTAGGAGAACTGACCTGTATTAGTTGGAAGCCCATTGAAGTGGAAAGGATTTTATTTTGAACTGTTTATGTTGTTTTGCTGCAAGTGAAAATAAAGTGCCAGAAAGAGACACTTTCTGATGTGATTGTGCCGTGGGCTGATTTACCCCCAGAAAGCTGATCCCAGTTACCTAAGCCCTTACAATATATATATATTAGATATACTTTATATATAGGGGGTATTTTTTGTGCATGGATGGATGAATGTGTTTCCTAGTCTCCGATTATTCTTTATTGCTGAGGTTCTCACAGTCTTTGTAGCCTTTATAATGAAGTCACCAAAGTCCCATATTGTTGCTGAAAGAAGACCCCAGACATATTAAATGGGACATTATATTAATCGGCTCAGAGGGTTTTATTGACACAGTTTTACTTCTGTTTCCCTTTATGCTGTGCTGGCAGTTTAGGGTTTCGATTACTATGCAGGGGCTCTTTCCCAATATAAATTAGCAAGAAATAATAATAAAGCATTTGCACTCAAAGCTTTTAGAACCATCACTGACTCTGTGTGTAGCCCCCCAGCCTGCAGTTCTTACCCCAAAAAACACGTTGACAACCAGCGCCGTGGCTCAGAAGGGCCCATTAAAATGCCACAACTGATGCAGAGCTGACACCCTATCCCATCCACTTCATTTTCAATTTAAATTGTTTTTGAAAAGAAAATCTTTTACATTTGGAAAAGAAAATGTGGAATTGTGGGAAATAATAAGCAGGATAATCCCATTAGCTGAACGTCCTGAGGATTGTGAACACATAAAAACGAGGCGCAGTCTTTGTGAATACAGAACGAGGGCGACGTTAGTGACCATACGAAATTGCACGAGCCTCACTCACTCACATCTGGAGCCCACGCCGTCTCCACATTAAATCTGTACAACTTCTCGCTTTAGGTTTAACGTTTAGCAGTTGTGATTAGCAAATAGTCATCATGTTTAATTGTGAATTGCTTCAAGATCTCCCCTGTACGGGATTCATTTATCAAGGCAAGTTCAATAGAAGACGAACTGTTATTTGACTTTGTAGTTTATTTTACATCTGAATTGCATCCAAATGTGGACTGGGCCTTTTCAAAGATACAAGGGCCGATGCAGAGCAAGTCAAATCAATGCAACTGAATGGTCTGATGGCTACAAGTCTGATAACCATATTTAACAGGCTTTGGTCTAAATGGGCCGTGTCACTTTAACATTCATTCATTCTCATATATATATATATATATTTACTGTATATAATACCTACGGCTTTATTTATAGCTAAAATATACCATATTTATACTATTTCACACGTCTCTTTCCATTGACTTTCCTGGTGGTGTTGTGATAAAGAGGAAATATACAATACCGGGGTCGGACTGGGCCAGCGGGACACCGGGAAAAAACCCGGTGGGCCCCAGGCTCTTGGTGGCCCACTGGCCCAGATCCGCACCCTGCCTTCTTTTTCCTTTTTTCATGACACCGTGAACAGAGTGCTCTCATATGCTCATGTGCGCTCACTCATACTCACTGGCCGGGCAGCACAGCAGGGGGTGGCAGAGGGGGGCCCTGCAACCAGGAGCACTATTGGGTCCCGGGCCCCCCAGTCCTACCCTGTATTCTAATGATTTTATTACTACCATTTATTTATTACTATAATTTACTTACCTTTTTAGAATGTAAGTGCTTTTGAGCAAAGCCATCTTTACCTCTTGTATTGGTTCTTTTTGTATGTTTTCTTGTATAATTAATACATACACCCATTTATTATTCAGCGCTGCCAGGCTCTTAAAGGTACAGTGCTGCCCTCTGAAACAAGTTTTTCAACTATTCTCATTGGCGCAGAGCCCCTGAGCACTGCAGTATATGATGGCATTTTATAAATGCATGTTCATAATATAGTGAATAAAGTACCCCCTATTGTAAAATATAAGGATATTGTAAGTTACCAAGGAGTTTCATGACCATATAAAAGTACAAGGCTGAAGGCCGAGTGTTTTTATACAGGTCATGGAACTCCGAGGTAACTTCTAATATCCTTATATTTTGCAACTGGGGGTACTTTATTTATTATAATACACAAATTTCAGTGAGTCATGTGACAGAAATGACATCAGAACTCCCCGTTTATAACTGATGACATCAGAACTCACCATTTATAAGGATATAATTTACAGGATATTCATGGCTTTTGTGTATTATAATAATAGTATATTTAAGATATAATCCAATTTTTGCCTTCTGTATTCCATCTCTTTGCCTGGTTACTAGACCCATCTTACCAGAGCCTTTAAAAATATAACTTCTGGGCCAAGGGTCCAATGGGAAAAAGAACCTAATGGCTACACATTTCCCCCCAATATCAGTGCATAACCTTGGGGTTAAAACATGTGATCCTAAAAAGTACATACAAAATTAAAAAGGGCTGAGTGACCCACTAAGGTTAAAAAAATAAATAGGATAAAATGAATAAAACAAGTGTTGGCAGTGTACTGCCCCAGTCAGATGGATTATAAGAATTCTCTAACCACCAGGCCAAAAGGCTGGGGGTTTAAGAGCAGAAGTGCATAAAAGAAAGTGCCTCGTGTGCAAAGTGCGCAGGGTGTCAACCACCCAAGATCTTCTTACAGCCAAGTTTGCAAGGCCTGGGATTCATACAGGCTCAATTTTAAAATACAAGGCCCCTGGCCAGAGGACATGCCTTTCTGCTCCACCAACAAATAAGGACTCCCGTACCTCCCTTAGCTACGAGATATCCAACATGCTGATAAGAACAGACACTACCCCCACTCAACTTTTAGAAAAATATGGGACCCCTGGACTTGATACAGGGGCCTCTCCACAGAGTGAGAGTCCCTAATTCTGTGATCAACCAAGGACATCCCCATTAGTGCCTTTAAGCCTTTCCATTTTTTTAAAAAATATATATATATTTATGAACTGTATATGCTGAAATTATTACTGTGTTGAGCAGGTGTAACTTGCTGAATGCTGATATGTAATCACAGTATTGAAAAAAAATGTTCACGTAAGATGCTCTGGTTTTTTCACTTTTTTTTAATTATTGCAAAACAAAATTAAAACTATTGGGGACAAAAATTGCCCCAAGACAATTGCTATTTACAAAGGTACTTTTATCCTTACATGCTCCATCATCCTTATCTGTTTGTACTTTTGTCGCAAGGTACACAGTACAGGACACATAGACACATGGGAGCCCCTGTCTTTAGCAGGTTCCCTTTGAGTGTTGCACCTACACGTGCAAATGAGTTGTATTTAGTGAATCACACGCTAAGGACATGACTGTCATTGTGAGCAATATTGTGTGGCAAATGGATGCAAAATATTTTGTGCATTGATGCTTTTCACAAGGTTACATGCTTCTAGAAACTTGCAGTGAGTGAGCACTATTTCCGTCTATTATTATTAATTGCGCAGAATTACACGCATGGACCTTAGGGAGTCCTGGAACTACCTCTGACCCAAGTCTGGCTTTAGGGTTTCCCTAGCAGGTTCCTCGCCCGCAATCAATTGTAACTTACTGTAAATGAAAACCAAAAGATATTAAGTCAGCAGTACAGAGATTTTAAAGCATACATCAATATGTTTGATAATTAGTGTGTGGTTGAAGGTGTAATCACATTTTGAACAGCAGTCCTAATCTTTGCGTTTAAACTTCATGTTGTCTACAATTAAAAACATTATGTAGTCTTAGAGATTCATAGCATCATCAGAGTGCAAGAATGTACAAAAATGTGGCATTTTTGGAATTTACATAGGAATGTAATGAATAACCAGGTAAGTAAGTAGTTGTAGGTTCTTTTAGATTCTATTACGATAATCCCATGAGTTGACTTCAGCATACACATCAGAAAATATTGCCCTGTGATGTCCCTGCGGATGTGATTTCTGGCAAAAAGTCACTAGCGTTAGCCACTTTGCCCTTTAGTAAATCTGCCCCTAGGAGTATTTTAGCTAGTTGAGCAGTTTGATGCTCTACAAAGGAGAATAAGTGTCACGTTAATACTCTGACATTTTCCTAGTGCAGACATTTCATGTGGTATAGTACCGTGAATCCCTTAAGAGACCCCAATGAGTATTCAGACCACTGTGGTGTAATATATAATTTGTGAGCCTACACTTTCATGTTTGTTATCTTCTATCTGATGGTGGATGTGTGTGCATAAGCAAGACTGCCTGTTATTTGTACTTTTGGTTCTTAATACCTCATCATTCGTGTGCAAAAGAAAAACTTGTATTCTTTACAGGCATAAGCAGAGCCGAGACCAGGAAGCCTAACACCTGATCTGGATTTAGGGAGCTGACTGTGACAATAGTCCTTTGCGTAGACTCTTTGACTATTAGAGATTACCCATTTACATGAAAAAGTATAGGAAAACCCAACCACTTCCATAACAATGCCTGTCAGTCCATCACATTGTCATGTGTCAAGCTGTGCCAAGCAAGCCTCAACTTTTCCATCCCATGAACCATAGGGAGAGAAAAACCCACCAAGTCTTCTTCATTTCCATATCAGGCAAAGTTGACCAATCAAAAGAGGACTTTCCAATTCATGTCAAACAAAGGCTGTCAACAACATAGTCCTTTGCCTAGCCTCTTGGACTATTGGTGATTACCAATTTACATGAAAATAATAGGAAGACCCAACCACCTTTATTACAAGAGCTGTCAGTCCAACACATTGCCACGTGTCAAGCAGTGCCCAGCAAGCCTCTGCTTTCCCATCCCGTGATACCATAGGGAGAGAACAACCTACCAAGTCTTCTTCATTTCCATATCAGTCAAAGCTGACCAATCACAAGAGAGCTTTCCAATACATGCCAAACAAAGACTGTCAACAACATAGCACTTTGCCAAGATGCTTTGACTATTAAAGATTACCCACTTACATGAAAAAGTATAAGCAGATGGCATTACTTTCATATCAAGAGCGAGCAGTCCATCACATTGCCATGTGTTAAGCTGTGCCAAGCAAGCCTTAACTTTCCCATCCCGTGAACCATAGGGAGAGAAAAACCTACCAAAGCCTCTTCATTTCCATATCAGTCAAAGTTGACCAATCACAAGATGACTTTATAATCCATGTCAAACAAAGGCTGTCAACAAAACAGCCCTTTGCCTAGCCTCTTTGACTATTAGAGATTACCCACTTACATGAAAAAGTATAGAAAGACTCAAACACTTCTATCACAAGAGCAATCAGTCCATTATATTGCCATGTGTCAAGCTGTGCCAAGCAAGCCTCAACTTTCCCATCCCATGAACCACAGGGAGAGAAAAACCAACCAAGTCCTCTCCATTTTCATATTAGTCAACTTAGTCAAGTTGATCAATCACAAGAGGAGTTTCCAATCCATGTCAAACACTGGCTGTCAACAACATAGCCCTTTACGTAGCCTCTTTGACTATTAGAGATTGCCCACTTACATGAAAAAGTTTAGGAAGAACCAAACACTTCCATCACTAGAGCTATCATCACATTACCATGTGTCAATCTATACCCAGCACTCTTTAACCTTCCCATCCCACTTTTGGTTCTTAATACCTCATCATTCGTGTGCAAAAGAAAAACTTGTATTCTTTACAGGCATAAGCAGAGCCGAGACCAGGAAGCCTAACACCTGATCTGGATTTAGGGAGCTGACTGTGACAATAGTCCTTTGCGTAGCCTCTTTGACTATTAGAGATTACCCATTTACATGAAAAAGTATAGGAAAACCCAACCACTTCCATAACAATGCCTGTCAGTCCATCACATTGTCATGTGTCAAGCTGTGCCAAGCAAGCCTCAACTTTTCCATCCCATGAACCATAGGGAGAGAAAAACCCACCAAGTCTTCTTCATTTCCATATCAGGCAAAGTTGACCAATCAAAAGAGGACTTTCCAATTCATGTCAAACAAAGGCTGTCAACAACATAGTCCTTTGCCTAGCCTCTTGGACTATTGGTGATTACCAATTTACATGAAAATAATAGGAAGACCCAACCACCTTTATTACAAGAGCTGTCAGTCCAACACATTGCCACGTGTCAAGCAGTGCCCAGCAAGCCTCTGTTTTCCCATCCCGTGATACCATAGGGAGAGAACAACCTACCAAGTCTTCTTCATTTCCATATCAGTCAAAGCTGACCAATCACAAGAGAGCTTTCCAATACATGCCAAACAAAGACTGTCAACAACATAGCACTTTGCCAAGATGCTTTGACTATTAAAGATTACCCACTTACATGAAAAAGTATAAGCAGATTGCATTACTTTCATATCAAGAGCGAGCAGTCCATCACATTGCCATGTGTTAAGCTGTGCCAAGCAAGCCTTAACTTTCCCATCCCGTGAACCATAGGGAGAGAAAAACCTACCAAAGCCTCTTCATTTCCATATCAGTCAAAGTTGACCAATCACAAGATGACTTTATAATCCATGTCAAACAAAGGCTGTCAACAAAACAGCCCTTTGCCTAGCCTCTTTGACTATTAGAGATTACCCACTTACATGAAAAAGTATAGAAAGACTCAAACACTTCTATCACAAGAGCAATCAGTCCATTATATTGCCATGTGTCAAGCTGTGCCAAGCAAGCCTCAACTTTCCCATCCCATGAACCACAGGGAGAGAAAAACCAACCAAGTCCTCTCCATTTTCATATTAGTCAACTTAGTCAAGTTGATCAATCACAAGAGGAGTTTCCAATCCATGTCAAACACTGGCTGTCAACAACATAGCCCTTTACGTAGCCTCTTTGACTATTAGAGATTGCCCACTTACATGAAAAAGTTTAGGAAGAACCAAACACTTCCATCACTAGAGCTATCATCACATTACCATGTGTCAATCTATACCCAGCACTCTTTAACCTTCCCATCTCTTACATTACTGGACCATTCACAAGAGGAGTGAAACATAGCCCTTTATCTAGCCTCTTTTAACTATTGGAGATTGTCAACTTACATGAAAAAGTATAAAAAAAAGCAATAGAAAGAACCAAACACATTACCATATATCAATCTATACCCAACAAGATTCAACCTTTTCATCTCTTACATTACATGACCTTTCAACCTTCTCCCAGAAACCATAGGGAGAGAAAACCTACCAATTCCTCTTCATTTCCATATTATTCAAAGTGCCCAATCAGAAGAGGACTTTCCAATCCATGTCGACAAAATAGCCGTTTGCTTACCCTCTTTGACTATTAGATATTGCCCACCTACATGAAAAAGTATAGGAAGAACCAAACACTTCTATCACTAGAGCTATCAGCCCATCACATTACCATGTGCCAATCTATACCCAGTAATCTTAAAACCTTCCCATCTCTTACATTACTTGGCCTTTCAACTTTCCCCCATAAACCACAGCGAGAGAAAACCTACCAAGTCCTCTTCTTTACCATATTAGTCAAAGTTGAACAATCACAAGAGGCATTTCCAAGCCATGTCAAACAAATGCTATCAACAACATAGCCCTTTACCTAGCCTATTTGACTATTGGAGATTACTCACTTACATGAAAAAGTATAGGAAGAACCAAACACTTCCATCACTAGAGCTATCGGCTCAAATGTTTTTATTATAAAAGTACAAAAGAAATATACAGAAAATAAATCATGCAATCAACATTTTTTCCTTTTTTTTCTAATTTTTAAATACATTTTAACTATAAGAAATCCATGCTTTGCATTTCTTTATTTTCCAGATGCCCTCAGCATCAATACCCAATTTTTTCCTATCTGAAAGAACATAAATCCAACACTCACATTCAGTTTCAGTAACTTCATTTTTCCTGAATACTAGTAGATTTCTTGAATCCCATAATACCAGGAAAGGAAAATCACAGTAAGTATGATGTCATTTGCACTTTTACTCTGGCCATCTCCATGTCAGCTACGCATGGGAAGTACCTAAACGTAACTTATTTGGGGGTTATCATAAGTAAATACTATAATGGATCTCTGAAGGCTTATAAACAGTTGAAGATTGCAGATGAGGATCCTGAAAAAATAAAAATAGAGGTTAAAGCACAAGATCTGCATATAAGAAAATGAAAAAAACAGATGGCAAACAGTACTCATTGGCTCCCTGATAATACATAGGAATTGTATTAACTAAAAACTCTTAAGGAGATGCATGCTGGCAAGTGTTCTTAAAATCAACACCACAGGGTGATTGTGAATTGCTCAAACTAGGTTGAAGTTTAGGCAAATGCATACAGGTATTGAATTCCATAAAGGAAACTGAAATGATTCTATAGTGAGGGACATCTGACTTCCATAACTTGACTCCTAGACAATCTCACACAAGCTAACCCAAGTGAGACATTTGCTGAATGGGACCTGTGGGACCCAGGGACTAAATCTGAAAAAAGTTTTCATATTAAGACATACTCTTAAATCCATGTGCCTTCTCAAAAAAACAAATAATAGGCTTATGTTCCACAGACAGAGCAGGGCACACACAGGCAGAGTATGTCACACACAAGCAAAGCAGGACACACACAGACAAAGCAGGGCACACACAGGCAAAGCAGGGCACACACAGGCAGAGTATGTCACACACAGGCAGAGTATGTCACACACAGGCAGAGTATGTCACACACAGGCAGAGTATGTCACACACAGGCAGAGTTTGTCACACACATGGAGCATATGGAAGACAGAACAGAGCAGGAGACAGTGAAACCCATCAGGACCAGTCTAATATGTACTACATACAGTGACATAGTGCTGATGCCCCATTAGCACTTTGAATAAGGTGTGAACAATGTGGGCAGTTTCAGTCTGGGTCTCAGGTGTGAACAGTAAAGGGCTTTAGGATATAAACAATAGAGGTGTCACAAGTGTGAACAATGCAGGGGGATCACAGTGCTACGCAATATGTTACAGTGCTACGCAATATATTGGCGCTATATAAATACATGTTAATAATAATAATAATAATAATCACAGGTGTGAACAATACAGGGGATTAGTCTGAATTTGAGGTTTAAACTATGAAGGGGCCAGTTAATCTCTGTAGTGATACCTTTTAAAGTTTACACATGGTAAGCAGACACAGCAGGTAGGTGGAGGGCCACACAATGGGGGTCACCCCACGGGCTGCCAGTTGGAGAGCCCTGCACTAGACCAAGGCCTCCTGCTCCCTGCAAAAGTGGACTGCTTAAATTGGGATCTCTTTTGGTATAATCCTATACAATCTACATCACAATAATTCCTGGTGCTGGTAGAAGTCACTGCAACTGCATCCACAGAATGCCTTTTCTGAATAGAATCAGCTATACGAGTGGTGCTACACCAGTATGATAGAACTGATAAACACAGCGTGACTCTAACAGCTGCCTACTCTTATGTTATTCCTCAGGTATAATACTAAAGAATGTACTCTGCCAATGGAATGGTGGAATGATCTAATGTTGGGCAACTACAGAGAATGTGCAACAGGTCTATCTAACCTTTGGAGCTCCTGAAACAGTAGCTAATGCCCTGTGCAGTTGAGGAGCGACGGCCTAAGATCGGCTGTAGAAGAAACCAGTTGCAGCCTGCAATTTCATGCTACTTATACCTAACAATCAACTGTAGAATATTCCCTTGAAATTCAGAATACTACTACATAATATTCCAGATAGCCATAAGGTAAGATGCAGCAATGCTGGTATTGCCAAACTACTGATATGCATTCTCATAATCCTGGTTAACTGTAGCAACACCCCATGCCTTATAAACTGCATAAACTTTATCTGAATATAGATGAATGGAATAGATATGATGAAGTAGCAGCTGCTCCCTTGCCTTCAATATTATACTAAACTGTAGAATTTCCTATAAGTTTCCATATTCACCTATTACCTGGTTATAACCAAGTGTTGCCGTAATGAGCAGCTGCCCTAAAGTGGCTTCGAGTAAAAATCTCTAGAAATGAGACCCATTATTCCCTTCAACAATATGCAAAGCACTACAGTGCAGGCGTACGACTCTCTGGAGGCAGGACAAACAATTAATGAATTCTTAAGCTCCTCCTCTTCCTACGTCTCCGTCTACTCTCAGTTTTTTGTTTGTCCTACTCGGAGGTGGACACTTCATACAATCCTCCTCACATTTTTCATAATTGGTGAGCTCTTAACTGTAGCTGAGCCCTCTTCTAGTGTGTGCTCCCTCAGTTTATGAGCCCCTATATTTATACAAGCTATGCGTTATTGTGAGCCCTATAATTAGTGTGCTCCCATTTTTTTTGGCCAACTTAGCTATACAGACTTCAGGCATGTATTAATAAGAGCCCCTTCCAAGATTTGGGAACTGTGTTGCTCCGCAGCATTTTACTGGGCAGTGTGAGCCCCCCTCCTCTTCACTTTCAGGGCTAGAAGTGCTCCACTCTCAGGTTGTCCGGCGGTTCCTCCCCAGCAGGAAAATTCAGGATAACCGGTGGATTATCCCCTGGAATCTCACAGACCCTTACTGAGGTACAGTACTGCTCCTGGCAGAGGTGGTAAGATGCGACTTCCATATTCAGTGACGTCACCTTTCGCACCCGGGACCAAACAGAAGCACGCCATTTTGGCTTGGGGTTTTCAGTGATGTCACCAGAGAGTGGGCGCATTATAGGAACAGTTCAGTGTGAAAATAAAAACTGGATAAATAGGCTGTGCAAAATAAAAAATGTATCTAATATAGTTAGTTAGGCAAAAATGTAATGTATAAAGGCTGGAATGACTGGATGTGTAACATAATAGCCAGAACACTACTTCCTGCTTTTCAGCTCTCTAACTCTGAGTTAGTCAGTGACTATAAGGGGGGCCACATGGGACATAACTGTTCAGTGAGTTTGTAATTGATCCTCAGCATTCAGCTCAGATTCAAAAGCAACAGTTATGACTCATGTGCCCCTCCCTCAAGTCTCTGATTGGTTACTGCCTGGTAAACAGGGTAACCAGTCAGTGTAAACCAAAAGAACCATGACAATCACAGCCTAAGAACTCCAGGAAAGGGGGACCTTCCAAAAATCAGAATGCCTGACTCAGTAACTTTACAAAGCACCTTAAAAGTGGGGGGCATACTGCAACAATTTGCAGAAGTTTGGGGTAATTCCTTTTTGGACACATGGGTACTCAAAATAATTTCATCAAGTCTTGGATTTTTTTTCAAAATATTCCCTCCAGCTTTCAGGTTTGTCCCTTCAAAGCAACCTTCAGATCCTGTGAAAGGATTCTTCACAACCTTCTAGAGAGGTGTAGTGACATTAGTTCCTCCAAGGGAATATTTCCAAGGCTTCTACTCAAACTTTTTTTTAGTACAAAAGGATTATTTGGATGTTCAATAACCTGTTCACGGTT
Organism: Xenopus petersii; assembly: GCA_038501925.1. NCBI lineage: Eukaryota > Metazoa > Chordata > Amphibia > Anura > Pipidae > Xenopus > Xenopus petersii. The sequence continues at coordinate 146,776,697 of CM076681.1, read as the reverse complement.
AATAACCACTAGCGTCCAGAGTAAAAAACTATTTTTGCATGTTTCTTTGTCTAGTCAATACCCTCATGACAACAATAGAACTGAACAGGGAACTATAGGACCCCCACTGAGTACAAAAAAAGGTGGAGAATGCAGTGAGAGAAACTGCTTGATTCAAATGCAGAATTATTTCTGCAGTGAGGTCCCATGTGTATTCAGGTTTTAATTACAATCCAACACCACAATATGTTTCATGATTTGTGAGCGAGGGCTCCTTTGTTTTAACAGAATCTTCATAGCCGGGAAATGTGACATTTCTTTCTACATTGCTCCCCAGTTACAGGTAAAACACGTTGCTCAGTTGTAACCAGTTTATATCATTCATAGATGTTTGAATATCAGAGTTGAAGTAATGAAAATGGAAATGTTTCATGAAACCAGGTAAGAGCTCAAGAAAATGTAACACGTAGCAATAAAGAGACTGTAACGTGACTCTTGTGTATTAAGGTCCTCAGAAGGTGAAAGGAAGGACAGAGAACCAATCAATAGTCATGGAAATGTCTTTGGAGAAGTCGCAGTCTGTATTTTATGGAGCTGGTTTGACAGAAAACAACAGTTGTTGGACATTTTTATTTTTAATCATCATTAATTTATTAAAGGTATACAATATAAAGAAGATTAGGAAACAAATTACAGTAGTCAAGCTAGAAAAGATCTTTTAGACTGATAATGAAATAATATCCTGTTAGGGTGTAACCAGGGCAATACTGGCTGCAAATTATCTGCTTCATCTACTAATTACACTGAAATTCTGGTTATCAATTTTCAATTGTGGTTAAAAAAATGTGGCAAATTGCACTTTTTTTTTTCATTTTGCACTGCTTTTATTAAATGAGCCCTTAGGGGGGTTATGAAGATCCTGGACAGCTAGTCCTGACCTTACCCCCTGCCTTAGGGTCTGTGCCCCCCATATGCCCTGATCAATACTGTGGTGCAGAACACAAGCAGAGCTTTATTCATGGGGGGTGGCTGCAGATTGTTGTGCTAGACATGGAAAGTGCTGCTTGTGTTAAAAAGTTGCAGCTCTGTGGAAGAGATAAGTCACCTGAAGCCGTGAGTGTTGGAATGGCTGTACAATGGCTGTACAATGGCTGTACAAAGTGTTCCAAGAAAGTCGTTTCACTACAAAGTGTGTGCAGCTATTTCTACAATAAAGATCTGGGAGTAATTTATCAGTACTGGGCAAATTTGCCCATAGGTAGTAACCAGTGGCAACCAATCAATGTTGCATTCATTGTTCTACCTTCAGCCGGCTGAAAAAAGCCAATAACTGGTTGCTATGGGTTACTGCCCATGGCAAAATTGGCCAGCATTGATAATTGAGCCTCCTGAACTTTTATTTTAAGGGGTGTCCCATCATGTCCGACCTGCATGGGGGGGATGCATCTATATTGCAAAGAGCAATGTTGATGCTGTCGACGCATTGTAATTATAGGGCATTCTTAAAACACTATCCCTTAACATTTTCCATTCATTTCTGACCCACTTCCCGTTTTAGAGTATAATGCAGCCTTTAATTGAGGCTCTGCCCATTTCAAGGGCATAAAAATAACTGTCCCGATTTTGCATGTAATAATGGAGTATTAAAATGAACCTGTCATACCTAATATTCTGTGTTGATCTTACGGTCGCCAGTATGTAGTTTTTATCCAAGCAGGCAAAAGAGAAAACTAGAATTCAATTTTCACCTCTGCTTTTCCCTGTCACCTTGATGTGAATGTAACCATGCTGCTGACCTTGGGCTACTCCTTCACCTGCCTTTATTCATAATTGTCAGGGAAGTGCATTGTGAAATCCCAAGTCCCTCTGTTCTGACTTGAGTTAATTAGCATGTTAAATCCAGAAATCTGCATAATATGACATCACTGAAAGGTGAGATGACAAAACTGAATTCATTAAAATACCCATATGGGTTGGGGGATAACATATAGGTGGAATTTTTATTTTCTTGATTTCCATTTAACTAATTCTGACCAGATGACTTCACTCTAAGAGGAATATTGTGGAGGGGGGGGGGTCTTGCAGTTAGGATCATAGATTTCCTATAGTACCTATGAGGAGGGGTCTCCCAAATTCCCACCAGTTCTTTGTCCTATGCAAGTGATGTGTCTATGTTGAAATTGAGCAATTGTGTAAAGTATATCTATAGCCTTATCCTGTGCCCATTAAATAATGGTATGCGCTACACCCCAATCCTGTCAATCACACCTGGATGTCTCCATATTCCTGAGTGAGGGATTGCTCTTTACTCCTGGACCAGGGGAAGAGTTTGAGCCTGCTTTTCTAGGTGATAGAGCAATTAGTGCACCTGAATGAGAGCACACCGTATAAGTACTCACATATATCACACTATAGGTAAGTACTAAGAAAGTGTACGGCTTGGATCTGACCTAACTTCATGTATATAGCTCACCATCCTTGCTATCTTGAAGGATAGAGTTCCTCTAGAACCTATGAGGAGGGTCTCCACAGCCTTTCAGGTAAGGAATGCTCATCAGCCAGTTCCTTTGTCCCATACAAGTGATGTATCTATCTTGAAACTGAGCTGCATAAAGAATACCTATAGCCTCACCCTGTGGCCACAAAAGAATGGGATGCTTTATACATACTGTGTTCATAATGTGTCCACATGATAATAATCCCATTTTCAGGGGTAAGGGATTACTCTATCCTTATTTTGTAATCATGGACCAGGCGATGGGGTAAGAGTTTTGACCCTGCTTTCCAGGTAATAGTCTGAATGAGAGAACATCTTATCAGTATTTACCTATATGACACAATAGGTAAGTACTAAGAAAGTGTGTGGCCTGGATCTCCCTGCTTTCTGGAAGGATTTTTCAATCCAACCTTTCACAAAATGATTGATGACTTTGTTAACTTGAGTGACCATGAATACCTGACTGTGTTGTTTGTACTGAACTCTCCACCCTATTTCACTGCATCTCTGTAGCTCACCTTGAAGTCTACCATGTCTAATCCTGTGTAACCTCTGTTCACCATAGGCCTATGTGTCATGTTTGAACCTGAGCAACCTTCTTGTGATCACAGCTTGTTTGTGACAATGCATTTTTACATTATTCACTTTTCACCAACGAAATCATGGACCTTCGACTGGGGAAGACGGGCTGTTATTGCCATTTTGTTTTCTATTGCAATTTAGATCAGGTCAATTTACAAGCACCTCTCAATGTATTTTCAGAGAACAAAACACTCAGACCAGAGCAGAGTAGCCAGTTGGAAATGACAATTTACCTGCATATTTTAGGTGGCTATTGTAATTTACTAATTCTGTCCCCACAGTGTTCTTTTCTGCCCCATACCCTAACTTATTAAGAAGATTTATTGTTCATCAAACTGCTCATCAAAGCTCAGGAAATGGACACCATAAGCCTCAGTGAGTTCACACTCCTAAAACCACCACAACGGCAGTGGGCTAAAGAACCATCTCATTGGTTAAATAGGCAATTTTTTGTTTTCCTTTGCTGTGAAGCACTATCTCTATGTCCTTGCAATGGTAATACCCCTTTAAACCCATCAGTTCTCATGTCATACATTCCCAAGTTTATAAAAACTCTCTCTTTTTTTGGGGGTTCTAAATTATCAAAAAACAAACTTGTATGTTAAAGGAACATGTAACATACAACAGTTCAATTAATTGGTACTTTTAGGCAACTGCTATCATTTAATAAAATGTAAGTTTTTGTTGTTTTTTTGAGCTGAGCAGGACAAGCAGAGTAACTGAAACTACTTGATATTTCTAACTTCTCAGTTCTTGAAGAGAAAATAATGAGATAAGTGCACAGATAGATACCGTAATAATAGGGTTAGTGCTGATCCTTTTTTGCCAGTTGTTTTAATGCAGGGCAACAGGGAAATTGCAGCTACTCCATGTTTGATTTACACTATACTTGTCCTCCTTTTCACTTGTGTTGTGACTGTTTTGTTAGCAGGGATCCATTATACAGGGGCAATATGTGTGCGCTGGTAATCTAAGTATCAACTTTGCAAAAACCAAACATGGGGTAGCTTCAGTTTCTCTGTTTCATGATTAAAACAAAAAAGCTCCATTCATTGAACTTATGTTGGAAAAAGAGGTATACTTCCCCTTTAACCTCTATATAACTTCTGTATGATGTGATATCTTCATTTCTGTTTTGTTTTAAACTGTTGTTTTTTCTCCTGAATCCTGTAATGTATTAACTTGTTGCAGATATGTTCTATATCTATTATGCACATCATGGGATCCACAATAGGTGATTAAATAAACCTTTCATTTCACTTTAAGAACAGATTCTGCTGATATATTTGAGTTCTTATTGGTGAAAAGTTCTTTTGTTGACAATGTGTTTGTATGCGCAACATTCTTTGCTTTATTTGTATAAAAACTCAAGCGAAGATGCTTAAAAGGGGAAACAATAACATCAACATACAATTAATTATCCTTTTAAAAACAAAAGAACCCCATTTAATTAATCTGTGTGGGTGGGTTTTGATAATCATTCAAGGTCAGGAGAGAGTGTTGCACCAACTGTAACTCTCTGCCTCTGCTTTGCCTCTATCATTCTCCATCCTGACATATTTCTAATGTCTTCTCTCCATTTATATTTTCCAACTTTTCTTTGTCCTCTGTTTATTTAATGGAGATAAAAATGCATTTCTAGGTCAGTTGTTTCATTTAGTCCTACATTTATGGTATATCATAAGATTACATAAGATGATAATGTCTGGGGATGGTTGCAATCAGGCAGTTTTCTTAGCAATTGATTTAGAACAATGGGAATATTAAATGTTTAGCTTAAATTGTGAATTGCCTGCACAATCATCTAACCTTTCTTTCCTGGGATGAGCTTTAACAAAAAATAGAATGTGCATCTTTTTTAAAGCAGACCTTAAACTATTCATGTATGTTAAGATGCACCTGTCAATTGGGCAGGCCATTGCTTTGACCCAGTAAATGCTATTATAAGTAGGGATGCACCGAATCCACTATTTTGGATTCGGCCGAACCCCCGAATCCTAAGCAAAGGATTCGGCCGAATACCGAACCGAATCCGAACCCTAATTTGCATATGCAAATTAGGGGTGGGAAGGGGAAATTTTTTTTTACTTCCTTGTTTTGTGACAAAAAGTCACGCGATTACCCTCTCCATCCCTAATTTGCTTATGTAAATTAGGATTCGGATCGGCCAGGCACAAGAATTCGGCCGAATCCGAATCCTGTTGAAAAAGGCCGAATCCCGAACCGAATCCTGTATTCGGTGCATCCCTAATTATAAGGGAACTAGGCCTTGGCATGTCATACATTGACCAGTGTTATATTTACCGCACCCTCACCTTGTCCACTTTCCTGCACTGGTGGTGCTGGTTCACCGCGGGCCCGGCAAGGCCCCTCAACAAATTGCAGTATAATCACGGCTCCGCACACACTTCATAATCAGCAGGTTATTTATTGTTATTTTCACCACACATCAACGTTTCGGGGGGTTTTCACCACCCTTCATCCATGTCATACATTGAACCTCTTAAAGGAACAGTAACGTCAAAAAATAAAAATGTGTTAAAGCAATGAAAATATAATGCAGTGTTGCCCTGCACTGGTAAAATTGGTGTGTTTGCTTAAGAAACACTACTATTGTTTATATAAATAAGCTGCTGTGTAGCAATGGGGGCAGCCATTCAAAAGAGAAAAAGCTCAGGTTACACATCAGATAGCAGATAAGCTCTGTCTGTCTAATGGTGATATCTGTTATCTGTTGTCCAACAGAAACAAATGCCCCTGTCCACTCCTAATGGTTTTTCATGGTGAGATCACTGGTTGATGCATACAGAGTGCTGGCAGGTGGACCTCTGTGCAAAATGCTCACTTGCAGGTACTGTAGGTTCTCCTATCACTGCTCAGTGTGCATCAGCCAAGGATTGCCATTGTACAGGACAGACAGACAGGGATGTTTTGACTACTGTTTTTCGCTGCGACTCCACTTTCTTATCAGTAAGTAATCATGAGATCCTAAATGAACTTAAAGGGGACGGAATAGCATTTTACAATTGGGGTGCCAAAAGTTAGGCACCCCCAAGTGAATATATTTACTTACCTGACACCTTGGGCCGGTGCTCCGATCAGCGGCACCAGCCCAGGGTTTTTCTAGCGAGCACCACTGAGAAATCCTCTTCTTGCTTCATCGGTTTTCAAATTTCCCAGGGCAGACGCATGGCCAGTAGATAGAAATAGCCTGCTTTTTCCTTAAAGTCTGGCTTTCCGCTCTACTGGGCATGCGCAACTGCGAGAAGACCAGAAGAAGCAGGAAGAGGATCTCTCTGTGGCGGCCGCTAGAAGAACCCCGGGTCGGTGCGGGTTTCTGCTGATAGGATGGCGGCCTGGGGTGTCAGGTAAGTAGAAGTAGTCACTTTGGGGTGCCTAAATTTTGGCAATGCTATTCCTTCTCCTTTAATTCCCTATACCATTTATGACTACAGTTGTGGGCCAATAATTGTATGACAAGTAAGTAGTGAGGGACCACATCCTTTCACAGTATATCTAAAGGACAGAGATGAAAGATGGATTGCCGAAAACCCTAGAGCTTTCTCCACTCTTTGGGTTGAAAAGTTACAAACTCTTAAAAATTGTTCAGAATTTAATGAGACCACTGTAATAGAGTAAGATGTCCAGTTTATAAAGTGCCTAACAACAGTAACTTTTCAAACATACGGTTACTGACAAAGGAAAGTGATTAGAGGGCTCTAGACATGTGAGTTTTGATATAATAAACTCCATGCTTTGTGTTGAGGATATAAATCTTAGACCCCACTACCCATTATGGCCGCCATGGCTGCAGGAAGAGATGTCAGCATGAAAGGAAAAGAAAGCAACACCAACTAGAGGCAACATTAGATAACATTGACTACATGTTGTAATATCTGCTCATTGATCCACCATCCAACAAAGCTGGCTTTAAATATCAATATGATGTCTTCTCCAACATACAGTATGTTTAGGAAATTCACACTCACATAATTAGGGAATTGGATGAGTTTTCTAACTAATAAAATAAATATTTGTGGTGCATAACTTACTTGCTACTTTTTGCATTGAGAGGTCCCTCAAGTGTAGTCATAACCTGCACGGTTATATAAGCAATTAATTTGTATTGCAGATTGCAAGTTCATTTTCCATGATTCATAACTATCAGTGAAATGTTGGGTCATTCTATGATTTTTCTACATTTAAAAAACATGCGGGAAGAATTCGAAGCCATGGAGGATAGCAGTTTCTACTGAAGTCGATGGGTAGAAGTCATAGCAAAAATTTACAACACTGTAGTTCTATGGTGTGAGCTAAAATGAACATTAGTCAGTCCAACAAGATTTGCTGTGGCACAAGTAAAACTAGTCATGCTGGTCAGGGTCCTTTTTATTCAGCTTGACAAATATATAACCAGTACATTCTGTGTTTAAATGTTGTCAAAAGAGTTTACCGCTGTACACGCTGGGCCTGGGTGCACATGCCCCAGACTTTCAACAAGGGGAGCAATTACCAGGAGACTTCAAAAGAGGCGGGCACAAGCCTGGAACCCACAAAATAGTAAAGCCAGATGCTGGAAGGTTAAAAAAGCTGAATTTTATTTTTCCAAAAATTAAGAACCAAGGCCTGAGGCATTTCGTGTCTACCAAGGACACTTGGCATAGGGTCAGCTTTTTTAACCTTTTGCCATCTGACTCCGGCTTTACTATTTCGTGGGTTCCAGGCTTGTGCCAGCCTCTTTTGAAGTCTCCTTTTTATACACCCATGTGCTGGGTCAAATAAGGCTAATCTGATCATTGGTTACCTGGGCCAACAACTGAAAGACCTGCCCAATAGAAATCTCCACATATTCTTTGGAAATGCCATTCTTTGGAGTATTCATGGAACCCGCTGGTCCACTGTAAAAAGTAGACAACAGTTACTACTTAACTCAACAAAACTGGAAGATGTGCTAGAGTTAGCACTAGTGAGCCCAGATCCCTATTAACTGTAGCTATTCTGATGGCAATAGGGTGTAAATGTAAGACATACAATGACTGTAGGCTTCTATCTATTATATCAATGACATCATGTAGCTACTTGTATTCCACTGATACACTCTAGAACTGTGATCCCCAACCAGCAGCTCATGAGTAACATGTTGTTCAACCAACCCCTTGGATGTTGCTCCCAGTGGCATCAAAACAAGTGCTTATTTTTGAATTCCAGGCTTGGAGGCAGGTTTTGGTTATATAAAAACCAGGTGTACTGTTGAACAGAGTTAGGCTGCCAGTCCACATAGGGATTACCAAATGGCTGCTATATATAGTGCTGGAAAGCAACATTATCTTTGGAGTATTGCATTTGTAATTACATTTGTGTTGCCTGCACTTAGTGGTGAAAAAGGTAGAGATTTGCAGAAGGGGAAAAATATGGATTGGCGAAAAGCTCTGAGCGACTGAATTTTGTTTTGTTGAGGATTTATTTCCCCTTTAAAATTTCTGGATAAGCAACTTTGCTGCAATACCAATTTTTCCCAGCAGATGTCAATGATATCTGTTCCTTTCTCTGTTCTTAATAGGTGAAAATAAGGTATGCTAGTGCTTGTTGGTGTATCAGAGTGGGTGAGGGGTAAATGTGCTGCATGAAACTATGGCAGACAGTGAGTATCTGTAAATAAATCACATGGAGGCTCCCAAACACTCTCTTTTTGAAAGGCACAAGAGGGCTGCAGATTCAGCCCCGGGCTAATTAATACGACTGCTGCTTTTTATTGTCATTTTTCTTCCTACAAACTATAGAAAGAATGGCAGACATGGATGGGGGAAGTGGTGTTCACCTTGTTGTTGGGCTTCACTTTATTTACACATGAGCCACGGTATGGTTTCCCAGTGTATATTTATATATTCACAAGGGAGCAGGCGGAATGTTTCTGGAAGCATGCTGAGTAGCTTTCCATAATGAAAACGAATTAGAGAGGGAGTTAAAAAGTTTATGGATGTGTTTAATTTCCCCTTTCCTACACTCCAGATTCCAGTTAAAAACACACACTCCCCTTGACACATGGAAAATCTAAGCGTAAATATGGCAACGAGGAAAGGTAAAACAAGTAAGTTCTTGTAGAATTTCTGTAATTCATTTTCTTTTCTTTCTCTCTTTTTTTTCTCATTGAGCTTCCTGGTTGGTCAGCGTTGGCCTCACAAAAGGGTGTTGGTTCATGTCCAGACACATTGCAGACTTCTGGCGAAATAGCCCGAGCTCATGAAAATGTTCACAGCTCTGGCACAGAGCCAAATATACAAACAAAGGGTAACTTGGACTGTCTTGTGTTACAAATGCCATTTTTGGCGGTAATGGAGGCTCGCTTGGCTCTGTTCGAGGGTCAGGGCTGTTGAAAGAAATAACAGAGAGCAATTTGTGTAATTATATCTGTCAGATGACTCCCAATCACTGTTCTTACTATGGCTTTGCTGCTCCATGACTAGCACATTTTTTTCTAATAGATATTAGAATATGTACAAATCATGTTTGTAAAGAAGAGTTTTAAACAGTGCAAGGTACCTTTAAATATTTCATGTAAAATAGCTTTGTAGTGAAATTTTCCTTCTCGCTTCAATATTGCTCTACTTTGATATCTTAGCCCTGGATGGTATCTGGCCCCTGTCCCCCCCATAGGCTGCATGATGCCCCCTAAATCTTCTATCTGTGGCATCAAGCAGCTTGAGTCTCTGACCTCCTGGCACTTGATCTAAATGTAGGCATATAATATAAAGCCAGCCATGGTAGAGAGCAAAGAGGTTCATCTTGGTGGCATGTTCATCAAAAGGCAGGCACATTTATCCAATAAGATTCCATGCAATCTCCAACTAAAGAAGTCAGCCATGCATGGACACCATAACAGCAGTTTACATGTAGTGGGTTGGAGTGTCTTCACTTCTTAACCATGGGGAACTTGAGGATTACTGATATGTTTTTAAACAAAACAAAAACCTGTGGCACAACTGATGCGATTGAATCAGTGTTCTGTGTTTATTTAGCTCACAAGTGGCCACTTTGTTTGTGAGCTAAATAAACACCGAACACAGATTCAATCGCATCAATTGTGCCACAGGTTTTTGTTTTGTTTGCAGACAATTTTTGGGCTGTGGGCAGATTTGGGCCTTATACCTGATGGCACCTGACACCACAGCGGTGTTATATACTGGAGAAGCACTCCACCTTGGGATTAATGATATATGTTGTTAATAAAACTTCATCTTCAGCGTTTGATTCTTCTTTAGACATAGATAGTTGGTAATTTTCAAAGGCAATCTATACATGAGGGATAGTGTCAAGCACATTAGGTGATTTACAATTGATTTGTGGGTAAAGAAAGACACATTGGTGGCTTTTTCTCTGTTTTCTGAGAGTGTCTAGTAGAGATCTCCTTGCCAAGTGCACACTAAGCCCTCTCTCTAGGCTAGAAATGACATCTTCAGGCTCATATACTGTGAAACTTTGGAGAAATATCAACCTTTCTGATGAAGCAAAGAGTTCTCTGCCAGGTGGTGTAAAGTAGAAAGTACCCACTGCTGCATTACACATTCTAGAGGGGCAGGCAAACCATGTTCAGATGTGTACAAAGGATGTGTAACTGTGGGCGCAATTGCATGAAAACCCACAAAGTTGTGTGTCGTCAGTGGCACAAGATTATGGTTTAGCAATCATTGCATCACCTTGTGCATACTGTTGACATCACATATACGTGGTGGGACTGGTGAGACATGTCCACTCCACTTAACCTTCTCCTTCCTGTTTCACCACATATCCAGGATGAAGGCTAAATAGTCCTTTCATACTGGTTTAGGGTTTAGTTCAGTTTTGATGCATTTAATTTCGTGCACATCGCCACATATTTTTGGTCTTGACTTCTGTGCTTTGTAAAACGTTTCCTTTGTGTTCATTTATAGAACTGTGTTGCTTGTTGATGGCCTATTTCTCACTAGTTCTCATTATCATTGTGAGCTATCTGTTATGTTAATTGGCAACTGTCATGATAACTCTGTGCATTTCTATGACAGAAAACACTTCAAAAATCAAATGCCCCATGAGCATTTTAGGGGAGCCAACTGCCTGTCTCTGGTTTTCATGGTGAAGAATACAGTATTTCCTCATTCTCTATGACATCTAATGGTCACACACCCAACTCAGATCAGAGATATGGGTGTTACTGGGTCTCCTGGTTTTGGACTATGCAACATGCTGAGCTGTTCTGTCTACAGTGAACGCCATGTTGTGTGACGGAATCCACCTAGGCGCACTCAAATTCAGTCAAAGGTCGGCGGCATTTGCTCAAACTAGAAAAAAATTAAACCTTTGTTTCAGCTCCACAAAGAATTTAAGGTGAGTGTGAAACATTTTCTACTTAGTTTCGTTTATACTTGAAACAAAACATCAGAAAACCAAATAATATGTTTTAGGATACGACAAACCATTTTTCTGTCAGTCTCCTGGGTTCTACGACCAAGTTGCAAATTATTCCTATGATTGCTCAATCATTTGTTTCTGAAGAGGCTCTTTATTAGGTGAAGCCACTTAATATTCACCCCACCCTTCCCAGAGTAATACAAGTTTCAAAACAATCTTGTAAGCAAAAGGAATGATTCAGTAATCTGGGATTCACCAGCCTGTTATAATTATACTGGTGATGGGAATGGTAGGAACTGGGGAGGGTTGGTGCCACCTGACACCTGCTAAAAGATAAAGAATAAACCTTTAAGTATATGTGTAAAACAATAAATATGCTAAATAATATATTGACCGTGAATATTAAAGCAGTATTCACACTTTCACCTCTAACAACCTACAAAGTGCTAATTAATATTGTTGTTATGAGATGCAAAGTAAAGGCTCCTCTAGCAATGAATTGATATTCTTCTGGATATGAAGGAACATCTCCAACCACTGGAATTCAAATAACACAGCTCAAGGAAACCACCTTTCGACTTTGAACTAAAAGCCTGAGGGTTCCATGATGTTGTTGGGAGAGTTTGAATCTCTGCATCTGTAAGATAATGCCTGTACTTTGGGAAAATGTGATGCCTGCTTGAAGAAAAAATATAACCCAAAAAAAGTAAATAACTATCTCCTTTTCTGGTGGACCACAACATAAATGGAAAAAACACAAATTATTTGTGGAGTTAGTGTTAGTGATTGTCTGTATGAAGGTTGCCATGTATTAAAATTGTTAAAATATATGTATTAGAATATATTCTATGGTATTCAGCTAATGGCCTTGCTCACAAAAAATGTAATTTCATAACCAAATATAACACAAGTGATTCACAGTAGCACTTACTATTTAGATCTACCATGGTGCAAGGTTCCTAGACATAAGGGGATGTTCCAGGATACTTATAGAGCAGAAACTAGAGACTGGACACACTAAAGATTTACATCTGAGGAGCTTACTCCATTATACCAGAACAACCACACAGGACAACATTTCAGGGTGGAGCACTCCCTGATGAAGAAAGGGAGTGAACCCCAAACACTGATCTGTGTGGTTACACTGGTATATTTAATGGGGTAAGAGCCCCAGCCAAACATTGTTAGTGTGTGGACTCTGCCCAAATATAATAAATTACTCAACCAAAGCCAAGGGGTTCATATAGAGTTCATATAACTCATATTCATCAGCCCCCTGCACCCCATAGGACTACAACCTTAAATATTTCCATTTATAAAAACGACTTTCATTTTTAGCAATGGTGGCAATTATTTGATTATAGACAAAACATATGTATTAAGGAGGCACATTGCACATTGTTATTTGTATTTGTTTACTAAACTGCCATCTCTTTAGCTGGCGGCTAATAATCAGCCAGTTCCCTGGACAGCAGTGTATGCGAGGCAATAGCTTATCTCTTGATGCTTTTTTTTTTTGATAATTATTGAGTGAAAATATATTTTAAATAGCTGTACACATTCTGTATGTATTATATTTAATACTCTCTCTCCTAATAGTCTCTTTTCACACCAGAAATGAGAGTTAACACAAAAAGCCTTGCTTGGAGCCACTACATTGTGAAAGGCAAATTGCACCAATTTACTGTTAAAAGTCTTCCTTGAGGCATCTAATTTGCACCCCCCCCCCCTTTGCACTTATGTAGCACAGGAGGTGAAAAATAATTTCTGTCCACTTTAAATATGAGGTTTTCAAATGTACTGCACACTGAGCTTCCAGATTTCAGATCATTTGTATTAATGATGATGGAAAAACAAGGCACATCCTTTACAGAAGACAAATAAAGGGGAGACAAAGGCTTCATTGGCCAAGTGCTTTAAATGTATCAAGAGGAAACGCTGTCAGAAAGCTCATAAAGTCATGTATATATTGAAGTTTATCCTGCTAATCCCTTGTCATTTTTATTGGGAGCAATAAAATTCATAGCAAAGGGGTGGGGCTGAATATAGAGATTCTCCCTTGTACAGGGAAATAAAATGGTTCATTTGAATTCGTAAGAAGTGTATAGGAGGTAAAAGAGACAAAGAATGTCTGAGGGAAGAAAGGACAAGAGCTGAACCATCTAATCACATGGTAATTTAAGGGGAGTCTTTACAACCCCTCCTTATAAGCACAATGGAAAAGCACTATTACATACATAGACATCTGGTAATCGGCTTTACTGGTGAAAAAACAATTCCCTGCAGATATTTTCTCATATTTTTATAGATGGTAAAATAAAATAATTAACATTTCTTGGAGAATATTATTATTATTATTATTGTAAGGCTGTGGCATTGGTAAAATGGGGTCAGCTAATGTGTGATAATTATTTAATTTAATGAATTCCACATTGATTCCGAATAGTATTTATAAGGATATAGGTGTAATGGTATATAGCAAGTTATAATTGGGTCTTTTTATAAATGTAGAACAGTTAAAGTAAATTAGCTTGTATACACTGGAGGCTACCATCCTTATACTGTATTATATAAACCTTTACTCTATCCTCTTATATAAGTGGGTTCCCTACTGGTTTCTGGCCAGTCCTGAGCAGGGCCAGATTCTGGGCAAGACTCCCCTAGGCTGCTCCTAGGCCGGGCCTTTGTGGCCTCACCACAAATCCAGGCCCGGTCCTGAGATCTCTTTCACTACAAATCCAGGCCTGGTCCTGAGATCTCTTTCACCACAAATCCAGGCCCGGTCCTGAGATCTCTTTGACAAGTAGTGCTTCTACTCCCGCTCCCGCCGTAAGTTTTTTTTTGATGCGCGTGCGCGTTTTTACGATGATCCAGGGAGTGGGTTTGGGTTTTTCCCAGTGTCTCACCGGCCCAGTCCAACTCTGCCTTCCTGATTTGGAATGTGGAAGAAACCCCACATAAGCATAAGCAGATACAAACAAACTTGTAGCTAGTGCCTAGGACCCAGTAATACAAGGAAGCAATGGCAATCATAGAGCAATTGCGTTTTCTTCTTTCTTCGCTCGGCTCTGCATGCTCAGTAGAGTGAAAAGCCGAACTAAGAAGTTGGTTAGTCAGTTCTACTGCACATGCGTCTGCCGCGGGAAATTTGAAGAAAGAAGAAGCTGATCGCTCCGTGGTGCTCACTGGAATAATCCCCAGACCGGGGCAGTTTTCTCCTGATAGGAGCACCAGCCCAGGGTGTGAGGTAAGTACCGTATATATATAATCACTCCGGGTGCCTAACTTTTGGCACCCCCAAGTAAATAATACTTTTCCTTCTCCTTTATGACCCTAATTTGCACAGAGAGTAACTTTTTTAATGGTTTAATACAAATCAGAGCTGACACGTTATTCCTTTAAAACTGCATTCCCATAAATGATGTATTCCCTTATATTACAAGGCCCAATAGCATGGACAAAATAGTTCTACACAACAAGAGTTTTTTTTAATTGTTTAAGGGGGTTGATTTGTTAATAATGACATTAAATGCAGGTTCCAGCTGTTGACTGCAAAGGTTTGTGTGGTGCTGAGATCCATTACTAAGCAGCCTATCAGATAAGAACCTATCCCGTCTGTCCTTATGCCTGACCTATCCCTTTTGAGCAAAACACCAGCACAATGGGCCATGCCTGTGACGTCAGTATGATAAAACCATAATAATACTGTACCATTCAGCTTCAAAAGGCTCAATGTTTTAACCCAGTTTATTCCTACTATATCAGTCGGCAAGTAATAGGAATAATATTTTGTAGCCCTTAGAACACAACACTGCACAAGTGTTTCATGGAAGAGGCTGGTTTACTTATTGCAAAGGACAAATTCTTTTTATGAGACTAGATTAACCTGCAATAAAATAAAAATACAGCAGTTGACCTTCCCATGATTGAGCTACTTGAAAATTTGTAGAGTGACACCATATTATGGGATGCGTGGGGAAAGTGAATTGGGTAAGTAATGATTCTTCATGTTTACTGTTTCCAGGCAATTTGGAAATCGCAGAAAACCCAGTAAAGCACAAAAGTGGCTTTGGCTTCGTTTAGCCGTGATCTGGGTCTTCCAAGCATTTCATTTTTCAGGAACTTTTTCAGTTGCTTATGTGAAGAAGTTTGGTTTTCTTTCCCATATATCAGCTTATATAGACAAAATGTTACTACTGTACCATTGATTCATTGAGTTCCATGTATCACATCAGCCTGTAGGTCTGTAACAAGCAATAAATAAAGCTGCTTATGTTGAGAAGAAATTAAATACGAGAAGCCCCACGTCTTCGGTCCTCATGGTAAAATCATGGCTAATTTGTTAATGGTGAGATAATTATATAATGAGACACAGACTATGTATTTTTTCTGGAGACTGGCCTTGATTTCTCTAAATGATCTGGTTTCATGGGCTCCTGAACAATTCCAAGGCTACAACATGACTTGCATGTTTACATCTGCTCAGAGAATCCATCCACGGTTCATCATACGGATTTAATTACCCAACCATTTACTCTTTATTGTAAAACGAGACAATTATCTATTTACTGATTGGGAAAGCCTTGATTATGGCACAGGCACTGATCCAAGTTTCATTATAAATAAGACAAAATAAAAAACTATTTATATAAAGTAGGAAATAAGTTATTCACACACACCAACTACTATTCTCATATTCATTTTATACAAATGTCTCCTGCAAGCTAGACCCACCATAAGTCTTTCCTAGAGTAGAGACTATGGGCAGATTCATTAAAGGATGAAGTGGCTAACGCTAATGACAATTCACCAGCATTGCCACCCGCAGGGACATTACCAATTCACTAACAGGTGCAGGCGCCAATTCACTAGTGAAAGAGACCATTCATTCACACTCTATCACCAGGCAAATTTTACTGAACGTTACCCCTGGCTTTGCCACCTCAGACCAGACGAAGTGCTAAAAAGCAGCGAGATCTTCCTCAATCTTCTGTCACTTACATCATATTCTGTGTGCTGAAAATGCATTAAAGTTCCAGAAACGCTGGCGACTTTTCCTTTTTTTAAAGGGGGATTGCCTGCAAAACTACTAACTTTAACTTTTTATGTGGCAATTTGGCAAAATACAAGTACTTGGACAAGCAGAATCCAAATTCTAAAAGTCAGGAAGGAAAAGTACATATTGCAGGAGCAGCGCTATTTTGCCTCTTGTTTCCCTCATTTGCATATGCAAATTAGTCTTCAGATTCGGATTGTGGTTTGGCCGAATCTTTTCTGAAGGATTCAGGATTTGGCCTAAAATAGTGGATTGGGTTTATCCCTAGTCACAATACACATATGATTAGATGTTTTGGTGAGACGTGAGACACGATGCAAGATGAGTAACAGAAAGAAATAGGGAATGTGAGTTAAAAGTACATTGTTTTTTATAGGGAGGTTCTGCTGAGACGTATAGGGATTGTGATTGTGAGAGATGTGCGTGCAGGGAATTTGCTGAGGAGATGTTATGTTTTGTCATGTTGACAGAATAATAAGGTAAAAACAATCATGTAACAATGACAGAGAGGTACAAGGTAGTTACAGTGTTTTTAGTTGATATAGTTACTAATGTTGTCGCTGGATAACAAAAAATAGTTGTTCCTTGAAAATACATCCAAGCTCAGCCTTTTATTGTAATATGTATATAATAAATAGAGAAAATCAGCAGAAAAGAAGATGGGGAGCTACTGGGGCATCTTTGGAGACACAGATCTTTACTGCTAAAGGGCTGTGGTTGCCTTGCGCTGGTACAGAAGCACAAAACATCATGTACAACATTTCTACCTACATCTTTAGTTAGGCTTTAGTTCTCCTTTAACTCACCTATAACTCATATTGTTCACTGAAGTGGCTTCTTAACCTGTCACTGGGTAACCTGCAGAGTCAGCATCTTTTTCTATGAAGTTATATCAGCATTTATCTAACGTTATGATAACATACCTCCCAACTGTCCCTTTTTCGGAGGGACAGTCCCTCTTTTGACAGCTCAACCCGCAGTCCCTCATTTTTACTGGAAAGTCCCTCTTTTCTCTGCACTGAACAGCCAGAAAAAGAAACAAAGTTTCTCACTTAATTGGCTTTTAGCAGAGAGCCCAGAACAGCTAACAGGTGCAAATAAGATACTTTGTAACAATTTTGAGACACAAAAACACAGTTTAGATAAGGAGAAATAATTTCAAACTTTCATAACCTACCAAATTTTGTAAAACAAACATGGTAATTAGGGGGTGTGGCCACAGAAAGGGGTGTGGTCAAAAATTGCTGCGCTACATGCGGGAAAAACATTTTTGTCCCTCTTTTTACTTCCAAAATGTTGGGAGGTATGTGACAATATTTAGTGGAAAGTGTGTGTTTTCTTTTATGCAGTACATTAGCAACTTGTAGTTCATTGTTACCTTTAATTTGCAATTACTCGGGAACGCCGCTGCTCTTATGGACTTAATGACGGCCTTTAAATTGCCAATGTTGTTAAATGTTAGTGCCGCGTCTGCTTTGCAGATGAGGAGAGGACGGAAAAGGAAACCTAAAGGTTAGAATGAAATGCACTTTACTGTCATTATGGGAGAACAAATGAGTTAAAAAAATGTCAAATACCACAATACCCTACAGGGAGGAGATATTACTATTAAAGGGTCGTTATAGCAGCAATAAATATAGGAACAATAAAAATAAATTGATGACGTAAATGTCAAAGCTTTTCCCCTGAGCTGCCCCCCCCCCCACACCTTTGTCCAAAATGAAAATGTTTCCAATTACAGCGGGTGGAATCGGCCTTCAGTGACAATGTGACAAGATCACAATTCAGCGCAGGGAACACAATTAGGCACAGCCTTGAGATATTTCATCAGCCTACAATCAATTAATCATTCAATAATCATTCAAATCCTCCACCTTTGTCTTAAAAAACCCCATTGCAAAACACATTGGGGAAAAATGGTAACCTGTGAACTGCAGATTGAGAGTCGCCAGTGTAGTAACCTGCTTGAGAAGACATTCTGGTTAAGGGCATTCTGCTGTTTTGCCATTGCTTGATGATCATATTCCTGTTCCTGTTTTTGTGCTTCCTGTTAAGCTGAGAGCAAGCATGGAGCAGGCCAGATCTACCTGCCATGTTCTAATAAATATATCAAAAGTTCCAGGGTGTATCTGACTACTTACCTCAACTAACACAGTAGAATCATTAACCCACTGCTAGCCAGCAGTTTATTACAGTTAGAATGTGTAAATTGCTCCGATATTTGTAATATTATAAAGAAGCAATTAGAGGTGGTATAGAAACAGGAGGTAATTATTCAGCAGGCGATGCGACCTTAGAAACAGCAGTAATGTCATCAATATAACCAATAAAACAATAGGTTTTGTTCTTGATACCAGATGCTGAAAGACTTGGGGACAGATTTACTAAAGAGCAAAGTGGCTAACGACTAGCGACCTTTCACCAGCATTGCCACCCGCAGGGACATTGGCAATTTACACGCAGGCACCAATTCGCTAGCAAAACAGGCCATCGCTAGTCATTCGCACTCTATCGCCAGGTGACCTTTCGCTCCGGCACACGGACGTTAGTCCACAAATTCACTAAAATGAAGTTGCCTTTGCCACCTCAGACCAGGTGAATTACTATAAAGTAGCCAGATCTTCCTCAATCTTCTATGACTGACATTATATTCTGTGAGCCCAAAATGCATCAAAGTTCAAAAAACGCTGGCGTCTTTTTTCTGAGTGATAGACTGCAAACGTCATAAAAATTATTTTTTGTAACTGGCCTCCCCCATACATTTTCCAACATATGGAACATTAACTTTACAGTGGGCTCATGTGTAGGGCATTAAAATAACTTGTTAATATGGTTCCCTGGACATGTGGTTTAACAGTGGAAATTTTAAGTATTTGAACCAACACTGACAATAAAGACATCCGTACAGCTTTAAATTTCCCGCCCTAAGCAAATTGACCTGAGCGCAAGAAGATCACTAGCGAATTTTCGCTGGTTAGTGAATCTGCCCCTTGGACTTGACTAGAAGTGGTGCTAGTGTATGGGATGGCCCATGTATAGGGCAGTGAATGCATTACCCATGGATGTCCACATTTATTCCTGAGGCTCAAAAAAGAGTTCATGGTCCATTGGGAGAGCTGTTCTTACTGTCTACTCAAGGTATGTGTTATGTACAGTTCCACTATTAAGCTATGTGTTCTGCACCTTAATCTTGATGTGCCAACAAAAGTGCAACTGGCTCAACACTTTGCCCAGCCCCAGGTATAAGCACAATTACTGTGTATGGCACCCTAAGGGGCACCATGCCCGCTGGTTAACATGCCCTTTGGTATTTATATTATAATTATTATTGTTATTCAATCAAGAAGAAGGCTGTTGTAGGGGGACTGCATGTGGATCAAGTGGTCTGAAGAAAAAGTAATGTATATAACCTATTACTACAATATAATACTAATGCTACAATCACCGGGAATGGCAGACAACTGTTGGCTATGAGGGGATGCTGGGAGTTGTGGTGCATCAGCAGACGGAGAGCCAAAGGTTGCAGAGCTTTGTAATCTGGATATGGTCTTAGTAAAAAAAAAATGGCTATAATTCTACCCATCATGCAATGCATAACACAATTAATTATATCATGTGCCTGTCTCCTGATTTGGCTGCTATGCTGGGGGATGGGGGTAAGGGAACCCCGGGTGGCACGTAAATTGCTAAAATGCATTTGGCTCTAGAGAATTGTCTATGAAATGTATCAGGGTTATGTGCGAGCATGTATTGTATATTCATATGTTTAGTTAGGAGTGTGTAGTTCTATAGGGAACAGAGGGCCCTGTTTTCGTTTCTGTTGAAAGTTGTTGGAAGGCCACATGCAGCTGCTCTTATACATAGTAAATGATGCAGAGAAATGAGAAAGAGAACTTCACTTTGATTTGCCAGGTCCCTACATTGCTGTCAGTAGAGGCCTGGGACCTTGTATCCTCAGTGCTGTGTCTCTACTATAATGGTGTCCTGCAGAAGTAGAAGTGACTTAGCAGAGAATACATATATATATATAATATACACATACTTACATAAACGTCACACAACAAACATGTGCATGGGAGCAGAGGCTCCCAGGACAAAAAGAACACACCGGCACACAAGTCTTGTATCTGCAGGGCAAGCCCTTGCAAAAGATTTTAACTGCGGTGGTGCAACGTTTCGGGGCTTTGCCCCTTTGTCAAGCATCTTTTTGTCCTAGTAGCCGGGAGGTTACCGTGCCCTCCATTCATTGAGCACCGAGCCAAATTGCCTACTTTATCAACGGGTGTGCGAGGGTCTATCTCTATTTGAAGCAGAGGTTCCCAAACAGTAGGACTGGTTTCTCTTGAAGTTAGAAATCAGCAGAAGGAGGGCAACATGAAGGCCAGTTACTACTGCTTTGATATTGTTCCTAAATTTGTAACCTTGTCGTGAGCCTAGTATGTTATGAATAAATGTTGAACCCTAGAAATCTGTCAACTTTTGGATTAGAGAAATGATTTCACTGGTGCTGAATTGCAGATACTGTCCCATCCAAGAATATCCCTCAAGTTCCTCAGAAGCAACCTTGCATATGGTAAGAAGTGCGAGTGGTGCATCTCTGGAGGGAAGGCTGAATATTCACCAGTTGGGTCAGGCTAAACCAATTTATTTACTTTCCTAAGGAATCACTGACTGAACCATAAAGCATAAAGTAGCACTGAACCATAGCCAGGCAGTAATTACAGGGTTCTCCTGCACCCAGCAGACCATGGTATTTTCTTACCTTGATAATCAAACTAAGGATCAGTCCAGGGGACACTCATATGTCAGTCACAATATACCCTCTCAGGGTGCAGCATTGGATTTTTTAAAATCGAAATTTTCCTCACTTCAAATTTTATCATGAAATAACAAGATTAATATCACCCAAATAACATGGTAATGATACAACTGTGTGTGTCTTAGCCACACCTGTGTTCCAACCAAGCCAAGCCAGTTCTCCCAACACCAAAGGCCCATAATGCTGAGGCAGCACCATAATCACATTCCCTGCTCTGCCTGTTTTAGGGGATTTCTGTTACACTTTAATTGCTTGTTCCTGCAGATGACGGTGCAAGAAAGGGGCAAATGAGGGTGACACCATAACAATTACAGCTTTAGCTTTAAACAGTCTACTAGAAGTTAGAAAATGAAATCAAAGATCTCAATAGTTACTAATCACTGATTGATTATATTTGTAAATCAGCCCCCATGGGTGGCAAAGGCCAAGCGTCAGACTAGGGCACTAGTGGACGACTTTCACTGCTAATTCCTCATGAGGAAACTTCAGGCGACTTCAGAAAGCCAAGTGAACCAAGTGCCATCCCGCTGGTAATTTACATTCTATCCAGAGGGAAGGCATATCGAGAAGATTTTGGCGGTGGGCGACTAATCTCCCCAGAATCGCTAATGTCTGCCACCAGCCTAAGGGCCCTCTTCACAGCCTCTAGGGCCTCCTCCCGACATCAGCACATCTCAGTGTAAGCCCCTTATCACATATCTTTTGCCTCCTTTTTTACTTTGATAGAGTAGCTCAGGCGAGAAAGTGGGCCTGGGTTGGGAGGTCCTATGAGGTTTGGGGCATAATGTTTTTTTTCTGTGTCCCTCTGGCCCAGTCTGACCCTGCAAAGAGCCAGTAACTAATCGATAATGGCAACTGCATATGGGATCCTATTTCAAACTTAAAAACTTCTCATGTTTTCCTTAAATCTTTCATCTCCATCTAGTAGCATCATCCCAATTACTTGGAAATATCTACTACACTTACTCCTTTGGAGTCTTGGTGGACGGTCCTATAATTATCTTAGCATGAACTCCACCACCAGCATTAAACATTATTCAGTTTACATTCACATGTGGCCTAATGTGAACCTAATCCCCATCCAAATCCTAACCCAGTTGCCTGCGATATTCAACCCAAGTGTCCTCCCCTCACCTTCAAAATGTCTCTTCTGCTTTTAAGACATTTTATTATAAAAAATATTTTTTGTTGCCTTTAAGTCATTTGTTTAACCGTCCTCCTTGTATCTTCTGAAATCCTGGGAAACTTTGAGGCAAATTCATGGATCTTCTAATTTATTTATTTATAATCGAAAATAAATTACAATTGAAGAAAAAATTATGATAAGCCGACTTGGAAAACATTACCATTTTAATTTGTGGTTTCCTTTTTTTGTGTAATAATAAAACAGTAACTTGTACTTAATCCCAACTAAGATATAATTAATTATTATTGAAAGCAAACACAATCTATTGGGTTTATTTTATGTTTAAATGATTTTCTAGTAGACTTAAGGTATGAAGATCCAAATTACACAGAGTTTACATATATGGAAAACCCCAGGTCCCGAGCATTCTGGATAACAGGTCCCATACTGTACCAGAATACAGTCCAGTGGCTCATTGGCCTTAGCTACAATACTAACCCTAATGGACTGTTTTGTATAATGGAACCTTCTGTGAACATCAACTATTACCTTTTCTATGTATTGAAACTGAGTAAGAGAATATCATATGTACAGTCCCAGCAAATGTGCATTTTATATGTGTATATTGAATCTGAATTTGATAAAATAGTAACATTTTTTGCTGGAGATACACAGACATATTCTTAGTGGTGTGTTCACTACAACAGGAGTAGGTCTGCTGGTAAATATCTTTAGTAGATCAGTTAATACCATGAGAGGACCCGTGTTAATAACTTTCAATAACTGCTAAGCTCCATCTGTTGTGTACCATTGTCTCAGGAACAAATCACATGTAACTGGCCACTTGTTTATGTGCCGTGTACTTCAGCTCCTCCGACTGGGCTGCATTTCATTTAACAAAACGAATTATATTGATAATTCCATTAGACATCATAAGGAATAATTACAAAAGAACAGTGCATCCTTTGTATAGACTAAAAATGAGTGTAGCATTATAACCATTATTCAAGATCCTTGATCCTACACCATGGAACATGCACTGTGCCTTTTGTCACTTAAGAGACCCTGGTTCTGCCATTGCACAGAATAATTTGCATATATAAACAGACAATCCAATGAAATGATTGTTACTCATCAACAGACCTGTAAGCAGTGCGGGGGATAATAATGGACAAATGTTGGGAAAAAAAATATGTTTCTAAAAGTTCACAAAAATGTATAATGACCTTCCAACATATGAATAATTTCAAATGGATTTTTGGGTCAAACAAAAAAGGATTTACTTTAATAGGGAATTCCAGACCTGATCCCCAGCAGCAGTGTCCAACCCCACTATTGTTGCTCAATAGAATGAAGCAAATCCCAACAAAAATGTTCCAACATCTAGTGGAAAGCTTTCCCAGAAGAATAGAGGCCGTTACAGAAGCAATGAAAAGACCATATTTATTTTAATCCCCTTGGTTTGGGAATGAGATGTTAGATATGCAGGTGTCAATAAAGTGTGTCTTGCCTGTAGCAACATCTGACTCATTCCAGGGCTTTGGTCCTGCCAAGGTGCTGGGAGGTAAGAAATTCTGCTCCCTGCTCACCCCATCTCCTTTGTTCTGATGATGTAAAATACAGTTAACAAGAATATGACATTTTGCACACAGAGTGCAAATGTAAACCTATTGGTTGCTTAGGTGCAATAAAATGCTTCCTATGGCTACATTTAGTCTGGTGGAGAGGAATTAAATAAGACAATGTGCATTTGCTCCTGATTTTGCACTGCACTGGCTATGGCTGATCCTGTCTGCATGTATCCTTCTTTGTTCCATATCATCCCCACCCTGATGCTAGGCTTGATGGGAATCTCAAATGGGAAGTCATGACAGCTGCCTTCCTGCAAAGATTAGTCAAAGATCAAAGGGGGTTGTAATAGGCAGGATCATTTGCAAAGGCTAGATTTCCAGGGTTTCCCTTAGGCTAATGGCACAAGATGCATTTTCTCCAGCTGCATACTTCTACCAGCAGAAAAATGCCTGATGCCACCGTGTAGACCGCCTTTTATTTTAATAGCAACTGCCCCATACTGTGTGTATATCAAGCTTTCAGTCCACAACTGAACACTTGAACCAAAATTCACATGTGCACATGATTAAAACAATTCCCCCCATCGGCTTTGCCAAGAATTTTACTTTATTGTAATCAGGGTTCGACAAGAAGTGAGCTCCAAAATCTCCTCAATTCAGTCTGTCCAGCGGAACTTAGAAAGATCATCCAACCTGTATGTGAAGTGAAATTAACTCATTCTATACCACAAGCAGTCCACCTAGATTAAGCTAAGTCTTGTCAAGCTCTTTATGCTTGAAGCCCACCATCAGATGCAGATATTTGGGGTCTAACCCAAGCTTACAGTAAGCATCAGCTGAGCCATTTTTCTTAACTGGTGTCGTGCTCACATACACACAGTAGATGGCTGTTTCCTGGTGGAACTGTGATCCTTTCTAATGAATTTGTAGTGCCAAAACAAGGGTAAATGTTCTGTATGACTATATTGGATGGACATTTGTGGACAGTATGTGAGGGGTTAGATTTTTTAAGACACCCAGACCCACTTATCAAGAGTTAGAAGTTATCCACATCGCTTAATTATCTTCAGGATATCTTGCCATCATTTGCTTTCATTCATATCCTGAAAACAGGTTGTAGCGAAAGGGTCCCAAGATCTCAGAAATGTAAATATATACAGTATGTATATTCTTATTTATATAGTTCTACTGAATACTCAAATGCTGTACAATTTTACAATACAAAAGGGAGAGCCTTAAACAGATAGATATATAAACATATAGACAGACATACAAAGAGGTATCTGGTTCCTTTTCCTAAATTAATTTGCTAATATACAGTACAGTTGTATCAGTTGTGACAGAGAGAGTCAGTTCTCCTGGGATACAATAGAAATGTATGGGAGCCACAGAGAATGCATCTTCTTAATTCATAATGAAATCAAAGGACAGAGCTCTCCATGGAGATCAGTTGTAAAGTGCAGGTAAATGGCACTACCCTAAGCTGTTAATTCATCAAAATCATTTATGTTTTTGACCTCATTAGTGACTTCTCCAGGTTGCTCACAGGCCACACATAGTGAAGGCCCAAGAACATCAACAGGTCTGTTTCCATAGGAGCAAACCAGCAAAAATATCTGTTTTACTGTTCATAAATTCTCTTTAATCTGTAATTCGAACTAATTTCACTACAACAGGACAAAATTCAAACTGTTCATTATTAGCTGACATGTAAAACATTATATTAGTTAATGCTCTGCAGATGTTGTTAGTGTCCTAAAATTGTAACATACTGTATAATGCGACGCTCACTGCATGCTCAGCCCACAGTCCTCTACTGCATGTTTCTTAAAGCTAAACCAAATACAAGGGCAGCTAGAAGTATGTAGCCTTGAGAGATAAATGATTCAGTTTCTTGCCAATAAAATGTCTGTTTGAGCAGAGATGTGATTAATATAAAAAGAAAGTATGCCACCAGACCTCATGCATATAACAAGAATGCCATCAATCCCCCCAGCCTCTATTGTCCACTGTTTCCAAGCTTCAATCAATAGGAAAAAATAAATAATGTAATGACAAATCTCAGAGGTAAAACAAGTGATACTTATAGAAATTGAAATATAAACCAATCAATCGAAATAATTGTTCCTCATTAACATAACATACCTACACAGTACACAGTAATATTTCTATTCATATCTCATTCATCACATAGAGAAGTATTTTACCTTGGTAGGCAGGTTCAGAAAATCGATTCATTTAAACAAACATGTCTTTACAGAGACATATTATAGTGCAAGGGTAGGTATGGGGCATATTCTTTACAAAATCCTCCAAAAATTTGGCACAATTCAGAAGAATGCTATAGACCCAGGACACAACATTTCCTGTTGTGTCTTTTCACCAAAATATTATATAATATTATTATTATTATTATTAACAACTGAGTGTGAAATATAAGTTATCAGTATGGAACAGGAGTATCTTGGGTTCTGACACAGATGCTATGTATCCCATTGTTTGTGTTTTGGGTGCTTTGTTCTTGTTCAACAGTCCAAAAACGTAAGTTCGTAAACTCCAAAGAGATGCTGGTTGTGATCATTCTAAATGTGTCTCCAAACGGTGTTCTTTAAATCTCTGTATAAAGGGCCACATTAGTAAAATGAAAACACAAGGTCTTATGTTCCAGACAAGTCACGTTCTACTTGACATGTTCTACAAAAACATTAGCCCCCAAAGTCACTGTAACTATCAACAGCAGTTGACTGGGCAGTAAGAGGTAGAAGGAACAATAAAAAGAAAGCAATTCACTAATAATTCTCAACAAGTTCTAGAATTAAACCAAATACCTGTCATGTTTCCCGAAAATGAATCCTTAGGGAATTGTTCTTTGGACATATTTTTTTGAAATACTCTAGATATTAGGAGACATTGCAAAGAGGAACCTCTATCCAGTCTTTTCTTCATGTTTCTTCTTTTAATGGCAGCAGACTTTATTAACCTTTTTTAATAAGTTTGACTCACAGTATGGCACTTACCCTAAAACAAAGAGGACCAGATCTGCCCTTAATCTACTGGCAAGTAGGATACATATAATCCCATAGTTTAGGGCAGTGATCCCCAACCAGTAGCTCGTGAGTAACATGTTACTCTCCAACCCTTTGGATGTTGCTCCCAGTGGCCTCAAAGCAGGTGCTTATTTTTGAATTCCATGAATTTCCATTTCCTTGAAAAGATTAAATCACCTTGAAACATTTGCTTATTTCAAGTGTAAATGATTGTGTTTTATGCCGTGCACTCCAAAGCGATTCACTATCAGATATCTTTCATGCTATCGAAACACTCCACAGGCAGAAAAACTACTGAATTGTTTTATTTCAATACAGATTATGACAATTTACTTCTATAGCAGTAATAAGTGAAAAGAGGTAACTTAAAAAGAATACCACAGATTTTCAAAAAAAAATATTTAATTTTTAAATTTGGCATATCACTACATATGTTCTTAGTTTCCCAGGTGTCCTCAGCCATGTGATTTGCTCTGATAAACTTCAGACACTCTTTATGCCGCAGCTAATGGTAGATATGGGAATAGCAGTCAGTAGTAAAACAAGCCCAACTACGACTCCTCCAGTTACAGTAAGAAACAAATAGCTTATCTGAAAGCAGTTCCATTGTGAACTGAAATGGAAAGCACAGGATCAAGCACAATGATCTGAGATGGCTGCCTACACACTGATGCCACCAATATACTTATTGGTTGAAGAATAACGTTTTCAATTATATATTGAATTAATTGCCATTTACACAGTGTATTTTAGAGATAAAAACGACACCATGAAAATCATGACATACTCCCTTTAAGTTTACACGTCTTGCCAATGGCCACTTGTATAGGACACTACAGTATATTCACTGCACAAGGGCTAATGAAAGGTTATAATGATCATATAGGGAACATGCAAGAGTTTTTACCACATTCATGTTTTCTTTCCAGTAAAGGTTTTCTTTATTTTTTGTTTATACTAGTCATACATATACTAGTCATACATATACTAGTCATACATATACTAGTCATACATTAAGAATTCATAGACTTTGCTACTGGGCATTCTTCACATCGCAGCCAATAGATGGGAAGATAGGTCAAGGCAAGCAGATGGTTGGTCCAGCCAGTATGGGTTTGTAGACATTGTTTGGAAAGAGTGAAACCAAGTACAACAACTTTATAAAAGGTACAATAGTCAAGGTTACAAAAACCAGGCACAATAAAATAGAGAGGCAATAAGAGGAAAGTCATTAAAAAGTGAAATACTGTCAAAATATGAAAACAAAATATGAAAACAAAGGAAGCCAAAATGAAAATACTTCTAAAATGAAACTGCAATAACACTGAGGAATTCAAGGTCATAATTAGTCTCCTATGAAACTACAAATCAGAATTAACGGGAATTAAATAGTGAATATCAGTAAAATATATCCTTCTCCACTCATATCTTAATACAAGATTGACCCAGTACATTCTCCCAGTACAGTTTCAAAAGCATAATAGGACATACAGTTGTATTGCCGCAAGTCCATATATGACCAAATAATGATTATATGACATCAGAAGGGTAAGCTTCACTCCACCACCTCCAAATGAACAAGGCACAGGTACTCCAATTTGGGGCATTTTGCTTCGCCGAAAAATTTGGTTGCAGGCCTGTGCCCTGGATCTATTTATGTAGGATCTTTATGGAATGTATATATTGTTGATGTATGTATAGTTCATCACTAGCCACGATGTATGGCATTTATTTCTATCTCAGTCAAAATGTTAAAAAAAGGAATTAAAAGAAGCAGATTATATGAGCAGCCATTGCACTTTTATCTACTGACAGTCCTTCCTCCTGTCTATTCCAATTCAAGGAAATTAATATTACAGAATATTACACATCTATTTTTTTATTTGCTTTGTACTTTGACCAATGAATAGTGACCAATGTGCTTATTATATCTTGAGTTTGTCCACATTCAGACACACATATATATATATATATACTGTATATAGTAACTCAGTAGGTTGAAGATTTCACTGATCTGCAATAAAATGGAATTTTTTTTGTTGTTATCAGATTATAGTTTACTTATAGCAAAGAGTAAGATTATGTCTCTCTCAGCTGTATATACTGGATAGTTATGTACAAATGCATACAGTACATCTGGATATATGTGGGTGTGTTTTGACAAATTTACCAAATGTCTCCTGGCATAGGCTCCACCCACATCTATATCATTGTGGTTGATTGAGTCTATTGTCAGGATGGAATCACCAAAGGCCCAAAACGCCTCTATAGATATGTGTAAGGGATTTACTGAATTCAGGATTCACAGTATATTACAGTAGCCTTTGTTTATTAGCTGTGTCTCTAACCGTAGAAGAGTATGTGGATTCTGGTCTATACTGCCTATAACAACGACCTTTGGCTTTGGGCCTGGTTCTCAGCTAGTCGTGTGCCACCAGGTCTTACTGCACAAGAATCCATGGACTGTGACAGGTGCAAGAGGCAAAAGACCAAAACCTAAATTCAGTAGAAAGAATCCGAGTCATGACTTCTGTGTGGCAAGAACCCTGGGGACTGTTTGAGTGATTCCATTCTTTAGTGAGCAGGAGAGCCCTGCCACAACCTGTGTTCCCCACACCCTTTTGGACTCTAGAACATTCTGTTGTTAAATAACAGACAGAAACCGAACACTGAGTTGGAGTCTGATCTAAAGCAAGGTATAGGCAAGGGTTATCCAAAATGGTAAACATGTATGTATGTATGTATGTATATTTTTATTTGTAAAGCGCTCCTTGAGGGCAAAGCACTGTACAACAAAACAATAAATTAGTAGTAACAAACAAGGGGTCATTGGAATAAAAAGTAACAATAAGTGCATTATTAGAATACAATTCACAAGAATATAAAATTTAATTACAATGCAGATTAAGTGCTCAGTGTCAAGGAAACAAAAGGCTAGAGGACCCTACCCCGTAGAGCTTACAGTCTAAACATTCCAAAACATTATTCAGCAGCACTTCTACAATGGTAGACAAGGGCAGGCAAGGAGTTAGGGCAGGCAAAATACAGCCAAGGCCAGGAATCAGACACACAGTTAGAAGATCACAACAGTAACAAGGCTTGGGAAGAAAATGTAACAATTGAGCCACCAAATCATGATAAAAGCTGGTACTCGGGCACAGACAGAAAATCAAAAAGTCCTAGACCAAGGCTGGTATCAGGGATCAGCGAATGGAACCTAGGAACAAGCTGACTCGACCTACAATGGACAGTGATTGAACTCAGAACTGGGGATTATACAGGCAGCTGAGGGTATTCTCTAAAAACGCTGGACAGATTAACAGCAGCCGAGAAGATCATGCCCACCTGATAGTAAATGATGAGAAAGCACCACAGCAGGAGCCTAACAGTTTTCTCAAATAAATCCGAGGTATTGTAGCCTGCAGAACCAGCTACGGGTCACAGGTTCAAAACAAGGCGGGATGTTACAGGTATTCCATGTTTGCCTAGAGCCGAGTGTTAATGCTCCATGTACTGAAACATGTGCATTTACTTCAACACACAGGAAAATGTTTCGCTTTCAATAAATAAAGGCATAAAACACAAACATACTGTAGCTTATTGAAAGTTATGAAAACGGAACCAGTATTAATACGGACAGAGAAAAACAAAGCCACATACGATACGATTAAAACAATTATCCTGGAGAAAATGTTTATCCTTTCAAAACAAAAAAGATTACAAAGAAAAGTGTTTACTGTTGCATCAAGGACAAATACTCAACGCCAAAAAAGTATAATGCCGTCGTGGCTCTGTAAAGGAATATATTCACATGCATAATCTGAGTAAATCCTTGAATTTATCACTGGCCTTGATTGGAGAAAAGAGTTTGTTTGTCTGAGGCATCTGCAGCTCTTTCACATAAACATCTTGTAGATTGAGGCAGACAGCAGCAAAGTAATAAGGAGAAAGCACAGAAAGTGAAAAAGAAATCCATTCCTCACATGACTGTCAATAAGGATTTATCCTTGGGCCTGTGCCGTGGCCTCTTTTACTTCCAGAGCCAAAATCAAGGCATTGATTGAAAACAAGTTTATTCTGTCTTCTCATATATTGTAGCTCATAGACACACTGATATGAAAACTTGCCTTCGCTGGGTCATATTCTTATTCCTTTACTGCCGTGAAGAGTTTCAGCAAAAGAGAAAACCTATTACCCAAGTTATACAATGTCACATTCAACACCTGAATAGCAATGGATTGCCTGAATCTTAAAGGGATACTGTCATGGGAAAAAACCATTTTTTTCAAAATGAATCAGTTAATAATAGTGCAGCAGAATTCTGCACTGAAATCCATTTCTCAAAAGAGCAAACAGATTTTTTTATATTCAATTTTGAAATCTGACATGGGGCTAGACATATTGTCAATTTCCCAGCTGCCCCCAGTCATGTGACTTGTGCTCTGATAAACTTCAATCACTCTTTACTGCTGCACTGCAAGTTGGACTGATATCACCCCCTCCCTTCCCCCCCAGTAGCCAAACAAAAGAATAGTGGGAAGGTAACCAGATAGCAGCTCCCTAACACAAGATAACAACTGCCTGGTAGATCTAAGAACAACACTCAATAGTAAAAACCCATGTCCCACTGAGACACATTCAGTTACATTGAGAAGGAAAAACAGCAGCCTGCCAGAAAGCATTTCTCTCCTAAAGTGCAGGCACAAGTCACATGACCAGGGGCAGCTGGGAAATTGACAAAATGTCTAGCCCCATGTCAGATTTCAAAATTGAATGTAAAAAAAATCTGTTTGCTCTTTTGAGAAATGGATTTCAGTGCAGAATTCTGCTAGAGTAGCACTATTAACTGATGTGTTTTGGAAAAAAACATGTTTTCCGATGACAGGATCCCTTTAAATAAGAAAAGTACCTTTGTAACAGAGAATGACATGGGGGGGGCAATAATCCCATCCCTAATATCTAGGCTCAAGTGATACCTTCCATTACTTGCCATATAAATCTTATGGACTAGGGATCTGCAATAGAAGGAATGAAGTAAATGTTAGGTTACATGCAATCAATCTGCAAGCAGGGGGGATTTATTGAAACAGGTCACAAACCAACTTCACCCGATGCATTTTGGGAGCAACTCCCTTAATCACTGGCTTCAGTCACAACAAGGACTGGCAGGCTAAGCAAAATCATGTATAAACGATAGAAATGATGCATGGTTTAGTAAAATAAATAACATTTTGTACAAATAACAAAAATATTACAATAAACCACTCCCAGCAAGAATCAATATATGTGGCATGTTTGTTGTTCTAGTCGCAGCACAGAAGTTCATAGAGCCCTGCTGCAACTGGAAATGTTCAAAGAAGACTTCACCCCATTCATAAACTAATGACTGGAGGGCAGCAAAAGCTCAGAAACTAGAGACCACCAATGGGCCCCCTACTTACCACTTGCCTATGTCAGACATTTGCTGCAATTTGCAGTTTGCACTGAATTTTTGGCCCAGAGCAAAGAACTGAACTCAGCAAACCCCATGGGCAAAAGTGTTTAGTCGATGGTGCAAAGTTATATGTTTAAAGTTGCCTTAAAAACAAAGGCATTTTTGTGTAATTTGCTGCAATTCCAATTGATGGACAAATGGGCAGACAAGAAAGATAGATAGATATGATAGATGTATATGATAGATAGATAGATAGATAGATAGATAGATAGATAGATAGATAGATAGATAGATAAATAGATAATAGAGAGAGAGAGAGATTAGATGATAGATGGATGATAGATAGATAGATAGATAGCTAAATAGATAAATAGATAGATAGATAATAGATAGATAAATAGATAATAGAGAGAGAGAGAGAGAGAGAGAGAGAGAGAGAGATTAGATGATAGATGGATGATAGATAGATAGATAGATAGATAATAGATAGATAGATAATAGAGAGAGAGAGAGAGATTAGATGATAGATGCATGATAGATAGATAGATAGATAGATAGATAGATAGATAGATAGATAGATAGATAGATAGATAGATAGATAGATAGATAGATAAATAGATAGATAGATAGATAGATAGATAGATAGATAGATAGATAGATAGATAGATAGATAGATAGATGATAGATAGATAGATAGATAGATAAATAGATAGATAAATAGATAGATAGATAATAGATAGATAAATAGATAATAGAGAGAGAGAGAGAGAGATTAGATGATAGATGGATGATAGATAGATAGATAGATAGATAGATAATAGATAGATAGATAATAGATAGATAAATAGATAATAGAGAGAGAGAGAGAGAGAGAGAGAGAGAGAGAGATTAGATGATAGATGGATGATAGAGAGAGAGAGAGAGAGAGAGAGAGAGAGAGAGAGAGAGAGAGAGAGAGATAAATAGATAGCTAGATAATAGATAGATAAATAGATAATAGAGAGAGAGAGAGAGAGAGAGAGATAGATAGATAGATAGATAGATAGATAGATAGATAGATAGATAGATAGATAGATAGATAGATAGATAGATAGATAGATAATAGATAGATAAATAGATAATAGAGAGAGAGAGAGATTAGATGATAGATGGATGATAGATAGATAGATAGATAGATAGATAGATAGATAGATAGATAGATAGATAGATAGATAGATAGATAGATAATAGATAGATAGATAGATAGATAAATAGATAGATAGATAATAGATAGATAAATAGATAATAGAGAGAGAGAGAGATTAGATGATAGATGGATGATAGATAGATAGATAGAGAGAGAGAGAGAGAGAGAGAGAGAGAGATAAATAGATAGCTAGATAATAGATAGATAAATAGATAATAGAGAGAGAGAGAGATAGATAGAGAGATAGATAGATAGATAGATAGATAGATAGATAGATAGATAGATAGATAGATAGATACATGATAGATAGATAGATAGATAGATGATAGATAGATAGATAGATAGATAGATAGATAGATAGATACATGATAGATAGATAGATAGATAGATAGATAGATAGATAGATAAATAGATAGATAGATAGATAGATAGATAGATAGATAGATAGATAATAGATAGATAGATAGATAGATAGATAGATAGATAGATAAGAGAGAGAGAGAGAGAGAGAGAGAGAGAGAGAGAGAAAGAGATTAGATGATAGATGGATGATAGATAGATAGATAGATAGATAGATAGATAGATGGATGATAGATAGATAGATAGATAGATAGATAGATAGATAGATAGATAGATAGATAAATAGATAGATAGATAGATAGATAGATAGATAGATAGATAGATAGATAGATAGATAATAGATAGATAGATAGATAGATAGATAGATAGATAGATAGATAGATAGATAGATAGATAATAGATAGATAGATATATCAATGGATAAAGATAGATGAATAGATAGACAGATGGACAGACAGACAGTTGGACAGACAGACAGAAGATTGATCAATAGATAGAGATAAGAGATAGATGATAGACAGACAGACAGACAGATATAGATATGGAATCATATTGTAGGTTATATGTTATTAAGGGGCAGATTTATCAAGGGTCGAATTTCGAATTGAAATA
Organism: Xenopus petersii; assembly: GCA_038501925.1. Taxonomy (NCBI): domain Eukaryota; kingdom Metazoa; phylum Chordata; class Amphibia; order Anura; family Pipidae; genus Xenopus; species Xenopus petersii. The sequence goes on along the minus strand of CM076681.1, from coordinate 146,742,043 downwards.
CATTGAATTCGAACTTTTTTCAACGAAAAGCCCCATAGGCTAACATAGCACTTCAGCAGGTTTAATTTGGTTGAAGTCAAAGTTTTTTTAAAGATACAGTGCTTCAATTATCGAATGGTCGAATAGTCAAACTATTTTACTTCAAATCAAATTCGAAGACGAAGTCGTAGTATCCTATTCGATGGTCAAAGTATCCAAAAAATTACTTTGAATTTCAAATTTTTTACTTTGAAAATTCCCTCGAATTCCCTTCGACCCTTGATAAATCTGCCCCTTAGGGTATGTGAGCTCAGCTTGTTACATATTATTTATCGTTTGCTTAGAAAAGATGAGAGTTTCCCTCCTGCAGTCGGATACGTTTATATGTTTGTTGTTAATGTGGCGACTCCTGAGACATGAAAGGTGAAACAGGCGCCGTGATAACCCAACTGCTGGAGAGAATTATGGTCGTTGCTGTAGCCTCTCACATTCAATTGCTGCATTTTATATGAGGAGAAGCTCAAACTGTGTCACACATCAGACTCTTACAGCAAAGTGACATGTTACTTCAAGCTTTGTCATTGCAGGTAAATAAAATATGACAAAACACCAAGGTGCCTGTTTATCAATGATTTACCTCCCTTTATATTATACAGCCGAATGTCGTTTCTGTTTGGGAAAGAGGAGCCTCACTCATTTATCAACCGCCACTCGCCGAGCAATTGCCACGCGGCTTCTGGACAGAACACGGAATTAAATCACTTCCAAAAATGAAATAACTGTGGGTTCAAAAGCATGAGGGTCATTTCATCATTATCTTATTAAAAAGAAATTCCTCTAACGTGAAGATGCTAAATGTGACAGTCAAGAGGGAGTAAAAATTACTTTTATATCAAGAATAAAACACTTTGAAAGGGAAAGTACTGAGATTTCTAATCATTTCAGGGTCCGAACACTTATGCTCTAGGAATATATATATAAATATCATTTTCAGATTTCTTTTTTTCCCCCTTTTTCTTTGAATGTCAAATTGAGTTTAGCGGAGAATGTAAAGCAGAACACTTGCTAAAAGCCATTGAGAGTTTTTTGACTGATGAGATTTAACTGCGTTGCCTTTGCCTTTAGACGTCCATCAAGGAAATATCAGTAGCCCAGTATTATTATTATTAGTATTATTATTATTATTATTAGTATTATTAGTGTAACATACACATTATTCCAACAAGAACATGGACATTCTCAGCACCTTTCTCATACCCTAGATGGCAGGTTTCTTGTAGGGCCACAAATTTTTTAAAAAAATAGGTCCTCCTAGAAATGCAAGAACAGTTGATTGTATGGGGATCAGTGTCGCACCCAATCTCTTGCCTCCCTGTGTCCTTCTTCCCATGTAGAGTCTCTGTTCAAAGATGAGCAACTGGGGAGAGAAGGATCCTTTAGAGGAATCTGATCCTGAGTTCAGGCCCCTGTTCACTGGTTCCCAGGTCGGTTACACTATAACTAGAACTAGAACTAGAACTATATGGAAATGCCCTTTCTGCCCTGTCCTAAAACATTCCCTGTGCTTTACAGCAGCTTCAGTGAAAGCATATTAACCTCATACAAACAGTTTGGTTAAACAACAAAGGTGCATTAATGCCTTTTACTATGCCATAAATGTTATTTATAAAACAATTTAATATATAAAATGTCCATTTGTTGCTTCATTCATTATGTATTCAGACACAAAGTCTTAAATGACCCATCAATCTATCAGAACAGTAGGATTTCAGTATTTTGTGGGGTACAACCAAATGCAATAAAACATGTACCGAGATAAGTTCAAAGGTGCTAAGTTTTCTGTCCACCTCAAAGTCATGCAACTGCCCAACTGAGCGATTAGACTGCACCACTCCCTGCTCAGCACAGCATTGCAGTAAAGGACAGAACATGGAGGTGCTGACATGATCGGAGTGGGTCAGGGAGACGCCAGTCTGATGTTGGTTGCTGAGCTTCACTCTTCCATACCCCAAAATCACTGGTCTACCCATCTGACCAAAAAGATAGATTGTCTAGAGCAGTGATCCCCAACCAGTAGCTCATGAGTAACATGTTGCTCCCCAACCCCTTGGATGTTGCTCTCAGTGGCCTCAAATCAGGGGCTTATTATTGAATTCCAGGTTCGGAGGCAAGTTTTAATTGTATAAAAAACAGCTGTACTGCTAAACAGAGCTTTAATGTAGGCTGACAATCCACAAAGGGGCTACTAAACGGCCAATCACAGCCCTTATTTGGCACCCCAAAAATTTTTCATGCTTGTGTTGCTCCCCAACTCCTTTTACTTCTGAATGTTGGTCACGGGTTCAAAAGGTTGGAGATTCCTGATGTAGAGTATTGTTGCAAAAAAGAAAGCACACATGCAGTTAGCAAGGTTGCTGAGCTTGGTTCTGTATTCCATTTAGCAAAAATACAAGGGGCATCCAGCCACTCCAAAATTCCACAAGGGAGCGATGATTAACTGCCCCTGGAGACATGAAACACATTTGGCCACTGGAGATAATTATTTGAAAATTTGTCAAATTTTGGGGAACCTGGATGCCCCTTGTTTTTTGCTGTTGGTTTATCTGCTCCTTAAGCTGAGGGAGATGAACTTATCTTCCTGGTGAGTGTTTAAAACCGTGGTCTGGTCTGATGCTTGTTCTGTCAATTCCATTTGCCTACAACTCATCCCGGGCCATGATGGCTACAAGCAGACTATCTCTGTGACCAATCACACTGAGACATTCCAGAGTATTGGAGAGATACCCTGCTGTGCAAATAATTATATTATTTTGAAAGAAAGACCAGGCTTTATACAGCAATATAGTTTAGCCTTAGGGGACACTAAGGGGGTTATTTACTAAACTCTGAATGCAAAAATCACAAAAAATTCATGATTTTTTTTGTCCAAATTTATTAAACCCAGAGGATGGAAAAGTCCAATCAGAAAATCCAGCATCTCAGACCTGTTGAGGTTGCATATAAGTCAATGGGAGAAGTCCCAATGATTTTTTGATGTGCGATGGGTTTCGTGAAATACCCCGAAGTTTTAGGAGTTTTCGGGCAAAAATCTGAGTTGACAGATGAAAAAGCCAAAAAAATCGTGAAACTCGGATGGAAAATCCAAAAAAATTACAGATCAAATTTTCAAGAAAATTTAATAATAAAAAGGCATCAAAAACCAAAGCGGAGTTTGTAGCAGAAAATATTGAGTTCAGACTTTGATAAATACCCCCCTCAACCCTGCTGCACTGCTCATGCAAACTTTTAGGGGCATATTTATCCAGGGTTGAATTTCAAATTTGAAAAACTTTGAAAATTTTAATTCAAAAAGACCAACCGAAATGAAGTCAAAGGTTTTTTTTTTGGCCGAATAGGTCCGTTTCGATCGAATAGGTCTGTCTACACTGTACACTCGAATACACTCTAATACAAGGAAAAATGAAGCTATGGGTGTATAATACACAGATGATTTTCCTTGATGTGTTTCTGTGTTTTGTGCCACTTGGACATTTAATTACACACACATTCATTTAGTAACGTAGTATGTTTTGATGGTTTTTTGTTTAAATCATACTAAATATAATATGTTATTACCCATCAGGTTACTACTCATAATTAACAACTGTGCCACTAGTCGCACCTTTAATATGTCCATTAGCATACACTGTGTACTTTTTATTCCATAACAGAATATCTGGTCTATCAAAACCAAGGACAAGAGGGGCACTGGGGTTACTTTCCTATTTTGTTCTAAGTCTTCCCACCAGGAATGATTAAAGCTCAGAGGGGTCATTTAAAGACGGATGTGACAAACACTGTTCCTGTTATGTGATTGGATCTCATTGTTGCTGTTGTATAAATATTTGTGTTTTGCTAAATTTTATAAATTCATTTGGAGAGTCACAAAGGGTCCTTTACAATTGTTAGGCACAGCCCAGGCTCCGTCATTTCATTTCATTTTACAACGTGTTTATTATTATTATTCATAATCAAGTCAATAATGAAGAAGTACATAAACAATATTCCAAAAGAAAAATGTAATGTAAAAGCACAAAAGATACAGCAGCAAATGATGCTCTCCAAGGACAAACCAAGAGCAATAAAGATCTAACAAAAGATCATAAAAGTAAAACTAAACAAAATTAAATCCATTAGAACAAAGAAAAAGAAAGAAATACATGAAAGAAATAAAAACAATAAAGCACTTAGAACACTGCGAGGGAAATAATTAGAAGAATTTGCAGGAAATATTTTGACTATTCAATTCCCTTATTCAGAAGATCTTATGAATCCCAATTTATTTAGCAATTCTTTCTTGGGTTTAACAAATAAATCTAGATATCTGGACCATAAACAATAAAATTATATCTAAAAGCTTCTTGCAAGAATAACTGACTGTGAAAAAAGAACTTCCTTCTGTATCCAATAAAGAGAAATACGTTTCCTCGTAGCATTCATAAAAAGATGGAATAAATTCAAAATCTCCTTCTTTGTTTTCAAGGTTGGATTGTCAAAAAAACGATCACCATCAATTAAATCGGATAAAGCAAAGGTGGGATATAATTTGATTTCTTTCTCTAATCTAAGAGATAGAAATCTTTCCATTTTGTTCCAAAATTGAGAGATTAAAGGACATGACCAAAAATAATGAAACATGTCCACGTTCTCAGCCTCACATTTTGGGCAATAGGAGCTATTTTTAAAATGATCAAGTTTTTTACAACAGGACCCATAACCCTTATGGCCAGGCTCCATCATAGGAGTAGAATGGGCACGATCCAGTAGGAGTTCTGTTTCCAATAGTTCATAGAAAAAGAATTAAATGCTGAAGTCTAAGTGGTCAGTCAAAAGGTCCATAGATCCTGGGATACAGCCCCCAGTTCCAAGGGCACATACGCCAAAAACCAAAATAATATACCATAACTCTATAATATCTTAAAAAGCTAGTTTTTATTCAAAAATCATGTTAAAAAATAGACATACAGACCACCTGGTATTCCGCCTTACGCGTTTCATACCGTCTGGTACTTCTATATCCTATGATAATAATGCACTTCTATATCCATTATAAATCAACCACACTCACAGCCGCACACATAAATGACCCTTGAAATATCACTCGGTTCAGTGCATTAGTTCTCTTCTATCAAGCAAACAGGAGTGTGATCAACGTGCTTATATTTCAAGAAAATTTCTTTTTGTGTGTCTAGAGATGACAAACAGCAAATTTAACTGAAAATATAGTTTGCCGCCTAAATATCAAAGAGAAGCATTTCTCTGCTGAAGAAGCTACTTCTGCCACTGGCTATTTGGGTTAATAGCGTGCAATGTGAAGGAACGAAGGGTAAATACAAAATAAATGATTTTATTTGCCTTAACTTTTGTGAGAAGTTCCAACAGGATGTGTGATCCTGTTGTTTCATTTCAGATGAAAATCTTTTCATAACATCTGCCTGTTCCACAGAAGGATAGAAATGTATAAATGATACTCCAGGCATGAAACAATATTGTTAATGTGCATATTGCAGACTAAATGACTCCTTTACCCTAATCATGAGCCATTCTGGACAGAGAAAAGAAAAGGATTTTCCCACTGGGCAATCAATTATTGGTATATTTCAGAGCACCAAAAACTGTGTCATATCTTTGTCCTGAAATAGAATAATTTAAAGAAGAACAAAAGCCAGACATAAAAGGTATTAATACTGGAGTTGAGGAGTAGGGGGCGGCATATTGTCAGCCTTGCTTTGGGTTTTCATTGGATTTGCTCTGATGTTGTCAAACACATATGGACCAAGCAAGAGACTTTGGCAACCTGCAGGTGTTGTTGTACGTAGTCTTATACTTAAGCAATTGCAGCAATCCAGCTGTCATGGGAAGGGTGAGGAGAGACATAGAGTTGGTCTAATGATGAGCCACGCAGTGTCCTGCTAACTACAATAAACATCATTTCTGGAATTGTGATTACCCCCTTTTTTCAAAATAATTGTGTCTTAGGCAGTTTCTTAGGCAGGTTCCTCTACTGCCTACCCCTACTTCTGGTAACACTGACATCTGTGAGCCGCTATCAGCGCTAAAGCCCCCAAATATTAGGGGCTCATGATCATGATCCTTTCCCAGGTAGCAACTAGATATGGACATGAAAGGGCAATACTGCAGGAATTAACTTCTCAACATCAGTGTTTATTGTCACACAACTTGTTTTGAGGCTCACTTGACACTTGACAAACATGTTGTGCACCAATAAACACTGAAGTTGAGCAGTTAATTCCTGCAGTATTGCCTCTTTCTTGTAAACTTTACTTATTTGGATACTACTACTGCATCCACGGCAGAGGTGCAGACAAGAACATTAGCAAAAAAGTTTTTTCCTGCTATTTGGTTTGAAGGTAACAGTCAAACTCACTTTGATTCTAGATGTGGACATAGTAAATGTAGATCTTATTTTCCAAGTGCCAACAGAAATGTCTACATAACCTGGTGTATACATTATAAACTGAGTATTGGTTTTTAAGATAATTTCTCAACAAAATCCATTATTAACGACAGTCCATCAAGCTCTCCTTCTTAAAGAGGCATAATAGTCATGTTTCAGCCCAGAAGCCACTACTACGAGAGTGTAAAGAACACATTATAGTGGAAAATAATCATTTGTATCTGGTTCTCAACAAGCAGACCAATATTTATGTTGTGTTTCTATGTAATTATGGGTTCAGGAAGCTCCTCAAGGGTTCATGGTTTGATGTCCTTTTTACTCAGAGAACATGTCCAGACTTATGGCCCTGAAACTGTCAGAAATGACATTTAGCAGTGTTTTAGAGCAGATTACAGCTATGGAGTTCCTCTGGGATCTGTAGGTCATAACAAATCTGGAATTCCTATCTTAGAGGACAAGGTATATACAAATACAATAACAAATTATTCTGGGTCTTCGTCTTCATTCTGCCAGAACTGCAGACAAAACAGGCAGCATGTGGGTGTCCAGAGGTCGTCGGGCCCAAATGGGCTTATTGGCTGAAAAGGCAAGTTTTGACTATCCACTGGTACAAGTGTAAGGACCTGTGCCCTTTAATGCTTGTAATTGTATCTCCTTTGTGTTACTTACCTGTACTTTTACAACTAAACATACAGCCTCTGGGAAAGCCTTAAGGGAAATTCATCAAGCACTTAACTGCATTTGTGTATAGTGAAGTATGTGCAAAGTGGTTGCTCAGTGTAGAAGAAACATACTAAAAGCAGGAGGCTGAGCCCAGCACAAAGTCAATATGAATAGAAAACAGTCAAACCTGTAACTGTCAGGTGTGTCAATCACGCAGTAAATCTTGAAGCACACAGCAAGCATTGCATGAAAGTGGCCAAGTTGTTCCTGCATTGACTGCAACTTTCACGAAACCCTTAAACCCCTCCACTGCTCACTCACTGCACCCACTCAAAGCTCCCAGCCCACTAGATTTATTATACTGCTTATCTGCTTTAAATTTGCAGAGTTGTTCAGCGGAGTTCAAATGTGCAATCTTCTGTCTGTGCAGAGACACGGATCTTGGAGGAGCATGAACAATTAAATCTATGTCCTGAATCAGCTTCTAATGCATTTGCCCACAAGACCATATCGGCAATTGCGGAGAGAATGAGAAGACGGACAGAAGATGGCCCCTTTGGACTCCACTGTGCAACTCTACAATTTTATAGCAGGTCAGCAGTAGGGAGACAGCTAAAAAGAATAAATACTGCTGGCTGGGAACTTGGAGCGGGGGTAGTGAAATGAGCAATGGAGGGGGCTGGAGAAGGTCATGGGTTTAGTTCTACTTTTAGGAGAATGTAATAAATTTAATAAATGATCACGGACAAGGAAGAGACATGTAGAAAAAAGGTGAACCTTTATTCCAGTGGTCCCCAAACAGTTGCTCCCCAACCCCCTGGATGTTTGCCTCAAAGCAGGTGCTTATTTTTGAATTCCTGGCTTGGCAAGTTTTGGTTGCATAAAAACCAGGTGTACTGCCAAACAGAGCCTCCTGTCAGTCCAGAGTTTTTTGGGCGCCACCAACAGTCCATCACAGCCCATAATTGGCACCTCCAAGGAAATTTTTGTATGCTTGCGTTGCTCCCCAACTGTGTTTACATTTGAATGTGGTTCACATAGGAAGAAAAGTTCCCTGCTTTAGGCTGTTGCATAACGTTTTAAAATATGGCATTACTTACAAGCCATATTCATTTTTAGGGTTTAGTTCTTCTTTAACTGACATTTATCACTAGCTACAGACATTGGCCAGGCAGTTTCTGTTACTTGATAGTCTGAGCTCTGCCGAACAGGGACTTTACCCACTAACAGCTGCCCAAGATTATGATTATTATTATTTCACTAATTTGAATCTAGCCAAAGAATGGCACTAAATATTATTTTGGACCCCTTGTTGAAGAAAGTGATACATATGACTGACAGTGTTGGGCTCCCTGAACCCTGTGGGATGTATAATTCTCATAGAAAGCAGCCAGTCAGTAATTAATCATGTTAACTGAGTAGAGCAAGGGGCCTGGCATGTCTAGGAGATGCTTCCTTACAAGCTATCATGGTTAAATGTTAATGGAAATATGTGTGAAGACATCCCTATGAGGTTTGGCCATAAATACATGTGTGCCATGTTATCCAAAGGAAAAACAAGGAAAACTCTGTTGCTCTGTAATATCTTGTGACACTTTTCCAGGCTAAATAGGTTGGATCATTTTGGATGGTGACAATCAGGTTCCGATCTATTTTTCATATTTTTGTTTATTGGGAAGAGGGCAAGGCAGTAGAGTTTCCTTTTGTTCTCTAGTGAGAATTGGTTGCAGAGCTTTATATTATAAATATGAAAAAGTGATATGAAGAGCTTTCTGATCTATTTCAGTATAAAAAAAAATATACATAGTAGGTACCCCATCAAACCATGACAGTGTCCCTTCAATAATGATACTTACACAAGAAAACAAAATATTCTTAAGCAGTACATGTATGGGACCTCTTATATGAAATGCTCTGGGGTCTGCTGGATAAGGGGTCTTTCTGCATACCTGTCAGGAGCTCCGGGTGGTACATCCTTCTCTGCCGGCGTCGCTCCCAAAATGGCGACGCCCATGGCCGCCACGTGGGTACTGGCGCCGGCACAATGACGTCAGCGCGACCATGTTGGCGCGGACGCCAACCCATCAACGCTGACGCAGTGATGTCACCAATGGCACCAAATTTGCAAATAAAAGGGCGCCCTGGCCATCTAGATGCTGCCCAATTATAGGATCAGTTATTTAGTGTTCCTGGGTGATTTATTGTTGTTTATCTTGGACTTTGACCCCTGCCTGGACTTTTGATTCTGTGCCATTCTGCCTGCCATTGAACCTTTGCCTGGACTTTGACCTTGAATCTGCATTAACCCTTGCCTGTATTTTGTGCCTGAACTTTTACCCTAAGGGCTTCCTCCTTGGTCCTGACTCCCCCACTGGGAGCCGATAGGCCCCCTGACAATACTTTGTTTGCTAAAAAAAAATAATAATAATTTAAACATTTATTAAACCCAATAGGATTGCTTTGCCTCCAATAAGAATCAATTACATCTTAGCTGGCATCAAGTACAAGGTTCTGTTTTACTATTACACAGAAAAAAATATCCTTTTTAAAAAATTTATTTTATCTGATGAAAGTGGAGTCTATGGGAGATGGTCCTTCCTATAATTCAGCACTCTCTGGATAACAGGTTTCCGGATATTGTATCACATAACTGTATAATATAGTCTATACTATTTCACATCAACATGTTTCTAATCTAACTTATTATTAAAGTGATTTAAAAATTACTTATTTAAATTTTAAATCATACCATAAAAACATAAATCATTAACACTACATAGGCGTTGGTTACTCTCATTTATACTTTTAATAAATTAGTTTAAAATAAATTGAGTTTTAAAAGTTACATTTCGTAATTGTAAATTAAAGGACACATTGGATTTGTAAATTCTATACATTAAGAACTTATTATCTAAATGAGCAGACAACAACAATATATCTAACACCATTAACTAACTTACTATTGTTATATCTAACCATCAGTGAATTCTGTAAATCACTTTGTAGAAGCAAAAAAATGTGAGTTTAACATCAGGAGGTACGGAGATCTTCCTTGTTTCAGCTACATTTTGAAAGTAACCTGACCTGTGATTTTTGTAAGTTATGGTCTGTGTACAAATATTTAAAGAATTTCCAAGTGTTCCCCTGTTTTGGTCTTCAAACCTGAGTAAAATATGAAATTCCAATGGTTGACTTTAAAGAGAATTATAACCCAGCGTTTACCAACAGATGGTCTAAGGAGGCATGCATGATACTGATCATCCTAGTGAAATGTCTGTCAGTTTGTTGAATACAGTAGTTTTGCTCTGGATCTAAAATGCATCTGCATCTGGAGATTACTCTTATAGTGATAAATTCTTTGATATAATCAACCTAGCGTCCTCTGTTTTTTTTACCTTAGGGACATTATTTCAGGAGTGGTTGCACTGTAACACCAAAAAAACAGACTATGTTTCATAGATGTTGTCGTTACAAACAATGACCCTTACCCTTTTCCAGCACTTAAGGGGTAAAGTCAGCATATGTTTAAATTGGCTCTGCCATGCACACACAAACATACACACACACACACACACACACAAAATTGAAAGATGAGGTCACAGGTTACCCTTTGAGGTTTGCCAGACATCTGTATTTGAAATAGGACTCCTTTTCAAAGTTTTCAAGAAATAATGCTTACCATATTATTAACTCATTCCCTGTTAGAGCTTTTATGAAATCCGCTTTCATTGGACCATACAGAACTCAATACAAATACAACTTTCCCCTGTGTACTTTTACATTATTTTCCATTATGGGTACGTCGATCATGTTTTCTTGTGTAATGATAACAAGTTGTACATAGATCTTTCTATATTTGTTAAGGGAGGTTCTGATTCTTAAGGTCCATGTTTTATGAAAATAAATGATTTCAGAAAAAGTATATATATATATATATATATATATATATATATTTTTTTTTTTTTATTTTTTTTTTTATTATTATTATTATTTTTTTTTTACAGTTTATTGTGTCAATTTAAATTTAAAATTGCAACCTTTTTAAAGGCAAATGCATAATGTATTTTGAACAATGATTCCTGGAATATATTTTCAGTATATACCAACAGTTTATATCACATTAAATTCACCCAAAATGGGTAACAAATAACATCATAACTGGCAGGATTATTTTCTTATCTTACAATTTCTTATTCTGTACAAACTGCTCCAGAAGAAGAAGTTCCACCTGTATATTCCATAATGCAAACAATTATATGAAGAACTTCAGACACTAATACTGGATCTCTCTGGATTTATTGTGACTGGGAGTAACTTAAATGGACAATAGATGCAGCTAAAAAAAAAAAAAATTTTAACCCAGTTTTTTTTTTTATTAAATTGACTAGGTATTTTATGTTGCATTAACAGCAAAAATTGTATACAGTGACATAGTTTCAATGGTAGGCGCCTTGAAATCTAACATTAAACAGGTAGGGGCAGATTTATTAAGGTTCAAATGGTAAATTCGAATTTGAATTTTTGAGTTGAATCTTTGGACAAAACTCACAAATTCGAGTTGGGAAAAATCCAAACACAAATTAAAATTCGAGATTTATCATACCTTTACCCTGGAAGTAACTCTTATTCAATAGGTTGCCACCTAAAACCTGCCAAATTCATGTAGAAGTCAATGGCAGAGGTCCATTAACCCATTTGAAGATGTTAATAACCTTCTTGACATTCAAGTTTTTTTGGAAATAAACTTTATCCGAATTGCGTTTAAATTCAATTCGAGTTATCGGGTTGGTAATATTTGTTTGAATTTTAGACATTTGAGGTTTTTTCTTAATAATATACTACTCGAGTTTCAAAAAAAAACTCTATCACTCGAACTTTGAGAAATCTGCCCCGTAATGTTAACCACATCATTTTTTTCCCACTTTCACATTTTATTTTTCAACATAGAAATATATTTATAAAAAGTTTTTCTCTGGTCACTAGGTCATGCTTGCATGGAATCGTACAGCAGCTTCAGAACACATTATGGATGCCATATAAATCTGGTGCAGAATTCTAACAAACTTGAAAAGGCCTCAATGGTTCATGGTTTTTATAACACCATTCATTTATCACACTGTTAGAAAATGTCACACTTTGTAGTACTTGTTTTTTTTCATTACAACATATCATTTGTTCTTGTTAACTCATTTTAAAAGTCCAGTTATTGAGGCAGCAGTTTATATTATTTTCTGGGCTAATGTTTTCTACTTAAGGGGAAGGACGTTACACAATTCTGTTCTGCTTCTTTAATTTATTTTGCTTTGTACAAGTCCAGCATAGATTTGAATTGATCATTTCAAGTTTAAGAAAGTTTTGACATTTGTTATTTAATAATGAAAATGAACTGCCTTTGGAGCTTTTTTTTTCAGTTTTATTTTCCTGAAGATCCTGGTGAAATCTGTAAATCCTAAAATACTGTCCGCCTTCATTAACACAACCGTAAGTTAAATCCGAAAAAAACATTTTTCTTGGGCATCTGCAATAGAGTCGGAATGATAGAGAAAACTGTGCACTTTGAGCATTCCTGCCTGGTCCATTGGCCAAGGCTATTTAGTTAAACCTTTTATACAGAGAGCCCAGATTGAAGTACTTTGCTGCATTTACAGTTAACTAGTCTGTTCTTCTTCTCTGTCTTCATCTTCTCCTCCAAAGATGTGTTAATTATTTCTGCCCATATTGGTATGCATATTTGTTAACACTTCTGCATATCTTTTCAGACTTCTTGCCATATATATTTGATTGTTCTGTCCTTAGAATTAATGATGCTGTATTTTCCCCCTAGAAAAAAGGGATACAAATCACACTTAGTAAATAAAAAGAATATTCCCGTAAAGACATGGGGGGGAAAGCAGGTCACAAACCATTAGGCATAAAAAAAAAAAAGAGAGGATAAAAAAGATATTTTTACAATGAGGCACATTCCCAACTATCCTTAAGTAAATCTAGTTTCACAACAACAAAACCACCGACTCTTATTTAGAGAATATGCCCAGAAGCCATACAAATGCTCAAAATGTGCACAGATTGGAAGATGAATAACAGAAATCAAGTTGACAAAATAAAACCAAAAGTGGTTTGAGTTAGAATGTAATGTAGACAAATAACCAGAGATGTACAGGCAGAGAACTTATGAGCAAAAAGAAGAGAAGCAAATTAAATGAAGTCAATGTTGTGAGGTTGCTACAGAGAGCACTGGGGATGCAAAGAGGTTTCAACGCATTTCACAGCAATACAGGGACCATCTCTTTCAGCAGAAGGGCTAAAAATTCATGCTTGTTCTTTCAATGGCTGGTTTTTCTTTTTTTTGTGTGTAACAATTGATCTATTGATTAAAAAATGTTGACAGTTCTATATCAATTTGCCATTCAATCAGGTTTCTAAACCATGTGTGGGAGGAACCATTACTGACCATTTTTCTTTCTTTATGTTGTGAACAGTGAAAAGAATTTGTAGAATTCAAATCCTTTTTTAGGATAGGATTGTAACAAATTTAAAATATGACAAATAAGGGCACAAGAGGCTTATACTGTGTACTTATTTTTTTTTTATTTTTCAATAAAGGGACAAAATGGGTATATGAACAGGATAATGCAGACAACTGCCAAAAAAACACAGACAGTGGTTTATCCAATAGAAATTAACAAAGACCAGAAACAAATACCATAAAAGCCAGGTTTGTATGACCTTTGGTCATAATAACAGTAAGAAATAAAAACATTAAAAAAGTCCAAATGTGCCTCGGTTTTAAACAAAAGCACATAACCAATAATAAATAGTGACTCCCATAGTAAAAGATAAAATTTCAAGTTACGACAAACAGCTTTTTACAGGAATAGAAAAGGCCAATAACAAAATATTGTACATTGCCAGTTACGCAAAGAGTATCAACTTTTGCCATATTTAATCTCAATATGTCTTGCATATGATTTTTTCCCCCTATTCTAAATACAAAGCACCATATTTAATTTTTTGGCAATGAAAATAAACTCAAAATGTGTGTTTCTTTCTTTTACTGCATGTGAGGTTTTGATGCTGGAATGTAGGTGATGAGGAAAAAAGTAAAAAGAAATAAAGTTCACTATAGAACAAACCAACGTCATTAGCAGTACTGCAGCCAGAGAAAGTAATTCAAATAAAGGATAAGTTCAGCCCTCTGCATGACATTCTAATAGGGTTTTCCTTGACTTAGCCATCATATGGCGTTTTACTGTACAATGTCAAACTTTCATTTTTTATTCTTTTTTTTTAATTTTTGATGTAAAACATACAAATAATTTTGATTTATATTATCCTGCCGAATTTAAAAAAAGAAAATTATACATACTGTGGCAGCTGGTGTGTTTTCATTTCACTACCAAAAAAAAGTGAACTGATACTTTTTAAAAGAATGAAAAATAAAAACTTTAATATAAATATTTTAGTTCCTACACTAAGGGGCCGATTCACTAACTTCGAGTGAAGGATTCGAAGTAAAAAAACTTTTTTTTGGGCTACTTCGACCATCGAATGGGCTACTTCGACCTTCGACTGCGACTTCGAATCGAAGGATTCGTAGTAAAAATCGTTCGACTATTCGACCATTCGATAGTTGAAGTACTGTCTCTTTAAAAAAAACTTCGACCCCCTAGTTCGGCAGCTAAAAGCTACTGAAGTCAATGTTAGCCTATGGGGAAGGTCCCCATAGGCTTGCCTAACTCATTTTGATCGAAGGATATTCCTTCGATCGTTGGATTAAAATCCTTCGAATCGTTTGTTTCTAAGGATTTTATCGTTCGATCTAAGGAATTATCCTTCGATTGTTCGATCAAACTATCTGCGCTAAATCCTTCGACTTCGATATTCGAAGTCGAAGGATTTTAATTCCTAGTCGAATATCGAGGGTTAATTAACCCTCGATATTCGACCCTTAGTGAATCGGCCCCTACGTGAACATTAAATTCAAATCCCAGTGTGGAAATACAGAAAAAAGAAAGACCATAAGTGTGTTTTAGCATAGGAATCATCGTGGGTGTGCATTTTCCTATATTTAAGTACTATATAATCTGAAAACTTCCCCCCAACACATTTTATACAACCTGAAAGAGACAAGTTTATATCAAGGCAAAGAATTCCTCTACCATTTTATTTGCAAGGAATAATAGGTCTTGTACATCCCCGAGACAACAGAGTCCTAAATAAAGTTCCCCATAATAAAAGTGATGACTTTATTTTTGAAAAAAAAAATCAACTCCGCGTTTAATTTTAAAATTATTTTGTACAAAAAAAGTAATTAAAAAAAACACCTTTGCACTGTAAAGGCCAAAGCAATCATTAATTTAAAGTCTGGGTGTTCTGTTTCCATTCACAGCATTGTACATGTTTATATATATATATATGGTAAGTCAAGTAAATAGCTGTATAATTTATATATATATACTTGCATGTATGTGTATATATATATATAATTCTATTCATGTGTCCATGTATCTATATTTATATCCATTAAATGTTCTGAATATTGGCAACATTTCCCTTATATATATATTTATATATAAAGATTTGTAAACAGGGAAAATTGTACAGTGCATTTCAAATGTATCTGAGCTTTATTACTTTATACTCAACCTCTGCACCTTTGATTAAAGAACCGGTACAGACAATTGTGGAAGAGTCAAGTGCTTTGTGAACACTAACCAGGGCGTGTAGCAGCTAAACCCTTTGAGGACCACGGGTGTTTGTAATGTATTGTTCTACAATGACCCTCATGCTAAAAGGGTTCAAAGATGAGCGAATGGGTGTTTTTTTCTGCCGTGATAACAAAAAAACAGTGCAAAGCAAAAACTTTTGGGGAAGATAAACATGATGATTTTTTTTAGTCTTTGTTATTTTTCATATAAGGGTTATACGGTGAGCCTTAAGTTCATATAATAGCGTATATGTTTGCTTTTCTTGCAAGGTGACTCTTGTGCCATGTTGTCTTTCTAAATTGCTCATGTTTAATAAACATTTTTATTTTCTATTCATCCACCCTTTAGCATTTAATCATCTACCTACGGGACAGTAATATCCGTGACTGTCGGCTAGACAACCATATCATTTTATTTTTTATTTCCAGCTACGTACAAAAGTAATTCCATCAGTATAAAAAGGAAACTCCTGGTTATTATATAGTCTTAATTAGCTGAAATTTGGGGTTCAATCACTGTAACATTAAGCAAATTGAAATGAAGGAATCAAATCAGCAGGAGTAAGTAGCTTAGTAATCTTTAAATAAATATCAAGGAAAATGATGATTAACTAAGACTGACTGGATCATACTTTATGTAGAATCTGTTATAAGAAATACAATATATCATTAATATTATACCATGGAGTCCTATTTATTTTAATGTGGAATTAAGCTGCAAGCTCATTGACACATAGGAAGAACCATTTATATGGTTTCAACTAGAATGAAGGCACTCAGATACTCTTATTTTCTCCAAATGATAATACAAATTTACTTTTTATTTTCTTGACTTCAAGGCCCTTTTTATTATGTTTTTTTGTGTTGTAACCACTACGGGTAATCCCTAACCACTACGGGTAATCCCTAACCACTACGGGTAATCCCTAACCACTACTGGTAATCCCTAACCACTACTGGTAATCCCTAGCATGAAGATGATGAAGCTCCTCTGGCATTTTGCAGCACTAGGATTCCCAGTCCCCAGAGGTTTGAAAAGTCGTTCCCTGTGCACAAAACAAAACTGTACATGATCTGAATTACACAAATTGTGGTCACTTCTCTGAATGGAACTGGAAAACAGCAAAAGATTCTGCTTTGTGAACTAACTCAGGGACAATTGAAATGAGCTATAACATATCATACATGGTGTCTATAAAAAAAAATGTAAAAATTAAAAAAAACATCATACACAACATGTAAATTATTGCACAAGAGAAAGGCTCAAAGTTTGTGTAAAATGCAAGAGTATTGCCCCAAAAAAGAACATGCATTCAAACGGTGAGAACAACAGAAATAAAAGAAAGTAGTAAAAAAAAAAGCACTGTCTTGTATCCTTAGCTTTCATTTCTTTTATCACAAGGGACTAGAAAAGATCTACAGGGGGGGTTATCAATATACCTCTATTCAGTTTTTATATCATTATTGAACACTCGATCACTGTGCCATTTTTTCATGTGTTTCTCCAGGGTACTGTACACGCTAAAAGGCATCTGACAAATTTCACATTTGTAAACGTCCTTTCCCACCTGACCATGTGTTTTCATGTGCCGGGTAAGTTTGCTACTCTGCGCACAGGCGTAGTTGCAAAGCTCACACTTATACGGCCTTTCACCCGTGTGGCTTCTCTTGTGAACAGTGAGGTTACTACAGTTCCTGAAGATTTTTCCACAGTACTCACAAGTATCACTGCGCTTGCCCTCTTTTGAACTGGGCCTTCCAGGCCCCGGCCCGCTAATATGAGGAGTGCTTCCACCACTACCCGTACCGCTGCGGCCTGATATTCCTCCATCCATTTCTCCTGGAGGTGTGGAGAAGCGTAAACTGCCATTTTCAGATGAATGTTCTGAGGAGGAGGCAAAAGGCGATTGTCTGGAGTCTCCAAAAGTTAGCAATGGATCTTTTAGCTGCCTTGAAGCGGCATAGCCAGCAAGCCATTGGGAGTAAACATTTTCTGTGTTAGACATAGCTGACGCAGGTAGATCAAGCTCCTTCTCAAGTTTTATGCGTTTAGAAAAATGACTAAAAGAGCTTGGGCTTCCAAGAAGTAATTTTTTGGATAAGCGTCTTGATTCCCCCGGTGAACACCCCCTTCCATTGACTGTGCCACTTTCAATATGATCAGATTCTCCTGCTACTGAATCTTCATCGCAAGTGTCCCTTTGCACTTCTGGTTCAGATAATTTCCCTCTTTTATGCTTTTCCACCAATATCTGATGAAAAGCATCACTAAAATGATGCATTCCACCAAGACCCATGCTTTGAATGACTTCAGGCATAGACCTCTCCTCGATGGATCTGGAGTTATTTTCATGGTGACGAGCTGCCTCGAGGTTAAGGCCAAAACTATAATCAGGCCTACTGTCTGTTTCTGTCAAGTCTTCCTCCTCTTCTTCTTCCTCCTCTTCCTCCTCCTCTTCTTCTTCCTCCTCCTCCTCTTCTTCTTCGTCGCCATTCACAGGAATCATATTTGCATCATTTTCACTTTTAAATTTGGCTACCACAGACTTTAGAACACTACTTGCACTGCCCAGTAAGTCACTGGTTCCTGGTTCAGGAGAACTGGCGGTGGAAAGACCATCATCTGATTTAACGGTCATAGGGGAAGATTTATGAATGTGTGTTTTCATATGTCGTTTCAGTTTACTGGCTTGCGTACACGCATGATCACACAGGTGGCATTTGTATGGTTTTTCTCCAGTGTGACTTCTACGATGTACTACTAGATTGCTCTGAAATTTAAATGTTTTTCCACAAAACTCACAGGACTTGGATTTGGCAGGAGGTTGAGAAGGAGGAGGAACTGACTCAAGAGGCGGAAGAGGCGGTGTTGCCAAAAATGGTGATTTGTTGCCTGACGGGAATGGCTGCATTAACCTTTGCATAGGGCTGGGCCGATTTGGTGACAAAGGAGGACTGGAAGTGTTTCCAGCTAACTCTCTAAGTCTCCTGGAAAAATCCATAGCTGGTGGCTCCATTGCCAGGGAGTTAAGTCGCAGCACCCTGTCAAAGGCACTCGTGTGATGTGTTGCAAGGGCCATTTCTTCTGCACCTAATCGTTCTATACGGTGAGGATCCAAATGATGCCTTGGAGGGGGGCTAAATAAAGGGGGTGTTGGTGGGAAACGACCCTCTGTAAGACCAGATGCCTCTCTTGACACAGATCCAGGGATTCTCAATAGGTTAAAGGGATTATTGTCTGCAATATGAATTCCATGGAGTGCTGGTTGTGAAGGACATTCTGCACCCAGTCCTGATGGAATGCCTACCCTGGGTGTAAGTGGGCTGCCATGTTCACTTTCCAGGTAGATTCTGAAGCCGTGGCTGTTCTGGGCATGTTGCAAGAGAAACCAGGCACTACAGAATGGCTGTTTACACGTTGTACAGGTGTAGCTGCTGGGCTCATCTTTATCTAAAAAACATAACACAAGAATAAAATGAATAACTGAGCAAAAAGAAAGAGATAAGACATTAATTACTTTTTGCCTTTCTCCCCAAATAAACCTTTTATACATTTAATATGCACCCAGAAGTACAAGCAATATGTTATATATTTATATATTAGACTTTTTATTCTGCTACTAAATGGTTTAAAGGAACAGTTCAGTGTAAAAATAAAAACTGAGTAAATAGATAGTCTGTGCAAAAAATATATTTCTAACATAGTTAGTTAGGCAAAAATGTAATGTATAAAGGCTGGAGTGAGTGGATGTGTAACATAATAGCCAGAACACTACTTCCTGCTTTTCAGCTCTCTAACTCTGAGTTAGTCAGTGACTATAAGGGAGACCACATGGGACATAATTGTTCATTGAGTTTGTAATTGATCCTCACCTAGGGTTGCCACCCAGAGAGGGGCGGGTCGTGATGCAATGGGGGTGGGGCTGTGATGCTGCAGGGGCGGGTTGTGATGTCAGGGGTGGGGCTAGTAGTGATTGGCCAATTGCCGCATCAATCATAAGGAATCCTGCCCAGTTTTCCTTATTTGGAAATTTTGGTTTTGACCCAGGCAGCCTTTCAAAAAACCGGGCTTTCTGGCAAAAACTTTACAGGTGGCAACCCTATCCTCAGCATAAAGCTCAGAATTAAAAGCAACAGTTATGATGAGGGCTGGCAAGATCTAATGACATGCTTCATAGCATGGTAGCCATGATTTGATAAATAGCTTGGAAATCCTAATAAAGATATTTTGTTTTTCATGCAGAAAATATCTTCAGTGAAGCAAACCCTAGTGACCATCTGATTTCATTTTGTGCCTGTGTTAGTAAATAACCCTGATAATCATTCAACACAGTGAGTCCCATAACTTTATATAGCTTACAATGTAATTATTAATCAGTCGGGTACAGGCAGATAAAACCTAAACCTCCCATGTTCTGTTACACATAAAATAACACAGGTGGAAATGATGCACATGAGATCCAGTTTGGGTCATTAGTATTGTAGATACAGCTAGAGAAGACCTATATATATATTATCACATAGCCCATCATCCATTCAAGAGGAAAAGGTTTGTGTTCCAGTGTCAAAATAAGGTGAGCAGAAGCTGAAGGCAAGTGGCTGTCTTGGTAAGATTCATAGCCAGTATGAAGGATGTATAAAATATCATTTTAATCAGCGAAATAGATAAACTGACCAAATTCTACTAACACGATGCCTTTATTTAGGTGGTTCAATGTGTACATCTTGTTACACCTTCAAACAGAGATAAGAAAGGAACTGAAATATATGGGCTAGTGATTCAGACTACTGGCTACCAGCCAAGATCTCTGGGACAAGAGCCCTGATCAAGTCACATATTCTGTGCACTTGCTGTATCTGACATTGGGAAGGAGAATGATTTATATTTTCTGCCAGAAAACTAAGGATGAAATAGTGAAGTGGAAGAAGTACGCAGCCTTTATTAGGGATATATGTGGGTTTTATTAATAGAGATTGGCATAAACAATAATGATGATTTTTCCTAGGAAAAAATAGCAACAAAATGCAATTGTATGATTCTTCACTGCAATATTCTAATACATAGTGAATAAAGTAGTCTCTACTGTAAAATATAAGGGTGTTATAAGCCACCAAGGTGTTGCATGGAGGCCAAAGGCTAATTGCTTTTACACAGAGCATGGAAATCCCAGGCGACTTCTAATATCCTCATATTTTACAACAGGTGGTATTTTATATATTATAAAACACTAGAAAGATCTTGTAAAACTTGTGAAGCACCATTTATAAAGATACAACTTACAAAATACTCATGGCACTTGTGTATTATAATGTTTATAAACTGTAGTGTATATAATACACCATCATGAGCTGTGAAACTGGAAAATATATATATACTAAGTCAGTAGAGTTTATTTACCAACCAGGATTTGAAACTGCACCATTGTAGTAACCCACATGAATAAGCTTTAATTGTTTAACTTGATGCCTCTAGACAGGCAGAGAAACTAGAAAAATATAAATATATATATTCAAGAAATGCTCTTAGAACCATGTAAATGTTCAGCATAAGTCAATCATATTAAATAGCTGGACTTGAAAAGACATAAATTGCTCAATATTTACAACGAGCATTAAACTACAGTTCTGGACCATTTTTATAAGAAACATTTACTTACTAAAACCAAATTCTATGAGCCTTGATTAATCATAGGGAAATATATATCAGTTTTACAAATGAGTCTACTTACAATACAATTGCGCTCGGCTATGTGATAAACTTCTGGCTTGACCTGTAATTTACTTTGCAATGCATTTTAATCTCATTAAATGGATCCTGCTCTTGGATAAATCTCTCTACAAGATTACATAATAGGCACTGAAATTAGGTTTTAAACATTTGCCTAATGTGAAATGGGAAAAGTAGCCAGATTTGCAAATATAACCTTGCCGACATGAAGAGCACAGGAGCTAACATCTACATGGACATTTCTCTTCATTCATCTTTAAATATTTACACTCAAAATTAGGGGTAGAAACCACAAAGTGCAAGCTTTGCCATTTGCTTGGAATTTTCTATGTAATTACTTTACACTTTGCCAAACTGAATTGTTGTAGGTTGGAAAGAAGCTAAATCTATTGTAGAGGCATTCATTTACTTGTTTTTACAAATATATTAGCTTTTTACAGTATCAATGGCTAATTTAAGTAATTATAAAAACACTGAAAATGAACCATGAACTGTTTTATACAAATAAGAAAAACAGAAGTGCTCAAGACTGGTATTAAAAAAAGCCAAACACTGAAACCCAATTATTAAGGGATATCGTTTAATAGTTTCCTCCAGCCCCATTAACAAAAGAGACCAACCAGATGTCTACTTTCAATAGTCAAGACCAGTTTAAGCTAAATGTTGTATTGCTACTACAAGGCGCAGCTTTATTAAACTTAACTTGTGTTTGTGAATATGTTAGGAGAAGGAAAAGATAGTAAAAACCCCCAAACTCTCCAATAATGTCTATTCTATATTGTTTGGGATTCCCCAAATGTTGTGTACCGATTATAAGGCTGTACAATAAAACACTCAATTATTTAGTCCTTCATTACTGTGTTTCAACAATCAATGACCAAATTGAGGTGATAACGTGTCAGTGCTAATTGTTAATATATAGTTTAGATTAAATACTACTATATAAAATATAGGTACCATATGGAAATCAATCAAATAATCAATAAAGTTCATCAAATGATGAATAACATTCCTAGTTTAAGTCTAATTGCAGTCAAAGACTGCCTAAAATTCACCCCATCTATGTCAATTAACTGTGTTTGTGAATAGTCCAGAATAAGTGTACAGGTATAGGATCCATTATCTGGAAACCTGTTATCCAGAAAGCTCAGAATTATGGAAAGGCAGTCTCCCATAGACCATTATAATCAAATAATCTAAATTTATAAAAATGATTTCCTTTTTCTGTGTAATAATAAAATAGTAGCTTGTAGTTGATACAAAAACTAAGATATAATTAATCCTTATTGGAAGCAACACCAGCCTATTGGGTTTATTAAATGTTTACATGATTTTCTAGTAGACTTAAGGTATGAAGGTATTAAAGAAAGATCCTTTATTCAGAAAAACCCAGGTCCTGGGCATTCTGGATAACAGATCCCATACCTATATTTATTTATCTAACGCTTTATTCACACGTAGATCTTTTATCTGGGCCTTCTATCTGGGTGGTAGAAGACACACTAGGGCTCATTTATAAACAGTGGCAGTGTCGGACTGGACCGGTGGGAAACCGGGAAAAATCCGGTGGGCCCGACCCTTAATGGGCCCCCGCCGGGCCGGACCCCTCTCCCGACCAGAAAAAAGATTTCTTTAGGCGCCGCACAGCGCCATCTGCCCTGGGCCCCCCAGTCCAACCCTGACCAAATTTGCCCCTGGGCAGTAACCAATAACAACCAATCAGATGATTGCTTTCAGTGTCTAACTTGCAGCTGGCTTAAAAAAGCTAATCACTGATTGGTTGCCATCGGATACTGCCCAAGTGCAAATTTGCCTTATAAATGAGCCCCAATGACGCTAATGCTAATGTCTGATCAAGTTGCAGGAAAGTGTGGGAATAAGGAAATAAGGAACGTGTGGGAAACTAATAATACACAGCATATAAGGGGGAGCACGTTCCCCTGACTACAAAGGTACCGGGTCATTTTACATTAAATTGCCTATAAAGAAGTTAAGAACTGAATGAGCTGATGGAAGGAAGAAGGTCGGTAACCCTACAAAAAACCCTGAAAATTAGCCCTGTCCTGCCAACATATCTCTCAGGAGCAAAACCCAGAAGTAACTGTGTAATCCAGAGCACCCTAGTGTAGCTCCAACTGTTCTAAAGCTAATTTAGCCAATAATCTGTGCAAAGTGTAGTAAACAGTCATGCATGCTGGGGCATAAATACGAGCAAAGTCTATGCAGACATAGCAGCCACTGATACAAATTCCTCATTTTATTATAGTATGTTCTTCAAGAATAATCAAATAGTGGGGTTCATTTATCAATAAGGTACAACCACAATAAAGTCACAGATTAGCGCCATTATAATTTGTTGAGGCACCAGTGGTCCATGAAGATCCAGACCTTACAGCTATTCCAGGCATTATCCAGTCATATTCCAGGTGACCACACGATGTATAGCCACTCATGGATCCATCAGTTTGGCCCGAGGGATGGCTGGTTAGAAAACGATAGTATTAGGCCTCCTAGAGACCAGCAGAAGTGCAGCCTTGTGTATAATCCCTTTGCAGCAAATAAACAAACACCCCAAAGTTGAGGAAATATTTCTATTTGCAAATGATCCTAAATACTCTGTCACTCACAACTAATTTGCATTTTTGGCAAGAATTTACTTTCGGACTCACTTGCTGGGCCCATTACTTTCTAATTATTGGCTGTTTGTTACAGGCTAACACAACAAGCCATTGCAATATTATTATAAAAAAGAAAATCTGGATTCATTACACAAGGCATCACAGAGCTTCTGCTAAATATGTTGAAGAAACTTGGTGTTTAGAAGCAGTAAATGTAACTGACTCAATATCAGCCACGGGGATGTCCAAAGCCAGCATTGTAATCAGCTAGGAAGCTGGGGAGAGAGCCAAAAGAGGAGAGGGGCAACATGCAACGATTGAACTAAAACCAAACAGCCTGTGTGCCAAGAGACTATGGAACCAAAGTCAATTTCTCATGTGCCAACAAGCTATGGAAAGGCTTTCTAAATACTGCTTCAAAAAGAACCTGCCAATCTTCAAATGCAAGAAATATTTTTGGACTTCGCAAAATATATGAAAGAGATTTTATTAGGCAGGGTTTATGAAACGTCACAAAGCATAATTGATTGACATAAAATGGGATGTGTTTGCTTAGCCCTTCTGTCAGAAAATGTTTTCATTAAAGTATATTTGGGAAGCAAATGATTGTCCTGTTGCTTTTTGGTTCAGGAATCTCAGGGATACAGGGAGGTGCAGCTCAGCAGAAGTGCCACAGGTAGATTAGTGGCTTAGATGAAGGATGTCTGAACTACTAACATCTATCATTGGTCACAAAATTTGAATAAATAAACTAAAGGAGAAGCAGTTAGTAGCATGTCCAGTACGATCTTCATCCTACTAACGTCTACCAGTGGTTATGAATTAAATAAAGTGAAGAAGAATCAGTTATTAGGATGTTCAGTAGGATCTCCATGCTACTAATCTCTACCAATGGTTATAAAACTTAAATACACTTGAGGAGAACCAGTTAGTAGGATGTCCAATAGGATCTCCAACCTACTAATGTCTACCAGTGGTTATGAATTAAATAAAGTAAAGAAGAACCAGTTAGCAGGATGTTCAGTAGGATCTCCATCATACTAATCTCTACCAATGGTTACAAAACTTATATACACTTGACGAGAACCAGTTAGTAGGATGTTCTATAGGATCTCCAACCAACTAATCAGCAGGATTCTGTATTTGGCTGAACCAGATCTGAGTCCATAGAATCAACAAGAGAATTGCGATTCTTTGAAGTCATTTTTATGTCAGATTTCAAGATTCAGTCAAAACCTTAATGAAAGATTCAGGATTCAGCGGAATTCCAAAATAGTTGATTTGGTGAATCCCTACAAAACCTGAATTAAATGAACTTAAGGAGAACCAGTAGGCTCTCCATCCTACTTACCTCTATCAATGATTACAAAACCTAAACTAACTAAACTAAAGAGAACCAGATTGTATTGTGCCTATCCTTTTCTGAGTGCCGTCAATTCTCTTGTTGTTTATCACTGCAAAGCAATGTCACAATCTATCATCAACTTGGTTCTCTGGGACCACCTACAAAGACATACAATTTCAGTCTCCTGAAACAGAACTAAACACTGCTTTTCTGAGCTATATAAATGACACCAATATAAATCACACATATTTCCTTTTAAAAAGTCATGGAAGCTGCTTACATTTTGCACAGACATGATTCCTACAAGTCTATGGAAGCAGATGTTGCTGATCAGTTCAGGTCTATGTTTAACACCTC
Organism: Xenopus petersii; assembly: GCA_038501925.1. Taxonomy (NCBI): domain Eukaryota; kingdom Metazoa; phylum Chordata; class Amphibia; order Anura; family Pipidae; genus Xenopus; species Xenopus petersii. The sequence continues at coordinate 146,716,189 of CM076681.1, read as the reverse complement.
AGGCAAGAAATCAATATGACAGTGCCCTTATGCTAAGGAGATGTGTTGCTTGTACAAGTGATAAGCTCATCATTTATTGTGTCAATTATACAAATATATGGTATATTTAAACAAAGCAAGCTAGCGACATATTTTTCCCCATAAAAAAGTATCATTCTGCCCTGCGAGTACCAAATGTCTGATCCATATTAATTCCAATTCCATTGCATTGATTGGTTGCATTTTATTTTCCGTTTGCAGAACATTATACATTATAAAAATAATAATGAGATCTGCAATTTCTGTTCATTTATTACAATAATAGTGTACAGAAGTACATTTTTGAATATTAAAGCGCATAATTGACCTTGACCACAAAATATTACAATGAATTTTCATTACAGAACATTACAGAAATGTTATAATTGTCCTACTGCCTTCGCACTTATTATCACATATCATGAAGGACCCCAATATATTAATTAGCTGAGCAGCATAAGGGAAGTAAAATAAGTAATTATACTTCAGCATAACGACATTCACACATTTTCCTTCTGTATTTCAAAAAGAAAAAAAGCAGGAGGAAAAATGAAGAGCCGTTGCCATTGTGTAAAATATCATACTCTTCAGGGAAGTAACATTTATTGTGTTTCCCATATCATTTTTGCATCTACCACAAATAATAAAAAAAGATTAATTTTCCCTGCATCAAAGCATTTTTTACATCCAAAGTAATCTTTCTATGTAATCTGTGCATGAATACACAAATGTTTCCCTAGAGGCATAAATACATAAAACAAATACAATTTTTCAGAGGAAGAAATATGAAGAAGGAACTGTATAAGGCCGAGGTTCTCTATGAAGTAGAATTGTTGGAAACAGTTGGAATTACCCTTTTGTTGCCACATTTCTCTTTTCTCAAGGAATATTATTACCACCATCACTGTCTTTCCTTGTCCATATAGAAACAGCATCAGAATCACAGAAACTAGAAAAATAAACCACTACCCTGATATCTACATAGGGTTGCCACCTGTCTGGGTTTTTGAAGGGCTGTCCTGGTCAAAACTGCCTGCCTGCTTTTCCAAATTAGGAAAACCAGGCAGGATTTCCTATAACAGACTTGGCTTTGTCAAAGCTCCGTCCCTGACATCACGACCCGCCCTTGCCATATCATGGACCGGCCCCATTAATTTGTAGCTCCGCCTCCCTGCCCAGAGTTCCACTGGACAGAAGTTGGCAACCCTATATCTACACTATATCACCTATAATACGTAAACACTCGTCTGCTCAACATCTTATTCAAAAACCAACAATATTAATATAGATAGCGAATCTGTTATCCGAAAACCCATTATCCAAAAGCTTCATATTTTAATGGATTTGTTACCATAAACCCCTCCTTATGGTAAGAATATACTAGAAAGATTTTTTTTAACATTTAAAGGGTTTAAGTATCTTTAAATAATAATTCAATTGTGTAAAAACACAGTTTTCTGAAAACCCCAAGCATCAAACATTCCAGATAATAGATTTTATAATTGTATGAAGATAGCCGGGGTCGTCCGCCGCGCCATTGGCAGGGACGATCGCCGTATGGTCCCTAACGCCGGCGCCATGTTGGTTTAGGGCGCGCGTGGTGCGCCGGAGCGCCTCTTAAAGGCGTTAGCGCATTTTTGACGCGAAATTTGAATCCTATTTAAGGGCAATTCAGTATACAGACATTGCCGTGATAGAACTAAGTTCTGGTGGTTTCCTGAGCCTTGTGCATCTGTTTGTATTCTGATTTGATCTGATTATCCGTGTTTTGACCCATCCTGCTTCCTGACTACTCTCCAATCTGTATCCTGACCTTTGCCTGCCTACGACAACTCTTCTGCTTAACCCTTTGTTTGATCACCCGGTTTGACCTTGGCCTATTTGATGATTCTGATATCCGCCTGCCTCGACCCAGCCTGTCTGACCATCCTTCTGCCTAATTCAAACATCATTGCTTCCATTTTGTGCCAAAACACAAGCACCATTGCATGTGTTTTAATGCATCAGATGCAATTGCATCAAGAACACAACCCACTCACTGCCGCAACTATTCTGGAACCATGGGGGAAATGCTGTATTGTGAGAAATAAACATGGCGGCTTTTGACCGATATTGCACTTTGCACTGCACTTGCGCTTATAAGTGAGTCCAAAGGTTTTGCTCTGAAATCAGAGGCTGAATGATTTGTGAAATTGGTTGATACAAAAAATTCTAATAGATACATTAACCTCATCCCATGATACAGTGACATGACTTGAAATAGGAAAACTAATTATCACACTTGGCAGCTTCCAAATGGCAACGAGACAATGAACAAGGAAGCCGGGTATATTCTATAATGGAACCCAAAGGCTTCTAGGATAAAGTGCATGCATAACGATTAACGTAAGTAACGGGAAGCAAGATCATCATGCGTATCGTTGCACCGTAGCAATTCAAATTGCAGTGACAAAAGTAGCAGTTTCTCCAGCAGATTCTTAATGATCCTTTTTTTGCCTGGCAAACTATCTGCTCCATTATTTCCTATAATAAAATGCATTTTTTCTTATATTTTTAGAACAAACATATTAAAACTGCGCCATATGTTTCTGAAGTAGGCACACAAATACTAATATAAAATGACCCAATTAGGCTTTCAGTCGCTAATGCAATACTAAAGGGGGCCCTAGAGAAACCCGCTGTAATGTCATGTTTAAAGCTACTTTCATCTCTGTTCACAGAAATAGAAATTGCATTCCACACTCACAGTAATCACGACTTCTCTGCTGGATATAAACAATGGATACAGCAGCTCCGTTAAAAAAAAAAATAGTTATTTTCTGTTGGCTGGAATTCATTCTTTTTTTTAGTCTGACATCAAAATTGCTGTATTTTTTTGTTGTTGCGTAGTTGACAAGATTTTGCAGACAACGTTGATTCATCAGATGTTTTGTGAATAGAAAAGCCAACATGGTTTAAGACAATAATTGTTTTATGAATTTAGAAACCTGAATGATGTTATTGAAATTTATTGAGATGTTGACTATAGTCTCTCTAGAGCAAGTATCCCCAACCTTTTCTACCTGTGAGCAACATCCCGATGTAAAAGGAGTTGGGGAGCCACACAAGCATACAACACATCAGCTTGAGTACAACTTTTCTACCTATTTCTTTAGTTAAGTTTAGTTCTCCTTTAAGCCTTGCTTGCCTTTCTAACTGCCTGGCTACTCTATTGGACAACATTCAACACTTTCTATATATACATAACTCCCTCTTCTTCCCCCATTTTATATACAATATTCATATACAATGGATGCATCATATTAACAATATATCAGGCATATTTCGGCAACCTATAACCTGTACGGGTATTGCATTCTAAATTCCCATATCTTAAACAACCAAAAACGGAAACCAGAGAATTTTACTTTCGGCATCACATGCCATACAGTGATGTAGTGTTGTGAATGTATATTGAGGTATAGATACAACATATCAGCTTGAGTCAGGAATAGAGCTTCTGACCCTAAATACTCCCGCAAGTGCCAAGGTTAAATATATTTCCAGGAAAGCGCACATGGAGCTATTGCCTCACATATGACTTTGGAATTCTGGTTTAGCTGTGTTTAACTGGATTCAGTTCATCTGATTATACAGTGCCTTGATTTCTACAATATCTAATCATGTCTTTTTGATAACATTTTAAACATCCAACTAGACAAATAATTGCAGCAATAATTGATTGGCCGGTCAGGCTGGAGGTTTATTGATTGGCAGAGTAGCCAATGAAAGAGGCGCTCGTCTTTCAATCTGCACAGCACAGATTCTTAGCCAAATCAGAATCACAATTGCCTTTAAAAACGGACACGATTATTTGTGAAAATATGTTCAGCTATAGTTAAACAGACTCCTTATACCTGCAATCATCCCATTTCATTTTAAGGTTTGAGTCATTTTGAGGTAAAAAATGTTTTTCTTTACGGCTTGAAGAGTTATTGTCACTTTCTATATTTGCATGGAGGAGGCCATTTTCCAGGACTCATAAAAATCTGTTTCCTTTTCTGGCAACCAACAGAAACAATGTTGTGATTAATGGCAGCAATTCTAGACCTGCAGATAATGCAGAATCACTTACCCATTATGTGAAAGTCTATAAGATGAACCACACGGGTATGTGGGTTGCCTATGGCTTGTGGCACACAGAACGCATTCTCCATTGTGCACAGGAGACTGTGATTATTTTAAATGGATACCCGCCTGTCATTTGGCTTTTCAATTCAGGTTGCCATTTAAAATAATCACAGGCTCTTTGGCCAATATGGCAAATATGCAGCAAGTACCATAAGTATTTGGCGTTAACAATGAGAGTGAAATAGATAAGGAGGAAAAGCATTGAACTTATAGGGGGAAATGTAATAAAATTGCAAAGAGCTAAAATTTGTGAATAAAAATTTGCCTGTCGCAATGTAATATTCTTCGTTAGGCTTTAATTGCATTGTGAATTGTAATTGCGCATTGGGAACCTTTGACACCTGCTCCGGCATTAAATATTCTGTCGGGGGGAAAAAAATGGTTTGCGATAGCGAAATTATATTACATACAAAAGCAGTTTGGTCGCAAACTTTGTGAGAAAGTTGTTGAGGTCTTTAATCAGTCAAAAATGGCTCAAACATGGTTGATAACGTTTGCAAAGGTGTTTGCGAATGTTTTTTGAGCTAACGAAGCATATTACATTCCCCCAATAAAGTAGGTAATATATATGAAATGTAAATCTCTCATCTGGCAGTTTATTAATTATTTGATGACCGGATCCCTTTAACAATGCAGAAAATAGCAGTTGTTTCTTGGAGAGGGAAATCAATCACTGAGTTATATACTAAACTTTTTTCCTAACATGTCTCCCTTTACTTGGCCAATCTATTCTGTTTAAAACAAAGAACTATTAAGTATGTTTAGCAGCCCCACGAGAAATAACTTGCTACTTGCAATTATTTTATATAGGGTTGATTCAAACCAGCATAAGGAACACTACAATGAAAATTCCACTCCCAACTCCTATGCAACTCTGCAGGCTCCCCTAGAAAACCAGCAATTCTAATGGAGGGGCTGCAAGGCTAATGTTGGCTGGAGATTGCTCCTACTACCTCTACCTGGTTTCAATCTGTAATATGCAACATTTCTGAAAGCTGCAGCAGGTATTCAGTTTAATCTACTTAAATATGGTGCAATTTAGCCCCTATAATAGGGTTGCCACCTTCTGTGTCGTGGAACTGCAGGCTGGAGGGGAGGGGCTGCAATGTAATGTAGGCGGGTTCATGATGTGGCGGGGATGGGTCATGATGTCAGGGGTGGGGCTATGATGTGACGATTGGTGATTGCCCGATTGCCACATCAATCGTAGGAAATCCTGCCTTGTTTTCCTAATTTGGAAACCCGGGCAGGCAGTTTTGACCCAGACAGTCCTGTCAAAGCCGGGTCAAAACCAGACAGATGGCAATCCTACCCTATAATGTCTTTTTTTTTTTTTTACAATCTTCTGTCCCAATGGAAACCCTTCAAGTCTCATCTTAAAAGCATCCCTAGCATCCCTAGGAACTGGCAGTTTGAGACATTTCTTCCCTAGATTAAGATGGTCAGTTACTTTGCCCCACATATACAAGGACACACCCTAGTGCATATACTTCCATCTTTAATTCCATTGTTTCCCTAACGGACGGATTCTGACTGGGTAACATTATCACTGCATTTTTGCACTATTTGTTGGATCATTTATCATGAGCAATAAAAAAGCTAATGAATAATGGTGGCCATACACGGATAGATGCGCTCGTTTGGCGATGTCGCCAAACCAGCGGATCTCCCTCCGATATGCCCACCTTGAGGTGGGCAATATTGGGCAGATCCGATCGTGGGCCCTAGGGCCCAACGATTGGATCCTAGCATTCACAAACGGGCGGTCGGATCGCGGGACCGTATCAACGAACAGATGCGGCCGCGATCCGACGGGGTTTTTAAACCGACTTTCGGCCAGATCTCGATCGGGGAAGCCCGTCGGGGGCCGCCATACACGGGCCAATAAGCTGCCGACACGGTCTGTCGGCAGCTTTTATCGGCCCTTGTATGGCCACCTTAAAATGGGTCATCTTGCTAAGGGAGCACAGCTAAGGGCAGAGAAGGCTAAAATTAGACAATACTGCTGTGTATTTTAGTCGCAATAGAAGAAAAGCATTTAATTGGGGGGGGTACCTGTGGCTCTGTTTTATAAAGTCATTACGAGCTGATCAGAAGTTTGTTAGATATAATGATTATAGGGGCCTTGATGCCTATGGCATATGAGTGGGCTTGTCAAGCAGCTTTGCTCTAATTTAGAGATCTTTGCTTAATTATAATGCAATCGGATTTTGTTTTCTATATCCAATTCTATGTCAACAGCTCTGTCTCCTGACAATTTACCACTAATAATTGTTGGACTGACCTTTCCCGGGTTTGTCAGGTTTCTCTCCAGTTTTTATAATGTCAGAGAATTCAGTCCATCGGGCGTATGGGTAAGAACACACTACACACACATATACACTGTTAAACAAACGCTGACTAAATGTGACTATATATGGGGGAGGGAGGTCAGCTAATGTCACAATGCGGCCAGAGTTTCCAGGTTATTATTGGACTGGAATCTGCATGGAAAAGCTTTATGTTAAAGATCACATGCGACGGAGGTATCAGCTCTCAGGATTGTTGCAAGGAAAACATTATAGTAGCCCAGCGGCTAAACTGTGTCTTCCGTATTCTCTATTAAATAATCCGATAGATAGTTAAAACACATTCGGGGTTATTTATTGAACTCCAAATGCAAAAATCACGAAAAATTTGTGATTTTTTTTTTTTCTATAAAATCAGACTTTTAAAAAATCATAAATTTTTCGCAATTATTTAGAGGATGGAAAAGTCTGACTCAGAAAATCAGGCATCTCAGACCTGTCGAGGTTGGATATAAGTCAATGGGAGAAGTCCCAATGATTTTTTGATTTGTGCTGGGTTTCGTGCAATACCCTGAAGTTCAGATAAAAAATTCAAAATAATCGTGAAAATCTGTTTTTGTTTTCCCGCAAAGCAAATTTTTGGAAAATATAATAATAAATAAGTGAAAAAAACCGAGCGGATTTGATCGGAGTTTGTAGTAGAAAATATTGAGATAAATTTGGACTTTAATAAATAACCACCATTGTGTATCACTTACACTCTACATTTATTTTCCACCAACAAGAAACCAAACATAAAAAAGAAAGGAAAACTTAATGTGTAAATGATATGTCATCAAACTGTCATGATTTTTGTGGTGTAGTTTTTATCCCTAAATGACACTGTTTACACTGCAAATAATTCACTGTACAATATAAAATGTCAAGTTGGGATCAAGTTCAAGTTTAGTTTTATTATTACAAAGAAAAAGGAAATGATTTTCATCTGAATTATTTAATTAAAATGGAGTGTATGGGAGCCTTCCTGTCATTCTGAGCTTTTTAAAGAACAGGTTTAAGTAATAATTTCTATGGAACAGAATGGTAACAATGCTTTTATGGATGTAGATCATAATATCAGTACAAGTAGTAAAGTGCAGGCACTCCTGGTGTACAGTATATCTTATTAGTATTAATCAGACTTATGCCCCTGAAGATGTCATGAGAACGGTGAAACGCTTTGGGTGGCATAGGGGGACAGTGGGTGATTAGCTCCCATTCAGTCCCTACGTAGAAAGGTAGAATTCACTGGGGGCTGAATGGAGGTTGAGGGTGGTGGATGGAGGATTTTGTTGGATAATCGGTTGATCACCTTTGTGAAACCACCAGGAGAGAGAACTTGGAGGGTGGGCGAAATACTCCCATGTTGCCTGTGTAAGCCATTGTTTAGATACTTCCACTGAACATGCGGCTGGGAGAGTTATAGTCCAACACCCTTTAGTAATCAGTGTGTTTTTATGGACATTGTCCAACACTACTCACAAAGGCTGTTTGTAGTGAATTGTATGTTTATAGGGCAGCGTATCTTTTCAGTAATTGTTACATGGTTGTAGTATTAATCAAGTAAAGAAAACTTACAGCCGTGTATATTCTGTACACCTATAACTCCCTCGTCCTATCAACAGCTGCTCCCACTGGCCCCAAATATCCTTCAGCTGATGTATAAAATAGCAAATGGTCCGGCATAGAGGGAAGATGTTTATCCACAGAAGTTACAGCTACTGTTGAACTACATTCCCCTTGAGCCTCACAAGTGTTGTACCAGCTGCATTGCATGTGGCCATACATTAAATACTCAAGTGCTTCTCTTTCCTTGTTGGGGAAACAAGTTGCATTGTGGTTAAACAAACTTAACTAACACAACACAATGTACTTCTTTAGTTGCTGAACCCTTGTGTGTGAAGTGCATGACAGTGACGTTGGCCCAGTTCCCAAGGCACAGGTGAGACACTTGAGAATCAGCAGTTTCTTGCCTGTGATCCTACTTGGCTGCAACTTAATGACTATTGTCAATCAACACTGTCAGCTTTGAGGGCTATGGGCTATTTGAGGGCTTAAGGCTAATTATGGGCTATGACAGACCACAAGAAATTACTTTGGGGGACTGCAGCATTGTACAGTAGCTGTGCCCATTATACACTATAAATAAGCTCTTGATATTAGTCTGGCCTAGTTTCTTACAGCTCAATCTAAGAGGTCAGATAAAGTATTTTACAGTTTGTTGCATCTTTATTATTATTTTTATAAGTTCCTGTATGTCTTTGTCCATCATGGGAAGCAATCCTTTCCTGCTGTCCAATTACTTACATGAATTATTCTCTAAAGTTGGATATAAAAGGCAAACGTACACAGGGCGTTTTAAAAATGGCATTGAGTTCAGCTGATTCTCCCCGGTGTCTGTGCCAATCCGGTTAAGAATCGACTCCAGTAAAAGATCAGACTATTTAAGATAATGGGACAGAGCTGTAACAGGATTACAGGAGATGTGAAAGAAAGAAATGTCATTTAGATAAAGCTGTCTCTGATCAGTTTGATGAGTATATTGGGTGACCACATGCAAACTTGTCAGCTAACTGTCAGCTTTATACACTGACAGTTTTCTGAAAGTCAGGAATCCTTTCTGGGGTTGGTCGTACATTGACAGGTCACTAAAACCCTTATATAAAATAGAATAAAAACATAATTGTGGGTGAAAATAATACAGTGAAACTTCGATTTTAAGTACCCTTGTTTTAAGTTTTCCCCCACTTTACATTTTTTATTTTTACTATTTATAATGCATTTAAATGGGTGAATTTCCCTGATTTTAAGTAATGTTTTCTTGGATTTTACATCAAAATGTTGTCCTGATGTTCCCAAAAAAACATTTTTTTCCCCTCTATTTGTGAAACAAAGATAAAATACTAACCAGTATATTTTGCCTTGGTTCTGCCTGTAAATGATCAATTGCAAGGAGTCTGCCCCTTATCCAGTCCTGCACCAATCACTTATTGCTTTAGGCTGTGTATGTGAGAGCCCCCCATAGTGTAACCCTTGTTATTAACACATTAATATTGTATCTCACTGTAAAACCGACTCCTGAGCTTATAACCTTTCAGTACTTGAAGAAAAAGTTACTTTAACACATTTCCTTGATTTTACATTTTCCTGGATTTTATACAATTTGTAAAATGGGGGTTGTACTGTACATGGTGTTAATGTCTGGGTATATTTATATCTATCGCTCCTTCATTCTCTTCCAGCCTCAAGCTTACAGTTCAGTTTATGGATTCCTATAGTATGGCCCTGTGCAATACGTTGGACCCGTGTACATAAAACATAATGGTAATATAGACATATTTCAGAACTTCAGAAAACCACTTGTATTCCTCCACAAATCAATGCTTAATGGTACAGGGAAATCCCTGCAGTGTGTTATTATAATAGTTGGGCAGCCATGACATAGGTTTAGTAGTGTGGCCTTGAAAAAACCAAATCAGATACTATAGTAATGTTCAGTATGGTTAGACACCAGCTGATTTAATGGGCCGTATCTGGGTCACAAGACAGCGTTGTATTCATGTAGACCAGGGCATTTAGCTCCAGATTAAGTGTTAAATGTACATCACTAAACTGATTGGACAACCTGAGACTGTTACCCTCCTCCCATCATTTAACACATTCACACCATCCCCAGCCACAAAATCCTTTCCTACAATCCTTTCCCTACGTGTCGCAACTGGGGTCAGGCAGGTAAGGCTGAGCCCATAAGAGCCGGGGCCCACTTGGTGTTTTCCGGGTGTCCCGCTGGGCCAGTCCGACCCTGAACATTCACATATCCTTTGCTCCCCATTAGGAATGCACAAAACCCACTTTTTGTGGATTCGGGTGAATTCTGAATCCATCATGAAAAATTTGAACTAATCCCAAACTGAATCAGAACATTAGTCTGCATATGCAAATTAGAACTGAAGGGTTAAAGAGACTCACGCGTCATTTCCTTGTTGGTGTTACAAAAAGTCACGTTATATTAAAAATTCAGATCTGATTCAGCCAGACACTTGGATTCCGTAGAATCCGAATCTTACTGAAAAAGGCCGAATTTCAAGCCTACTGAAAAAGGCAAATTCTGGATTCGGCGCATCCCTGTCCAACTGGAAGCCCATGGGCTGGATGTGGCCCTTCAAAGACTTTTTATGCCACTCCCCCCAGTCTGCTGTAGGGCTCCATGGTCTTTATTGCATGATATCATTATGTTAATATTATCTGGCAATCAAACTTGCTGTATGAGAATTAATCAGCCCACTAGATGGAGTGAATTGGGCAACACTGACACGGACTGAACTGAAAGAGGCAAATAATTGAGAAACAGCACAAATGCTGTTGGAAGCAAAAAAATATAAGTGCTGGGCCAAACCCAAGAAACAACTTGCGTAAAAATCTGAATATCCGAAGAAGAGTTCTCTGAATAGTAAGAGCAATTTGCTGATATTGTTACTATTGTGAAAGGGGTTTCATTCCATTAAAATGTAAGACAGAAGAAGCAAGGACATATTTATTATATAGACCTCAAAAGCTCCAGCCTATTGCAACAGTGGGACAGGGTAACATTGCACCAAACTGTCAAACCGAAGTTGATAATTAGGGGTAGGATTAAGTTGGCCATAGACGTGCAGATTTACCTTCATATTGGACGAACCATCGGACGTCCCCATCTCCCGACCTGCCACTAACCATTCAGATGAAATAAAGTAGTAAAAGATCAGATGAGCCGATGTTCTGCCCCTGACAGTAATTGTACGAAAGTTTATGTCTGACAAAGCTGGTGAGTCTCCCACTGATATTGTCAGATCAGAAATACGTGACGAGATATTATGGGCAGCCGACAGAAATCTTTTCACCTGTCCGATTGACTGAACTACCGATCTTCGTGGGATGAAAAATGTCGGGACTCTCCACACACGATCCTAAAATCATACTAAATGGAGATTCGTATAATCAAATCTTTGCGTCTATGGGCAGCTTTAGACTGGGGGATATCTGCTAAAGGATTTTATGTGCAGAATCTGAAGTTCGGTCAAGGTTATAAAAACCCTTAGCAAAGCATTACTATGTTTGTACCTCTACTTTGTTAAAGGGACGTCTGCTGAAAAAACCCACTTTCCGTTATTCAATATGGTATTATGGAAAAGTGATCAGCAGCAGTTTGTACCTTGAGAGGATTCTTGCACCGATTCTCTAGTTCTCAGTTGAACACCTGCATCTTCCCATGGGGATGTCAAACGTTACCTCCAGGGCCAAGGTCCTCACACAACTCACAATAATCACTAGTGGCTACTGGGAATGGAACTAAGGAGCTAAAAACATACAGACTGGAGTATAGAAAGGTCCTCTGGGTGCCGCCTTGTTACCAACCCAGCTACGTCCCCTAGGAGAAAGCAACAAGAATATATAGAAGATGTTGACATAAAACAATAGGAGAGCTGCTAGTTTACAAGGCCTCCACTGTGCCAACAGATTTTTTTTGTTTCAGTTGTTTTTATTGTGCCAGAACATTGTTTCTGATATGGTCCCTCCACAGTTAATCCATCCTTCAACAACAGCTTTTCTAAAATAATTTCTTTTGCAAGCATGTGACATTTCCCCGACTACTTCAGTGCCAAAGAGGTTAATTATTTCTCCTTCACCACCTTGTGAAATAGGTCTTTTTAAAACAGGATTGTGCTGCCCCTCCTCAGCACTGAAACAGCTTCCTCATTGTCTATCAGCAGCCCTTGTGTCCTTGTGTCCTTGTGTGACCACAAACAAAAGCTTTTTGACCAACACTTGTTCCCAAACAAACTCCAGCTGAATTAGGAAACACACTACAACAGACTGTGCCCTGTGCAGACACGGAAGCCTTATTTTTGTAAAACACAACTATTGTCAAACAATAATAATAATAATAATAACTAGCTGAGATTGTGAAAGAATCGGGGCAACTGTGAAACAATATGTATTCAACATTCACACACACACATATATATATACATCCAAATAGCAAAGAAACCGCACTCCAGATCTTTTAAGGTGAAAAAATCAAATCATATTTATTTCAACGTTTCTCTAAATAAATATGATTCTATTTTTTCACCTTAATAGACCTGGAGTGCGATTTCTTTGCTATTTGGATGTATATTATATGAGCTGCACCCAGGCGTTTGACATATTTTTGGAGCGCTCCAGGTGGATATATATATATATATATATATATATATATACACATTTACACAAATATAATATTTAGTAGTGCAAGTTTCTATGTTTCCTTGATTTCTCAATGAGATCCATCAGGAAGTAAAAATGAAGTGCCATTACCTTTCCCAGGCACAATATACTTTGTTTTGTTGTGGTACTGGATTAAATTTAGCTTTTACTGCCATCTAATGATAAAGAAAAACAAGTCAGCCTAAATCTCTGTCTAGCTACATTTGTCAGCAATAAATGGATCTGCACAGGCCCGGACTGGCAATCTGTGGGTTCTGGCAAATGCCAGAGGGGCTGCTATAAGGTCCCATAGAAAGTCACTATTTAGTGGGCTGGTGGGGCTGTTTGGGCCTCTATGTGGGCTGATTGGGCCTCTGTGTACCTGAAATGCCAGGGCCTATTTTAATTCTCAGTCCGGACCTGTATCTGCAGTTCATGATGAGATGGGTAATGGGTTTCTCTAACTACCCTAAGGGTCAGGGCACACAGGTAGATTCGGGGAGATTAGTTGCCCAGCAACAAATCTCCTCTTCGGGGAGCCTAATCTCCCCGAACTGCCTTCCCGCCGATGCAATGGACTCAGAGTGATTTGTTTTCCGAAGTCGCCCGAAGTTTCCTCATCAGGTAACTTTGGCTGACTTCGGAAAACGAATCACTCCGAGTGCCATCCCACGGCAATTTACATTTTAGCCAGCGGGAAGGCAGGGGAGGCAGTTCAGGGAGATTAGGCTCCCCAAAGAAGATTTGTTGCTGGGCAACTAATCTCCCCGAATCTGCCTGTTTGCCCTGATCCTAAAGCCATTTCCCCCCTTAACATATTAGATTTAAAGAAACTGCCCCTGTGCATAGGCCAAGAGAAAACCATGAAACTACAGAATTCTGTTTCCCATCTCTGTCACAATGGAAAAGTTACACTATACTTACACTTTAGGGGCAGATTTACTAAGGTTCGAATGTTAGATTCAAATTTTTGGGGTCAAAACTCACAAATTCAAATTTAAAACCACCAACTCGAATCGTAATGTGAGATTTATCACATCTCAACCCTGGAAACAGTTCTAATTCAACTATTCCCACCTAAAACCTGCCGAGTTTATGTAGAAGTCAAAGGCAGAGGTCCCTTGTACTATTTGAAGATGTTAATAGTAGTGATGAGCCACATTTTTGGCAAATTTCACTTCAAAATTTACGCCCCATACACTCCAATGGGAGGAATAAAATGTTGTGCATCAAAAACAAAATTTGATGCAAAAAAGTAGAGTTTTTTTTTCAAAAGGAAAACTTGATTAGAATTATTGGGTCAGGACTATTCGATCGAATTCACATTACTTTAAAATTCTACGTTTGATAAATAACCCCCTTAGTAATGTATTTTTTGGCTGCAGCAGAGGAACATATAATATTCACTGTTGGAGCCAAAGTGTCACTTCTCATTGAATGACACAAGTCTTTAAGTACAGTCATATTGTTTGGTACCCCTCCAGCTTTCACTAAAGGGTCCCTGGGGGTCCCTTTAGAATTCCTCATTCAGACTTGTGAGGTGAACAATGGTGTAGGTACCACGGATTCAATTCTAGTAAAATATTGGTGGTTATAGAAGAGCTGACCGGCACTCAAACGGATCCACAGGACCAGAGATATTCAGTTAAAAAAAAAATATTTATTAGTAAAAAAGTTAAAAATATAGCTGCATCTCCATCCACCCTACGCGTTTCACACCCCTCAGGGTGCTTAGTCATGGGCTCATGAATAAGTGAAGGAATAACTTCCATGCACAATACTAGAATTAATAACTTCCATGCATAATGCTAGAATTAGTACCTTCCATGCACAATACTAGAAATAATAACTTCCATGCACAATACTAGAAATAATAACTTCCATGCACAATACTAGAATTAGTACCTTCCATGCACAATACTAGAATTAGTAACTTCCATGCACAGTACTAGAATTAGTAACTTCCATGCACAATACTAGAATTAGTAACTTCCATGCACAATACTAGAATTAATAACTTCCATGCACAATACTAGAATTAATAACTTCCATGCACAATACTAGAATTAGTAACTTCCATGCACAATACTAGAATTAATAACTTCCATGCACAATACTAGAATTAATAACTTCCATGCACAATACTAGAATTAGTAACTTCCATGCACAATACTAGAATTAATAACTTCCATGCACAATACTAGAATTAGTACCTTCCATGCACAATACTAGAATTAATAACTTCCATGCACAATACTAGAATTAGTAACTTCCATGCACAATACTAGAATTAATAACTTCCATGCACAATACTAGAATTAGTAACTTCCATGTACAATACTAGAAATAATAACTTCCATGCACAATACTAGAATTAGTAACTTCCATGCACAATACTAGAAATAATAACTTCCATGCACAATACTAGAATTAGTAACTTCCATGCACAATACTAGAATTAATAACTTCCATGCATAATACTAGAATTAGTAACTTCCATGCACAATACTAGAATTAGTAACTGCCATGCACAATACTAGAATTAGTAACTTCCATGCACAATACTAGAATTAATAACTTCCATGCATAATACTAGAATTAGTAACTTCCATGCACAATACTAGAATTAATAACTTCCATGCATAATACTAGAATTAGTAACTTCCATGCACAATACTAGAATTAATAACTTCCATGCATAATACTAGAATTAGTAACTTCCATGCACAATACTAGAATTAATAACTTCCATGCATAATACTAGAATTAGTAACTTCCATGCACAATACTAGAATTAGTAACTTCCATGCACAATACTAGAATTAATAACTTCCATGCATAATACTAGAATTAGTAACTTCCATGCACAATACTAGAATTAATAGTTTTACTGCACAATTTGTCACTCGGCAAACATTACAATCCACATAACCCAAATATATTTACAATATTATCAGGCAAATAAAGCTTATATTAGTGCAGCCCTTTAGCAATAGGGGGAGGGTTAGATATGCTGCACATGAGACATTCACAACCCCAAATTCACATTTTCCTAGGGGATACAAACCCAATATGTATTCATTTAGCATTCCAGTGCTTTTAAAGACATTTTTTTTAAAGCTTTAAACTAATTGTTATGATGAAGATATTATGAGACAATTTGCTATTTATTTCGATTTTTACTTTTTGTATTATTCAGGTTCTTTTTCTGCAGTTTGGGATTTCAGCAGCTGTTAGGTTGCTAGGATTCAATTTACCCTAGCAACCAGGCAGAGGTTTAAATGAGAGACATGAAGATATACAAGAGAGGGCCTAAGGGTAGAACTATAAGGGGGTTTTGAATCTGATACCTTCCGTTCCAACGCGAGGAAGCTCTAGTTAGTTCTACCCCAAAGGGAAAGATTAATTAATAAAAAAAGTAACAGTAAAATTCTAGAACAAAGCAATAGTTTTTGGCTGTGAGCCTTATCTGAAAGCCCAAACAATAAAGAAGAGGCAGGCAAATAATTAAAAAAGAAAAGATATAAAACACACCTGTTGAAAAGCAGCTAAGAATAGGGCATCCAATAACAATTAAAATGAAAGAGAACTACCCCTTTAACTTATTTGCAAACATAATTGCATTTGAAAAGAAAAATTCTGTCACTTTGTGCACTGCTGGTTCTGTCTCTTGAAATAATGTAGCAGACGTCAGCCTTGCAAGTCTCTTCAGCGGTCTGTTGATCAGCATGCCTTCTGCTACATTCTTTTAAAAGTCAGAAGCACCAGGAGAAAAATGAAGACAAATTTCCTGTAAAATATCGGAGCAACGGCTTCTGAAACAGACAAGTGAATTCAAAATTGAGATAAAGCAGAAATGAGGTTTCTTGGCTGAAGGGTGAGACGTAACTATTTGGAAGAGTGGTGTAACATTTCAGTACATAGTGATGGAGTGTGAAAGTAACGATCGGCATAGAAGAACTCCCTGCACCTCACGCTCTGTCAGTCTCAGCAGCTCAGCATTTGTTGCTCATGCAGAGAACATAGAGAAATGGGATGAGAGAGGAAGACTATGGGCCCAATGGAAAAGGCACTGAATTCTGAGCAACGTTTCAGCTGCTCTTCATTTTTTACCTTTTATAGTTTTTGAAATATTTGCCTTGTTCTTCTGACTCTTTTCAGCTTTCAAATTGGCTTCACTGACCCCAGAAGCTTTTGCTCTAAGAGGCTCCACATTAGTCATGTGCTGCTCGACAACATTTTCTTACCTGACCCTGTACTACTACCCGTCTACTTCTATTTACTACTCATGTCTTCTTATTTGTCCACAGCCAACCACCTCCATCTTCTCTCATGTCATGGATGGGACAGGGCGGGGCCATCTTTCGCCAAACACAGAAGTGGGGTACAGTTAGGTCCCAGCAGGAAACGCTCGCCCCAACCCACCTGCGCCCCTAATAGTTTGTGTGAGAATCAAGGTGTCATAGGGGGAAATTTACTAAAGGCCGAAGTGGCTAACGCTGGTGAAAATTCGCCAGTGTGACGTCATTTTGGCACATTTTTGCACTTCGCCAAAACGGTATTCTAACACCAGGCAAATTTTCGGTCTGGCAAAAGAGCGTTACTACGCAAATTCACTAGGTTTTTGATTTTACTGACCGTTACCTCTATCGCCAGACTCGCGTTCGCCACCTCAGACCAGGGTGATGTGCAATAGAGTAGACAGGAGTTCCTCAAAAAAACTTGAAAATTTTTCTAAGTCCCAAAAAATGCTGGCGTTCTTTCCTATTTAAAGGGTGATAGACATTAGGTGGGTTGTCAGTACTGGGGTGCATTGTGTAACCTCTCTGTAGGGTCGCAGGGCACTTTCAATACTCAGAAATAAGTCCCGTCCGCACACCCCTGAGCTTTAATCCATTTATCAGTGTCACAGGCCTAGGACAGCTGCTGAGAATACACAAACCCTTTACTTACTCACAATGGCAATTCCCCGGCTCTCTGGGAGAAACTTTCAGTTTTTTATTGAATAAGCCCCAGATGCAGGAGGGAATGTTCCTCTGTAGCTGCTGCGGGTTTGATTCCTCTGTTATCAGCGACTAAATCAAACTAAACAAGAAGATGTGGGAACTGTAGGAAAGCCAAGGTCCCTGTATGGAGTAACAAAGTGACCGCAAGAGGGATCTGTGCAGAATAAATATTTGAGGAGACGCTTATCAAAGTGCCCATCGCATTTCAGTAAATATTGTTTCCCCTATCTCTCTCTCTCTCTCTCTCTTCTCTCTCTCTCTCTCTCTCTCTCTCTCTCTCTCTCTCTCTCTCTCTATTATTATTTCTTATAATGAGTCCGTTCAACTCATTTATACAAACACAAATGTACTTGGGCTGGAGACAAAAACAAACAGCCAGGGATTGAGCCTTTAATGAAATGCGACTCAGGAATAAAAAGAGTGGTACAGTAGTTGTGTAAGAACAGATTATACCCACAAACTGACCTAATTATGGGAACAAAACAAAGATATGGACCTCTGCTTGAATCATTTATCCATTTATTAGACAACCAGGGCATTTGGCTCAACAGTTGCAATGATGTTATAAATGCGTGGAAAAATTTTGGCTGCGCCCTTTTTTTGTGGACACACCCCCTAATTACTGGGCTCTGTGCCCCAGTCTGTCGTCACTCTAAAAGGGATTCTGACATGATTTTTATGATGTAGTTTTTATGTCTAAATGACACTGTTTACACTGCAAATAATTCACTGTACAATATAAAACTTCATTCCTGAAGCAGCAAGTGTATTTAGTTGTAATATTGGTGTGTAGGTGCATCTCAGCTCATTTTGCCTGGTCATGTGATTTCAGAAAGAGCCAGCACTTTAGGATGGAACTGCTTTCTGGCAGCCTGTTGTTTCTCCTACTCAATGTAACTGAATGTGTCTCAGTGGGACCTGGATTTTACTATTGAGTGCTGTTCTTAGATCTACCAGGCAGCTGTTATCTTGTGTTAGGGAGCTGCTATCTGGTTACCTTCCCATTGTTCTGTTGTTAGGCTGCTGGGGGGGGTATCACTCCAACTTGCTGTACAGCAGTAAAGACTGAAGTTTATCAGAGCACAAGTCACATGACTGGGGGCAGCTGGGAAACTGACAATATGTCTAGCCCCATGTCAGATTTCAAAATTAAATATAAATAAATCTGTATGCTCTTATTTACACAAACAATAGTAGTGTGTCACGGCCGGCACCCGATACCAGAACAAATGCCAAGCACCCTGGTCTCGGCTCAGCTTCACCAGTAGTGTGACCACCGTTGGGCTTCGGGAGGAGCCCTCAGCTTACTTGGGTGCCACCTGGACTTAACGAGGGGTGCAAGGCAAGATGTTCTGGCTGGCAAAGGGGCACGGCTGTTAGCAGAGTCTTTAGGCCGAAGGTCACGGTACAAAAGGTCAAGGCAAGTGGATGGTCAGACAGGCTGGATCAAGGCAGGCGGATATCAGAATCGTCAGGAAGGCAAAGGGTCAAAACCAGGTGATCAATCAGATGGGTTGAGGCAGAATCGGAGTCAATAAACAGGCAGAGGTCAAACCGGAACATCAAACAGGAGGATTAAGCAGAGTCAAGGCCGATTTCAGCCAAGGGTCAGGTTCCAGAGATCAGAATAGTCAAACAGGCAGGCAAGGGTCAAAACAGATAATCAGGATCAGATTTATGCAGAATAGCAACAGCTAAAGCACCAGCAACAAATCCTATCACGGGCAATGACAAACTGTGGAAATGCCCCTTTAATACTTTTGAATTTGGCGCCATTGCGCGCTGACGTCATTACGTCAGCGCGCATGCGCCTTTAAATCCGGAAGTGCGCATGCGCGCGCGCACTAGGAGAGAGCCAGCACAAGAAGAGGATCGGCACGGCGTGACGGGCGTCCCCATTGAGGTGGCGGCAAGCGTCCCTGCCGGCCCCCCACTAGACCACCAGGGTGAGACTTCGTTATATAGTGTTTCTGAATAAAACACAGCAGTTTTACTAGTGCAGCGCAACACTGCATTATATTTTTATTAACTTTAAAACAATTACATTTTTGATGTTATTGTTCCTTTAACCTTAGTAGTTTGGAAAGATATTTCATATGACAAATGGTTGTGGGAAAGATCATAATTAAAGCATTATAGCCAAGTGATCAGGTTCTACCTTACCTATCCATAAATGTGAATAAATTGGGGCTCCTACATTTATCCTGCCAGTGGTTTACTCTTGTTGTTACTGTCCAAGCTGTCCGATGAGCCTAATTGCAGCAAGCCTTGTTATAGGTTATTTGGTGGTCGAGTAATGCTTTTATCTTCTTGAGATCTTAATAAGCAACACTAAACCCCAAATAAACATATTAATATCTCGTTATGACACAGAGCGTTTTCCTGCAATGCTTAAACGTATTTGCCATTAGCTCTACCGTTCCCATAGAGTAGCCTGGGAAGCAAGGCCAGCGGGTCAAAGCTTTGTAATCACTTTGGTTTTACACCTAGGGGGGTATTTATCAAGGGTCGAATTTCGATGGGTTAAAACCCTCTAAATTCGACCATCGAATTGAAATCCCTCGACTTCGAATATCGAAGTCGAGGGATATTTATCGTATTCGTTCGATCGATTAATTCGATCGAACCGAATGCTCAAACGTTTTTTAGCAATTGATCGTAGGATTTCTATTCGACCCCCAAAGGCTAACATTGCACTTCGGTAGCTTTAATTTGGCGTTTGAAGTATGAAGTCAAAGTTTTTTTAAGGAGACAGTACTTACTTATTTACTTCAAATCGAATCGAAGTTGAATGGTCGAATATAGCCTATTCGATGGTCTAAGTATCCAAAAATTTACTTCGAAATTCGAACTTTTTGAGATTCACTCTTAGTAAATCTGCCCCCTAGAGTACACTTTTGGAAAACAACTTCCAATAGATATGGAATTTGTGAAGTTCATTAGAATAGAATAGTTTGTATAGAGATTAGTACAACTGCTAAAATGTTTTATCTCTATATCTACTGTAATTAAGAAGTACTTTATAAAATGCTTTTATCATAAACTAGTTTTATACAAATATAATATGTGGCAGCATTAGTTAACCGTTTATAAGGTTCACGCAGTTCTAACACCGGCAATAAATGGAACAGTCTGCTCAGATTGTATATCATGTGATTTCATTGGCTCTGATAATGGAATATCTACGTTTAAAGTAAATAATAATGAATAATTGATAATTGTGAGATATTCCATTGCTGCCAAAGAGACAACAGGAGGTGAATAGAGAATGAACAGAATTCAGAGTGAATATTATAGATCCCTACGACAGGTGCGTTCCCTGTTGTTTTTATAAAACTCTAAACCAACATTTCACATCAGTACTTTGTACATGAACAACTCTATGGTAATAAGGAGCTGTAGCTCTGGCTGAATACACAGCAGCACAGACATACCTGTATATAAACTGCTATATAATATATTCAGACCTGAGCATGTAGGTGTTCATGTTACTATATTTTGTATGAGTAAAGTGGGGAGCAGTAATTATCACTACACAAGCACTTTACAGAGTAAACGATACAATACAACACCAAGCAGACAATTTCCAAATGTGATTTACAATTAAAGGGGACCCATCACCCAAAATAAATATTCCAAATCCTATTTTATCACATTAGTCAAGCAAAATGAACTTTAATGACACTATATAAATGGTTTGAATCTTGTTTCCTTCAGTCTGGGAAGTCATAATTATAACAATCAGGCAGGAGCCATTTTGGGGGACACTGTTATTAAGACAAGTCTTCTATCATCTCAGAATCTTGTTTGTGCACCAGAATGGGGGACCTGATGTCCATCCCCATGTCCTGGTTACACAATTAAATGGTGAAGAGATTGGGGGGAATGTGGGGAGAGCAGTGACATGTAGGAAGTGCTGAATGGAAAGGGAAAGTAATTGCCTAAGGCCATACAGATGGGGGACCTGATCTTTACAGTAGTGAGACACGTAGGCCCAGCAGTGCAGTCAATAACAACATGAAATGTGACATTTACACAAACAAGAAGGGCTCCTGCGAGACAAACATGTAGAACACACAGTTTCAAGGAATACAGCTGTAGGCTTATGTAACACCCAGCAAAGAGCGTTTTTTTTGTGTAGGACCTTAACTTTAATGAAAATATCAGAATATGAAAGTCCACCGCATCTTTCAAGGAGTTCAATGGAAAAAGCTCTTGTTTTTCTTTTTGTAGTCTAAGTGGCTTAGAAGATCTGCTCGTCCTTTTTTTTTACATCTTGTTGTCACTTTCAGCCTGACCTGCGCGGCTCCGTTTTGGGACATTTCTGTATTGATTTCAAGGCCACAAAAAATGTCTGACAGGTTTCAAGATTGTAACTTAGAACTGTAACATGGGGGTACAATTGCTGCCAAGTTTTTTAATATGAAACAATGTGCTTTCTATCTATATCATTTCATTTCGTCATTTAATGATGGAAAGTAAGAAATAACGGGGAAGGCAGCGGGTTTGGTTCCCATGTCACCTCCATAAAGTTTACAACTCCTACTCCAAACGTTCTGAATGGCTCCAGAAACTTGTAAAGGGTACCCGATCACCCCAAATAAGTCTCCGTTTCAACATCATCCCCTATAACATATATAGATATTAAAATGAAAGGACAACTGAGTCTATTGTAATTATAGAGGAGAATTAATGTTGAGGATGTAGAGTCAAAAACAAAACAAGGGACAATTTTAGCTTCGCTTTTCTGCGGGCTTATGATTAGTGATGGGCGAATTTGCGCCGTTTCGCTTCACCAGAAAATTCACGAATTTTGCGCGAAATTCGTGAAACGGCGAAAAATTTGCGAAACAGCAAAAAATTAGCGAAACTGCGCCGGCGTCTCGTTTTCGACAACGGCGCCCATTTTCAACGCCGGCGAATTTTTTCCGCGAATTTTTGCGGGTGATTCGCGAATTTATTCGCTGGCGGCGAATCGCGCAAATTTGCCGCGAATTTGCGCCTGGCGAATAAATTCGCCCATCATTACTTATGATGTATTTGGGTGCAATGTGATTCAGTGAAGCCTTTCCAAGCCTTTGGGCGGTGTTCAGAAATACGACTATGTCCTCTCTTCCACTCAAGGTTCTTTCTCTGGCACTTTCTCTGACATACTGCACAGTATAATCTCAGGCCAAGGTAGGCAAACAGAGGGATCTCTACGTCTCTGTTCTGATTCCCTTTGCAATGTGCTGAAGAAAAGTTAAGGAGAACTAGAAAAGTTTGCAAAGGGCTTCTGTCCATGGGAATCAATACAACAGCCCCCTTCCCTACGATTAAGAAAATACTGTATGGGATCCGTTATCCAGAAACCAGTTATGCTCCAAATTACAGGAAGGCCGTCTCCCATAGAATCTGGTTTTATCAAAATAATTAAAGTTTAAAAAAATTATTTCCTTGTTTACCTTGTACTTGATTCTACCTAAGCTATAATTAATCCTTATTGAAGGCAAAACAAGACTAGGTTTATCAAATGTTTTAATGATTTTTAGTAAACTTAAGGTATGGAGAACCAAATTACAGAAAGATATGTTATACAGAAAACCACAGCTCCCGAGAATTCTGGATAACAGGTCGTATACATGTAAACATTTATGGTTTTAAACATATGGTGCAGGAGCGTCGGACTCAGGAATTTTCAGCTGTGGCTAACGGAAGCCCCTAAGGATCCCCTTCTCAGCCTCAAAACTATAGGCCAGTTAGTCTGACGTCAGTGGTAGGAAAGCTTTTCGAAGGGTTAATAAAGGATAAGATACTGGACTTCATAGCAAATCATAATACTATGAGTTTGTGCCAGCATGGTTTTATGTTTAATAGATCTTGCCAGACTAACTTAATTTCTTTTTATGAGAATGTGAGCAGGGACCTTGATTCTGGGATGGCAGTGGATGTGATTTACTTAGACTTTGCTAAAGCATTTGATACAGTGTCACACAGAAGGTTACTGGTTAAATGAAGGAATGTTGGCCTGGAACATAGTATTTGTACCTGGATAGAGAACTGGCTAAAAGATAGACTACAAAGAGTGGTGGTAAATGGAACATTTTCTAATTGGACCAGTGTTGTTAGTGGAGTACCGCAGGGCTCTGTACTAGGTCCCTTGCTTTTCAACTTGTTTATTAATGACCTGGAGGTGGCCATTGAAAGTACTGTTTCTATTTGTGCAGATGAGACTAAATTGTGCAGAACTATAGGTTCCATGCAGGATGCTGCCACTTTGCACAGTGATTTGTCTAAACTGGAAAACTGGGCAGCAAACTGGAAAATGAGCTTCAATGTTGATAAATGCAGGTTATGCACTTTGGCAAAAATAATATAAATGCAAGTTCTACACTAAATGGCAGTGTGTTGGGAGTTTCCTTAAATGAGAAGGATCTTGGGGTCTTTGTAGATAACACGTTGTCTAATTCTGGGCAGTGTCATTCTGTGGCTACTAAAGCAAATAAAGTTCTTGTATAAAAAAGGGCATTAACTCAAGGGATGAAACATAATTGTGTCTCTTTATAGGTCCCTGGTGAGGCCTCATCTGGAGTATGGGGGCAGTTTTGGACTCCAGTCCTTAAGAGGGATATAAATGAGCTGGAGAGAGTGCAGAGACTAAGTGCAACTAAACTGGTTAGAGGGAGGGAAGAGTTAAATTATGAGGGGAGACTGACAAGGTTGGGGTTGTTTTCTCTGGGGGAAAAAAGGCGCTTGTGAGGGGACATGATTAGACTTTACAAGTACATTAGAGGACATTATAGACAAATAGCAGGGGACCTTTTTACCCATAAAGAGAATCACGTACCAGAGGCCTCCCCTTCAGACTAGAGGAAAAGAAGTTTCATTTAAAGGAACAGAGTAGGGGGTTCATCACAGTGAGGACAGTGAGGTTGGGGAATGCACTGCTGGGTGATGATTCAGTTAATGACTATAAGAGGGACTTGGATGATTTCTTGGACAGACATAATACAAAGGCTATTGTGATACTAAACTCTATAGTTAGTATAGATATGGGGATATATCATTTATGTGACAGTAGGGAGGGCTGTGTGTATGGGGCTGGGTTTTCATTTGGAGGGGTTCAACTTGATGGCCTTTTTTCAACCCAATTTAACTATGTAACTGTGTAACTAATACTATAAAAGTGCTTAGAGAATAGTATGAGTTTGGCTTTACATGGACAGTTATATCCTGTAATTGGTATAGTTAGCAATTAATATTTTAGCATTAGTGTTGTGACTTTAAATCTTTTGAATATCAGAGGGGTTCCAAAGGAAAACCTCTAACATGAGTCCATATGATCACTCATTGCTGCAAAACACAGATGTACAACAATGTAAAAAAAAAAACAATACTATTAAAATCAGCCATTACTGCCGGTGAGATAGGTGATAGTCTGAATAAAAATAACTTGCCAATTTGAAAATGAATGTAATTTTGCCCGGCTGCTCTGCGTTCCATTCCCAATAAAAGACTTAAAGATGCTATTCCTGCAGACATAAAGTGCTAATGGTTACTTGTTAACATGTTTATAAAGCTAATATTTTCTCTTCTTCTCGTTTATCTGTATGAAAGGCAGTCAAGCACCGATCTGATGCTGAAAAAATAAAGAGCTTAGATCGGCATAATACTGGACTTTTAATGGCCGCTACCTCATTTTACTACGGCTTTGATTAGTATACAAGGAGTAACTTCCGTTCTACTAAATTACATCTTTATGAATTGTCAGAGAAGTCGCTTGTGGTTGTATTTTATTAGCCTAGACGGGTGTATGTTAAAATGTCTGGTGCACAGAGCTGACACTTTGGTGTCGATAACTACGTTTTGTAGTATGTCCTTTTATAGCTCTCTGTTATTCCATTATTTATATTTTTTATCTGAGGGTAATTAAAAGTTAAAGTGGTTTATGAGCCTCAGCTCTTTGAAAGTACAATAGTATTCTGCAGCAACTATCACAAGCATCACAAGCATCACAAGCCGGATTTGGATTTAATTAAATTCAACAAGAATAATTAAAGCCTTTACACAAATCCATGTAGGTTTGTCGACCACTAAATAAATAATACATTGGACTAGACAGACTGCATTGAGGACTCGTGCTATTTTACACTGATAGATGGTCAAACCAAAATACATCTTCTAGGCAAAAGGAGCCCCCCTATAAGATATATTGGATGTAACTGTCAGTGAATATCTGACACCCAACTGCTGCATGAAGAGAGAATGAAGAGAAACAGATGCTGAGAGAGGAATAGTGAAGATAAACTTGATTATTTGATTGTATTTAGAAAGTTTCTTATTTCAGTATGAGGAAGCTTATATTACATTCCCATTATCGTGATAGTTCCCCTTTAATGATTATGGCGTATTCAGACATTTCACTCTAAACTGTAACTTGGGATAAGCTGTCAGTACCAATTCTTTGGTCCACCAAACGTTGCTCTTTTCCCAAAGACCCAAACCATTAAACCCTTGTAAAAAAAGAGCTCCTATTGTAATCGTGCAGTGACCCAAAGAGGTGACCCGTATCTGATACTCACTGGTTGGTTGCTATAGGTTACTAGACCAGGGCTGAACTTTGCTACTTTAGTGGCAGGGTGAATGCACATGGGGCACTTTCTCATCCACCCAATACCACTACATGGGGTTTAAATAACAGTAAGTACCTGTATAACATTTACATAAACCCCCATGCAAAGGTATTTTCTGTGATTTTCAAGGTGTCTTTGACTTTACTAGAAAAGGCAATCGTATCCTACTGAACTGCACTCTCACTCCATGGGGCAGATTTACTAAAGGGCGAAGTCACTAACGTTAGCGAAAATTCGCCAATGTGACGTCGCAGATTTACTAACAGGCGCAGGCGTAACTTCACTAGCGAAGTAAATACACTCTAGTGATAATTCGCTCCCTTACGCCTGGCGAATTTGCGCTCTGGCAAAGGGACGTAACTACGCAAATTGACTAAGATGTGGATTTTACTGAACGTTACCTCTTGCGCCAGACTTGCCTTCTCCACCTCAGACCAGACAACGTGCAATACAGTAGACAGGACTTCCTCAAGAAATAGTTGAAAGTTTTTCTAAGTCCCAAAAAACGTTGGCGTCTTTTCTTTTTTTCAGGATGATAGGCAGCAAAATAGCGTAAATTTTTCTGGGGTACCCGGCTTCCCTCCTACATTTCCTTACATATGGCACATAAACTATACAGTGGGCTCATGTGTAGGGCGGACGCCATTGCAAATTCGGCACTTAGTGAATCTTGTATCTATGTCAGTAATTTACATCATTCAAAAAAATAACTTTCTTTACCATTGGCTGTGGGCAATGCCATTGATTGAAACATTCTCATAGCCCAATGATGTTGCCACTTTCTATGTATAGAGCCTCAGGACTGCAACTCTCCCAGTTAAGGGTCGGTACATAAGAACGTATTAATTCTAAAGGCGTGTGCACGGTCATGTGATGTCTCGGGTGTAAAAGCAACAACGATATCATTGTGGGGGCTCATGAGGACACTGGCTGACTAATTGGAGAGGCCACAGCAAATGATTAGAAAGTGAAGGCCGCCATTATGACCGCACTCATGAATAGCCACAAATGGTTTAAAGGGCACCACCATGATAAAATGAGTGACCAGAGCTTGCAATTCAAACAATAGCTGCATTATGCGCCCTCTAAAGGCTGCTCTTTAAATCAGAGGCTGAATGACCCGGCAAACGCTTTCCCATGGATTCCAGCGCATGCCAACAAGTAGCCAAAAATCACATGATTATGAAAATGGCTAATGATTTAAAGGGTCAATACAATGTTTATACGCTGGGCTAAAGGCTATGATTTGATTTTCTACAGCGTGTCCTACAGAACCAGTTATTGCTTTGCCTGTAACGTTCTGTTCACTGTAATGTGGACTCTGTAATGAAGTTATTCATTTTGTAGATTATTTTATATTCCGAGCCATTACTCAGCCGACGTCGTCTGAGGATGGTGGAGACACTAGGGACTGACAGTCCATTATTGCACTTTCTCTCTAAGGTTTTCATATCTTTAGCCTCTTGCTTTGTTACTTGTGTTTATTTATACAGTGCTGACATATTTGGCAGCCTTTTATCAGTTCTTACGCCCCAGTGCAGCTTATACTGTTACAATCAACTTAAATCAGAATCAATTCCCTGCCAGTATGTTTTTGGAGTGAGAGAGAAAGCCGGACCACCCTGAGGAAACCCACAAGACAAATGGAGCTGTATTCACACAGACGCATGGAAGCAACGAGCGCAGGTTGGGACGCAGCATGTTGCATTTTTCCTGCGTTCAGCATTTACATGCGTCTGTGTGAGTACAGTCCCATTGAAAAGAATTCAGTGTGTCTACTCCTGCGCTCGCCACACTTGCACCAAGTAACAGTTAAACACTCTATTCATTAACTGTTCCATTTAAAATTATATTTTATAATTCAACAATTTGGCCCTTTCGCCTCCGTGCAATATTTTGAAACAACCAATGAGAGTTTATATCAAGGAAACTGAAACAGAAGGGGGACCTCTCCTAGATTGTGATCACAAAAAGGTTCCTGAGCTGAGGATCATATACACGTTATTATAGCGGCTTCTTTGTCAAATTTCCCAAAACATTCATGAACTGATTCATTGCAGAGGAGGACACAGATAAAATAAACCAGTTAAAGCAAATTCATTTTGTCTTCTTCATCCTGTTCCTTTGTGGAATGGGAGACCCAAATAGTGTTTCTGTTAATGTGCTGCTTTTGCAAATGGATAATATACATATAATATATAATAATAATATACATCGTCAGTGTTGGACTGGGGCGCAAGGGTATCACACTGACAGACCATGGGGTCACTATCAAAACTATTTTTCCTCCTCTGAGCACTCACCTTCTTTATTCATTGAACAATAAATCAATCCTAACCACCAAATCTTTCTCTCCTCCAAAAATAGGGAATGAACCATGGTATAACCATACTGAAAAATGGGCCACGCCCATTGTGTGGCCACACCCCCTAATTACCATGTCCATTTTACAAAATATGGCACGTTATGAAACATATTGTTGGGATCTTTAAGGCCATGTTTTATGTGTTATAACAGTAAGTCCAGTTGTTTTTTGAATTACTTATATTAGATATACCATGATCTGGATGGATGAAAATCTTTATAGTCGTGTGTTATAACAGTTTTGCTAATGAAGCTGAAGATGTCCTTCAAACTGTGAGTCACAGTTTCCCCAAGAGACCTGCTTATCTTAAATAGTTACAATTGTATCTTTGTTTATCTTAGAGTGCTACAAATGTATTAAAGTGCAGCTGCTCAGTGTTTTGGCCTCTCTTTTTTTAATTAAGTTTCAGAAACTTTGTGCCTTTTTCTTGTGTCAGTGCAGGAGATTAAAGAGAAACTCGGGACGTTTCAGTAAGAAATCCAGGGACTGTCCTGCAGAAAATCGGGACTGTCCCATAGAAAATGGGGACAGTTGGGAGGTATGTGCAGGGGACCTGTACAACACTATGGGGCAGATTTATTAAGTTTCGAGTGGTAAATTCAAATTTGAATTTTTGGTCAAAACTCACAAATTCGAGTTGGGGATAATCTACATTCAAAATGTATCAGTTATTGATCCTGAAAGTAACTCAATAGGTCACCACCTAAAACCTGCCGAGTTCATGTAGAAGTCAATGGCCGAGGTCTGTTGACCCATTTGAAGATGTTGATTGTCTCCCAAAAGTTGCCCATTTGCCCTAAATAGGGATAACCATCAAGTAAAGTTTGAGGCTGATCAGGCTGATTATTGAATCCAGTGCTGGAAGTGTTTATATAAAATGTCCTCAGTTTGTTCACCTTTAAATTAACTTTTAGCAGGATACATAGGGGGATATTCTGAGACAATTTGCAATTGGGTTTCATTTTTTATTATTTGAAGTTTTTGACTTATTTAGCTTTTTCAACTGCTCTCCAATTCAGAATTTCAGCAGCTATCTGGTTGCTAGGGTGCAAATGATCTTATCAACCAGGCACTGATTTGAATGAGAGACTGGAATATGATTAGGAGAGGGACTGAAGAGGAAGATGAATCAAAAAAAAAACATTTGCATTTAAATGTTAGATTTTGTGGTCTGTGAAACTTATTTGATAGATGGAGAGTCAGAATAAGAAGGAAAATAATTAAAAAACTATAAAAATGATAGGCCATCTGAAAATTGCTTTAAATTACTATAATTCACCAAAAATTTAACTTAAAGGTGAACCACCCCCTTAAGGGTCATGTTTACCTAATGATGAAAAGGCCACACTCCACAAAATACTCTTTAATGCTATTTACTTCTGCATGACTCTTATTTTTTTGTCATTTTTAACTCTATAAAATCATAATACAGGTATGGGACCTGTTATCCAGAATGCTCGACACCTGGGGCTTTCCAGATAATGGATCTTTCTGTAATTTGGATCATCATACCTTAATTCTACTAGAAAATCATTTAAACATGAAATAAAGCCAATAGGCTGGTTTTGCCTCCAATAAGGATTAATTATATCTTAGTTGGGATCAAGTACAAGCGACTGTTTTATTATTACACAGAAAAAGGTAATTATTTTTAAAAATGTGTTATATTTGGATAAAATGGAGTCTATGGGAGACAGCCATTCTGTAGTTCGGAGCTTTCTGGATAATGGGTCCCATAGCAGTAGTAAAATATGTGCAGGTGACACGTATGTTTTCAAACATCCATCCAGTGAATGTCAGACTATATTAGGGTTGCTAGTCCCCCAGGCTACTGACGTATATATGGATGGGGCGCTTGGCTTTGTATTATTTAGGCTTTAGAAATTTGCATTTGAAAACAATGGATGTTGCTCTTTTTCTTCTCACAAACAAGTTGGTGCTCCGGGCGCATTAGATGCACAAGTGCCTTTGTGTTCTCGCTATAAAAACAATGAAATCCATTTGCAATAGTTTGTACCTCGATGTCAGCTGAGGTTTTGGAAAAGAGAAAGGCAAAAACAACCTGCTCATCTGTAAATATCAAGTGAGGGGAAATTCACAGCAGTGGCGGAACAATGGCGGAACAATGGCGGCCGCACATCAGGTACAGCACCTGAAAACTCTCACCTGGGCATTTCAGACTGTCAACAGAAAGAGAAAAAGTAACAGAACGGCTTCTATCATGGTACTTTGGGGCAAATTCACTAAGATTCGTAGTTGCGCCAGCGTCTGCTTCGCCGCACTTTTCGCCAGCGCTACGCAAATTCACTAAAATCCGAAGTAGCTCTCAGGGGAAACGAAAGGTTGCGACGTTGCACTAGCGTTGATTCGTCAAGCGAAGCGAAGTTTCGCTAGCGATGGTTCATTTGCATATGGCGCCAAATTCAAATTTCAATGGAGGAACACGTATCAGCACTACAAATGCCTTAAATAACCTTCAAAACATCAAATAAAAATGTTATTTTGCCCTACACATGTGCCCACTGTCTAGGTAAGTTGCCATGAGTCAGGAAATGTAGGGGGGAAGGAGGGGAGCCCCAAAAATATTTTCGCTCTTTTTCAGCCTATCACCCATCATGTAGAAAACACGCCAGCGTTTTTTGGGACTTAGAAAAAAATGTGACTTTTTTTGAAACAATCCCTATCTACTCTATTGCGCTTCACCTGGTCTGAGGTGGTGAAGGAAGTCTAGCGTAAAAGGTAGCGTTCAGTACACTGCGCAAGTTAGTGAATTTGCGTAGTTACGTCCGTAGCGAAAATTTGCCAGGCGTAAGGGTGCGAAGTAACACTAGCGAATCTACGCCAGCGTTCGTTAGTGAATTTGCAAAGTAACGAAAATGCCCAATGCTAGCAAATTGACGCTAGCGTTTGGCGCTTCGGCGCTTAGTGAATTTGCCCCTTGTAGTTTGAATCAAACATTTCCCACTACAGGTTTCACTGTAGATAAGTCAGCTGAAAACATGAAGAACTTACAATCTTTTTAGGAAATAAAACAATCGGTGCAGGGGGAGGGGATTATTATCATAGGAATTCATAAAGGGGGAAGGTCACAGGCAAAAGGATCAGGGACTCCTGGCAGCCCTTTAATCAAACAAAGCAATGACTGGACGATTCAGTAGCAATAGGCGGATATCACATAATGTAGGCGGAGGTTAGATGGGGTTAAAAAAACACGTTTAAAAAGAATATATGTAGTTCAGGTATGGAGATCCAAATTATGGAAAGATCTCTTATTCAGAAAGCCAACGTATCAAAGCATTCCGCTGGTTTATTTATTTAAGCTAACGTTTAGTATCACGTATGATACAATTTGCAATTGGTCTTCATGCTTCACTTTTTGTGGTTTGTGGATCATTTAGCTTTTTGTTCATCATCTCTCTAGTTTGGGATTTCAGAAGTTGTCTGGTTGCTAGGCTCCAATTGCCCCTAGTGATCAGGCAGGGGTACAAATGAGAGACGGGACGATGAATAGGAGAGGGAAGGAATTAAAAGAAACACTAACATTCTAGCACAGAGCTATAGTAACAGTAACAATAAAACTGCAGCCTTCTTTATATAAACTATATTTTATTTTCTGAAGCAGTGCAGGCCACCAGAAGCACCATATTGTCTTTCCCTTAAAACACTTTCATGTTTTGGTGTTACTGTTCCTTTAAGGTTACACAGCTCTCCGCCTGGATTCCTTGAAAAACTTGTCTTGCCCCTACTTAAAGGGGTTGTTCACCTTTAAATTAACTGTTAGTATGATCTAGAGACTGATATTCTGAGATAATTTGTTTTCGTTTTTTATTATTTGTGGTTTAGGTTATTCATCTTTTTATTCAGCAGCTCTTCAATTTGCATCTTAAGCAATCTGGTAACTAGGGTCCAAATTCCCCTAGCAACCATGCAATGATGTGAATAAGAGACTGGGATATGAATAGGAGAGGCCTGAATAGGAAGATGAGGAATAAAAAGTAGCAATAACTATACATTTGTAGCCTTAGGGCAAGGCCAGACGTGGTGTTTTTACGTTGCGTTTTTAAAAAAGCTCAGGTTTTTTTTAGCAGAAACGCCAATACGTCAAGAAATGACAAAATCAATAGACTCTATGGGATCTGTACGTTTGAAACCACACTTTATGTAAATACGCCGCGTATTTTAAATATGGCGTCCAAAGTCTTGCGAGATAAATGACGCATATATATGTTTTATCGGCTGGCGACGTAATTACGTTGTGTATTGACAATCATTCCAGCTCCATTTTGCATGTAAATAGTTTTTCTATCTCTAAATAGCTTTTCCTCATAGGCTAAAACAGCAATTGGGCAGGTTTTAGATGGGGAATGGTCGAAGTCAAATTTTTAAAGATACAGTACATGATAAATTTTGATATTCAAATTTTTTTTTCGATTTCGAATCAAATTCGGACTATTGCCTAGTCAAAATACACAAAAAATAGCTCCATTTTTTTTCATTTGAAATCTCACCTCGACCTTTGATAATTCTGCCGCTTAAAAATATAACAAAAAGGAAAGTGTCTCTCAGTAGCAGCACATTGCAGATCCCTCGCTAATGAAAGTTGCTAATCACGAAATCATTTTTGAAAGCAATATGTTAGTTTATCTGTCTCTGACAGTTTTGAATAGTTGAACACATTCCTTTCAGTGTGGTGTTAAAACTCAGTACTCAGCTTTAACATTTCCATGAGCACAGGCAGAGAATAATGAAGATTTAGTTAGACAGCCCAGAGAGAGATCTTCTCTGCTATAAATTGACTGCCTCCCCAAACAAAATATTCACCCTCCTTCCCTGTCTAAAAATTTTGTTTGTGGCCCTTTAAAGGGAAATGTAATTCCTAAGTACATTTCCTCACGTGGAAACTTTGGGCGACTTTGGAAAACGAATCGCCGCGTGATTAGCGCCAGCGTTTTTTCATTTTAGCCGGCGCAGGAACAGGGAAGGCATTTGGGGAGATTGATTGCCACAAAAACAAGGCGATTAGTCGCCAGGGGACCAAAGCTCCCCAAAACGCCCTGTGTGGATTTACCCTAAATGTTAGTAAATATGCAGAAGCTTTCTCTTCCACCAGACTTTCTCCATGTTTCAAACCTGAAGACTCAATAAAGTGTTTATTATATGATCTGTAATGATGACAACAATCCTTGTATAAAAGGGTAAGTTCATTTGGAAAGAAACTCTGCAATTTAGCACGAGGCTTTACTTTAGGCTGATATTTACTATCTCAGGTGTGATGATCTAATAGTATTGTAACCTACTAAAACAAAAAGTATTTGCTGCTTCTCAAAAGGTTTTCGGCAGCAGCTCTGCACTAGTGTTGTATCAAGAAGAAGCTGTTTATTTGAGGTTTTTGCTAAAGAAAACAAAAAGAAGGCCTTACGTGTAGTGTCTTCAGGCATCAGGTAATCGACAAATTAGGGGAAAAGCAAAGTATGAGCCCTGAATATAAACAGAATTAGAGTGAATGAAGCATTAACAGAAGCCAAAGAACTGTACTCACCAATTACTACATATTGATCAACTATAACTGTGTAATGTCAACACTGTAACTGTTCTCCAGATAGTGGAGCCAGAAAGTAAAATATGGAGCCCAGGTCCCTCTTCCTCATATAATTAGGGTCAGGAAAGTCATTCTTTTCAAGGTCACCAACTAACCTTAACCCCATGATAGCTTGTCTGCAATAGATAAATACAATATAACAGCGCATGAAAATAAAATCACACAAAAGTAAGTGCGTGATATGGAACATCTTTCAGCACAAAAGGCTGGTACCTTAGCAGTATGTAATCAGGCCCAGGTGCAGCCGTGCCCCTCCCCTTCCCCAAGGGGGTGCAGACCCTGGTGTGATAGCTTCCCCTGCACCCCTGATAGTTACAACCCTGTACCTTGGTCATTTAGGCTATGGGCACTCAGGCCGAAGACTCCAACTGTTGTCAGACTGTGTATTTGGACTGACCTCAGCTTCAGCTCATGTGTGTGTGTGTGACTATGTGTGTGTGTGAGTGTGTGTGTGTCTGTGTCTCTGTATGTGTCTGTCTGTGAGTATGTGTGTGTGTGTGTGAGAGAGAATATGAGTGTGTGTGAGTGTGTGTGTGTTTGTGAGTATGAGAGTGGGTGTGTCTGTGTGTGAGTATGTGTGTGTGTCTGTCTGTCTGTCTGTCTGTGAGTGAGTGTGTGTCTGTCTGTGAGTGTGTGTCTGTCTGTGAGTGTGTGTGTCTGTCTGTCTGTGAGTGTGTGTCTGTCTGTCTGTGAGTGTGTGTGTGAGTGTGCAATACAGAGGCGCTGCAATGAAAACAAGTGTCTAAAAATGTGTGTAAACGTGCAAGTGTGTAAAAGCCATGATGAAACAAGTAAAAGGGCTGACACATCACTCATTTCATTCATTGTGGTATGTACACAACTCACTGTGCAAGTTGTCGCATATAAAGCAAACTGACTATTTAGTGCGCAGAGCTCTGTAAATGATCAAGAGTCAACAGCATTGATTTTTAGTCAACATTTCAATTCTTGTGAAGCAGAAATAATACACAATTCATTCAACAACCTATTAACCCCTCAGTGACGGGTCTGTATCATTGTAACCATGTCTGCTCTGTATTTACTGATCATATGGGAAATGGACTGTTTAGCCCGAGCTTCATTTAAGGACTGTAAATATAATATATATATAAATAAATATAAATATGGTCTTGAAAAAGATCTTAGGAACAGACCAACACATTGACCCTTTATAATATGTGTTAAAATAAAAGTGGGGGATCACTGATTGTGCTGCTGTAATTCTGAGCATTCAGGATAACCGGCTCATACAACCTCCCAACATCTTGGAAATAGAAAAAGGGACAAAAAGATTTGAGCGCGGTGAACATTTTTTAGCTCCCAAATTATTATGTCCATTTTACAAAATTTATGGAAAGTTTGAACACATTTCTGTGGGGTTTAGGGTCTGGTTTTGTGGGTTATTACAGTTTTGCTAATGAAGGCAAATCTTTAATTGTCTACAATTGTTTCTTTGCTTATCTTAAATCATTACAAAAGAATCTAAGTGCACCTGCCACGTATTCTGGGCCAAAATTAAGTTTTAGAAACGTTGTATCTCTTTCTGGCTGTTCAGTGCAGGAGATCAAAGAGAAAGTCAGAACGTCAGTAACAATTCGGGACTGTGGGTTGAGCTGTCAAAATCGGGACTGTCCCATGAAAATCAGGACAGTTGGGAGGTACGGGCTTATGGATAAGGGATACCATACCTGTAATCATAATTCACCTGGGGATGTGTGAAAAAAGTGGGAGGGTGAATCTTCCCTTTAAATACCATAGCACTGCCTATTGAGCCATATACAGTTTAACCAACCACAATGCATTGCTGCATTTGTCACATAATGAACAGGAATAAACAGTATATCCTAATTATGTAATAAGGAAAGCATTGCATGAGAGAAAGCAGCTTCAGATCATGGATAACGTGTGTTATAAAAATGGCACACAACTTGTATAGTCCATATGTGCCCAGGTCACTGTGTGTGAAATCTAAATATAATAAATACATACAATATACACAATGAATTAGCTGTGTGCCCATTTCCAGCAAATAAATATGACACTGGGACTGCTAGAAATAAACACGTCCTTCTTATGGAGGGGAAGCTATAGGGATCCTTCTTATAATTACCATTTCAAATAAAACCTCTGCTAATGGGAGACACTCACCTATGGCTCATTAATAATCACAAATTTGCACCCATGGCTGTTGATTTCACAATACAGGCAGGGGGTCCATTATCTGGAAACCCTTTATCCAAAAACCTCCCATAGACTCATTATAATGAAATAATCCATTTTTTTAAAAACTGATTCCCTTTTTCTGTGTAATAATAAAACAGTAGCTTGTACTTGATCCCAACTAAGATATAATTAATCCTTATTGGAAGCAGAACCAGCCAGTAGACTTAAAGGAGAAGGAAAGCCCCAGGGCGCAAAACCCCTCCCCCCCTCCCCTCCGTTGCCCCCCCTCCCTCCTCCCCCCTGGCCTACCTGTCCCCCTGGGCAAATGCCCCTAACTTGTTACTCACCCCTCTGTGCAGGTCCTGTCCACGGAGTTCGCAGTCGCCATCTTCTCCCACGCGCGTCTTCTTCCTGCTCTGACCGGCGTTTTCTGGCGCATGCGCAGTAGGAACAGTTACCGGTACGGCTCTACTGCGCATGCGCCGAATGTCACGAAGTGAAATCGGAAAACTTCGTGACATTCGGCACATGCGCAGTAGAGCCGTACCGTAACTGTTCCTACTGCGCATGCGCCAGAAAACGCCGGTAATCGCAGGAAGAAGACGCGCGTAGGAGAAGATGGCGACTGCGAACTCCGTGGACAGGACCTGCGCAGAGGGGTGAGTAACAAGTTAGGGGCATTTGCCCAGGGGGACAGGTAGGCCAGGGGGGAGGAGGGAGGGGGGGCAACGGAGGGGAGGGGGGAGGGGTTTTGCGCCCTGGGGCTTTCCTTCTCCTTTAAAGGGATACTGTCATGGGAAAAAACATTTTTCAAAACACATCAGTTAATAGGGCTGATACAGCAGAATTCAGCACTGAAATCCGTTTCTTAAAAGAGCAAATGATTTTTTTTATATTTAATTTTAAAATCTGACATGGGGTTAGACAAATTGTCAGTTTCTCAACTGCACCCAGTCATGTGAATTGTGCTCTGGTCAACTTCAGTCTCTCTTTACTGCTGTGCTGCAAGATGGAGTGATATAAAAAAATATAAAAAATAGTTTTGTATTAAATCTAGCAATAGAAATTGTCTGATAAATCAATATAATATGTAACTAATATTTCCATGGAACAGAATGTGCTTTTATGGATGTAGATCCTAATGGGACATTAGCAGTCGTGCTATAGAGTATGAGCTAGAGAAGTGTGGGGGAGACACTGCACTACTATTCTCACTTCATTATTTCTATGTCGATTTATAAAAGACAGGGTTTCAGGGAGTTTTTGTTTGTGGTGATAAAGTTGCCAAAGCTCCGTGGCACAAGGCAAACCCCATGTGATGCTCCTGAGAAACCCTGGGAGCTGAAAAATAGCCTTGAATGTCCTTCACTGCAGCTTTATATTGGAGATTTAGTTACATAGTAGTTAGTTACATAGTTAAATTGGGTTGAAAAAAAGACAAAGTCTCTGCACTCTCTCCAGCTCATTTATATCCCTCTTAAGGACTGGAGTCCAAAACTGCCCCCATACTCCAGATGAGGCCTCACCAGGGACCTATAAAGAGACACAATTATGTTTCATCCCTTGAGTTAATGCCCTTTTTTATACAAGAACTTTATTTGCTTTAGTAGCCACAGAATGACACTGCCCAGAATTAGACAACTTGTTATCTACAAAGACCCCAAGATCCTTCTCATTTAAGGAAACTCCCAACACACTGCCATTTAGTGTAGAACTTGCATTTATATTATTTTTGCCAAAGTGCATAACCTGCATTTATCAACATTGAACCTCATTTTCCAGTTTGCTGCCCAGTTTTCCAATTTAGACAAATAGCGACAAATTGCCTCTTCTTCGGGGCGACAATCTCCCCGAACTGCCTTCCCCCTGCCCTCTGCTGGCTGGCTAAAATCGCCTGCGGCAATGCACATGCGCATTTCGTTTTCCGAAGTCGCCCAAAGTTACGAGAAGCTGTATAAATGGACTAGTAGTGTATGTGTAATGGACTAGTAGTGTATGTGTAACCCACCACTGCAAGTCTTCTATACACACAGCTCAGCTCATTTGCTTTATAAATCTGCTCTCTGTTACACACACTTCTGCACACTTACACACTTACACACTTACACACACACTTCTACACACACTTACACACACACTTCTACACACTTACACACACACTTACACACTTCAACACACTTACACACTTCTACATACTTACACACACACTTCTACACACTTACACACTTACACACTTACACACACACTTCTACACACACTTACACACACACTTCTACACACTTACACACACACTTACACACTTCAACACACTTACACACTTCTACACACTTACACACACACTTCTACACACTTACACACTTACACACTTACACACTTACACACACACTTCTACACACACTTACACACACACTTCTACACACTTACACACACACTTACACACTTCAACACACTTACACACTTCTACACACTTACACACACACTTCTACACACTTCAACACACTTACACACTTACACACACACTTACACACACACTTCTACACACTTACACACACACTTCTACACACTTACACACACACTTACACACTTCAACACACTTACACACTTACACACACACTTACACACACACTTCTACACACTTACACACTTCTACACACTTCTACACACTTACACACATAGGGGCCCATTTACTTAGTTTGAGTGAAGGAATAGAAGAAAAAATACTTCAAATTTCGAATGGTGAATATGGCTATTTCGACCATCGAATTGGCTACTTCGACCTTCAACTACTACTACAACTTCGTATCGAACGATTCTAACTAAAAATCGTTCGACTATTCGACCATTCTATAGACGAAGTACTGTCTTCTTCTTCGACCCCCTAGTTCGCCACCTAAAACCTACCGAGGCCAATGTTAGCCTATGGGGAAGGTCCTCATAGGCTTCCTAACAATTTTCTGATCGAAGGAATATCGAACGATTATTCCTTCAATCATAGGAATAGCGCTAAATCCTTTGACTTCGATATTCAATTTTACTTTGACGGTCGAATATTGAGGGTTCATTAACCCTCGATATTCAACCCTAGGTAAATGTGCCCCTTATACACACTTACACACTTACACACTTACACACACATGTGTTTAGAGGAAAACTGCATTTGCACTAGATGTATCCAGTGTGTATTAGGGACTAACAGAGTCCCCCTTGTATATCATGTCCCTTCCCCATATGAGACATAAATCAGTATAAAGCCCAATAAACGTACAGTTTAAATATAAAGCTTTGCCCTAATTCTCATATGAGACCAGTGGCACTTGCCTGTGTGACCAACAGACTGGCCCAACTGCTTCTGGGAGAAGAAAAAGAAAAAGGACAGAGACGAGACAGAGACAATATTTTGTTTTAAGCCACAAGAGCTGATAAATGAGCCCCAGTAACTTCTACCTGACCATTCATTTGTAGCCTTCATTTACAATGGGTCTCTGAGACTTGATTCTCTCTTTTTTGTTGTATTATTTACCACTTGAACTAACAGACCCAGATGGGAGAACATCAAATAAGAGAGAATTCAGTAGAATCTCAGATGCAAGTCCGGGTGCACTAAGGGGCGGAAAATCCCATTCTACAAAGCATTTGTATGTGACATCTGACTTCACTCTGCACCTTCTATTAGATTGCACCAGTAATTGCTGCAGAGCCCAGCACCCTCAGCCTCAAGGAACAGTAAATTATTAAAATAAATGAATTCAAATATCATGTAGTGTTGCTCTGCACTGGGAAAACTGATGTGTTTGCTTCAGAAACACTGGCTTTAGTTCATATAAACAAGCTGCTGTGGAGCAATGAAATGAGTGTTACCAGTGCAGGACAACACTACATGATATTTTTATTAGTTTAAAACACTTTCATTTTTTGATGTTACTGTTCCTTTAAGTACAGGGTTGTGCTGCAGCATGCTCCCATGAGCGCCCCCTATCTTGAATGTGATTTGGGGGAACCCTATATAAGTGTTTATCCCCCCCCATCCCTCATTAGTAACACAGGCAAGAACTGAATTCATTGGGTAGGGTTCCCTGTATGGCGTTATAAATGAATTATATGTTGCTGATTTATGTCAGACAGAGCCAAGAGTAAAATCCACTAGTGATCCATACTACTCAGTGACCAATGGGGAGTCCAACGGTTGTGCTTCAGGGTTGGTTGTTACACTGAATACAGCAGGTTACTCTATTTTGGTCCTCTAAACTGTACAGCACAAGGAAGATAAAAGGCAACAGCGAGGCAAGATGGTGACAAACATTGATATCAGCCCTGTCAGGTGTTGTTTAAGCAGAGCTCCCATCACCCACCAGGCAGTAACAAAAAGTGTAGGCCTTACAGTTCAATTTATATAAAAAGATCCCAAAGGGTTTGCATTGTTCCACTACTAAAGCTGCTACATGGGGTGATTTCAGTCTCAGAATAATGAATAATACAAATTTTCTATGCTCCAGTTCAACTATGCAATTTATTTCAGACAGGGAAACATTCTTTTGTTTTTCAGTACTTGGACTAGTTGGGGAATTTCAGAGCCAGGTCCTAAAATCAACAAAACTGGAGACTGACTGGGGTAGTTGGGTGTTGCAGTTGGACCACATGTTTCAAATAGTTCACATAACAAGCTGTAAAGGAAAGCTTAGCCTGCGGAGAAGCAGTATATGGGAAATAATAGAGACTATAAACATATTGACCATGCTATTCATATTTACAGCACAAATGGGTTGAAAGAATATTTTTTTAGTCTTGGCTGCTCCCCCACCTCTCTGAGCTCCTCCAAACTAGACACTGATTCTGTCTTTCTATTCAAGATAAACAAAGTGCTTTAAGATCAGGTCACACCCAGGGACCCCTGACAAGCCATCCATCATTGTGTCTGCTGAACTAGTCTCACTAAGAGGCTCGGGCTCTCAGCATTTAGCCATTGTGCTCTGGCCAATCACAACTTACTTCTATTCCATTGCACATGTCATGGGCCACTCCTAGTCCAGACAGGACTGCTGAAAGAAACCTCAGCAATTAGAAAGTAGCCACCGCATCCAGACAATACAAAGGACCATTGACCAACTCTTGAGTTTCCTACTTCAATTCTTTAATATACGCTCTGCATTCCTGTGGGTTTTTCCTTCATGCTATTCTCTTCCGGCAAGCACTGGTTAATAAGCAGCATGCATTTTAACTCTTTCTTTCTGAAAGGCATTGCACAAGGCTTTGTCTCCAGATCTACAAGATACAAATTGTATGTTTAACCTAAATAATTGTGCAGTGTCCTTCCTATTGCCCTCTCTTTGCCTGTACAGAGGGATTAACTGGTTATATAAGCCCACATCTGGTCAGGCAGTTTGGCCAATTTCAAGCATATTTCCCAACCAGCTAAACATGTATGGCCAGTCGCGGGGCAGTTAAGACCAATAAGGGTAGAACTACACGGATGACTTCTATGTGTTTTCGACAGATTCGATGCACCAAAAAGCAGGTGTCAAATCGGATGCGACGGAAAATCCGGCAAGCAATAGCAATGTCAGATGGTGCCACAGCATTCATCCGACTGCATCTTCATCCGACAGTCGTGTCAACGCTGTGATAAGTTCCGACATTTGTATCTTACCTTATTTTCTGTTGCATGTGACTTGACGCTTGCGTTTTGGAGCAGAACGTCGGATCCACGGAAACGCATAGAAGTCATCCATGTAGTTCTACCCTAATACTGTGACTGTTGGATGGAGAATTATCACAACGAAGAAGTGAGCACAAACACACAGTTCTACTATTCCGATGTTCCAGGTAGTCAGTCCAAAAGCCGGAGCTCCCACCTGCTTTGAGTTGTCGCTGTCAATAGAAGTCCACACATATTTGAGTTAAGCACAAATCACTGAACTGTAACACCCTAACAATTCTGAAAATGAACAAAACAGAACAAGCACTGAATTCAATTCAATGAACTATATAGAGACTATATATTTGTTTGCATGAACTTCTGATAAGCCTGTTTCTGCCCATTGACAGTAACTAGAAGCAGAAGATTCTGGGCATTTTGTTTGGCTTTTTATTTTTTGCTGAGAAAGTGACCAGTGCCTTTGCCTTAAGGCAGTGGTCCCAAACAGTGGAACACGTTCCTCACCAACACCTTAGATGTTGCTCTCAGTGGCCTCAAAGCAGAGGTTTATTTTTGAATTCCAGGCTTGGAGGCAAGTTTTGGTTATATAAAACTATGTGCACTGCTAAATAGCGCCTCGTGTAGGCTGCCAGTCCATATAGGGGCTACCAATAGTCAATCACAGCTACGGTTGCTACCTGTCTGGATTTCACCCAGACAGCCCAGTTTTTGGAAGGGGTGCCATGTCCGGATTTCCAATTCAGCCAATTGCCCCATGTCATCCATCCCGCCCCCCTACTTCACCCGCTCTCCAACATCCATTGTCCACCCGTTGCCCATTTTCCCCAAAGAAAAAAGGTGGCAGCCCTAATCACAGCCCATAATTGTCACCTTAGGAACTTTTTGCATGCTAATGTTGCTCCCCAACTTTATTTTTTTACATTTGAATGTAACAAAAGTTTGGAGACCACTGCCTTAAGGAGTGAGCACTTAGCAAATTATTGTGAGACATGTGGGAAACAAAGCAGAGACCTTTGAGCCTTGCTATACAAAGATGATTGCTCTTCTGGGATCAATATAGTTTTTTTTTATTAATCCCCCGTATGCTATTATTCATATAAACATAAGCTCATTAGAGAAGAAGACAACCAACGTTCAGTTAAAAACTTCCATAGTTACACTGCATCGTACATTGGACACTGGCCAACTCAACAAGCATTATAAAATAAGAAAAACCAAATAAAAAAATCCATTAGGTTTACAAATTCATAAAAACAGATACTTTATGGAGCTGTTTCCATCAACTTTAGATGCTGTTGTATAAATGATCGGAGCTCGCTCCCCCGTTCTTTCATTCAAGGATTGAGTCCCACTCTGGCACTTTCCCTATTCATGTTCATCAAAAGGCAAGACATGTTTGAGCTCAGTGTGTGTATTGCTCATCAACTGTCATATCATGTGTTTGCCATTATGTGGATGCAAAAAAGCCCCAGTCTTCAGTCCACGGGATTTGGCAAAATCAACAACACGAAAAATAAAACACACACATGCATCTATGAATCATGTGAAGTGCTGGGAGCTATTTCAGTTTAGTTATCTCCAGCACAATTAGTTATTCATAATCTCTATACCAGTGAGTGCAACACAACTGACACCCACATCACTCCTCCAATATACCGAGGGGTCCTTTGAGTTCTAGTTCTGCAGCATCTCGATCCCTGAAAAATTTATTTTTCTGCACGAGAGAAAGAGGGTCACACACAAATGACTTTTCTTATGGGATTCCAAAGCAGATGTAGGCAGGGTGCCAATTGGCAGATGTTGGCAGGGGATCTACTAATCCTTGGAACCAGAGCAACAGCAACTAACTGTTATTCTGAAAATACCCACTGTCATATAATGTAAGTTTAAACAGTGGCATAATTAATCCTAGAGGACTGAACCAGGTTTGACCAATCTAAATGCTGCCCTTGCCTCTTAAAATTTACTGGACCAGTGTCAGCAGAAATAACTAGCTGATAATTAGCTGATTTTGGCCTCATTCCCACTGGCATTGCTGTAACTTGTACAATACTTGAAGCTTCTCAGCCTATTTCAGCCAGGCTTCTTATAGCCAACGCCCCGGCCTCACCCATCTGGAACATCACTGCTGAAACTATATTTCAGGTTACAGTCACCTATAGACATTTTAAAGGACAAGGAAAGGCTTCTTCTCAAAGTCACATCATATTAGAAAGATCCCTTATGTGTAACTGATCGCTGATTTTTTTCAAGTAATGCTTCGTTCTCCAGTATCGTCTCTCTAAGGTATCACTCTCTCCGCTTCGTCACGGCCGCCATTTTTGAAATGCGCATGTGCTGGCTACTAATTTCCCTTTCTGCACATGACCAACGGTCTTGGTCTTGCTGCAACAGAGATGCATCATGGGATTTTTAGTTAATGTAGATTAGTTTTGCCTAAACTGCAGGGACTGAACTGCAAATAAGCCTATTACAGAGGTGGTATCATTACAGGTAGGCCTTTTATTAGAATTTAACTCTTTCATTCCCTTTCCTTGTCATTTAAATTACCCTAATGAAACCA
The DNA here is from genome assembly GCA_038501925.1 of Xenopus petersii. NCBI lineage: Eukaryota > Metazoa > Chordata > Amphibia > Anura > Pipidae > Xenopus > Xenopus petersii. The sequence goes on along the minus strand of CM076681.1, from coordinate 146,671,488 downwards.
TTAGAACAACAGGATTTCTTACAAGTCCAAACAGAGGAGCAACAGCTACTAATGTCCACATGAGCCTCATCAGAAAGGCTTTGCCCAGAATCTTGCTGGGTCTGGTTTAGTTGCTGGACCTGGAGTGTGGTCCATTCCATTTTTGCCGCTGGGAGGTGTTTACAATTGGTCATGTTGCAGACATTTGCATAAGATTGGGAAGAAAGGTCTGCAAGCTTTGCCATGGGAACGTTTGAAGAAAGCATTTTCATGTAATTATCAAGCGCTGTGTTGCCAGTACCCCCAGCAAGTAAAACAGAAATGAACCAACTATACAAAATGATTAGGCTGCACTTTTAAAAACACACCACTTTTGCTACAAGATATGATATTTTTATTTAAAAAACAAATACTTGCAGTTCCATTTGGCCGGGCTTTTCAGGGCAGGTCATGAATATGCATTATCTTTGGCTGTGCTGAACACAATACACTGGGTGGGGCATTGCTTAGACCACAGATAAAATATTGCTGAATATTGCAGGACTCGTAGCAAATACACACCAATAAAACTGGAACTTCTGCTTCGACTAAAATATTTATGTGCATTGGATAAAAAGAAATAATAACAACAATAGCGACATGCCAAGTAAAGTGTAGAATTACATTTTTAGTGCTTATATTATAGTCCATCCCATCCAGCCCATAGCAGAAGCTTATGGCAGTTGTAGTTCAATGTCAACTTAAGGGGCATGGGTTCCCTATCACTACAACAAAATGCATGCTCATGGGAGATAAGATTTTTTTAAAAAAAAAAGCCTTTCCACATCAATTTTACTTTCACGTATGGCATGTTGTTGCTTTCCCCTAACTGTATTGTAAATCAGAATTGTTGAACCATTTCTAAAGCTTGCCATCAACAGCTTCTCTGCACATGTATGGGGCTTTTCCCACACAGATATCTGGATGGAAACCTGGCTTGTATCTGTTGGGCAGGTTTGAACATCAGTCAGAGGAGACCACATCAGCAAGGTCACCCTCGGCTGAAATATTCACCAACAGTTGCTCGAGTTTGTGCAACAACCATTGAGCTGAGTTTTGAAAGAGTACAACAGATTCTCTACTGGAGCTCAGGTAATTTAACGTAAGTGGCTCCCAAGTGAAACATTTTGCTTCTTCTATAACAAGATGCTCAGTTCCTGCTGATAAAAATCAGTCCTTCATCATGATGTTGCCACTGTCATACTTCAGTGTAGATGTGGGGTTTTAAGTGGACGTAGTGTTAGATTTACGTCACAAACGGTTTTACACTTTGGACAAAAAGCTTTGTGGTGGTCTCTCTGACCACAAAACCTTTTCTCACATTGCAACTGGGTTATTCTAATGCTTGATGGAAAACATCAGCTATGCTTTCACACGGTTCTTTTTAGGCAAGGGCTTTTAATGTGCTGCCCTCCCATACAATGTTATACAGAGGTCTGGCATGGTTGTGTATTATACCACCAAATTCTACTGAACTCTGCAGCTCTCTTCAGGTGATTGTTGGTATTTTTCTCATTTCTGTCTCCTCCTTGTTTGTGCAGAGAGTTTTGAGGGACACTTTTTTAAGTCAGCATGTGGGGTGATTTGATTTGGTGATTTTAAACCAACAATGCCCATGCATGCCCTCTTCTAATGCACACTGTCATGATACAGACCTGTAATAGTTAATAAAATAGGCCAAGGTATCATGAGAAATATTTCTGCCAACATCTAAATCAGACACATAACAGGTCTCTTTTCACTATGGTCAGAGGGGTCAGAGCTGTAATGCCCTTCTGTAAGTCCTGGCTGATAAGAGCCATTCCATGGGGAGGGGGGAAGCCCAAGGAGTGAGAACTTAAAGTTCCCAGCAAGACCCACAAAGGTGACGTAAAGGTTACATATAATGTATACTCACATATATTTATCCTTACAGAACCCAGACCTGTTGTGCCAACAGTATAAAAAACTTGATGATGGGTTCAAGGCAATTTCAGATTTCAAACGAGTCCAAACATGACTGGGTTTGTTACTCTGTGTATTAGATGTGAATATCTGGGCAGGTGCAGGTCACACAGTATTGATGTTTAGTATCTATGGAATCCCTGAGAGAATTAATAACCAATGAATATAATATCATCTCTCTCCTATGTTCCAATGGAGAGTTATAGTCATTATATTCTTGGTCCAGTTCCTACTCACAGGAGCTCATAAAAACTCAATCTGTGTCCTGCTAGGCCACGCCCCATACATTCCTGAGGGAGGGGGAGTGTGCTGTTACCTGATGCCCTGAAATCACTAATAAATAGTCAGCTCTTCTGACTAAACTTGGAATTTACTTTGGAGGACCAATTGCGATTGGAAGTTATCCCGTTTGTTTCCCCTTGCCTCCAGGACCAGGAATTCTATATCTTTGGAGTTAAGTATAGGTTTTCCATGTTTTCCCTTTTATTTTACAACTGTTTGTAATTGTATTATTGAATGTATGTCTCTTTTTGTAACATCTTTTTGTATATTGCACTGTTATACCTTTTATAATATTAAAGAGAATTTAATAAGATTGTCTTTGGTGCTCTAAACGAACCTAGCCTGAAAGAGTTAACTGTGAGCCTTAACCCTCTGCATGCTGAAGTACTTGTTGAGTCAGTAGGAACTAACTGACTATAGTGAGAGAGTGGTTAATGCATTGGTGTATTGTGAGTTATTACCTGTTAGAGAGAACAGGGGAAGAGTCACATTAGGTTTCTATCGCCTGTGAATGATAGATGTGGCAGCGAATGAGTTTTGTGGGTGTTGGTTGATGTTTGGGGGGCTTTTGTGTTAGTCTAACCTGTGTGCAAGGTGGGTGAGAGACTGAGTGACCCCTGATAGTCCCACCTAAAGTCACGTGCGGTTGGAAGTAACGTGTCCGTGACACACACATTACTTTATCTCTAGCATCAATGGAATGCTTTTGTAGTCTTAAATTTCACAGATGTCCATTAGATTCACCTTCTGAATAATAATCCCTAAAGGGCACTTACACACGGGTGTTCATACCTATGTGGAGGATTTTTTGAGAACACAGGAGTTAAGTGACCCCAGTCTTCTCTTTGGGGACTGTAGTGACAGGACAGCACTGAAACGTCGGACACAGATAACACTGGGTATGTCCAATTTTATGAGCTTTCCATGTTTTAGTACCGAGTACCTTATACATTAAATAAATGCGCCAGCTATTTTGATGATTCACTAATGAAGACCAATTGCAAAGGGACTGTGTCCATGTTACCATTGTTTTCATCCATGAAAACGCTGAGCTTTCACAGCACAGGGATTAAATATTTCATCAAATAACATTTCCAATTTTTATTATTTCGTAACACAAAACATTGTCACGTTAACAACTTATCCTGCGTTTCAGTGCTTTGAAATAAAAATCTGCCGGGGAATAAAATATTAATGCAAGAATGATTATCTAGGAAAATGAAAGAACTGGTCAAGGGTCTGAACACTATTGCCAGGCCCTATATCTTACTGAAGCAATTACATGAAGAAAAGGATAGTGCGTGTGGAATCAATTATGGATGTACTTGGCCAGAGACCAAAGGCTATGGAGTTGGAAAGGGCAGAATAGTTTGACACACACAAATAAAAAGCCCCTAGATCTCACAGATGGACCCCATCAGTTCATCTTACTGCCTAAAAAGTTTATGCACTTAATAATTTATTTGTGTTCTGGATACTGTTTCCCAGCTGAATATTAACAACTTTGAACTGAAGCTTTCACCACAATGCCGAGCAGACTTACAGACTTACAGAAGTCCAGCACTGGGTCCCTTGGAGGTTAAAAATGAACTTGGTTACAGAAAAAAATCTTCAGTTTAGCATTTGTTTTACAATTCTTTGCTTATTAGAGAAGTGGCTGCAAGGTTCAGGTCATGTAAACACTGGTGGGTAAAACAGACAAGTATGTTCTGAAAATACAGACAGCAGCAATGTTTCCTTACGTGCAGGGGACTGAACAAGCAACACATTCGTATTTGGGATCAGTGCATGAATAGAAAAACAATGCGAAAATATATCTTGGTCATACCGAGTATTTATAGACTTATTGCTTTGCACTAAATACACAGGAATGTTTAACAGCAAAATATGAGTGTGAAAAGACATGTGTGTGAATTTTATTTGTTGGTGTGTAAACTGCCATATCTGCTTGTCCTGGTCAAAGACGCTTCTGTATAATTGGGTGATGCCATTTATTTATAATAGAAAACTGATTTCTTTTTAGTGAAGCCTCTTCAAAAGCAGTCGATACAGCAGCACCTCCTCATATAATGGAAACACTCAGAGAATATATTTTCTGCACACACAATAACGGGTGCCCTCCGTGTTTAAAAGGGAATTATATAAACCAAACACTGAGTTAGATGGTTTTCATGGCTTTTCTCACTGATTGAACTAAGGGTACTCTTTGTTCCAAAGTCGTTCCTTGGTAAATGCAACCTTGCATTCTTGCCTATCTTCATTGTAATCTGGTCACCCCGTATGTAAGAAAACCAGATGTTGGGGCAAGCACTCAAATAGGTCACCCATGGATCAGATGAATGTTGAATAGAAGGAAAATGTTATTTGTATGAAATTATCATGCCTGACGTGTTTCATGTCTAGGACACCAGTCTTTGGATGCGGCATCTTCAGCAGAACAATATAAATGAATAAAAGCTGATATGCGTTTTGCCTTTCAGATATTCCGATATTTAATTATAAGATTTTTCATATGGGGATGAAGAACAATAAGTATGAATTTATTAAGCAACAGGTAATTCAAGGTTATCCCTATGCTGTAAAGAACAGAATGGCAGGAACTCCATTTTGCCCTGAAATTACCTTGAACCATCCACAAAGAAGAGTTGCTCGCTGCCCTTGTTCCCATCTGTTTAAACCATCTAATTGTTGTTGCCTTTCATTCCTTAACAGATGATTTTTTTTCCTAAAAGAAAATGACAATGGAACAAAGTCGGTTTAAGTGGCCATTCGTATTTTCTGTAAGGCAATCCATTGGTGCCTGGTGGTTCTACATGACCAGTTTTATATTCCAGAATACGGACTAAACGATTCTGTCGTACTCTTGTCACATTGCAGCTTAACCTCTCTCCGTTTTTGCCAAGATCAGAAGCAGTGGGAAAGGGGTGGGGGGGTCAAGGACAAAATGAAATCTCAATTTTTGAAGGAACATCTCCCCCAAATGGGAATGGTTTAATTGTGCAGTCCACAAACTGTACTTAACATAAAAGAGAAAAGTGATGAAACATATTTAATTACTGGAGGTTAGGCTCCTAATTTCTCAATTCACCAAAGGAAAGTTGGCAAGGAGATGCATCATTTTCCTGCTTTCTGCCTGAGCATCTGAAGGGAAAAAAAGCCACTGAGGCAGCTAATAGAGAAAACATGATCAAAAGTGATTAACAACAGCTTCATATGCAAATTGCATTAATGAAGGAGCGCAAAGTCATCATGTAAATTAAATATGTCAAATCTCTCCGTGAACTTTCACTCTTGAGGAAGAAAAATTTAATCTCTTTTTCACTTTTTCTCTCCCCCTCTCTATTTTACATCATCCATTTTTGCAGACGGAAAAAAAATCTTAAGAATCTTGGTGCTATGTACAATTTTCACCTTTTTGTTTTCTCCTTCAGCAGCCTGACAGGCCGGGCCGATGTGTGCCGAATGCACATGCTAATAAGCCAATCAAAAATGCAAAACAATTCGCAATTACTGCAAGGACCTAATGGTCATTAGAATTTACAACTAGGTAATGAACGAAAGTCGGCCCACACCATGCATATTCATAAAGCAATTTAGTCTTTTGGAGATTAAAGAAGTGCTTAAAATTCAAATGAGCTCTAGCAAATTATCAGTAAATTTCATCCAAAAAGCACAGTGATTTTCGTGATATTTTTTTTTTTTTTATCTTCCCTTCCCTTTGCTTTTTTTGTTGTTTAAATGTAAACCTCTAGGTTATATTATATAATGGTATTTGAAGAACTGGGTGCATATTTTCTCAGTGATTTATATAATATAAGTGGAATTGGTGGTTGAAATGTATTAGCATTTTCCTGTAATGCATACAAGGTTATGTACTATATAAGTGCCACAGATACAGGCCATGAATGGTAATGTAAAAAGAATTCCACCCACAACCAGAATGGTGGGAGATGTTGGCCGTCCATTTGGACAAATAGTATCTGTGTATTTCAGAGCAGATCTGAATGAAAACCGTAGGGTGTAGTGATGTGTGGGTCAGGTTTTACCCGACCTGCACCTGACCCGAAACTGCCCTCCCTCTACCCGTGCCCGGCGCTTACCTACAGTGCCGATGACATCACAAAAGGAGCGGGGTGAGCAGGCGTGTGGGTATAAAACCAGAAGTCAAATTCGGAAGCCAACAGTGTAAGGTGGCAGGCAGGGAGAGCAGGAATGGGGGTGTGAGGTCAGCCTAAACTTGGCAGGTAAACCCTTGTGTCCCGCTGGTATTGGGCCGGCCTGCACATCACTAGTAGGGTGGTGCAACCCATATCATTTGTTTGGTGTCCCAATGTATCTGCTCGCCAAAGCGGGGCATAGTCAGACTACACAGATTGTCTCTTTCATTAATGTACCTAGATCTTAGGCTTCCATTTTTTGAAACAAGATAAACAGGCAGTTGCCATTTTGTTATAAGGCAAGTTATGTACCACCCCAAAGTCTTGTGTATGAGCAAGAATGAGGGGCATAATGCCCATGCATGGCACCTTGGGAGCGGGAAGCGGGAATATAAGGAGTGCAGTGATATCTAGGAAGCACTGAATGCAAAGTAAGTGACTGCCCTGCCTCTATGCTTGAGGTATGGAGGAGGGGCAGGCAATTTATGATTGACAGATGAAACTTTTAAGTGGGTTTATTAAACGGTATGGATGTTTTTAAGAAAAAACACAGCTTTTTATATGTGGGCGGCAGGTCCAATTTAAGCAATAAGCTTAATATAACGGCATCGTTGATGTTGTGTTTACATAGTGAAACTTTTCAACTTATAATGAATCCTAAGGAATCTCTCCGAAACCGCATGTAAAAAAACATGGAGATGAACCCAAAATACAAATCTACAGTATATTATCGTTTCGGTTGTGACATTATCTGAGGTTCTCCCTTGTAAGCAGGAGGTTTTTTAGACCTTATATTTTACAAAGACTGTAGAAGGCACACAGACAAGAATGTTCTGATGAATACATGGGAAGCCTCTAAATACTATTAGATGTGGGTTGTCTCAACTAACTTGTGCCAAGTGAATTGGACGTTCATGCACTTATTGATGCCTGATGCCAGAATTGATGCCATTCCCATACAAATGATGGAAGAAAAACATGCTCAACAACTAGTCCACAATTTGCCACACTGGCCAGTAATCCATGTTGGTGTATTGCTCACACATTGTGGTGGACTCTACTTAAAAGCTACTTGTTAAGCTGGAATTCTGATAAAAATTGTAGAGTGGTTGGTAAAAACATGTCAGTTTGCACAGGCATTTTGTACATTTCATTGTGTTTGTAAATAAGTCAGAGAATACACTATAAACTGGCCTGCAAGAGCTAATATACAACATCTAAACAAGGACAATAACTATGTTTATGTCATGTTTCACAAAACATTCCAATAATACTTAAAACTTGTGCCGATTGTGCAGCAAAATTACAACCTAGGGATGAAGTCCCGATTCCTGATTTTGCAGGAGACCACAGAATATTCAGTGGCAAATCTGAAATTCTAAGCAAACAATAACCGTTCATGTACTTGCATGTCAGACACAAGAATTTATAGACGAGTAGCTGCATGAAATAGGATTTGCTTTGGTCATTTTTTTCTAAAGCTAAACCATGTCTGGACCACAGATACAGATACAGATAGCTCTAAAGCAGAAGCAGTGCCCTGTGGCTTTCTGACTTTCGCACGAATACTACCTCCATCAGGGTCTGGCCAAGGTTTGTAGAATTCAACCTATTCATCAACTATCCAAAAAAGTGACCAATATTATTGCCAAGGTATCCCTCTATTTATCCCAAATATATTTTATTACCCTAAATGTCTATATCTGACAGCCTCAACAGCAGTGATCCCCAACCAGTGGCTTCTGGCAGTCCACATAGGAGTTGCCAAATGGCTAATCACAGCACCTAAGAACACTTTTCATGTTGTGTTGCTCCTCAACTCTTTTTACAACTGAATTTTGTTCATGGGTACAAAAGGTTGGGGACCCCTGTTCTACAGTTTCTGCTGTTCTACTACCACCTCAACAAAACAGTTATCATTATTACTTCTGTGTATCCAAACCTACATTTGTTTTTTTTGTACCAAGAACATATTTCTCCACTGAATATTCTACTTGTGTGCCATAGGTTGATTATAAATCACCAGATTTTGCCACTTTGGTCTATTTCAACCATACTTCTTGACCATTTAAACATGTTTGTCATCTCCAGGGGCCTATTTCTTGCAACCCAAATTGGATCTCTCCAAAGTGTCGGCAGGTGAATCGGCAGAAGAGGAAGTGAAAGGAGCCGCGGCCCTTCAGTACTTGCCAGATCCAACAGCCAGTACATATGTAAAACAGACTGGCTATAATGGCTATAAACATTAATGGCTCCACTGTACCACAACTGGCCAACTGGCCACATGCTGTCTCTTTTACATGGATTTAACCACTTAAATAATGCTGTGATTCACGGGTGTGAAGTAAATGGAACCCAGGTGCACCATGTTTATGTTGTATGCACTTTTACAGTGAAGACAACACATTCATTTTAGCAGTACAGGAAGAAAGAAGATTTTAGGGAAGTGAAAGCAGGTTATTTTCTACTTCATCTGCAACATCATTTGTGGTGGCTCATGTGGCAAATGCAAACCCAAGCCTTGAGCTGCATTTTAGAATCTGAGATTTGCATGTACCATCCAAATCATGTGAAACTAGATCGTCTATATTAACCATTACCTTCTTTACTCTGCTTTTTTGAGGAAGTTGAGTATCAGTAATACACTTTTTTATAATGCAAGTCACTGCTTATTCACACTGCTGCATTTCTATTTTAACCAAAAATATTTTAAAAAGCTGAAAATATTTTAGCATTAAAACCTGTATTTGGTTTACACTTTTAAGTGTGCAGCAAGTTGGGTTACTACAACCATGAATGAGACATTCGAAAATCACAGCAAGGCAACACCAAAAACATTATTTGGGAGCAGGCCAAATAATTATACTGTGAGTTCTAAGGGGTGAGCATCTACTACAGGTTTATCAGAAACATCTTTCATCTGAAAACCCCAGTATCCAAGTATTGTGTATAAAAAATCTCTTACTTTCATTAGAAAACTGCTTTGTATAGTTACACTTGTATACATATGTGCTATGGGAACACCCTCAACCTACTACTGTAAAGGCAGCTTTCGGGTTGATTTTGTGGGTAATATGGGTAAGGGAACTGGCCAAACAGATCTCTAATGGTTGCCCTGATCACATTGGGAATGTCACCATCTTCCACACATAGCAGTGAGTTAGTGATCTTGTGGATATCCCAGAAGAAAAGGTCTTCCCCCATAATAACAGAATAGTTGTGAAATAGTGCCATAGAGAAGGCTTGTGCTGAAATTGTACATTATTTGTGCAACTGAAACTGTACTGTATAGAGAAATGAAGAGACTAAAATGGCATCCATCCTCTCACAGCAGAGAACTGTAGCCCTCATGTTTTATTTTATTATTACACTGACCAATTCATTTGGAAAGCAGCATGTACAGATGTGTTTCTCTGCAGCAGGAGCCATAGGATTCTCTAATCACACTCAGTAGCAGTCTTACTCATTAGTGGCCTCACGTTTGAATCTTATACTTGCACATCATAAGATTTCCATTCAAATGTGATTTGTTTGATACAGAATTCCCACATCTCATGTCTCTGGATCATTAATACAGTTTAATAGAGCTGGCTGGACCACACAATAAATTGCTGCCTAATATATGCCAAAACACTCCTTTCTAGTTCCAGTCCTATTTGGTGTGAAGAATGAATACGTCACAATGAAGCCATTTAATGGAATGGGTCGGTAACTATAAATGCAAAACGAAATGTTTTAATTCATACAGTTTCATATTATTTTCCTATTACTGCAGTCATGTTATTGTGCAGAATAATACAGTCAGTGCTTTGGCCAATATAAACAGTGGGGACAAGGTTAAAAAGCACAGGTCCAATGTGCTAACCAGAAAGGGGTGCGACAAATTGTCCTTGAAACCAAATTGCTTGTGGGCAGGTCATCTGCACTTGACCTGTACATGGATCCTCATGGGGCTCCACATGCTCACCCCCTATCTGTGTGTCAGTTATGATGAACAAGTAGGAGCATGGGGTGCATCTAGAGCACTGATCCCCAACCAATAGCTCGCGAGCAACATGTTGCTCTCCAACCCCTTGGTTGTTGCTCTCAATGTCCTCAAAGCAGGTGCTTATTTTTGAATTCCAGTCTTGGAAGCACATTTTATTTGCATAAAAACTAAGTATAGTGCCAAGTAGAGCCTCCTTTAGGCTGACAGTCCACAAAGGGGCTACCAAATAACCAATTACAGCCCTTATTTGGCACCCCAAGGGACTTTTTCATGCTTGTGTTGCTCTCTAACGCTTTTTACATTTGAATGTGGCTCATGGGTAAAAAAGGTTGAGGACCTCTGATCTAGAGCCTTATGCTTAAAAAACTACTCAAGTCAGGCATGAAGTACATGGCTTTATTAAACCACTCAGTACAGCGTTCTTTATTTATTTTTCTTTAGCCGCTCCCATTCGTTCCAGATTCTAGACTTATATCAACTTATTAATAATAAATGCATTTCAAGAGAGAGCTTGACTGATAGCCATAGGGGTGCTTTACAGCCAACTAAAAAGCACCCCAAAAATTATGCCCTTTGCCACTGCTACTGACTTGAAAAGAAAAGGTGAACGTGACAGCTTTTGGGGGGCTAAGAACCGTTAAGGCTCTTCCAATTGGGGCACTTTTTAGTTGGCTGAAAAGCAGGGCTGGGCCCGGCCGACCGGGCGCCCTAGGCATGTTATGCGCCATAACATCGGGGAGGGCAACAAAAGGGGAAACGTAAGGACAGGGGAGGGACAGAGAGGTGGGAGCGAATCCAAACTAGGGGTAGGCAGACGAATCTTGAACAGACACCTTCTTCAGACTACCCCTAGTTCCGGCCCTGCTGAAAAGTGCTCCATGTGCATCAGCGTCATGTAAAACAGTCAATATAGGTGAACGTTTGTAAAGAGCAGTCTACTGTCTTTGTAAAAAAGCAAAATTACTAGAAGATTATCAGGGGAATGTAATAAAAGTCGCAAAGAGCAAAACAATTCGCACCAATAAGACTAAAAATCCACATCTCGCAAACTAATATTGTTCCTTAAACTGTTATTGCATTGCGAATTTTAATTGCGCATTGCGAATTTTAATTGCGCATTGCGAATTTTAATTGCGCATTGCGAATTTTAATTGCGCACTCATAAGAAGTGCTTGAAGGTGTCGTAATCTTTTGGAGCAAACATAACGACTTTTTCAGTAAGATGTTTTATTACATTGACTGCGCATTGGTGCAAACTATAAAATTCGCAAACGGTCTTTCACTGTCGGAAGTGGTCGCTAAACAGTTTCCGGGCTCGCAAAAGCTATATTAAATTCGCACAAAGCAAAATTTGTTCGCGCAAAGGCATAACTTTTCGCATTGCGAATAGTTTTTCCGTTAGCGATTTTTATTACATTCCCCCGTTTCTGTCTTAACAGGTTTAAGTAATGCTACATGTGACCAAGCATAAACTCAGAAGACCGTCGTAACTCCTCTTCCACATTGTAAATCAATATTCAAAATACTATTACTCGTTGCCACTGAAGATTTTCCCCATTTTCTGTTTTGAACGGATGATTCAAGTTTTTCCGCTGTAAATGACCAATGAATTTGGCTTAAATATGTGACAATGAAAACTCTTGAGATCATTGTCAGCCACAGGTCCTCCGCACAAGCAATACCTTCCCATGGTAAAGTTATTGCACAAGGGACCAGAGCCAAGGAACAGCTTACATGGAATCTATCAGAGGCAAAACAAAAGGCCCTAAGATAGACAGTAGCAAGCAATGCAAATATATTTAGAAGGGCCCCACCATTCTTGACCTGCCAAAAACAATAATAATTTCACCTTTTTGCAGCATCTGCAGAAAACTATAAAAAAAACAGCCTTAGCAAGAGAGAAGAAGAAAGAAAAATGAGAGGTTAAAATATTTCTTAAAATTAAGCAAACTTTTAGGCAGAATCCAGCGAGCGATTGTGATAGACTGTTCTGCATAAAAAGCCTGAGTCGTGATCCTCGATCTCAGACCCACGGCCGGCACAAAAGAGGCAGCCCCTACACAATGCCTGCTGTCAGCAAGTGAATTATTTTTATACAGGAATTTTTATCTCTATTGTACAAACAAGTATGTGCCTGTGCTGGCTTGTTAAGCAATCCACTTGTATGTACAATAAGAAATGCTTCTTTTTTTTAAATCCTGCTGCTACAAGTCACACAGCTCAAACATCACAACAGAATTCACTCTTTGAAACCTCAGAAATGTTTTTAGTTAAAAGCGGTCATTTTTTAAATTAAATATTACTAGTTATTTCATTTATTATTATTATTTAGTATTTACAGAGGTCACTGTATGGTCCATGTTCAGGTGACAAAATATCTTTTAGTTTTAAACAAACATTTTGCAGTTGAATTTTGCACTTTCTTGAACTGCAAGAAATGTATTTGTATATTTATCTCTTTAACTGATCACAATCATTTTTAGCAGAAAATGAGGTTTCAAAGAAAGCTAAAAAAAAATATATAACATCAGAATAAACATTTTTTCCCAAAATTAAAAAGTAAATTTTTTTTAATATAAAAGAATTACAACTGCCAAAAGAGATTACCATCATCAATGCAAAGTACCATTAGTCAAAGGTAATACAGGCATGTAATACAATTTGTATTATACAAATTAAGAAAAAAACCCTTCTTCAGATTCCGTATAATAGATCCTGTACCTGTCAATTTTAACATATTTAATCTATATACCTATAGTAGAAAATACATTAAGGCGCACATTTAATATGGGTCGAATATCAAGGGTTAATTAACCCTCGATATTCGAATATCGAAGTCAAAGGATCTACCGCAATTCGTTCGATCGAACGTTCGAAGGAAAAATTGTTCGAACCATTAAATCCTTCGAATCGAACAATTCGAAGGACTTTAATCCATCGATCGAACAATTTTCCTTCAATCACAAATTGCAAGGAAAGCCTATGAGGACCTTCCCCATACGCTAACATTGGTGCTTGATAGGTTTTAGGTGGCAAAGTAAGTGGTCGAAGTTTTTTTTAAAGATACAGTACTTCAACTATCGAATGGTCGCACGATTTTTAGTCCAAATCGTTCGATTCGAAGTCGTAGTCGAAGGTCGAAGTAGCCAATTCGATGGTCGAAGTAGCCCAAAAAACACTTCGAAATTCGAAGTATTTTTAATTCTAATCCTTTACTCGAGCTAAGTAAATGTGCCCCTAAGTGTACTAGAAATAGGAGCGTCTTAGTGGACTAAAATATTTAAAGTCAAGTTTAATTCCATGAAGCTTACGCTGATGTTGCACAAGGCTCACGTGCTTGAGCACCATATATAATAAATTGTAGGTTTATATAGCAATATTAAAGTAGTGTAAATAAACAGAATAAAGAGAGTATTTCTAGCTTTTCAGTGCTAGGATGACACATGATAGAGCTCTGTTCCTTTAAATATTTAATTGCATTTTCTAAACACTAAAAACATGGTCTTGAACTAATGCACCATATGTTGGGCTCTGATTGACAGCCATTTGTCCAACTAACACCTTAAAGCACGGCAGCCATAGACAGGTTCCATTATGGAAGATTGTGGATTCACAGGAGCATAAGACACTGTAAAAACACTGTCAACGCTCTTTTAACTAAGCAAACTGGGAAGGGATGAATTTGTTCAAGTGTGTTTTATTATGAGCATGCCTCTTTCTTTATACACTCTGTTAATTTGGTCCATCTGCCAACAAAGATGTTCCGCCTGCAAAATGGGCATCCAGTTAAAAACTCCTTTCTACCACCAAACAAAGGAAAGAAAGACTTGTACTGAAAATTCGGAGCATTGGCTGAAACAGTTCCTTTGTGAACGTTTTAAATGAAAGCATTACAACAGCTATTATTCTAATATTCCTATTTGATATGTATTTCATATTTAAAAAAAATTTGGTTAGATTTAAAATAGGATCTGAAGAATGAAGACATGAGGATCCTTTTTAAACAAATAGTGATCATGAGATAAAAATGAAAATGAGAGTTGTACAGGTCCCTGGGCTGCAGAACATGACTTTGATATGTAACCATGTCCAGAACTCCTTGAGGAACATGAGTAGATCATTAAGGTTCTGCTCATGTATATGTGCCCATACCTTGAACTCAACTCATACCTAAAGACCTTCTGAAGGTGGAGTTACTTCTGACAATTACGGACCTTAAAACACCTTAAACGTTTTATAAAAGGCCAGCGCACACCTTCAATGAGTCCCTGTGCCTTAATGAACAATACAAACCTTTCCAGAGCTACACCAAGGCACTTAATGGAAGCAGAGAGTGAGCAAGAAGAATCAGAGATGCATTGCATTGAAAACACAACACTCTACAGACTGATAACATGTTGACCCATTAGCACCAATGCAGGGATGCTGTTAGAGTAATGCCTCCAAATGCCATTGAGATGCTATGATGGAACCATGGTTTGTTTCCAAAAAACACATCCTTTTGTATAAGTAATTGCTAAAATGCACTCTGCCAGCAGTAAATCTAGTAAAACTGGGACATTCTGCATCAAGACATAAATCTTACCCATAAATCAGGGTCAGCCTTTCAGGTTCATATACAGTTTCATAGGGTGCCTCAAGGTTTGGGTCTTAAACTGATCATGTAACTACTGTAGATGTTTTTTGCATGACAGCTCTCTTTATCTTCATATTATATATTGATCTATGAGCTTATCTTTACAGCTCACTTTATAATCTGTTTAGCCTTTTTTGGGGACACGTTTAGACATTTTAGCAATGTAGCCAGACAGTATGATGTAAGGACAAGCTCAATAACCCCCAAGTCAGTTCTCTGAACCCTGTGTAATGAAAAACAGAGACAGACATTATGTGTGAGCAGCTGACCATTTCGTTAGAGATACTTGCGTGGGTATTTTCTGCTCTGCCTATTCTTGCAATTACGTCTGACAACAATATAAAGCATACTTTGTAAAAAGTAAACCAAGTTCTTGGATACAGAAAGATAAATATCCCAACAAACAGCACTAAATACTACTTAATGATGAGGATGATAACGTTCCCCTGGCACAACCAATCTTCAACCAGTAACAAAATAAAGATCTTCACTGAAAGTGGTGGCAACATGCCAGGCAATGTCCAGCCTAATGCTGTCTTTCAGTGCACAAAGTTGGTACCATGGCATACAAATGCCAACTACATCATGGGCAAAACTGTGTCTGATTTAGTAATAGAGAACCTTTTTCTCCCCCTTTCAGCCACAGCATCTGTAAAAAGCTTTCAGATTATTTGAATGGCTTCCCATAATAAATGTTAGACTCAAGCACAATTTTATCTATTAAATGTGCAGATTAGTGATTTCCTTGTATATGACCCAATTTTTTGTAAAAAACCATGAAAACATATTCTTTACTTTTCAAATGGTTTAATTCTGACCCTGGCGATTTTGCTTGCACTGCCAATATATTCATTTTTTGCCTAACGATGCCCATCACAAACACACAAATTTTATCAATGAAGCAAAGAGAAGGCGCTGTGCATCTTTCACAGTTACCAAAGTCAGAATGGTTATTTATCGTTATAAAATATGCAGCTTCGTTAGGTATTTAGACTCTCCACAATTTCTTTCAACCATTCACACACAATCTCAGTGTACTCAATTACTACCATTCAAAATGAATGGAAAAACTGTACATTCAGATTATTCTTCAAAGATCCTTAAAAATAAGGCAAAATAGCTTAAACCCATATATTTTAAAGACACTTATTTAAGTTTTTCATAATGTTCGGAAAAATACTCCGACCAAATTTTTTCCCCTTATTTATCAATATATTTTCTCGAAAATTTCCTGTGCTGAAAAAAGTTTGATAATATTGTGAAATAAATCTAATTGTACACATTTTTCATATGCAATGCCCGAAAGCTCCGATTTTTCATATTTTTGCCCGAAAACCACTAAATCTTCGGATTATTGCACGAAACCCAGTGCAGATCAGGATATCTTCTGGACTTCTCCCATTGACTTCTACATGAACTCATAGGTCTGAATTGGAGTACTTTCTTATTCTGATTTTTAACAGCCCCTGGGTTTAATAAGTTTGAGGGTTTAATAAAAAAATATGAGTCTTTTTTCCCAGTAAAAATTCCAATTTTATAGTAAAAAAAACGTGAATTTTTCATGTCATTGGTATTCGGACTTTGATAAATAACCCCCTATTGTTTTCAGACAGTATAGCAAAGGGAATGATGCACCGAAACTCTTGCCAACTACTGTATATTAAGGTTGGTGATATTTAATTTGTGGCTATAGAAATTCCAAATTCTTGTACAAGAAACTCCTAAGAGAGAGAATATTTAGGAATGGCATTGAACATTTTTTATAATCTAACGTATTATCGGGAGCAATACTAAAGAAATTCTGGCAAACAAAACGTTAAGTTCTCCACATTTTTTGGCCTTGTAGCTCATAAAAAGGCTGCTGTTTAGAAATTCAAAGATTGAGTTAGACTTATGTACACTCTTTTATTAGAGTTTAACAGACATCAAAGCCCACAGACCTTCCATGTCATGTTTACAAGGTAGCAGCACCATAATAATGGCCACATGTTAATTAAATCCTTTTGGCTTAAACCAGAAACTGCAGAGACTTTACAGATATCAATGGGGATGTTGCATGGGAATCAAGAATTTCTAATGATGTGTATAATTTAAATTGCATACAATACATAGATGAAGGACTGCCAATAGTGAATGTTAGATAGTCTTTACACTTAATGTAGAGCATACAGTATATAATCAACGGGGGACTGTCCCCTCGGCAAGTTCTAGAAAAGTTACTCATAACAATAATTGTTTTACGATTGTTTTTAGTCAATCACACAGAGCATTGCCTCTAATAAAAATATGCTTTCATTGCCAATTGTGATATTTCTTGGAAGATACTCCAGCTAGCATTCTAATTTGCAATGATCAGGCATCCAAGAGTGGGACTTCATCACTCTTTGACTTTTAATAAAGGGTTTTGCTAATGGAAAAGTGCAAGCATTCAAACTTTTCAGCAAGAGGTATTCTGAGAAATAGCCTCATAGTTCCCAAAGTAATATTATAATCTGTACAGTAGAAAAGCAGACATATCTAGACTTATGAAACTTTGCAGCAAAGCCATACTAACAAGAATTCATGGTCTCACCAATTCACTGTCTCAAGTTCAAGAACAAGAACCCTATTGGAGTTTGGCAGCCAGAGGTATCCACCAAGCAACCAAGTGATTGAACTTGGTGTCAACCATTAAGTCCATTGTGGCTTCCAGCATGTCCCAGTACTGCTACTGTACTAGTCTGTAACATTTACAGTGCTGATATTTTTATGTATAAAGTACACCGTTTGTTTCACTGGAGTGAGACATAGCTAAGCAAGGGTCTTCTCACTTTGAATTAGGTCAATCATCTCTCTTTTAGGTTTAACAATTATTTTCAAAATTTGAGTATGATTTAATTAATCACTGAAAGCTCCCTCGCCCTGTATAAATTCGGTTAGAGGAAAGAGATCTGTTATCCAGATTTATTTGGACCTGGGGGGTTTGGATAAGGGATGGATAATGCTTACAATTCTGTTAAGAGTAGGGCGTCTTGACATCAACATGGATTACGGCTGGATCAGTTAACATAAAGAACAAGACACACTTTCATTATTAAATAGAAAAAGCAACTTGGACAAAAATTTAGAAATGTCTTTTTCTAATAGCATGCTCTGGCTATAGACATTGCCATATTCTGGATATTTCTGGATAATGCGCTGAATAAGATATCCTATATTTAAAAATCAATTTTTAGAACAAATCTCTAAACACAGCTATGAAAACAGATAAGGCAACAAAAATATTTTATGGAAAATATCAGGCAGCTTTGTCTTTACTACAAAAATAACCTAGATATTGTACAATTTACCTTGTACCACCTGAAATTACTTGCGCACAACATGCTTATAAATATTAATTTCGAATAATGTGAGCGCTTCCAGCAGAGGTAACAGTGTAAAATAATTGTGTATGTAGGATAGCCTGTGGGTTGGTTACGCTTGTTCTAGACAATTACTACTCTGCGGTGCACTGTATACAAATTAGTGAAATTATTTTTGTAACGTCCTTATTGAGGCTATCATGGAACGAGATTTATAAACATTCTCCTCGTCTATCTAAGTTTACTTTAACATCATCATTACAGTATGTAAATCATTTTTGTTCTGCATGTATGAAAAACATCTAGAAACACTAATTACTGCAAGGCGGAGATTTTAAATCTGACCATTAATATCAGAAAGAAACGTGGTTTCCCCGGAGGAACTAAATTCAGATAATGACAGTAAAAGGTAAAATATATATATATATATATCCTATTATATATCTATTTCTAAATGTACCTTACATAAAACATTGGCATTTTATTACCCCCCGATAAGACTTTGATTATCTTTAATTATCATTAACAAATATCTTTCAGGGTGCCATAATCAGAAAGGTAAAATACAGGCTCATAGGTCCGCTCCATGTGGAATTTGTCAATAGAGTGACCTATTTGAGACCAAAGCAGGACTTCTGGTTTTAATTCCTCCTTGACAGATACTGTGTTTTGTCTTTTAAACAGAGCTCTCTGATATGTAAATATGGTGTTACATCACACTAGTGTTACTCCATATTTGGTGATTTCGCATGGCTTTGGATCTCCGAAGGCTACAGATCGCTTCCACCAAGCTCTGACTTCATTAATCACGTCTCGCTCTACTGTTCCATGTCCCTCAAATGAAAGCCAGCACATGGAAATGGTCATTGCTACAGGTCCTTCAGGACAGAAACAAATCTTAACTCCGAAAGTGCCAAAACTTTTACAATGAACTGCACACAATTCCACATGAATTTCACACAGACATTTGCTTTGCCCTTTCACTTAGGACATTTTAAGTACTACTGTATAAACGATTACAGCAACAACCTTAACTTGCTGCAAAGATTTCAATGGCCAATGATAAATAATAAAACGTACATTGTATAAAACACTGGATAAATAAATATCTTTAATACATGTCTTACAGTTTCATTCCTGGAATGAACTAAAGTGCCATTTATAATGTCAACGAGATGGGTTAGACCTTTCTTCATCTGCACAGCCCCTGATAAAGGACTAAATAACGATTCTTTTCAACACACATTTTTAGTAGAACACAGGGAGCCCAACAAGAGCACTGTAGATCAGACAAGGTAAGGTTTCCACTCCTCTTTCCTAAACAAGCTCTTCCACTTTATGATAAAGGCTGTTCTTCCTCTGTCCTGCAGAAACGTGCTGCACCAACAAGAAAACCTAGTCTTCTCACTGTGACACCTTAGCAAAACATTTAGAACTATTTCTTTGATTTTGACATCTAATTATGAAAATAATAGTGCAGTGAGAAATAATACTAATAACAACATATGATATATATATATATATAGAGAGAGAGAGAGAGACAAAAAATCATAGAGCTATGCAGACTGGCATTTATTTTACCTAAAATATTATAAAAAGATGCAAGTGTATCAAAATCTAAAATGAAAAGTTTCAATATTAAGAAATGTAAAATGAATGTTGGGCTTCTCGTTTAAACAATACCGGCTTATGCAATCCAGGAAGAAAATAAAGATACATCTGTCAAAGCCACATGATAGACAAGGGAAAGCTCAGGAAAGCTCAGCATTTATCATTTGCTGAAGAGGCAACTGCAGAAAGCGGCCTTTCCTGTCAAACCAACCTTTTGAAATTTCCAACATGCCCTTCAACTTTTCCAATAAGCAGGTCAGCAACTGCCCTCTCTACACTGCTCTGGCCAGTGGAAAATGGCATCTTAAAGTCAAGGTCAGGGGAATCACTATGCCATGGGGCTGTGTTTAATTACAGTCTGCATGCTGACAGCCAATATGGATTCCAGGCTAGCCAGAGCATACTTTAACCCCTGCAGCACTCACTTTGGAAAAAGTCACTGTGCTCCTCATTCACGCTGTAAATTGATGAAATGGAGACACAATATATGCACTCCGGATATGGATATATGAATCTGGTTTATAATGAATTTAATGTTCTAGAATAAATTCTAGATAGCAAGTTAACAAGTCCCGACAGGGATCTGGCCTTTTGCATCCACAGAAAAATGTACACATTTCTAGAAACATTTGACAGATAAGGATTCCAATAGTGTAAACATGTACATTTGTGACCATAATAAAGAGAAACATTCATGGAATTTACCTGCTGCATTTTCCTGTTTTGGACAAATTCCTCTGGACGACGTTGACAAACAATCTTCATCCTCCGGCGTGACCTGGATACCAACTTCCACAGGATTGGCTGATTTCTTGAGTTCACTTGGTGTGGGAGAGGGTGGCTTATCCCCAGCCTTCTCTAAGCAAAGGCTGCCATTGCATTGTTTCCGTTTGTGCTCAATAAAAATAAGAATGTCCCCCAATGGGAAGTTCATCTGACACTGGCCACAAGTAAGGAGATCATGGTCCCCTTCTCCAGCGCCCAATGTGCTGAGGTCTGGTTCTTCGTCTGTGAGAATGGCTTCCACAGGGTCAGCTGCAGATTAGAAAACAAAGGGAACAACATCAGCTCTCTTTGGAAGAAAATTAAAAACAAATCTGTAGCAAAGCTTAGTTTACACCCCACTCATCATTTTTTTTACACCCATATGCTGTCAAAGAAATAATGTAATAAAGGGATCAACGCATGTAGGAGAGAAATCAGCACATACTGCCATTGTTATGGTGAGCATGCATTTATTGCTAGGAAAGATATTTTGATAATAAATGAATGTATAACTAGTTATGCTCCCCCCAACCTGCACCTAGATATAGGCTGATGCATAGCCATGAGACATATAATAGTAGTTGCAAATATACATAGCAAAGCGGAAAAAGGGAATTCTAGTTTGACACATAAACAAAATCAATTTAATTGCTTTGGAAAAAATACCATTTGAGAAGTATCTTTTGACTGTGGGAAACGGGAGGATTGTCTCAGGTACAGTTCGACTGTATCCACTGCTTCTCTATCAAACCAATATAACATTTCATTACACTGTATCTGATTAAAGCCAATTCTGTAAAATAATATGTTCTCCCCTGCTTTTTCTATAGCATGTGAAAGTTCTCTGTTCATTGGCAAGGCGTTCAATGGATATCTGTATAATACACTACAAATTGTAATATCAGCGCCCTGATTATTTGACTATTCTTTCAAATTATTCCAGCAAACCTACAACTCATATGAACAAGAGCAGCAGTATACATTGTTGTGATGAACAAATCAGTGGCACATCAGAAAAGGAGCCAAAAAATGAAAAACATTCAAAAATGATCCGGGTGCCCAACAGAACGATCAAACAGTTAATCAGCGTGACCTTCTTTAGCAGACTGCCAATTTCACACTGTAATGAACTTAAAGCCACAGAGAATCAAAAAATAGATTTTAATTTGGTTTCAGAATATTGGAAGAGTTCTTGGTGAAGTGCAAAAAAACCTGCTGAACTCAGGTTAAATTTATTTCAACCCCACATACAGGGATTATTGAAAGGGTGAGGTCTGAAGAATAGTCCCAGCTGAGCAGAGTCAAATAATATAAAAACAGCACCGTCTTCCACCTGAGTTCCAACTAGGACAAAGTCTGACATCAGAATTCCAAGCTTTTAGGACCGTTCTTTATATTATTAAAGCTGCAACTGACCACAAAATGATCATTTAAGATCCAGTGCTGCTTTTTAAAGGGAAACTTCCAGTGCAGTATAACTAAACTAGAAGTATTTACAGGAACGATAAGATGTTTTTATTTGACAGGGAAAGGTGATGACGATGATATGGGAGCAGTTTATTATAGAATATATATTTCTATATATGCATCTAAATGAAAATGGCTAATAGAAATCTAAAGGGGGAAAAAGAGCCTTAAGTCTTGGGAGTGGGGTAACTGGGCTGATTTACAATCAAAACCAGGAAATGAAGTGCTTATTTGCTGATTACCCCTCTGCATTTCACCCAATTCATTTTATAGTTCTTGAAAATAACCAGATGATCACATGTACAGGTATAAAATCCATAACCTTAACATTTCCGACAGTCTCAACGTAATTGATTCCCAATTAGCCGGGAAATACATCTTGATAAATAAGAATATGCAGCCGCCTTCGTTTCATATGCTGGGCCTTCTGATGTATTGAGATAACCGAAGAAAACGATTTCATTATTCAGTCCTGTCGTTATTATTAAAATCAGATGCAGCACTGGCTGAGAAAAACAAACAGCTCAGCCCATTCCATAGACACGTATGTACAGGACATGTATGTATGATCTGCCGTTTATTTTACATGACATTCTCATTTGTCTGAACTCTTCTCCTTTTAGATTGTAAGCTCTTTTAAACAGGGTCCTCTTTATCTCCTGGATCAGCGAATATTTCTATGTATTGCTTGTATAAACCCTTCTATTGTACAGCACCACATTCTATGTAGGCACTATATAAATACATGTTATTTATAATGATAATAATACTCATTTTCAGGGGCATACAGAGAACTTCGCAGGGGGAGGCATTGATACAATTTACCCTAAATAGAATTTTCTGCACAATGTGTCAAAATGATTTATATTATTTTTTCTTAAAGAGAAAGCCTCATTCATTCATACCCTGCAAGCGTAACGTCACAGTGATAATGTTATCTGGTGTCTGCACTGGTCTGGGCTTTAATAGAAATAATAAAGATCTCGCCCTTGGTAGTTGTGCTTTTCAAATGAACTTTGCAAATAATAAAAGCACAACGAGAGCTTGAACAGAGGACTCTATCCCTCCCTCTTCCTCTCTCTGTCCAAACACATGGATAAAAGGCAAACATGTCAGACAGTCAACAAGGAACCTCTCTGTTTTAGGAAAAACCTGTTTCCCTCCCCTCCCCCTCTTACACAAGCCTCCTTGCTTCCTTCATGCGGGTTAATGGAGAACAGAACGACGAAAACTTTAAAAAAAAAAATGGACGACAAATAAAAAGTCCCAGCTTAACCTCGAAATTAAAGGGGTGCTCCTCCAAAAATATGTTTTTGTAAATGAAATACGTGAATGAAGTTCCAAACGTTCAATGGTTTTAAATTTTTCCATAAATATAACTGCTACATTATTTGCCTGTTTGCCTTTCTGTTTTCTGACTCTTGAAACAATGTAGTTTCAAGCCAGTTTTCCTCCAGGTCTGTTAAGCAGTTGTTTTCTGCTACATTGTTCCAAGAGTCAGAACCAGAAGTGCAGAGAATGTAAACAGACAGATGTTTAACAGCAAATCCCATTTCCAGATAACCTTTACCTTTTTAATGAATGTATATAGGAATGTTGCATTTAATTTCAGTCTTTGGATGGGGGGGAAGAGAAAGGATTATTATACAACTGTTTCCATGTTGTACTTGCATTTATTAATGTTATTTATTTATAATGAAGGGAGTAATGTTTAGCTCCCTGGGAAAACAGCTCTTGTATCATTGTGCCATTTATAAGGGGACTGATAAAAACAGTCAATCATCATAAAATAGAAAACTCAAACTGTTTTAACCTTAGAACTGGGTTGCTCCGCGCAAATAAATACATGAATAATAAGAGTGAGATGAGGGAAAAGACAAAGAAATGAAGAGGAGGAAATCTATTCTACCCATTCAGCCCCACCAGGAAGAAGAATATGAAAATGAAGGAATAGCCAATGAAGGAGTTAAAGGTTCAAGCTGGTAGGTTTCTTAATGTTCCTCTGCTCCCTAGCGGTCACATCTGGGATCTCTAAGAAAGTCGTAAGTGAAACCTCATGTTGTGATCAATTCCCTGGAGCTCCCTCGGCCAAGGATGGGGGTGGGCTCAGATAGGAAAAAGGCATTATTGCTAACAACAAGCATGACAAAATAATAATCCAACCTCAAATAAAAACACTGACCAACAAAGACGAGGAACGACAACTGAAAATATGAAATGCAATTCCCACAGGACTGGGTTGTGCTATGGGCTTGTGTATGAAATCCTGCACTGTGCAAGTGATACAATGCTAATCCCTTCATTTACACAAAGAGTTAACAGACAAAACGAAGTAGAATCTCAACAAAAACAGGACAGGTAAAAAGACTTTCACCTATAGTCTGGTCGGTACCTGAAGGGGCTCG
This sequence comes from Xenopus petersii, assembly GCA_038501925.1. NCBI lineage: Eukaryota > Metazoa > Chordata > Amphibia > Anura > Pipidae > Xenopus > Xenopus petersii. The sequence goes on along the minus strand of CM076681.1, from coordinate 146,646,874 downwards.
ATTAGGTTTATGGAGTGAGGGAAATGCACCATGGGGAATCCATGATTAGTGAAAACAAGACAAAAATGGAAATAAGCAGATGTTTTATCCACAATCCATGAATGACAATGTGGATATATAGATGACATGAATCAGTCTGGAACCTTTTCACATCTGATCGAGGTCATTCTGCCCTTCATGTTCACACGTTGTTATTTTTTTACACAAAACGGCGAAAAAGTGCTCCGCACCCCAACTTGCTTCGAGAACCCTCTCCAACCTTTTTGTGAGTCACAAAGTGACAGACACGTTGAATTGTTTCACGGCTGAGCTGCCTCTTCAGAGCTTTTTGTTTGTGTGTGTGAGAGAGCGACAGTGTGTGACAGTGTGTGAGAGTGTTTGTGAGAGTGTGAGAGTGACAGTGTGAGAGTGACAGTGTGAGAGTGTTTGTGAGAGTGTGAGAGTGACAGTGTGTGTGTGTGTGTTGCTTTTTTTCCTGGAGATTATGTTGCTTTTCCTGTGCTCAGTTGTTGGCAGGAGGCTGTGCACACGCGGTGCTTGTAAACATTCAGACACGAGATTTTTCCCAATCAAAATCCACTTCCACTTTTTTTTTGAAAATCTTCCAAATAATAGTAAGAGAGAGAGAGAGAGAGTGCGAGTGAAAGAGAGCGAGAGAGGGGGGAGGAAGGGATTTCCTCTGCCGGTGGTGATCGAGGGGAAAAAAAAAAGTTTTGAAAGAAGAATGTGTTTTTTTTGGAAGGAAAAGCAGCAGTGGGCACAGAGGAGATTCCCTGTAGCAGCAGCAGGACGGACACTGTGGAATGGCTCATGTCTGCAGCAGCCGTCTCTCTCTAAACCTTACAGCTTGGGGTGACAGCTTTCAAGTTGAATTAATAGAAGATTTGCAGAAGAAACAAACGATACTTCCCTGTTCATTTCCATGCGATCTCTTCTGCGCTGTGTCCACTCTCACCCCCTCTCTCTGCAGAATTCCAGTATTTCTCCCCCTTCTTTTCTACAAAAACTATTTTGCTTTCTACTTCTGAAGACATGAAAAGGCTCCAGTGAAATTCAGGAGGATTCCTTGGCTTCCTTGTGAATGGAGTGCCGTTTGCAGTGGAGCAGAGCGCAGCTGTGAGTGCAGGTAAGAGCCAGAGATACTTACGTGAGTATTCCCGTTTGCTCAAGTGCTGAGGCTTGCCTTGCTTGCGGCGAGACATGTTGGTCGGTGGGAGGCTCGTGGGAGCTCGGTTCACATCGGGAGAGCAGGGTTACACACAAGGAGACTCCAGACAAAATAGCTTCATCAAATGTCTTTGACATCCAAAATAAATGAGAAATAATACAAAGATGCTGCAAGGAAGATGAATGGTGGGACCAGCCGTCATGACATTTTTTTTTTTTTTAGAGGGGGGTAAAAAAAAAGGAGAGAGAGTGAGAGAGAGAGAGAGAAGGAGAGAAATGAAAAAAATGGCAAAAGCCCCCTGAGCTGCAAGTTCAAGTGCGGACGTGACGTCCCTGTAAAGTTGAACGTCAAGAGGTGGATGGACAGAGACATAGAAAACATGGGCAGGGCCAGGGGGAGAGAAGGGGCGGAGGCAAAGCAACACCAATGGCCACTCACAAGGGGCTGGACAGGGAAATGAGACCCGGGCAAAACCAATGGGCAGTGAGGGGAGGGGTGAGAATGAGAGGGGCACAAGGGGGAGGGTTCCACACAGACTAGAGCTGCTGCTGCTTCTTCTGATTCTGTCACAGGGACACAGAGAAATGAGCCGAGAGCTGCAAATGTGACACTGATGCGGCTGCTGATACTGCCGGGACATACTAACACTGGCACCTCCCCCCTCACACTCACTCACTCGCTACTTCCTAACCGCTCCGGACTCACCCAAACAGCGTGACGGGGGGGGGGACAATCACAGGGGTCGTACCATGTGGGACACGGCCTGCGGGGGTCACTCACCAGGAGACTTCTGAGGAGAGTTGTGAGGAGAATATCAGACTTATATATGAGGAGATGATGGAAGACGAGGAGCTGTGAGGAATAGAAGTAGTTGGAGGGGTTTATAGAGTCAGTGAGTGAGTCAATGAGGAGCCGATGGGACGAGAGAGATGAATATTTGTCGCGGGCGCAGGTTACAATGTGTCTCATTACATGAGCAGAGATAGGGCTGAGGGAGGCTACAATACTCACACACAGTCACACACACACAGTGACAGCAGTGCCGCAGAGCGAGGAGGCAGCAGGGAGACGTCACTTCTCTCAGGGGCCCCGCTTAACCCGATCCATGCCGGGGCAGAGTGTTGCGCCAGTCAGTGCGGAGAACTGAGGGCACTCGGGTTAGTGAATTGGGATTTATCTCCCCCTCCCCCTCCATTAGTCACTGATATAATAATATTAATGACTGACAGACAATATACGAGACATTATTTCTATTCAGGGAGTGAGACAAGTGACAGAAGTCAAGGCCACATGTGAGTGACAGGTAAGAGGCCAATGAGCTGCTACAAATGGACTTTCCCTACAGGTGGGCGTGGCTGCTAGTTGATTCTAGTGACTGTACTAATGAGCCGCACGTGATTGTTCCTCCAACAACATCTTTCTTTTTAGGGCGACTTTCTTTTCCAAACACCTTTACTTGTAATTCAGGGGAACAATCAGAGCAGTTTCCTTTGCCCATAATGCAGCTTTTACCCACAATGCCATCCTCAGTGTGACACAATGATACACATTATAGTCACACACTTTGGGGCACATTTACTAAGCTGGAGTGAAGGAATAGAGGGAAAAAAACTTTGAATTTCGAATGTTTTTTTTGGCTACTTCGACTTCGAATCGAACAATTCGAATTAAAAATCATTCAACTATTCGACCATTCGACAGTTGAAGTACTGTCTCTTTAAAAAAAATCTTCGACCCCCCTACTTCGCCACCTAAAAGCTACCAAAGTCAATGTCAAGGTCCCCATAGGCTTAGCTATCTTTTTTTGGTCGAACAAAAATCATTCAATCGATCGAACGAACAAATAGCGCTAAATCCTTCGACTTCTAACTTTGACAGTCGAATATCGAGGGTTAATTAACCCTCGATATTCGACCTTAAGTAAATTTGCCCCTTAAAGTTTAAAATACTCTTTACCTGAGTTTCCCAAGTTGTTCAGGCTGCACAGGGTTTGGTGAAACACAAGGGTGTAGCCTGATGATTGTCAGCTGTGCGCAAGCATTTCATAGCTTGGAATTTAAAGGTGAGTTTTCTTTTTACATTTTTTATGTTGTAATCTATGCAGACTAATATGTGAATGTACATGTAGAAATTGTAATGATCTCACAGAACCACAAAGCATGCTGGGAGCCTTGGGTATAAAAGACCACTCCCAGTCAGCAAAAGTCAGTCTGGTTTTGGTGCTCTTCAAGGAAAGACCGCACTGCTGCCATGCTGAAATTGAGCTGTTTAACACTTTACCTTCTGCTTTAAAGAAATAAAGCTTCCTTTTTCTTTGGCAAGCAAGCTTCAGCAGACTCTTGTTAAAGGGCCCACACCACAGCCATGAAAAACAAACCGGATAGTAGCTATTAATCATATCTGCCAACTATAAGTAGTGAATTCTGCAAAGTAGTCCTAAGCTACCCACGTGGTTTAATATTTATGTGTGTGTGAGTACAGATGTGGGGCTGATTTATCAAGTTTTAAATTGCACAGTTGCCAGTAGCATCCAATCAGCAATTAGTCAACAATCCTTGAAACTGGAAAGCAAATGCGTCACTGGTTGCTTTTGACTTGGCTGCGCGTCTGCAAATTAGCCCCTATGTCAGTAAATAAGCCACACTCTACCTATGCATGCGTCTTAAAACATTTTAAATTGTGGTTTGACCACTACTAATCTGCTTTATAAATCTTTTGAGATTTGCATACGCCAGTGTAACTGAAGCAAAGGTGAATGTAATTCTTCACACAGTGCCTTTATAAATATATTATTATAAATATAGACCTAAAGGGCAAATTCACTAAACGCCGAAGTGCCTAACACTAGCGTGAATGCGCCAGCGTAGCACATTTTTGTTAATTCGCCGATTCACTAACGCACGCTGGCGTAAATTCGCTAGTGTTACTTCGCACCCTTACGCCTGGCGAATTTGCACAACGGAGATAACTACGCAAATTCACTGACGCGCGAATTATTCTGAACGCTACCTTTTTCACCAGACTTCCTTCGCCACCTCAGACCAGGCAAAGTGCAATAGAGTAGATAGGGTTTGCTTCAAAAAAAGTTGAAAAGTTTTCTTTTAAAAAAAGATTTTTTTTGGAGCTCCCCTTCTTCCCCCCTACATTTCCTAACTCATGGCAACTTAACTATACAGTGGGCACATGTGTAGGGCAAAATAAACATTTTATTTGCTGTTTTGAAGGTTTCCCAGGCTTGTGTAGTGATACTACATATTCCTCCATTGTAGTTTGAATTTGGCGCTGTATGCAAATTAACCATCGCTAGCGTAACTTTGCTTTGCATGGTGAATTAACGCTAGCGCAACTTCGCAATCTTACTCTTCCCCTGAGCGCAACTTCGGATTTTAGTGAATTTGCGAAGCGCTGGCGAAAATACGCCTGGCGAAGTGCGGCGAAGCAGACGCTGGTGCAACAACGAATCTTAGTGAATGTCCCACTAAATGTTTGTCATTAGCTTCTAGAACTGTTTAGATATACTCTGACCCCTGGGGGCTCTGAGCAAAAAATAAACCTGAGACTTGGGGAAGAGCTTGGGACCTGGTATACTGTATATAACATAAAGTTTCTATAGCAATATACCTAGGGGCAGATTTATTATGGTACATATGGTAAATTTGGGTTTTCGAGTTGAATTTTTGGTCAAAACTCACATATTAGAGTTGGGAACAATCCAAATTTGAATTTGATCATACCTCAACCCTAGAAGTAACTCAAATTCGTTTGGTCACCCCTAAAACCTGCCGAGTTCATGTAGAAGTCAATGGCAGAGGTCCGTTGACCCATTTGAAGATGTTAATTGCCTTCCTGACATTCAAGTTTTTTTTTTCAGAAAAAACTCAATTCAAATTGTATTTGAATCCCATTCAAGTTTTCGGGTCGGTACTATTAGTTTGAATTTAAGACATTTGAGTTTTTTCTTCTGCACTGAAATCCATTTCTCAAAAGAGCAAACAGATTTTGTTATATTTAATTTTGAAATCTGACATGAGGCTAGACATTTTGTCAATTTCCCAGCTGCCCCCAGTCATGTGACTTGTGCCTGAACTTTAGGAGAGAAATGCTTTCTGGCAGGCTGCTGTTTTTCCTTTTCAATGTAACGGAATGTGTCTCAGTGGGACCTGGATTTTACTATTGAGTGCTGTTCTTAGATCTACCAGGCAGCTGTTATCTTGTGTTAGGGAGCTGCTATCTGGTTACCTTCCCATTGTTCTGTTGTTTGGCTGCTGTGAGGGGTGATATCACTCCAACTTGCAGTACAGCAGTAAAGAGTGACTGAAGTTTATCAGAGCACAAGTCACATGACTGGGGGCAGCTGGGAAATTGACAATATGTCTAGCCCCATGTCAGATTTCAAAATTGAATATAAAAAAATCTGTTTGCTCTTTTGAGAAATGGATTTCAGTGCAGAATTCTGCTGGAGCAGCACTATTAACTGATTCATTTTGAAAAAAAATGTATTCCCATGACAGTATCCCTTTAAATAAGATACCATTCGAGTTTCAAGGTCATTCAAATTCATTTGAGGTATAAAAAAACCCCTATCACTCGACCTTTGATAAATCTGCCCCCTCCTAATGTTGGCAAAATTTGGAAACAACACACATTGGGCAACTCACAATGAACGGCAATACATCATTTTTGTATACATACTGTACATTTTATATATTATACAATACATTCTTTTTTTTACTTTATATCACGGAACTATTGAGACCTAATTCTTTTTCCATTTGTTTGTTTTTTCTTGCTTCTGTGAAGGTGGTATAATCCCCCTACTAGAGCTCAGTCTCCTTGTTTGGCCTGGTGCCCCAAGAAGAATACACTGGAATCACTGGGTGGTGAAATGAATTCTCTCTTAAGAAAAAACAATATCAAGAGGAATCTGTATTATCACAAGGCCTGTGCAGAGATATACCACAGAGCTATGCCCATTATACAATAAGGAAACCATTTTATATGATATCATTGCACAAAAATATCTTAATAAACATTTAAATAATTCTACCTGATAGGGATCACGGCAATGATCAAAATATAACTCTTCAAAAAGTCTTACATCATATCAATGAATTATAAATAGCTTTGGTGCTTTATGATCAGTCTGTGACCATTACACCTTTCCATGTGTTAATGCCTCAGTCTGTGTAGAAACAACATTATTCTTAAAATACACTCAAACCTCCATTTTATATTTCCTGATTATAAGTTTTACCTCATTTACATTGTTGTTTTGTAGTCCCACCTATATATTATGTATAATACATTTCCCTGATTTTATATTTTTATGGATTTTACACCATTTTTTTTCTGGTCCCCTGAAAAACATAAGATGGGGTTTCTACTGTATATAAATAATTGAATACATTTCTAGACATGGCACATCCATTCCATGGTATTTCATTATTAAAGCTACAGTATCATCCTGTGCTGTACACAAGTTTTCTAGATAGATTTGCTGGGAAGCTAAAGCCTTACTAATTTTTTTTATTGAAACCTTCACTATGATACACATGGTGGCTTTCCAAGAAATCTTGATTTGGTTTGTTTTATGAATTTATTTTAATTGCTGTGTGATTGCTTGGACTTTTTCCATTTCACCAGCCCTGTCATCTTTAAAAGTCAAGTGCTGCTCTGCCTATAATATTTCACTCATACATATTAGCAATGAACTCTGCTATATCAGAGGTTATTTATCATTTTAACATATGTCTGTCTTATTTACATCTATAGGAACCTGGAAGGCTATCTGAATATATGTCCAGCATTTTAACAACCGTCAGCAACATCTACTGTTTTCAGCTTCTTTCATATACAGTAAGCATGGCAATATACTGTATTTTGCTACTTGTGCTCAAGAGAAAGCACAGGATCCCTCAAGGAAACTAAAAAACGCTGAATCTTTAACTAAGTTTGAAAACCTTACTTCTCTAGCTGTGGCTTTCTCATGTCTCTGCTCAAGGCACACATAAACTTGGATATAGAAAAACAGAATAGAACCACAGAAGATTAACTGCAAAACTCAATTTATTCACACGCACATTCCCTCAGGCATACCTTTTTTACTTCTTCATTAGAGTTTTTGCTGCTCGTGCTACCTAACTGCCCTACTTTCCTTCCTTTCACACCCATAGATATATATATATATACTGGATATAGATATGTATATGCTCTTATCTAAATGATAACAACCAGTGATAGTTATAGCAGTTATAGGGAAAATAAAGCTCAACAAAGAATTAAGCTAGAAATGCAGAAACTTAAGGTGGCCATAGACGCACAGATAATATCGTACAAAACGAATTTTCGTCCGATATTCGTTGCGTGTATGGTGGAAAAAGAGCCGACCGATATCGGCAGAAGACTTGGACATCGGTCGGCTCGTCGATCGGGCTGGACGGAAAATTTTGATCGGGTGCCTTTGAAGGAACCCAAATATCAGCCATTGTTAGTGCTGACTCATCAGATACAGGTAGAATTCTATTGTTTCTCCCTGTATATCTACCTGTATATCTGCCGATTCAGCTCTACACGTGTGTATTGAAACAAACGATCTTTCTTGGAAACATCTTTTCCAAGAAAGATCGTAATTGTTACGTCTATGGCCACCTTTATCTCTTGAGCTGCGAACCAGCCAAAATTCAAAATAGCCCTTTAGCAAGAACAATCTGTGCCTCCTAAAATGACCATGGACTCCTCCACCATCTTTTTGTAGGCTTTAGTTCTCCTTTAAATATTGCCTAGTTCGGAGCATCCACATTAATCTACAAAAAAATGTATTTGTTTCTCCAGCCAATGAGCCGAATGTGCAGATCTAAATAACAGTAAGATGCCTTGCTGAGACTTTTAACTCTCCTTTAACACTCTCTTTGCATGAGTGTCAGTAATATTAAAAAGAATTACCGACATTAAAAAATAATATATGCATGCATATGATTGTTATACACAAATAGATACTAAGGCTAGCAGAGAAGCCTTTGGATGGAAAACCATTTAAATACATTTATAAATGCAAATTGAGGTTATGGAAATACTCTTTGGTGGTTATTTCCAATCGATACATTGCATAGCGCTATTGATTCCCTTAAAAAAAGTCACAATAAATTCTAGAGCACTTAGTTATAGTAGATCTATTTATTATTATGCTTCATTTAGATTGAAGAGGTGACTTCCCCAGCCACACTGGAAAAGCACACATTTAGTGAACTCAGTTCAGAACTCTCCATTGCATGTGTCTGAAGGAGAGAGAGGCTGCTTGCAAATATTTCACCACATCAAAAAGAAAATAGCGTTTGAATTCTCATCTGTGATATTTGTATACGAGCTACAGATATAACAAATCCTGCTATATTTATAGCTTGCATGATATATATTTTAGACCTTCAAAAGAAAATAAGATTTGGGGTTTTTTTCTTTATTTTTACAAATGTTTCATGAAACACTAGGACACAGGTCGTTGCTAGTGGGGTCCAGATAAGGTTGCCACCTGGCTGGTATTTTCCAGGCCTGGCCAGTAAAAATGATGCCTGATCCCAATGTTATTAATAGGGAATAAAGATAAATATATAGGAAGGTCAGTGATCCCAATGTTATTAATAGGGAATAAAGATAAATATATAGGAAGGTCAGTGATCCCAATGTTATTAATAGGGAATAAAGATAAATATATAGGAAGGTCAGTGATCCCAATGTTATTAATAGGGAATAAAGATAAATATATAGGAAGGTCAGTGATCCCAATGTTATTAATAGGGAATAAAGATAAATATATAGGAAGGTCAGTGATCCCAATGTTATTAATAGGGAATAAAGATAAATATATAGGAAGGTCAGTGATCCCAATGTTATTAATAGGGAATAAAGATAAATATATAGGAAGGTCAGTGATCCCAATGTTATTAATAGGGAATAAAGATAAATATATAGGAAGGTCAGTGATCCCAATGTTATTAATAGGGAATAAAGATAAATATATAGGAAGGCCGGTATTTTTTTCCCAGAAAAGTGGCAACTCTAGGTTCAGAGCAGTGAATGGGGTCCTAGCATGAAGGTCATTTAGGATAGGATTTGGGGGTGCTTATTTATTTATTCAGTGGCTTTGGAACAATAGGAGGAACATTATTTAGTTCATGTTTCATAGATCTGTTTGTTTGGGGGCTGACATAATGTTAACAATAACTTGAACTCAAAATATCTAAAAATGGTCTGCTCTCTGACCACTCCGTACATATGAAGAAAATGAAATATCATCCATGGACTTAGTGCTCCTATAATTGAGCAAAGCATGAATGTATCATTTAGTAAGTGTGCAAAGCATCTCGTATACATGAAGTTACACATGTTTTCAACCAAACACAATTTCTGTTTCAAGGCCATTTTTGACGAGTAGAATTTCCCTCCAACTACTGGGACTATTTAACTCAGTCTTACCCATACTGGGTCTCTGTAACCAGGAAGTCATAAGCCAGAAATCAGAGATTGGAAACATAAATTCTAGAAAGCCTACAGAGATTTCTCCCCTGTCCCTTAATTGCAGGTAATTAGGAATTATCAAGCGATGGTATTACAGAGAACATATGTACAACTGCATTCTAGTTTTCTGCTGTGATATCATTTGGCATCTCCCATCTTTCTTTGACTTCAAGATACATCTTGTGATACAGCGACATCTTTTAGTATAAAAGAATGTACGTACCTCTCAGAAAATCTCCAGTGTAAGGGCTACTGGGTCTATATCGTCGGTGTAAATCACAGCAGATTTCATAGCCCTTTCAGTAGTTTTCTCTATGAAGTATGGGCTGGGTGGCCTCTCAACGTAACCTTTGAGAAATAAAGACAGTGCTTTTATTTTATGGTGTAAAGTGCTTTTAGCTCTAGGGCTCCGAACGTGAACGTGGTCAACAAACAGCTCCTATATTTAAGTTTGATAGAGCTTTATTTTCTGCCTCGGAGTAGCAGTGTGTGTACAGGAGCCAAAGGGGTTAATGGTTTATCTAAACGAAGATGACAAGATCACAAGAGAGTCTTCACATATGACTCTATGCATTTATGCATATTAAAATCAATCTCCCATCAGAAGATAAAAAGAAAATTGCGTATCTTCCGTACAGTAAGGGGCAGATGTATTAACCCTCGATATTCGACTAGGAATTGAAATCCTTCGACTTTGAATATCAAAGTCGAAGGATTTAGCGCAAATTCTGCGATCGTACGATCGAAGGATTATTCATTCGATCGAACGATTAAATCCTTCGAATTGAACGATTCAAAGGATTTTAATCCAACGATCGAAGGAATATCCTTCGATCAAAAAAACTTAGGCAAGCCTATGGGGACCTTCCCCATAGGCTAACATTGACTTCGGTAGCTTTTATCTGCCGAACTAGGGGGTCGAAGTTTTTTTTAAAGAGACAGTACTTCGACTATCGAATGGTCGAATAGTCGAACGATTTTTAGTTCGAATACTTCGATTCAAAGTCGTAGTCGAAGGTCGAAGTAGCCCATTCGATGGTCGAAGTAGCCCAAAAAATACTTCGAAATTCGAAGTTTTTTTACTTCGAATCCTTCACTCGAATTTAGTGAATCGGCCCCTAAATATAAAGCTGCTATATGGAATTGGAGAAAAAAAAGGTTTATTTAAATCTGATGCTGTGAATTCAGTGTTAATAGCAGAAGGGGAGAGGCCCAAGATGCATTTTGGGAGTTGTTACTAAAATGTATTCTTTCTATAGCATTTAATAGGCCCCAGTGGGACTAAAGTCCCTTATTATCATTTTTAGTTTGTGTTTATTATAGGATTAAACTGCCTTTACACCTTAATGCTGCTTCCTATATGCACCTGTTTCCATAAATATCTCCTGACCTAGCTTTAAATGGAGAATATATCAGGTATATTTAGAGTAGCTGCTGCTCGGCTTCCCATGATTTAAGGTAAAGGATGCTAGCACGGGATAAATTGCATAGAGAACAGTATTTATAGTATGGAGAGGCCACACTAATCACTGATTACAACAATTGAAACAATATCCTCCCTTTCCCAAATAGTCTTGGACCAAACTTCTCTCCAATAGGGGATAAGTCTCATTTATTCAGCATGAAAAACAATGTACCATATTCATTTCTAAATCAGAAGCTGGTCACTGTATTGCACCTTTAATGTGAACGCTGCATTTAAAGTTGACAGTTTATGTAATATCACAGTGATCCCCAACCAGTAGCTCGTGAGTAACATGTTGCTCCCCATCCCCTTGGATGTTGCTCCCAGTGGCCTCAAAGCAGGAGATTATTTATAAATTCTTGGCTTGGAGGCAAGTTTTATTGTATAAAAACTATGTGTACTGTCAAACAGAACCTCCTGTAGGCTGCCAGTCCAAATAGAAGCTACTAATAGCCAATCATAGCCCACATGTGTAACCCCTAAGAACTTTTTGCATGCTTGTGTTGCTATCCAACTTTTTTTACATTTGAATGTGGCTCACGGCTACAAAAGGTTGGGGACCCCTGTAATATAAAATAGGTGAATGATAAACAGCCACTTGATTATTTGAGAACATCATATAGTGAAAACCTAAATACAGAAATTGCCATTGAATGTCAGATACCTTCACCAATACTGTTTGCTGTAAATTGTTAAATGAACAGACTTTTTGCAGTAACCCTCCCATTTGCGCCCAGTGGGATCAGCTTCAGCTTTCGTGTCAATAACAATATAAACCTGTGTATAAAGATCTGGAGAAGCTGCAGTACATTCATTTGCTTTCTCAGTTACATTGGTTTGTGGATTGCCTTTCACTCGGAGTCATTTTTTCAGGGGTTAAAGACAATGTGTGCTGTTTTTTCCCGTCCGGCCATTATTCAATAAGCCCTATATAGGTATTTCTATGGCAGGAGTGAGATCTCCCAGGAAGATAAAGGTGAATAAAGAGGAATTCAGCTCCAGTTAGTTGTTACCAATCCTCTGGGAATTCCTCTGAGGAGTCAGGCTACTTCCATGTACTGCTCCATTTAGTGAAATCTTCTGAGTCTTGTCACCTTCCTCTCAGATCTGTGAGCCGACTGTCTAAATCATCTATAGTGGCTATATCAAGCTGAGATGATCTGTTAATTCTAAAGTTATTAACCCTTGGAGTGCAGTCATCCTTGTTAATCTAGTCAGAAATTAGTTGTAACGGACTAAAACTTTTCCTGAACATAGGAGTGTGGCTTTAGGCTAAAGAACCATTAACGAGCATTACATTCATGATGATTGAACACTATAGCCCTCGATTACTAATCTCTGGTTTTAGAGAAACGTCTTCAATTCTGAATGGTCAATCATTTGTCCAGGCAAAGAGGTGGCAAAATGAGCCTGGCGCGGTAATGGTTAACTTGGAAAGAAGCAAAATGTCGTTAATCTGGAGTAGTGTGAAAGAGAAGTCACCAATTAGTTAAATGTCGTTAATCTGGAGTAGTGTGAAAGAGAAGTCACCAATTAGTTAAATGTCGTTAATCGGGAGTAGTGTGAAAGAGAAGTCACCAATTAGTTAAATGTCGTTAATCTGAAGTAGTGTGAAAGAGAAGTCACCAATTAGTTAAATGTCGTTAATCGGGAGTAGTGTGAAAGAGAAGTCACCAATTAGTTAAATGTCGTTAATCTGAAGTAGTGTGAAAGAGAAGTCACCAATTAGTTAAATGTCGTTAATCTGGAGTAGTGTGAAAGAGAAGTCACCAATTAGTTAAATGTCGTTAATCTGGAGTAGTGTGAAAGAGAAGTCACCAATTAGTTAAATGAACATGGGATGTTTCCGTGGTATTTTTGTCTTCTCAACTTTGAGATCAATAAGTGACACCAAGGGGCACATTTACTATGGGTCGAATATTGAGGGTTAATTAACCTCGATATTCGACCATCGAAGTCAAATCCTTGGACTTCGAATATTGAAGTCGAAGGATTCACCGCAATTTGTTCGATCGTACCGAACGATTCTAAGGATTTTAATTCATCGATTGAACGATTCTCCTTCGATCACAAATTGCTAGGAAAGACTATGAGGACCTTCCCCATACGCTAACATTGGTGCTCGGTAGGTTTTAGGTGGTTGAAGTTTTTTTTAAAGAGACAGTACTTTGACTATTGAATGGTTGAATAGTCTAATGATTTTTAGTTCGAATCGTTTGATTCAAAGTCGTAGTCGAAGTATTTTTCCTTCTAATCCTTCACTCAAGCTAAGTAAATGTGCCCCCAACTGTTCATTTCCTTCCCAGCCATTGTCTTGTATAATGAGATCAGCCCCTGGTCCCTATTCCTCCGAAATATATAATATATACACAACTATGTACATTGCTATTGTTTTGTGCGCTGTCCACTTAATAGGCCATCCTTTCTTCTATTTATCCATTTCTGAACATCACACAGTATATACACACACACACACACACACATGTGAATATGTTTATACACAGATGCAAATAAAAGGCATTCTGCATTCCCAGCAGTGAACTGGTTTATCCCAGGCAAATTCCACGGCCGCTCTCTTTCCCATAATTAAAATGAAAGCCTTACAGTATACACATATATAGACCCCTACAGATATCCACCAGAGATTCCTCCTTCCTCATAATCATCATCATCATTTATATATATAGCGCTGTCAAGATACGCAGTGCTTTATAATGACAATATTCCCTGCCTATGATTTGCGACATAAAGTGCTGGCCATGTTTCCTTTTTTGGGTCATCACGTGCCTGATTTGCCTCTAATGTCGCCTAATAACAATTCTAGCATCCCATGAAGCCATTTCATTGTGTGACTGTCTTTTCTATTAGATTTGTCCCAGTAGGTGCCTCCGAGGCAGAGATCTATCTGTGAGAGGATTCAATAGCAGCCGGAGCTAACCTTGACCTTTCCCTAGACCTTTCCCCAGACCCTGCTCCATCTGGAGCCAGGCTGTTTTTTTCCTCCTTCTTCTTGTGTTATACATTGATCATGGTGGAATTGAGCGTCTCATCTTCTCCAAGGACCAGGGACACTTGAAAGGACAGCGCATTTCAATATATGGAAATAATATAGACTCTTATGCAAATCTACATGCAGCCTTGTGATTTGATTTTTCCTTCCCCTCCATCTATTTCCCAGGCAGTAGCTGGAAGCTGCCAAAGATCATAGGACAATGCAGACGTCATATTTGCTTTAGGATTTATCCTTCCAATCATTTCTTTTTGTCCATCATGGAGAGTGGACAGACCATGGCAGAGGTCAAGATCATGTTAAATAAAGAGAAGGCATATTTTAATGTCTTACTGTCCCTAATATATATTTATATATAAATGTACATACAGCTTATAAAGAGCGTATAAGGCTCATTGCAAACAGTGAAAGGCTGAGCACATTGAGAGTAAGATATTCGTTGTTTTCTCTTGGAAAAAATGGAGAAGCGGCGTTCTCTCTCCCTACGGCTGACATTGATTGCCGGCTCATATGTTTAATATGTTTTAGTCTTGATGAAAGCAAGAGATGCAGAATAGGAGAGAGGAGGGAGTAAAGAAAGTCACGTGGGCAGCTGCAGCTCAAAGCAAATTGACTGATTGGTCGTATTTCAATATATGGAAATGACCAGAGACTTGTGCAATAAATCAACACCCAGGACTCTCATTTTCCCAGTTTTTCCTTTCTTTTGCTTCATTTTTTCTGATTTCTTTTTCCACCTCACCTTCAGAAGTTTCCCTTTTTTTTCTTCTTCTCCCCAGTAGCGTTAATTGGAGCTCAGTGTCAATGATTTCTCACACTTGTACTTGTCGAGCTGATAGTGTTGTCTTGCTTATTGCACATTGTTCTGAGCTTTTGTGGCCCACAAGTGTGAAGGGTTAGGGACAGTCGTGTGGAGCCGTGTGCAGGTCAACCCCATACCTCATGTCTCTCCCTTTGTCCGTCCCATACAGATGCACCTGCACATATATACAGTAGTCTCCCAATTAATTACAACATCAAGTGTCGTTGTTCAGTCGCCTCGTTTATTTTATTCCCACCCCCAAAATCACTACCATAAGGCATTTGTCTTGTCTGAGAGAGTTTCTACTTGAGAAGGGGAAAACTAAATTCCTAGAAGAAGGTTTCTGTTTAATTTAAGCTTTTTGATCTTTCATCTTGGTTTCCATTTGTAAAGCAGAAGCCTGGTCTCTCGTATCGGTTGTGTGTACACTAGGCATGCGCAAAAGTCAGCGGTCGCCACCCTATCAAACTCCCAACCTAATTCATTGCAATATTTGTGGAGTTAACTATTTCTCTGCTGTCTCCCAGCACTCACGCACAATATATCCCAGCATGCCTTCTTGTCAGACAGGTAAAAGAAAGCAACAGTGCCAAGCTCACGACACATACAACAGGTTAAACTGCTTCTCCAGGAAGATTTTCTTTTTGATTAAAAAAAAAAAGTATTTTTCAGACACAACTGTCAAGGTGATAGAAAAGAAGAAATGATTCCAAGTTATGAGTTTTATTATATTTTTCATCCGCTGCCGCACTCAAAAAATACATTACCTAATAACCTCCAGCAAATGTCATATTCAGTCATGTTCTCCCGCCCCAGAGTTTATTTCTTAATTATAAGAAGCCATTTTTGTATCACTTATATGACTAGCCACTTTATTCCTCTTCTTTTTATAGACTGCTGGAGCCACAATCACAACGGTTGCCCTGGTTTTTGGGTGATCTTTCATCATTTCTTTTTGATTTTGATGTTGCACTTCTGATTGGAAAGCAGCACTTTATCAACCCTCCGCCTTTCAGCCAAGGCTGGGCAATAACATGACCCCCATGTGACAGGTGCAGGTACAAAATAAATAACATAACAAATTATTTTGTTGCGCCTCTTTTTTTATTTGACGCACGACGCCATACAAGTCTATGGGTGTCATTTCAGTGGCGAAACAATTCTAATTCTGTGCCTTTTTATAATTCTGTGCAGCAGTTTTTGTTAAAGGAACATATTTTCCTCATTTCCATGGACAATTTGAGATGTACTTATAATGATTGATCTTGTCCTACATACAATATAAGCAGAATTTCACTGCATTTCTGCCTCCTTCAACCCAGGCTGGGCAATTACATCTTTTACCAAATTCTGCTGAGCTGCTGATGCACAAAAGTCATGTGCAAATACTTGTGTTATACAGAGAAAGATCTAACCCTGTCACTGTTGATATGGGGGGGGGATTTCCACATTAAATAAACCTGCCGTTGGAGGCTTTTTTCACTTCTCACACCATCCATTGCACAGCTGCAAAATATATATGCCACAATTCTGCATATGTTCATCAGACATCAGCGGAGGTTTATGGTTAAAGGAAAACTATACCCCCCAAACAATGTAGGTCTCTATAAAAAGATATTGCATAAAACAGCTCAAATAAAACTGCTTCGTAAATAAACCATTTTCATAATAATATACTTTTCTAGTAGTATGTGCCATTGGGTAATCAGAAATAGAAAATTGCCATTTTAAAAAATAAGGGCCGCCCCCTGGGATCGTAGGATTCACTGTACTCACAAACATACCAACAAACCATACATGTAAGGTCACATGAGCCAATTAACAGACAGAGTTGTGTCTTTTGCTTCCTCACTTCTTCCTGTTACAGTTAGTGTTGTAGTATTTCTGGTCAGGTGAACTCTGAGACAGCACAGATAGAGTCACAAAATGGTGGCTCAAGGCAAGAGATGTAAAAGGGCAATATTTACTTAAATATATATTCCAGTTTGGTAAGATTCTTTAATATGCCACTTAATATGATATGAACTATCTGTTGCTTAAGTGTTCATTTTGGAGGTATAGTTTTCCTTTAATGGTCAGCACATGCTAAATAAAAATGAGTATCGGTTGATACAAGTTTCTTCAATTAATCCCGAGTCATGACGCATTTTATACACAAATTCAAGTGGCTTTATCAGTAGCTTTATGAAACCAACTCCTTCTTTTTCTTACTCACTTTGAATCGACATAGTAGTTTCTTATATCTTTATTAAAATGCCCATGCGGTTTAATTTATATCGGAGAGACCACCCAACAAATGAAGGACCATTTTTCCCAAACACAAATCAACAAATGGTAGAAATCTCACCACGTTGTAACTCACAAAAAGGATTCCTGATTCCCCAGCCTCTCCAGTCAAATAGAGCGGTTTCCGGAAAAGAGGTCGGCACCTCTCCAATATACATAGAGACGAGTAACAGTAACAGCAAGTGACGAAGGGGCCCGCCCCCGAAACGTTACATCACAAGACTTGAATAAACACGCAGGGGTCCGCCCCGAGTGTCTGGTGAATTTTTGGTCTCTATAGAAATCTCACCACGTTACCAGTAGCAGCTCCACCAGGCAAAGCACTCGATCTGCCAACTCAAGTTCCAAATCATTGACACTGTTGAAGTTCCCAGAGGAGGGGGTGACAGACTTTCCAATTAAAACATAGGGAAATGTTTTGGATTAATAAATTAAACACTCTTTGTCCACTGGGTCTCCTTATATAGATTATAGGCCATCCTTATTCATACATAATGTAAGTCATCAGTCTCTTACATGCATTTAACATTGTCTTTTCATTTGTATTTTCACATTGTTCCTCTATTTTTTATTAATAAATGGACATTGAACACCCTGAGTGTGGTTCAACTGCATGTATAGAAAGCGTCTCTGACCTGTGTCTGCTGATGCAGTGAACTTTAACTAAAGAATCAGGAGCAGACATCAACTGGTCCATGGAATTCTAGTTCATCAGCAGCTGAAGGAGCCCAGTTTGGAGATCCATGTTTAATGTAGTGGACTTGTCTTGGTGGCACCTGTTCCTATTAGAGACAAGAAAAGTCTTTCAACAAGTTTAAAGGTGGACCTACCAGGTCACTAAATTCACAAATCCGTATGATTTGATCATTTGGCCCCTGGGGCACTGACTGGATCATAATGGGGTCTAGCAAGACCCATCAGGAGAGGACATCATCAATGCAACCTGGTGTGTCAGTAGGAGAGGCTGAGAGGTTAGCAATAGTTGTTTTTCTATGGCACAGTTAATACCAACCATATGGCAGCTGGTCTCTTAAACAGAAAAAAAACTACAATGTAGAATGAACACAACAGGAGAAAAAACACTAATTTGGTGCCCCTCCATTCCATACATGTGTATTCTCTTTTTTTTTGCATTTCCTTCTTTACTCTAATAACACTATTTATTACGTACAGTATTTATCTATATGTAAGAAAAAAGGCAGGGGTCCCCTATGTTTCTGAATGAGCCTAACCTGTTTTATTATTTATAAAGACAAATATACCGGACTTATTAAGGCTTTCCATGTTGCAGATCAACACAAAGTGGCATAAAAGTGAAGTTAGAGATCACCACCGTCCTCTAGAGTGAAATTCCCTCACTCTCCATTCATTTCTATGGAGTTTTGAAAGGCGTATTTATCAAGGGGTGAACTTTCACTTTCACCCATTGATAAATAAATAATATTTTAAAATCCTATAGAAATGAATGGAGAGTGGTGGAATTTCACTCTAGAGGACTGTGGTGATCTCTAACTTCACTCTTTGATAAATACATCCCTATGTTGTAAGAACACACACACACACACACACACACAAATTGTTGGAGTCCCTGGCTACATTTTATAGCCCCTACCCTTTCCCCAAATGTTAGGAATGATTTGCTTTGCACACATTATAGGGTGAAACTGTAAATCACATGGTACTGACAGAGGCCTCCCACTGCCGATGGGCCTTCAGTCTCCATGTAACGGACTATACACTCATTTAGCCTCATTTATAATGTCATTGGCCAGACTGCAAGTGAACATCAGTAATGTGGCCATAAACAGCTGCATCTGGTTTGTCTTCCCACACGTCCCTGGTGAAGGTTGTGACTGTAACGTTGGGCTCCTTTGCGGGTCATTAATACAACTTTTTTTATTTAAACCGGGAGTGCAGTTGCTATTATTATGGATATACATCATACACAAGAGCCATGATTATCCTGTAAATGATATCCTTATAAACGGTGAGTTCTGATTTCATCAGTTATAAACGGTGAGTTCTGATGTCATTTCTGTCACACGACTCACTGAAACTTGTGTATTATAATAAATAAAGTACCCCCAGTTGCAAAATATGAGGATATTAGACGTTACCTTGGAGTTCCATGACCTGTATAAAAACAATCAGCCTTCGGACTTGTACTTTTATATGGTCATGAAACTCCTCGCTAACTTATAATATCCTTATATTTTACAAGAGGGGGTACTTTATTCACTATATAATACATAAGTGCCGTGAGTATACTGTAAATTATTCCCTTATAAAACGTGCTTAGTGATGTAATCAGTTATAATCGGTGCTTAGTGATGTCATATGTGTCACATGACTGGCTAAAACTTGTTTATTATAATAAATCATGTACACCCAGTTGTAAAATATGAGGAAATTAGAAGTCACCTGTGAGTTACCTGACGTTCGGCCTTTATGCCTATATACGTTCATGAAATTCCATAGTGACTTGTAATATCCTTATTATTTACAATCGGGGGAAGATTATTCACGATATAAAATTAACAGTGGATTTATTGACGCTGGGAAGCCCTGGAGCCACCATGAATGTGCTGCTAATTCCAGGGTTTCCATGTGGGTAGTGTCAATAGGCGCAACACCTTCCATCTGACTTTTAGCTGCATTTTGTGTTTACATGCTGACAATTCTTTTTGAAGCACAGGGTGAAACATTGGTGGACTCAATTCCCCACACAGCCACAATTATGCAGAAAATCTGAGGGGTGGATTCTGCATTATGGGTAAAAAAATGATCATTTGTGTCTGAAAACTGCACTTTGTGGGCTGCATTCATAAGGCTGGGACCAGAGGATTGTGGGTTCTCTGCAGGTGGAGGATCTGCTTCTCTCCTACTCACATAGGGGCATGTTTACTAACATTGGAGATAAATATCTGGAGAGATTTCTGGAGATGTTGCCCATAGCAACCAATCAGATCTTTGCTTTTGTTTTCTAACTTGGCTGTGGCTGTTTAAATCTAATTGCTGATTGGTTGCCATGGGCAACATCTCCAGAAATCTCTCCAGATATTTATCTCCAATGTTAGTAAACATGCCCCTTAGTGTCCCCTCGCCTTTATTCATGTCAATTTTCATCATCTGGACAGGAGCGATGGGGATTGTAAAAAATGATCTCCAGCTCATCCCCAGTGATTTTGTACCAATGTGAGTGTGATTGGGCAACATGTGGTCCCCTAAAATCCTGCCGCCCTAGGCCTAATCAAAGCAGAACCAGCACAATCATTTTTTCTGTCTCTGCCGTTTGTTCTGCTTTGCTGCACAGAGAATGTTTCCCTGGCTGGCCCTGTACCACAGAGCTTACAATTTAGTTTGGGAAAACATCTTGCACACAGGTGTCCAAAATCACTCAGCTTTTTATTCCTGTATAGAAAAATGAGCCTTAAAGGAGAACTAAACCCAAAAAATGACTGTGGCTAAAAATGTCCTATTTTCTATAGTGAACTTATTGCAGGAGGCTAAAGTTTGAGCTTGTCAATAGCAGCAATGATCCAGGACTTCAAACTTGTCACAGGGGGTCACCATCTTGGAAAGTGTCTGTGACACTCACATGCTCAGTGGGCTCTGATTGGCTGTTGAGAAGCTAAGCTTAGGGCTCGTCACTAATTATCCAGCAGCAGAATATGAGCTTCCCTGGCTGTAATATAAGCTGATGCTACAGGTTTGCTGATTATTCAATTCTGATGCTAATTGCACTGGTTTCTGTGCTGCCATGTAGTAATTATGTGTATTAATTACTAATCAGCCTTATATTGTGACATTTCTATTCTATGTGTACTGTATATTGTGAGTGGCTCCCTAAGCTCAGTAAGTGACAGCAGCACAGAGCATGTGAATCAGTGAATCAGCAGAAAAGAAGATGGGGAGCTACTGGGGCATCTTTGGAGACACAGATCTTTACTGCTAAAGGGCTGTGGTTGCCTTGGGCTGGTACAGAAGCACAAAACATCATGGACAACATTTCTAGCTACTTCTTTAGTTACACTTTAGTTACACCTAAATTATAGCCCCAGTCCTCCAAATAATGCATCTTTAATACATCGCTGGCCCAACCTTGAGGGTATTTTGTTCAGTAAGGACTAATGTAAAATGGCAGCTCTTTATACTTGTGTTTGTGACCTCAATGGTCATCTTGTAAGATCATTAATTGAGAAAACTTCAAAACATAAACCCAAGCGTCTCCCAAATGCTGCCGTCTTTCCAGCAAAGAACAAAAGAAGACGAGTGAAAAAGAAAGGAAGGAATCCTTTAAATAAGGAGGATTAAGATGTTTCTGCAATCGAGTTCTCCCACAAATCAACACCAAAAGGATAGAAGTCATTGTCTGGATGCAAATTCTGCTTTTTGTCATCTGGTTTATTTGCTGGTCAGAGGGGGGGAAATAAAAACACACTAAGGGGCACATTTACTTAGCTCGACTGAAGGATTAGAATGAAAAATACTTTGAATTTCAAAGTATTTTTTTGGCTACTTTGACCATCGCATTGGCTACTTCGACCTTCGACTACGACTTTGAATCGAACTAAAAATCGTTAGACTATTCGACCATTCGATAGTCGAAGTACTGTCTATTTAAAAAAAACTTTGACCCCCTACTTCGCCACCTAAAACCTACGAGCACCAATGTTAGCCTATGGGGAAGGTCCTAATTTGTGATCAAAGGAAAATACTTCGATCGATGGATTCAAATATGTGGTTCAGCCGGGCAGAAGGATTCGGCCGAATACAAATCCTGCTGAAAAAGGCCAAATCCCAAACTGAATCCTGAATGCATCCCTAATAGTTAGGGGCCGATTCACTAACTTCGAGTGCAGGATTCGAAGTAAAAAAAACTTCGAATTTCGAAGTATTTTTTTGGCTACTTCGACCATCGAATGGGCTACTTCGACCTTTGAAGGATTTCAATTCCTAGTCGAATAATGAGGGTTAATTAACCCTCGATATTCAACCCTTAGTGAATCAGCCCCTTAATGTGTACTCCAGCTTTCACCAAACTTCAATCCAATTCCGGGTGCTTCTCATTTGAAACATGTAGTATAAGATACGGATGTAGCAATAAATTACAAAATCCCCCACATCAATGCATTTCGGTTCTCCTTGAACCATCGTCAGGATGCTTATAATAAATATATGATAGTAAAAAAAAGATTTTTTTTCTTTTTTACATTTTATTTTTTATTTACATTTTACAATACAAAAATGTAAAAATTTACATTTTACAACACAAGGGGGCAGATTTACTAAGCTCGAGTGAATAGTTTGAAAGCAAAAATATTCGAATTTCGAAGTATTTTTTGGCTACTTCGACCATCGAATTGGTCAAATTTGATCGAATTCGATCGAATCGAATGATTTTCATTTGATTGTTCGATCAAAACTTTTGCGCTACAATCCTTCGAACTCGATATTCGAATTCAAAGGATTTTACTTCGAAGGTCAAATTCGAGGGTTTTTATACCCTTGAAATTTGACCCTGGACAAATCTGCACCAAGGTGTTAGTCAAGAATAAATGTACCAATTGTAAGAAATAATAAAAGAATTACAGTAAATACTATAAATTCTGAATAGTATAATGCTTGTCAAATAACAGTGGATTATAGAATTTCATTGGATACACTTTTGAATAACTCTATCAAGGCTACATTAAGTACCGTATGTACTATGACAGATTTTGTTGAAGAGGCCTTATTGCAAATGTTTCTATCGGTCTCATGTTCCAGATGCGCAGACTTAAAATGAGAGGGAAGCCACTGAGTTTCAGGTCGGATCATTATTGATCCATTACAAACCTTTGTAGTGATTGGGGTTAAAACGATGTTGCAGAGTTACGAGACTTCTATCGTGTCATGAAAAACGTTCAAAAATAGATTTTGTTTATTTTTTTTTATTAATAAACCTAGAAGAAGAGATATTCTACCTGAGAGAGTATTCGTTTGAGGAGGAGGTCTTGTACTAAGTAATTACACTTTATACTTATTAGAAGGCAAATACGTTTAGGATTGTGAGATGATAAAACAGGTTATGGGAATAATGTGTCCTTCCATAAGGATAATATTCCCATTGTTATTAGAAGAATCTCTGACACTTAGGGGCCCATTCACTAAGCTCGAGTGAAGGAATAGAGGAAAAAAACTTTGATTTTCGAATGTTTTTTTTGGCTACTTTGACCATCGAATTGACTACTTCGACCTTCGACTACGACCTTCGAACCGAACGATTCAAACTAAAAATCGTTCGAAAATTCGACCATTCGATAATTGAAGTACTGTCTCTTTAAAAAAAACCTTCGACCCCATAGTTCGCTACCTAAAAGCTACCGAAGTCAATGTCAGTCTATGGGGAAGGTCCCCATAGGCTTTCCAAGGTTTTTCTGAAAATCTTTCCAATCGTTCGAACGATTATTCCTTCGATCGTTTGATCGAACAAATTGCGCTAAATCCTTCGACTTCGATATTCAAAGTCGAAGGATTTCAATTCGGCAGTCGGTTGAGAGTTGTCCTAGTGATGATAAACACTAAATATCACACAAGTCCCAGATCCATTAAGAGATTGACAATTAGAGGAATACATTACAACTCATAATGAATTCTAAATCGGAGGTTTAAGGGTTTCTTGTTGACATTATCAGATCTCAGATGAGGATTTGATATTATTCTTTGTCACTGACATTACGCAGAGCCTGGGATTTTGTAGCAAGCGAGCGCCATCTTGAGGGGAAAGCAGTTATTTGCAGGGCTTGATGGAACCTGTATTAATATTTAATGTGTTTGTGTTATAGTGTGAACACTGCTATAGAAAGGGCAATGGCATAACAATATAATTATCTACTAAACAATCACATATAGAGTGCAACTCTTGATTTCACCTCATTCATCAAAATGTACATAATTGCACGTATTTTACCACAAACACCACATTTACAGTGGAATTATGTGAAAAAGTTATCGAATGGTCTATTCCCAGCAACTTTGCAGTTGGTTGTCATTATGTATTCTTTCTAGATTTTAACTTTTTTGCTTTCCTCTTTTGCCCGTTTCCAGCTTCCAAATGGGGGTCACTGACCTCGGGAGCCACAAACTGTTGCCCTGTGTGCCAACGATTTTATTGTTATTCATTTCCATTATATTTTTCTGTTATCTTTCTATTCAGGCCGCTCCTATTCATATTCCCGTCTCTCGTTTAAGCCACTGCACAGTTGATGGGGTAAATAAGACATAACAAACTCCTTAATAAAAAACCATAAAAAAAACTGAAAATCATGGCAAATTGCTTCCAAATTGCACTAGTGGTTGAAAATAACCACCTGGTCATCTATGAATCTGTAGTGTTTATACAAATGGTCTGTAGATATCACTGTGCTCATACTTGTACTGTGTATACTTCCTGGTAGCTTAAAAGTGAAAGCTTACTGTTGTGTAATGCCTGCATGACTCTGTGTCACGGCCGGCACCCGATACCAGAACAAATGCCAAGCACCCTGGTCTCGGCTCGGCTTCACCAGTAGTGTGACCACCGTTGGGCTTCAGGAGGAGCCCTCAGCTTACTTGGGTGCCACCTGGACTTAACGAGGGGTGCAAGGCGAGATGTTCTGGCTGGCAAAGGGGCACGGCTGTTAGCAGAGTCTTCAGGCCGAAGGTCACGGTACAAAGGTCAAGGCAAATGGATGGTCAGACAGGCTGGATTGAGGCAGGAGGATATCAGAATCGTCAGGCAGCCAAGGGTCAAAACCGGGTAATTAATCAGACAGATGGGATCAGGCAAGAGAATGGTCAAAGTTCAGGCTGGGTCAATATTCAGAGTTCAGAGTAGTCAGTATACAGGCAGGGTCAAACACGGGTAATCAAACAAGAATCAAGGTCAGGATCAGCAAGCACAAACACAGGAAGCACCAGGATATCAATCCTATCACGGGCAATCTACAATTACAAACTGTCCCTTTAAATATATTCAAAACTCGCACCATTGCGCGCTGACGTCACACGTCAGCGCGCCTGCGCCTTTAAGATGCGGACGGAAGCGGCGCGCGCGCCCTAGGCGCAGAAGATCCCTGCGGGCGTCCCCGTTTTACTAGAAATTTTCCCTGACCCTAAGGGTCTCTTGTCCACCGCTAATATATTCATGGGGACACTTAGGGGCAGATGTATCAAGGGTCGAATATCGAGGGTTAATTAACCCTCGATATTCGACTAGGAATTGAAATCCTTCGACTTCGAATATCGAAGTCGAAGGATTTAGCTCAGAAAATTCGATCAAACGATCGAAGGATTATTCATTCGATCGAACGATTAAATCCTTCGAATCGAACGATTCGAAGGATTTTAATCCAACGATCGAAGGAATATCCTTCGATCAAAAAAACTTAGGCAAGCCTATGGGGACCTTCCCCATAGGCTAACATTGACTTCGGTAGCTTTTATCTGCCGAACTAGGGGGTCGAAGTTTTTTCTAAAGAGACAGTACTTCGACTATCGAATGATTTTTAGTTCAAATCCTTCGATTCGAAGTAGTAGTCGAAGTTCGAAGTAGCCCATTCGATGGTCGAAGTAGCCCAAAAAAAACTTCGAAAGTTTTTTTACTTCGAATCCTTCACTCGAATTTAGTGAATCGGCCCCTTAAAGAAACAGAAGGAATATTATGTCTGGCTGCAGAAGCAGCATCTAAGAAATTACCCTCCACCCCAGAGTCCACAAAAGCAGACACCAACACAGAGCCCGTAGGCCAGGTTAGCTTGACCGGTAACAGAATCCTTGAGGCAGATTGGGGAGAGGAAACTCCTGTACCCAAATGGAGCTCCCCTTCTCCATTTAGGCTTGGGAGTTTCCTGGCCTCTTAGGACATAAGTTTAGAAAATGACCCTTCTCTCCACAATATAGGCAGAGACCCATGGAGCGCCTACAAGCCTCAGGTGTCAGATGAGAAGTACCTATTTGCATAGGTTCCTCCTGAGGAGAGGGCGCAGTAGCCTTAGAGAACTTATCAGAAGAAATTAAGGCAGATTTATCACTGCAAGCCCCAGGGAAATTTGAAGAACCCTTTTCACCCCTTCTCTCACTCTGTCTCCTATCCACCTGGATGGCAAGGAACATGAGATCGTCCAGGTTAGAGGACAGAGGGTAATTAACAAGACTGTCTTTAACCGGATCAGACAGCCTAATTCTGAACTGGCTAGGTAGAGCCATATCATTCCACCCGGTCTCTACTGCCCACCAGCAGAACTTGGTGCAGTACACCTCCGCATCCCTTTTCCCCTGGCGTAACTTACGAATTGCGGTATCGGCCGAAGAGGCACGATCCGGGTCATCGTAAAGTATGGCCATGGTTTCAAAGAAAGTGTCTAAGGAAAAACGGGCTGGATCAGAGGCGGGCAGTCTAAGAGCGCAAATTTGGGGATCACCCTGTAATAGGGTCATGACAAACCTTACTTTCTCCTCACCTGTTGGAAACGAGTGAGGGAAGAAACCAAGGTATAATTTACATGCCTCTTTAAAGACAAAAAATTTTGCTCTATCCCCACTGAATTTATCAGGAAAAGCAATCTTGGGTTCTTGGAGTCTAGCAGAATCACCCCACATAGCAGGGGAACCCACAGGGGAAGAGGCAACTGGATTGATTGGCTGCTGCGGAGTTTCCAGCCTGCGGGTCAGATTGTGAAATACCTGAAGCAGGTAGTTTTGTTTTCGCTCATGGTCCTCCATGCGCTGTAGCAGGGCAGTAAGGAGCGCTTCGGTGGTAGTTGGGGGAGGCGTAACGGAAACAGCAGCAGAAGCACCGTCTAGACTTTCGTCCTCCATGGCCCGTGATAATGTCACGGCCGGCACCCGATACCAGAACAAATGCCAAGCACCCTGGTCTTGGCTCGGCTTCACCAGTAGTGTAACCACCGTTGGGCTTCGGGAGGAGCCCATAGCTTACTTGGGTGCCACCTGGACTTAACGAGGGGTGCAAGGCGAGATGTTCTGGCTGTCAAAGGGGCACGGCTGTTAGCAGAGTCTTTAGGCCGAAGGTCACGGTACAAAGGTCAAGGCAAACGGATGGTCAGACAGGCTGGATTGAGGCAGGCGGATATCAGAATCGTCAGGCAGGCAAGGGTCAAAACCGGGTAATTAATCAGACAGATGGGATCAGGCAAGAGAGTGGTCAAAGTTCAGGCTGGGTCAATATTCAGAGTTCAGAGTAGTCAGTATACAGGCAGGGTCAAACACGGGTAATCAAACAAGAATCAAGGTCAGGCTCAGCAAGCACAAACACAGGAAGCACCAGGATATCAATCCTATCACGGGCAATCTACAATTACAAACTGTCCCTTTAAATATATTCAGAACTCGCGCCATTTAAGACGCGGACGGAAGCGGCGCGCACGCCCTAGGCGCAGAAGATCCATGTGGGCTTCCCTGCTTGGAGTGCGACGGCGTCCCCGCTGAACTCCACAACCCCTACCGGGGTAAGTTATTACACTCTGCTAATAAAGCACTGTTATACTCTCCTCATCCTCGGCTACCCAAAACATAACAAATGGTGACAAGTATGTCTCTTCTACCTCTACAGCAGCCTGCACCTTTTCTTCCAAACACTGGTGAGTCTACCATACCTTTTACTGCTTGGATCCGTATGTTTGAAAATTACATTATTGCTGCTGACCAAGGGGACATTTGTGCTGCTAGAAAACTTTACTTATTCACTGCCTGGGAGCAGAGGGACAGCGTATAGTCTATACATTACCATTACTGATGATACTTATGAAACTGATCTTACTGCTATAAAGAACTTTTTTATGCCAAGAGTAAATGTGGTTGTTGAAAGATATAAATTCCGCGGCTTCCGCCAATGTACAATGTAATGGCGAATCCACAGAACAATTTGTAGCAGCTTTGAGAGAGCTGGTTGTTACCTGTGAGTTTGGGAATCTAACAGATGAGATGCTAAGAGACCAAATAGTGGAAAAAACAAACTCACCTCGCATTAGAGACTGCTCCTAGAGCAGGATTAAACCCTTGCAAAGGCTATTACAGTTGCTAGCCAAATTGAAACAGCAGTGGCAGAGGCTAAAACTCTCAGTGAGGGAGCTGCTGGGAATGTACAGACTGTGAATCCAGCACTGTGGCCTAATAATGCACAGTCACAGGCAAAATACAGTGCTAAGGAAAGGGATTCACCTACACTGCAAAACCGTGCAGCAAATACAAATAGAAAATACTGCTTTCGCTGTGGTTCAACACAACACACTGTAAATCATGTTACATGTCCTGCAAAAGCTGTACGGTGCCTCAAATGCACAAAAGTAGGACATTTTGCTAAGATCTGCCGTAGTTCTGCTAAAGATGTTCATGAAGTCACTACTACAAATGTTACAGTATTAAGTGTGGATAAAGGTGGTACATTTATTCCAGACAAGTTTATGTCAGTGTCAGTGTTAGTTCTGCGTCTGCTGACAAGGGACACTCCATTGACCTGATGTGATACAGGTTCAACTGTTTCTATACAACCAAAGGAGAATTTCTTGAAATACTTTGCAAAAGATCCGCTTGTTGCACCTGCCCTGAAATTGGTCAGTTACTTAAAGGAGCCAATCCCTGTGCTTGGTTACTTGCCAGTGACTATACAATTTGAATCAAATACTGCAAAATGTGACTTTTACATTGTGAATAAGGGGACTGCTATACTTGGAAGGGATCTCTTTGCTGCATTAAACCTACAATTAGTTGATGGTCTCATTACTACAGCACCAGTGCCTGCCACACAGCCAGTGTCTAAAATGTCACCACAAAACAACACTTCACTGGGTTGTGCAAAGAACTTTGTACACAAAGTTAAGTTGAGACCAGATGTAAAACCAGTACCATTCCCTGATTCAGCATGGGAAAAACTTGTTATTGATATTGTTGGTCCTTTTACAGATGCTCCTATAGACTGTAGATTTGCTATAACCTTGATAGACTATTACAGTTAATGGCCTGAAATTGCATTTGTTTCTCATATAACATCAGCTACAGTAATAACATTTCTGTATACAGTCTTCAGCAGAGAAGGTAATCCAAAGGAGTTAAAGGACCAGTAACATCAAAAATTTTTTTACAAAAATTAGTTAGAATACAACAAAAAAAACCCACCAAGACAAATTAAATTTTAAAATAGCAAAGCATTTATTAAGAAATAACTTACCGAAACTCCACTTCCTGTCCTCTACAGAAAAGGCGAAACGGCGACCATCCATCCTGTGGCGCTCGATTTCTTCTCCCTGGCTATTTACTGACAGTGTGTCCTGCAGCCGGTCCCTGATCTTCACGCGAATATCCCCAGGTCCCTGTGTTTGTCTGTATGTGTATCAGCGCGATGTACGACCCCGCCGTGCTCCTGCCGACCCCGCCGCCTTGTATGTGTCTTTGGTGGAGGATCAGCGCGGGAATCGGGGCATCAGCAGGTCCCCATCCTCTTCTTCCTCTGCCCGCCGTTCGTCCTGCATGATCTCCTCTGCTGTGCGAGAGCTCTATGCGATGCGCTTGGGAGCCGAACCGGTGCCGATACCAATTCCTGCGCAGGGTTAGTAGCTCCATGCGATGCGCTTGGTTTCTAGTGACAGAGGAGAGCACAGCAGAGGAGATCATGCAGTTATTTGATTTTAAACCTCAGCGGCTATAGAGTGGAAAGCTCTCGCAATGTATTGTGGTACGTGTAGTCTTTATTGCGTCTACTTCTAACCCGATTGGTTTCTGTTATAGGAGAAGGCGGACTAACGCTCCCAGGATACACCGCGGCGAGGTTGCTATAGTAATTCAGAAAGCGTACAGACACTCACACAGAGGAGAAAAAGTAGCAGCAGCAGCAGCCATGGGGCAGGATTACTACTCGGTACTGGAAATTACTCGCGGTGCGGGGGACGCCGACATTAAAAAGGCGTAAGTGTGTGTAGGGGGGCAGGTGGGAAGGGACCCCAGTAGATACAAGCAGTAAGCGCTGTGTTTTAATCGAAAACTGGCGGAACATTCCGAACCAATACCGAACTAATGGCAACAGCTTGTCACTGATACACTCACTACCTGCACTGACTGGGCTTCTCTGTGGGTTGGACCATTTTCATTCATTACTGGGGGGACTTTCTAGTGATCCCCAACACAGCAGCTCCCCAGGGTTTTTTCTCTGCCTGCCTCTTCTCCCAAAGCTACCGGAGAGCTGAATGAATGAGCAGCCAGAGAAGTGGCACGGGGAGCAAACGCTCGTCCACTTCTGCTGATCCATAACTGGACAGCTGTTTGTGCAAACCCTGCGCTCTCGCAGGAATTGGTATCGGCACCTGTCTCTGCCCGCCGTTCGTCCTGCATGATCTCCTCTGCTGTGCTCTCCTCTGTCACTAGAAACCAAGCGCATCGCATGGAGCTACTAACCCTGCGCAGGAATTGGTATCGGCACCGGTTCGGCTCCCAAGCGCATCGCATAGAGCTCTCGCACAGCAGAGGAGATCATGCAGGACGAACGGCGGGCAGAGGAAGAAGAGGATGGGGACCTGCTGATGCCCCGCTTCCCGCGCTGATCCTCCACCAAAGACACATACAAGGCGGCGGGGTCGGCAGGAGCACGGCGGGGTCGTACATCGCGCTGATACACATACAGACAAACACAGGGACCTGGGGATATTCGCGTGAAGATCAGGGATCGGCTGCAGGACACACTGTCAGTGAATAGCCAGGGAGAAGAAATCGAGCGCCGCAGGATGGATGGTCGCCGTTTCGCCTTTTCTGTAGAGGACAGGAAGTGGAGTTTCAGTAAGTTATTTCTTAATAAATGCTTTGCTATTTTAAAATTTAATTTGTCTTGGTGGGTTTTTTTTGTTGTATTCTAACTCATTTTTGTAAAAAAATTTTTGATGTTACTGGTCCTTTAATATCAGACAACGGACCACAGTTTGTCTCATCCGAATCCTTTCTGAGAGGAATATTGTGCATAGGAAATCTTCAGTGTATTACCCACAAGCAAATGGAGAAATGGGGCGATTCAACAGAAGTCTGAAAGAAACACTACAGACAGCAAATCTTACTGGGAAATCTTGGAAAGTATTTACAACAGAGTTCCTACATAACTACAGAGCAACGTGCCATGCAACAACCCAATCATCTCCAGCTGAATTATTACATGGCAGGCAGACTAAGTTACATGTTGCAGACATCAAACTTCCACAAAATACTGTTCCTACAAAATCATCTACTGCTGACATTGTGAAACGTCAACAAGCCAAATGCAAGGCTTATACTGACAGAAAATGTGGTGCAAGAGAAGTACACTTTCAGCCTGGATCTTTACTCCGAATTAAGAAACCAGGAATACTGAAACAGGGACAATCTAAATTTACTACACCATTTGAAGTGAGACGCCAGCGAGGACCATACACATATGAACTGTCTGATGGACCGTATGGAATGCAAGTAATCTTGCTCCTGTTAGATATGACTTTAGAGAAGCTCCATTTGATGAAGGGCATTTTCCTACTCCTGATGTCAACTGCAATAGGCCTGAGGAAAGTGAACCTATAAGGCGTAGTGAGAGAATCAGAAAACTACCTGCATGGACCAAGGACTATGTGATGTGAATAATACTGTTTAATGTTACTGTGTATTACATTTGCCCAAATGCTTTCCTACTATAGGGGGAATATGTGGTGTTTATACAAATGGCCTGTAGATGTCACTGTGCTCATACTGTGCATCCTTCCTGGTAGCTTAAAAGTGAAAATGAAAGTTACTGTTGTGTAATGCCTGCATGACTCTAATAAAGCTAATAAAGCACTGTTATACTCTCCTCATCCTCGGCTACCCAAGACATAACAGAATTCACTTAAAATGCTTTTTGGTTTGGGTTTAATTAGCTTCCTGAGCTTCACTTTAAAGGGATTCTGTCATGATTTTTATGGTGTCATTTTTATCTCTAAATGACACTGTTTGCGCTGCAAATAATTCACTGTACAATATAAAATGTCATTCCTGAACCAGCAAGTGTATTTAGTTGTAATATTGGTGTGTAGGTGCATCTCAGGTCATTTTGCCTGGTCATGTGATTTCAGAAAGAGCCAGCACTTTAGGATGGAACTGCTTTCTGGCAGCCTGTTGTTTCTCCTACTCAATGTAACTGAATGTGTCTCAGTGGGACCTGGATTTTACTATTGAGTGCTGTTCTTAGATCTACCAGGCAGCTGTTATCTTGTGTTAGGGAGCTGCTATCTGGTTACCTTCACATTGTTCTGTTGTTAGGCTGCTGGGGGGGAAAGGGAGGAAGTGATAACAATCCAACTTGCAGTACAGCAGTAAAGAGAGACTGAAGTTTATCAGAGCACATGTCACATGACTGGGGCAGCTGGGAAACTGACAATATGTCTAGCCCCATGTCAGATTTCAAAATAAATCTGTTCCCTTTTTTCAGAAACGGATTTCAGTGCAGAATTCTGCTGGAGCAGCACTATTAACTGATGTGTTTTGAAAAAAAAACATGTTTTCCCATGACAATATCTCTTTAATGTTGTTTCCACTCCACTTTGCCAGAAATAGCGGACAGCCCCCAATTCATAGGAGTTTTTTTCACATCACCCATTAGTCTTTATTACACACGTCTGCATAAGGCCACCCTGTACACCCTAAGTTATTCAGCAGTTTAATCCAGCAGCGTCGGATTGGGGGGTCAGGGTCCATGGGGGCTGCCAAATCAGGCCCTGCAAAGCCCCTTCCACCACCTCCATGGCCCCCATGCTCCAGCTGCACACCCCCTCCACCCCCCAGCATGTTCCTGCTCTGTTCTGTTATTGACTGGGGAGTAGGCCTGGCCCGGATCGGCCACCAGGTATTTTTCAGTGTCTCTTCATCCCAGTCCGACCCTGGAATCCATTGAGCTCAAGTGCAATGAGGCATTTTTGGACATATCCATTATTACTGGCTTGTGCATTTATTTACAATTCAGGTGCAAATTGTACTCAAAATTGTCAGAGGGGGGGCATTTCTGGTGCTTGGCATTAAACTATGATGTTGGTGATTGTTTACTGGTAATGTATATTCAGCACAAGCCTTATTCATTTAACTCACGTTGAACATGGGGGTTTACTGCCCCTTTAATGCCAATATTCTTACAATGAGATAATGTATCATTAATAATAATAATAAATGAACATCAGATGTACAATATATATAGCTGTGAAATAACAGGACTAAGGTGATTTTAGTTCCCTGATCCTGTGTCCATCACAAACATTACCCTCACTTGGCAGTTGTCTTCTTCAGCTTCCCTTTAATCTTCCACATTAGTTGTCTGTGGGCATTTCATTAGGATTCCCAATACTCCCTGATTCACCTCCCGTCTTCTTCTTGTGTCACATCACCACAAATGCCAATTAGCCAATTCATGTGCCGATTTCTAATGGCTGTTTAATATTTCCATCCTCATGTTGGTGCCTTTGAAACCATTCCTTGTGCTTAAGTAAAGATAGTAAAGATAGTTTATAATAGAAATGTAAATGTACTTAAACACCCAATACAAATGAATCTGTAGTGTCAAATACAACATATGGCAGGTTTATACCTTTATACGGGTTTTATTTGCTCACAATAGGTAAAAGCAGCTAATAACGCTCGCATTATGCCTTAAAGGGGAACTATCCAGAAAATGAAAATGTAGTATAAGCTTTTTCATACTGAAATAAGAATCTTTAAGCCGGTAATTACCCGTTGTTACAGAGTCAGTGGAGCTCACAGGGGCCAACTTTAGCTGCTTCATTGATTTTCGGGTCTTCATCTGGCGCTTCTGTAATTTTCGCCACTTTCGGCGCATGTGAATTTTTAGTGAACCGGAAAATGCTCCAACTGCCCATGCGCCAATATGGAGCTTCCTTACTGATATTATCGAAACGGCTAAAGATGGCCCCCGTGAGCTCCACTACAACAAGGGGTAATTACTGGCTTTGGGGTATTTACTTGTGTTAAATCCTGTGCAGGGAGAGGGGACTATGGAGGGTAGGGGGGTAGGGGTTTTTATTAGAAAGAGGGTTTAGTTCTCCTTTAAGTCTAGTACAAAATCATGTAAACATTAAATAATCCCAATAGGCTGGTTTTGCTTCTAATAAAGACTAATTATATATCAATTTGTATCATATATACAAGGTTTATTTCTACAAACAACATTTTGGATAATTTGTTTAAAATGAAGTCTGTGGGAGACAGCCTTTCTGGATAATGGGTTTCCAAATAATGGATCCCATGCCTTTATTTTAAAAGGGATACTATCATCCTTAAACGAAACATACTATTTCATTTTTATTCACCTATAACGTGAGTTGTTACATTTCCTGTCACTATATCCTTTTATATCCTTCTATATTCCTTATCCTAATGAAATGACTTATATTAAATCTGCCATGGAGTTGTTTTTCGAGGCAGTCAGTCTGCTCATAACTACAGTTAAATGCTGTAATTGTATTGATTGCAGAAAGTATCTCTGACCACTCACTGCTCCGTTATAAAGACATTGATTTTCAAACAAGTGACCAGTAAATGCATCACACTGATTGGTTGCCATGGGTTACTGCACCAGGGCAAACTCTGTGTCTTTTATTACCATTAGTGAACATTGGATTTGGAATGAAGCAGATTCAGACAAGTATTAACACCAAAATAAGATCAAGTAACTGATGAAAGACACTTTAACATTGATCATTTGGTAAATAGAATGATATATGATCATAAGAGGAAAATGCCCTCCAACTGATAATTATTTAGTACAGGAAAACAAATAGAATATTCATTAAAACAGTGTCAAAAACAAGTATTTTCCATCTCACCACAGACCTGTAGAATAGAAGGTGCCTTTGAGAGAGACTGTTTTTGCTGCTTCTATAAAAATATCCCCAGAATCCTTATTAGCAGCAGCTAGATATTATTTGTTTTGCTGGCTGCATTCAGAATGATGTGGAACTTTACAATGCCAAGCAATTTCTATTGTGTGAGTTGACAGTGAGCAGGTATGTGGACCTGATAGGGAACTGCAATGTGTTCCATCTTTCAGCATGTGAGTGCGGTGATTAGCGAAATACATTTCCTGTGTTTCTGGCGACTGACTGTTTGGACATGGCCAGGATCAGGCTAGTGTGTCTGGGATCCACCTCAAGAGTCCAGCCACATCCCATCATGAACCCCCAAGTCCAGGTAAGGTCTCCCTGTTGTTTATAACTGTGTCATCAAAGCGTTTGGTCTGCTACTGTCTCCTAGTCTGAGAACCGGTAGATATCACCTCTGCAAGAGTTTCATTGGTGGAAGCATGCCTATCTGGTAAAGAAGGATGGATTTTGGACATACCTGGAGCCATTTTTGACTGCACTATATAAAAGGTTGTAATTACCCCAAGAGAATTTATCAGTATATGAGATTATCAAACCTATATTCCTCATTAAAAGCCTGATTAGTAAAAAGAAAAACCTTGAAAATGGATTCTCTTGCATTATTCACACCTCTAGTTTTGTCAGTGTGATATTAGAGCCTTCAGTGTATTTTTGTTTCATCCAGGAACTTTGTTGGTTGGTTGGTTTGAGCTTGCTCTTCTCTAGACTGAGATGAGGATCAATACATTATTCCCTCTGATTAGTTGCTATAAGTGACTACTAATTAAGCAAACTTTTCATATTGTATTAATTGACATGTGTTATCATCTTATCTGGGGTCAAGCTAGCAAGATATTTTTCAATGTTCCTGGAAAGGCACGGAGGTCACATGGTAACTGAATATCTTTGTATGAACAATATTATTTCTTTTCTCTGAGAGGCTGCATTCGTAATATAATATTAATGCAGTAGTCTACCTACATATACAGCAGACCCCTTAGTCGCACGGTGTGGGGGGGGTGGCCTGGGCAACAGGGGGTCAGTCGTATCATATTCCCCTCTCTCCAGCCCCTTTTCTGCCTGGGGGCTAAGTAACATAATAATGGGTAGGGAATACTGGGGAGAGCTATATGTTACTCTTGTTGAAAACTGATTGAGCAATAAGTGATGTTTTAAATAATGGAATCTTTTAGAATGTGTCAGTTGGTGGTATATCCCCATCTGGAAATCTATTCCACTGTATTGTGTAATTAACTGGAGGTGTTAGGAAATTGTATCACAAAATAAGAAAGTTTCTGTTACATTAAAGGGGAACTATCGTGAAAATAAATTTAATATACTGAAATAAGAAACTTTCTAAATGCAATCAATTAAATATTCTGCATCGTTTCTGAAATAATCAAGTTTATGTTCACTATTACTCTCTCAGCATCTGTTTTTCTTCATTGTCTCTTCATGCAGCAGTTGGGTGTCAGATATTCACTTACAGTTAGATCCAATAAATCTTATAGGGGGGCTCCTTTCCTAGCAGATAAATTAGAGCTCACTCAAATAACTGATTCCAGTACAAACAAAATGTAACAAAATAACTGCCTTTTGCACAAATCCTGCATGTAGAGAGACATGATGTCTGGTGAGTTTAATAGAGTGACCTCTAATACATCTTCTAGGCAAAAGGAGCCCCCTATAAGATATGATCACTGACTATCTGCAGTGTCGTACTGAGATGCCAGTGGCCCACTGGAAAACCTTAGACCGTGGGCCCACTTTCCAAACTATTATTCCTCTTCTCCTCACTCAACTATTCCATCATTTAGCCTCTTTGTTCCCATGAAGAAAAAGGGAATGACCATGAAATAGGCTAAATGATTAGAAGCAAGAGGTCCCACTGACACCTGGGCCCACCAGGAGTTTTCCTTGTATCCCAGTGGGCCAGTCCCACACTGAATATCTGACACCCAACTGCTGCATGAAGAAGAATGAAGAGAAACAGATGCTGAGAGAGGGATAATGAAGATAAACTTGATTATTTCAGAAACAATGCAGACTATTGATTGTATTTGCAAGGTTTCTTATTT
The DNA here is from genome assembly GCA_038501925.1 of Xenopus petersii. Taxonomy (NCBI): domain Eukaryota; kingdom Metazoa; phylum Chordata; class Amphibia; order Anura; family Pipidae; genus Xenopus; species Xenopus petersii. The sequence continues at coordinate 146,609,663 of CM076681.1, read as the reverse complement.
CAGTATGCTAAAGTTTAAATTACATTTTCATTTTTGCGATAGTTCCCCTTTAAATGTTAGCTAAAGCAGTTGATTAGGATTCAGCTTGCAGGAGAGTCAACCCTCTTCAAAACCAAATCGAAAGATCATTGCATGCATTGTTGTACTACAATGGGAAATAATGTAATAGTTTGATTGCAGTGAGAATAGTTGAGGTTCATTTGGCCGTGCCTGTATCGTACCTCTCCTGCAAATGTGACCCATAATGTGGTATAATGTTAATGTCATTTCTTCTAATGACGATTTCATTATGGCTCAATAAAAAAGTATTACTGTTTGCAAAGCCTGCCGATAGACTAAGCACTTAGAAATTACCCAGCTCAGAACACACTCTGTACAGATCTTTAAGTGCGCTGCTTCAGGTAATCAGAATAAAAGAGAGGAGAAATAAAAACAACAAAAAAAGAATTTTCCAACAGAACGATTAAAAGTAAATGGCTTGCAATTTTAAATGCTACCTTTATTCATTAATCTCCAACAGCTAAAGACAAACACAAAGCAAAATGAACGTGACTGCATACGAATCACTTGTGTCCCGTGGAGAGTTTCTTGTCCTGCTGAGAGACAATGAGTTGATCAGAGAAGGGGGCCTGATTGAAGACTGTGAAATTACAAGTGCTTCACTAAGCTCACAGTTACTTTCCATTACTAAACCTGTTCTATGCTCAGGTGAATCACTTAATTAATCTTGCCTACCATTTAAATTGTAATAGGGAATTGGCCCAGCAAATTACAAAGCTTCTGCGAAAGCAGGTGCAAGATGGTATTTAGAAAAGGATTTTATCTTTATGTCCGAGGGGTAAGAATACACATTACCAAGGCACTCATGGATGACACGAGATCAGTCTGGTCTTAGTGGATGTTATGAAGCCAACAATTAATAGAGGATAAATCTCTCCAATAAGTAAAAAAAAGAGTTTGCTTCTACACTTCCTACACAACATAGTAACATATCAAGTCTATATATTAACCTGCGTAACTGCCAGTTGATCCAGAGGAAGGCAAAAACCCCATCTGAAGCCTCTCCAATTTGCCTCAGAGGGGGGAAAATTCCTTCCTGACTCCAAAATGGCAATGGGACCAGTCCCTGGATCAACTTGTACTATGAGCTATCTCCCATATCCCTGTATTCCCTCACTTGCTAAACACCATCCAACCCCTTCTTGTACCTATCTAATGTATCAGCCTGTATCCCTGATTCACTTCCCAGCTCTCCCTGTAACACCCCTTTCCCTCCTCTAATTTCATTGGCTCCCTCCTGTCTGCTGGGAGGAGCTACTGGTGAATAAAGCCTCCAACCCTTCCTTGTACATATCTAATGTATCAGTCTGTACCACTGATTCACTTCCCAGCTCTCCCTGTAACACCCCTTTCCCTCCTCTAATCTCATTGGCTCCCTCCTGTCTGCTGGGAGGAGCTACTGGTGAATAAAGCATCCAACCCTTCCTTGTACCTATCTAATGTATCAGCCTGTACCACTGATTCACTTCCCAGCTCTCCCTGTAACAAACCTTTCCCTCTTCTAATCTCATTGGCTCCCTCCTGTCTGCTGGGAGGAGCTACTGGTGAATAAAGCATCCGACCCTTCCTTATACCTATCTAATGTACAGTATCAGCCTGTACCACTGATTCAGGGGGACAATGCCACATCTTCACACGTACAGGTACATAAGACAGGGGTGAAGCTGACAACAAACAGTTGTCACTTCGGGCGACTTTGGAAAATGAAACGCTCCGAGTGCCATCCCGTCGGTTATTAACATTCTAGCCGACGGGAGGCAGTTCAGGGAGATTAGTCGCCCCAAAGAAGAGGACATTTGTCGCCGGAAAACTAATCTCCCCAAATCTGAGCGTGTGCCCTGACCCTAAATTCACTTGTTGAACTGAAGCAAGAGAAGTTAGAAAGAATACAGAGGGAAAACTGAATAAAAGTAGATTAAAACCACATCAGTCAAGTGCAGCCAGCACACATCCCGATTGAATAATGGGTTCATTACTTTGTGATGTGTATTTAAGCCATGGTTGCCATGTTTTGAGATTTTTTGTAAGTATCCGTCATAATCATGGGAGCAGAAGGATCCAGAACTAGTGGAGTTTGTATCACAGGCTGATGAGATGCCTCTTGTAGACGGTCTCTGCTGTAGGTTTCAAAATACAAGGTTTCATTACACTGCATAGCAGCACAACATGTACGTTCACTTAGGGTTGTAAATGTCAAGTTTTTTTATGTGATTTTTATTGACTATGTTAAAAGCAAAGCTTAAAAAATGTTCAAAAAAAAAAGATGCATAGTAGATTTGCTTTTATCCTATAGGTGAATACATCAACATCTGGTACATAGTTACATAGTTAAATTGGGTTGAAAAAAGACAAAGTCCATCAAGTTCAACCCCTCCAAATGAAAACCCCGCCCCATACATACACCCCTCATCTTAGACTTTAGCTTTCCCAAATGGTTCATGTTGCCCCAACTTAAAATGTTTTTGCCTATTTTTCTTTTCCCTCATCCAAAATGTATTTCCCTACATTTATTTATGTTGGATAGTTATTTTAGATTGAACAAAAAACAGTTGTCTAAGTTCAACCCTTTAGTTTATGTCCCAACATCCATTAGTGGCATTGGCACAAATAAGAAATTGCTAATTGTGCAACTGAAACACTCTGCTTTGACTCTGCATGGATGATAAGTACTTCACAGATTCACATCATTTTAGTGTTGTGTCTTAGACCTCTGTTGCAAGTTAAAGTTACATGTCCAGGCAAGGAAACAACATTTTTAGCAAAGTGTTCCAGATATCAACAGATCAGCACCTGCACTATTGTCTAAGAGAAGCTCCTTGGATGGCAATTCTTTAGATTTAGAGTCACAGACACTGGAACCCCTTATGACTCCACAAAAGCTCTAGATCTGATAGCCCTAGTATTCCAGATACACACAGGTATGTTCTTTTATCTAGATTTTACAGTTGGTAGCAGGGCAGTTCTCAGAATTTGTCAATTAACTATTCTCTTTAGAAACATTACATACTCTAAAGTTTTCTGAGTATATCTTTATAGATCAACGGTTCTCTTCCAACTCCAAGATACACCGTTCCAAAAGTTGTTACTGATCACACCTCTAAAAGAGACTAGGGAAAAAGGACACAAAAATATAGAGTTCTTATTAAACATGCACCTTCAGTCTATTTACGTTCAGTCTTATCAGTGTTACAAATTCTCATTACAGGTAATTATATCAAACACTCGTTCATCAAATATTGTGAATCGATGTGTTTTGTAGAATCAAAATGATACCCATAATCCAACTAGGTCTAGAATTGGTAGTCGATTATATTCACAGACGCATTGAATGTTTTTCACCCATCACATGTTCAAAATCACTTCCGATTAAGGATGAACTGAATATGTTGCATTCACCAAAGTCACTTGAAATTTCCTTTGTGTACAATAAAGGATATCATGTGCAGGAATGTTTTATGTATTTTAATAAATTAAAGAGTTGCTCTTACAAATTTCCATTCTAAAAACGCATTTTAAAATGAAAGTTTCCTGGCAGTATCTGCTGTGGTATCCCCAGTGTTGCTTAGTCTCTACTGCACATATTCTGCACATATTCTCGTTCTGCTTCTGCACTGGGCTTCTTCCAAGAGCAATGACGTGTCTTCAAAGATCCGATCTTTAAAACATTCCGGACATACTATCCTTTATTGTCCATATGCAGCTCATCCTAAATCGGAAGTGATTTTAAAGATTTGATGGGTGAAACATTCAATGCGCCTGTGAGTATAATCGACTACCAATTCTAGCGCTAGTTGGAGCGTGGGTATCATTTTTGATTCTACAAGGTTTCCCTTTTTCAAAAAAAATGATGTATGAGTTTTGATATAATTACCTGCACTTAGAGGTTTTGTATTGGGAATTTGCAACACTGATAAGAGTGAATGTAAACATATTGAGGGTGCATGTTTAAAAAGAACTCTATACTATATATATATATTTTTATTTTCCTTTTTTCCCTACTCTCTTTTTGTGGTGTGATCAGTAACAACTTTTGGAACTGTTTATCTTTATAGATCAGTGAAATCCTACTGATGATACAATATGGTATGATATGGGGCTGAATTCTGTTAATGCTAACTGTATATTCTGTGTTAATGACTGTAAAACCGTTTAATTATTTTGGTGTTACTGCTCCTTAAACACTAGTCTTGACTTCTGTATTTGCTCACCTGCAAGAGTCTCTTCTGACTGCTGTGTGCTTTGGGCTACTGTCTTGCAGTATATAGAGCAATGGCTGTGCAATCATATGACTAGAAATGTCCGAACAATTTTTCATCTTTTTTTAAATTTTTCATCTTAAAATGTTCAGTTTATCTGCAATTATACTTAAGCTTTATTCATTAAACATGCTACTACCATAATGTTGATTGCTAATACTATATTAGACTGTTTGACATGCAGAGAATTAATTCTACAATTTAAAATGAGTTTCAAAGACTTTTATGGGTCTGTGGTTGAAATCTGTCCACCTGCAACCTCATTATGCCCCACTACTTGTAACTGCACTCGCATCTTCACCCTTTAGAGACTTCAGGGATGACTGGTTCTGGTGTGAGTATATAAAAGATGACTGGGTCTAGTGTGAGTATATAAAAGATGACTGGGTCTGGTGTGAGTATATAAATGCAGACGGCTCACCTTTTTGTCGATCTGCTCATCACTAATCCATCACAAACACAACTAGGGATGCACCGAATCCAGGATTCGGTTCGGGATTCGGCCAGGATTCGGCCTTTTTCAGCAGGATTCGTATTCAGCCGAATCCTTCTGCCTGGCCGAACCGAATCCTAATTTGCATATGCAAATTAGGGGCGGGAGGGAAATTGCGTGACTTTTTGTCAGAAAACAAGGAAGTAAAAAATGTTTTCCCCTTCCCACCCCTAATTTGCATATGCAAATTAGGGTTCGGATTCGGTTCGGTATTCGGCCGAATCTTTCGTGACGGATTCGGGGGTTCGGCCAAATCCAAAAAAGTGGATTCGGTGCATCCCTACACACAACAGAAGATTTCCCCTTGCTTGGTGCTATTTTTTGCTTAGTGCAATTTTCATGTTTGACACTGGGTGGTGCTTCGATGTGTTTAAAAGCAACTCTAGCACCAAAAGATGAAAGGGTTTTATATGCATGTAAATGTTCATTATTTTGCACATTTACCTAGGGTCAAATATTGAGGGTTAATTAACCCTCGATATTCGACCGAAGTAAAATCCTTCGACTTCGAATATTGAAAGTCGAAGGATTTTGCTCTATTCCTATGATCGAACGATCAAAGGAATAATCGTTTGATTGAACGATTAAATCCTTCGAATCAAAGGATTTTAATCCATCGATCGAAGGATATTCCTTCGATCAGGAAATTGTTAGGAAGCCTATGGGGACCTTCCCCATAGGCTAACATTGGCCTCGGTAGGTTTTAGGTGGCGAATTAGGGGGTTGAAGAAATTTTTAAAGAGAGAGAACTTCGACTATCGAATGGTCGAATAGTCAAACGATTTTTAGTTCGAATCGTTCGATTTGAAGTCGAAGGTCGTAGTCGAAGGTCGAAGTAGCCCATTTGATGGCCGAAGTAGCCATATTAGACCATTCAAAATTCGAACTATTTTTCCGCTATTCCTTCACTCGAACTAAGTAAATGGGCCCCTTATAGTTCATATAAACAAGCTGCTTTGTAGCTACAGAGGCAGCCACTCATGCTGAATGGGACATAAAGCTCATGATAAACAGGGGAAAAAATCACATTCATGGCACCCCCGCAGGGCCCCCCGGCAGATCGCTCATGCTGCAGCCGCAAAGTAAATTTGCACGGACGAGGGTGGGGGGGGCCCGGCTGCACGGCCCGCCCCCACCTAGTTTCGTTACTGTGCTAATGTCATGTTTTGCCACAATCTCTTTAAATTAAAATTTTATATATAACCCGAGGGTAAAATCTTATATAAAACCCAAGGCGGAGGGTAAAATCTAATATGTATGTAATGTAGGCCGCAGGGGTGACCACTCCAGGGTGGGTGACTCCGGGGGTATAGGAGAAGAGACCCTTAGGCGAGTAGCAGAGCTAGGTGCTGCAAACAGAAAGTTTGGCAGCATCCTAGCGTTAAGATTCCCCTGCCGTGTGTAGCGCTGCCAGAAGGCGCAGGCGGATGACGTCACTGACCGGCGAGGTTTCAGCTAGCTGCAGGCTGATGCGGCTTCTCTATACTGTGCGGTTTGGCAATGTCAATTCAAAATACGAGAGGAGGAGAAGCCGGTATGGGCGATATATTTATGCGCACTGTAAGGGTGCGGTCTCATTTGCAGGCACTTATTTATACTGAGTAAGAAGGATTTTAGGTGCCTGCATTCGTTATAACAGTTCCTGCTGCTGTGCTGCCAGGCTGTAATAAATATTTGGAGGCTGCTAAGGTACTTAATTGTAGCCTTTGTCAGTTTCTGTAGAAATGATTAATTGGTTTTAATAAGACTGTTTGTTTTTTCTTCCTTAGATGGCTGAAAGTAATAGAGCTGGGGAAAGGAAGAGAAAATCTAAGCATAATATATGCATTAGTTGTGATCAGCCTTTGCCAGAAGATTTCCCCCATGACACTTATTCTTCTTGTTCAAGAACGTCAAGCTCTTCAAATAAAGAGGAAGAATTTATGAAATGGTTCAAAAGCATGTTGTCAAAGACTTTTGAGGAGATGAGGTCCTCTGTTATATCTTCCTCAGAAGGGGGTTCCGCTAATATCAGGGAGGCGGTGGTTTCAGATTTGCATGTTTCTTTATCTGCCTCTTCCTCTTCATCCTCGCATCTTAAGGCAAAAGAGGAGTATTTTCTGTTTCCTGTGGAAAAAGTCTCTAAATTGATTATAGAGATAAAAAAAAGTTATTGGCGAAGGGAAGACTCCTGGAAATTCAGAAGATAGACAGGAGATGTACTTTTCAGAGAAAAAGTCAATGGAGTTCCCATTACATCGTTTTATAAAACAAATGATGGAAAAGGAATGGCAAGATCCAGGAAAGAAACCGGATATTTCTAAGCGTTTTAAATCTACAGTATGTTTCCGGTAGATTCGAAGGAAACGCAGGTTTGGGAGTGATGTAGCTATAGACTCCTTAAAGTTGGAGCAAGAACCATGGCTCTCTCAACGGTGGGCAGAGGAGCTTTGTGGTTAAAGGCTTGGTCAGCGAATTTAGCTTCAAAAAATTCCTTAATATCTATGCCTTTTGACCCGGGACATCTTTTTGGTTCATCTTTAGATAAATTGCTGGAGAATCTTGAGTCAGGGAAGGGAAAAACTCTCCCACAGGACAAAAAAAAATTATCAGAAAAAAACTTTTTTTCGTCCCTATTCCAGAAAGTCTCCCTCCCAGTCCTCATCTTACAGAGGATTCAGAAATCATGACAGGGCAAGAGATTTCAGTAATAGAGGAACATCTGTCACAGCCAGAAATCCATCAAGAGACTTTGAATCAAGAAAGGACTTTTCTCAGGCTAAGCCAAAGTTCAGTATTATTCGAGAAGGTTATTTTATCACCTTTCACACTCCTCCAGTTCAAAGATTTTGTCTAGAAGAGAATTTGGTGAAACAAATGTGTTTGTAGTCGGCCATACAAGATTTCATTGAAAAAACTGTTTTGGAACCAGTTCCTTTTCAAGAACAAAGACTGGGAGTTTATTCTCAAGTGTTTTTGCTTCTCAAGGCAGATGGTCAGTGGCACTTAGTAATTGTAACAAACTTACCTTTGGTTCGTAGGGGACGGCAGGGACGCCTGCCGCCCCCACGGCGGGGACGCCCGCCGCGCCGAGCGGCAGCCGCCGCTTCTAGGCCTCAGGCGCCGGCTCCTTAGGGAGCGCGCGGCGCGCATGCGCCGGTCTTAAGGCGCAGGCGCGTTCGCGCAGGCGCGCTGACGTCACGGCGCAGACGCGCTGGCGTCATTGCGACGGACGCAATGGCGCCAAAATTTAAAATAAAAAGGCAATGCACAGTGTGTGCATTGCCCAACGTAGGTTCTAGTTTTTCTGTTCCTGGGTGCGATTCTGCTTGTTTATTCCTGTCCTTCCGGCTAGTCCTGACTCCTGTAATTGATCTCTGCCTGCCCTGACCCTTTGGCTTATCCTCTGACTACGCTTTCTGGATCCCGATTTTGTACTTCGACCAAGATTGTTACTGACCCGGCCTGTGACCTCGACTACTCTGCTTCTTACCGATTCTGTACCTTGTTCCGGACTTTGATATACGTTTACGTAAGGTTCCCTTGCTCGCTCAGAGTTGTAGTCCTCTTAGTCCCCTCACTTTAAGACCTGGCGGCATCCGAGTAGCGGAGGGCTCATCCCGAAGTGAAAGGCGGCGGTTTGAGGCGGAAGCGTGAGCCGAGCCCGGGACATCGGGGTTAACTCTGGGTTGTGGATACCGAACGTGACATTACGTTGGGCCATAAAAAAACTAAGAAGATGGAGCCAGCTGACGTTACTGCTTCCACCACTCCTTCGGACGCAATCCTGGCAAATCTTCTGCAGAGGCTTGGAGAACAAGAAGACAAGCAAGATTATATTGTCCAATGTCTTCACGGTCTTTCTTCCAGGCTTGATATGATGCAGCAACAGCCTGTTCCTGGTCCGAGTACTGCAACTCCTCAGGCAAGCTCTTCTCTACCTTCACCTACAGGTAGTTCCTTCCATGAGCCCAAGGTTCCTTTTCCTGAGAAGTTTACTGGGGATCGTAGTAAGTTTTTTACGTTTCAAGAAGCCTGTAAGCTACATTTCAGTTTTTTACCTTATTCTTTCCCCACCGAGGAATCTAGGGTAAATTTTGTAGTTACCTTGTTACAGGGCGATGCTCAGCTTTGGGCATTTAGTCTGTCCCAGAGGGATCCAGCCCGTCACTCTCTTGAAGCTTTCTTTAAAGCCATGGCCGTAATTTACGATGATCCTGATCGTGCCGCCTCTGCCGACGCAGCCATACGTGCTCTTAAACAAGGCAAGAGGCGGGCAGAGGATTATTGTACTGAGTTTCGGCGGTGGGCTGTAGAGACGGGCTGGAATGATACTGCTCTCATGAGCCAATTTAGGGTTGGTCTGGCCGCAGCTATCAAAGATAGTCTTGTCAATTTTCCTACACAGTCCTCCCTGGATTCTCTTATGCATTTGGCTGTTCAGATTGATCGTAGGCATAGAGAGAGACTTCAGGAGGAACAGGTTGCCAATATCTCACCTCTTTCTGTAAATGTTTCCAATATCCCGCAAGTTTTTCCTCAACCCTTTGAAGAACCTATGCAGATTGGTTCTACTCGTCTTTCTTCTGCTGAGAGGTTCCGTAGGAGGAGTAATGGGTTATGTCTGTATTGTGGGGATAAAGGGCATTTTCGCAACACCTGTCCCAAAAGGCCGGGAAACGACAGAGCCTAAGCAGGTCTGGGGAGTCTTGCTTGGGTGATGTCGTTTCTACTCCCCAATCTTCTCAAATTTTAATTCCGGTCCGTTTGAATTGGGACAGTGGTTGTGTGCAGAGCTCTGCTTTTTTGGATTCGGGGGCTGCGGGTAATTTTTTGGATCTTGGGTTTATTAAAGAACATGGTGTCCCTTGCGAACCACAGGTTCCATCATTCAGGTTGTCTGCCATTGATGGTAGATCTTTGGGTTCTGGGTTAGTTTCTACCAAATCTAAAGTCATCCGTATGTCCATGTCTGATCATTTCGAATCCCTTTCTTTTTTCGTTACCGAGTGCCCTCAGACTCCAATCATTTTAGGCCTTCCCTGGTTACAAAGTCACAATCCCCAGGTTGATTGGCCCTCTGGTAAAATTTTGAATTGGAACCCTGCTTGTGAACATTCTTGTATTAAGGTTGGTCAAACTCTGGCTGCAACTTCTTTAAAAGGTCTCCCTCCCTGTTATGCTGCCTTTTCTGATGTTTTTTGTAAAAAAGCAGCTGAGTCTCTACCCCCCCATAGACCTTACGACTGTGCCATTGAATTATTGTCTGAGTCTTCTCCCCCCAAGGGTAGGACATATCCACTTTCTCTTCCCGAGTCCTTGGCCATGGAGGAATATATTAAAGAGAATTTGGAGCGGGGGTTCATTAGACCTTCTTCCTCTCCTGCGGGGGCGGGTTTTTTCTTTGTCAAAAAGAAGGATGGGAGCCTTAGACCCTGTATCGATTATAGAGGGTTAAACAAGATCACGGTCAAGAATCGTTATCCCCTCCCTTTAATCTCCCAACTGTTTGATCGAGTAAAGGGAGCTGTTATTTTTTCCAAGTTAGATTTAAGGGGCGCCTATAATCTAATCAGGATAAGGGAGGGGGATGAGTGGAAGACAGCTTTTAATACCCGGGATGGGCATTATGAATACCTGGTTATGCCTTTTGGCTTATGCAATGCCCCCGCTGTCTTTCAAGAACTAGTCAATGATATCTTCCGTGATCTTTTGGGCCGTTTTGTCGTGGTATATCTAGACGACATTCTCATTTTTTCTTCAAATTTATTTTCTCATCGGGCCCATGTTCGTGAGGTTTTATCTAGGTTAAGGCAAAATCATTTGTATGCAAAACTTGAAAAATGTTTATTTGAGGTTTCTGCTGTACCTTTCCTTGGATACATTATTTCTCAAACAGGTCTTGAGATGGAGCCCGCTAAGGTCCAAGCAATTCAGCAGTGGGCACAACCTCTTTCATTGAAAGCAGTCCAGAGGTTTTTAGGATTCGCTAATTACTACAGACAATTTATTTTAAATTTTTCTAAGTTGGTGGCTCCGATTACTGCCTTAACTAAGAAAGGGGTTGACCCAAGTATTTGGCCTGCTGAAGCGGTTGAGGCTTTTCATCTTTTGAAAGAAGCCTTTATTTCTGCCCCAGTTCTCCGGCACCCTGACTCTTCCTTACCTTTTATTGTTGAGGTAGATGCATCCGAGATTGGTGCTGGTGCTGTGTTGTCTCAGCGACATCCTGTCTCCGGTAAGATGCATCCTTGTGCTTTTTTTTCAAAGAAATTCTCTTCAGCAGAGGTCAATTATGATATTGGCAACAGGGAATTATTGGCCATTAAATTAGCATTCGAGGAATGGAGACATCTCCTTGAGGGTGCCAAACTTACTGTTTCTGTGTTCACTGACCATAAAAACCTATTATACATTGAATCTGCTAGACGGTTAAATCCTCGGCAAGCCAGGTGGTCATTATTTTTCTCACGGTTTAATTTTCTCATCTCCTACAGGCCAGCAGATAAGAATGTAAAAGCAGATGCCCTTTCTAGAAGTTTTGTCTCCAAACCTAGGGAGGATTTTGGGCCAGTCCCTATTGTTCCGAAGGAGGTGATTGTGGCAGCCCTGAGTCCGGATCTCTTTACTTCTTTGTCTAATGCTCAGGTAGATTCTCCTCCTAATATTCCTGTGGGCAAGTTATTTGTTCCGAGTAATTTACGTGAAGCTGTCTTTCACGAGTCCCATGATTCCAAAGTGGCTGGTCATCTGGGTTGTGCGAAGACTTGTGAATTATTGTCTCGTACTCTCTGGTGGCCGACCCTAAGACAAGACGTTGCCAAATATATTGATTCATGTCCAATTTGCCAACGTTCTAAGCCTTCTAGATCTTTACCTCAGGGTTTGCTGCAGTCACTTCCTATTCCCGAGAAACCTTGGACTCATATATCCATGGATTTCATTGTGGAATTACCTCCATCTAAGGGTCATACGGTCATCTGGGTAGTAGTGGATCGTTTTAGTAAAATGTCCCATTTTATCCCTCTCCCCACCCTTCCATCTGCCAAGACCCTTGCTGAACTTTTCATTATCCATATTTTCAAGTTTCACGGGGCTCCTCTTAATATTGTGTCTGATAGGGGGGTTCAATTTGTGTCCAAATTCTGGCGGGCCTTTTGTTCTTTAATGGGTACTGATTTGTCTTTCTCTTCCGCATACCATCCACAGACTAACGGTCAGACTGAGAGGACAAATCAGACCCTGGAACAGTATCTGAGATGTTACGTCTCCTGCAATCAGTCACTTTGGGTTAATTTTCTTCCGTGGGCCGAATTTGCCTATAATAATGCCATTCACTCCTCCACTGGCAGGTCTCCTTTTTTCACTGTTTTTGCTCTCCATCCCAGGGTTTTTTCATTTTCTGATTCTTGTGACCTTCCTGCCGTCAATTCTATTACTGAGGACTTTTCTAAGGTTTGGCAGGAGGTTCAGAAGTCTTTATCTTCTGCAGTAGCTGCTCAGAAGAGGGCTTCTGATAAACAGCGAAGAGAGTCTCCCGAATATCAGGTTGGTGATCAAGTTTGGCTGTCCTCTAAGAATATTTCTTTGAAAGTCCCTTCGGCCAAACTGTTTCCCAAATTTATTGGTCCATTTTCTGTATCTAAGATTATTAACCCTTGTACTTTCAGGTTAAATCTTCCTCCCGAACTCAAGATTTTTAATTCCTTTCATGTCTCCCTTTTAAAACCTGCTAGAGTGGTACGTCAGACTTCTCCTCCTCCTCCTGTTTCTGTTGAGGGGCAATCTGAATATTTAGTTCACAAGTTGGTTGATTCTCGTATCTCTAGAGGTAAACTACAATATCTGGTTCACTGGAAGGGTTATGGTCCCGAGGAAAGGTCTTGGGTTCCTGCCTCGGATGTTAGGGCTGATCGCTTGGTGAGGCAGTTCCACTCTAGGTTTCCCAACAAACCTAGGGGTCCAGTGGCCCCCTCTGGAGGGGGGGGTAATGTAACAAACTTACCTTTGGTTCGTAGGGGACGGCAGGGACGCCTGCCGCCCCCACGGCGGGGACGCCCGCCGCGCCGAGCGGCAGCCGCCGCTTCTAGGCCTCAGGCGCCGGCTCCTTAGGGAGCGCGCGGCGCGCATGCGCCGGTCTTAAGGCGCAGGCGCGCTGACGTCACGGCGCAGATGCGCTGGCGTCATTGCGACGGACGCAATGGCGCCAAAATTTAAAATAAAAAGGCAATGCACAGTGTGTGCATTGCCCAACGTAGGTTCTAGTTTTTCTGTTCCTGGGTACGATTCTGCTTGTTTATTCCTGTCCTTCCGGCTAGTCCTGACTCCTGTAATTGATCTCTGCCTGCCCTGACCCTTTGGCTTATCCTCTGACTACGCTTTCTGGATCCCGATTTTGTACTTCGACCAAGATTGTTACTTGCCTGTGACCTCGACTACTCTGCTTCTTACCGATTCTGTACCTTGTTCCGATTGGTTTTGACTTGGCCTGTTTCTGGACTTTGATATACGTTTACGTAAGGTTCCCTTGCTCGCTCAGAGTTGTAGTCCTCTTAGTCCCCTCACTTTAAGACCTGGCGTCATCCGAGTAGCGGAGGGCTCATCCCGAAGTAAAAGGCGGCGGTTTGAGGCGGAAGCGTGAGCCGAGCCCGGGACATCGGGGTTAACTCTGGGTTGTGGATACCGAACGTGACAGTAATCGATCTAAAATACATCAATCGATTTATAAGAAGAGAGAGGTTCAGAATGGAGACCATTTGATCAGCAATGAACATTGTTCAAGAAAACAATGTAATGGTTACGATAGACCTAAAAGACGCATATCTGCATATTCCTTTTCATTCAGTCAGCAGAAAGTTCCTCAGGATTGCAGTCTTTCTGGACAATCAACTAATGCATCTTCAGTTCAGAGCACTTCCTTTTGGAATTTCATCGGCACCAAGGATATTCACCAAAGTAATTGTAGTTCTGGCAGCACTCCTCAGACAGCAGGGAGTGTTTGTGGTTCCATACTTCGACGATTGGCTTCTGAAGGCAACATCTCTTGTTCAAATTAAGAATCATCTGGATCTAACTCTATCAGTTCTACGAGTCATCGTTGGCTTTTAAACAAAGGAAAGTCGAATTTGCTACCATCTACCTCCGTGAAATTTTTAGGTCTTGTAATAGACTCAAAACAGATGAAAGTGTTCCTTCCCCAAGACAAGCGGTCTCTTCTCAGGTCATCTGTAAGGCAACCCAGACGGAGCCGGGTTGTTTCTATTCATATGGCCATGAGGGTTTTGGGCCTGATGACATTGGCAATAGAGGCAGTTCCATGGGCAAGGTTCCATATGAGACCTCTGCAAGAGGAAATTCTTAGTCAGTGGAAAAGACAAGTGGAATATCTGGACAAGTCCAGGAGTCCTTTCAGTGGGCAATTTGTTTTGTCCCCCTCAGTTTTTGATAATAACATCCAATGCATCAGCCCTAGGTTGGAGAGGTCACCTAGCAGATCGAGTTGTCCAAGGCAAATGGACAGCTTGGGAGAAGATTCAGTCGTCAAACTTCCTAAACTCAGAGCAGTTAGTTTGGTGCTTCAAAAGTTTGATCACTTGATAAAGAATCAGGAAGTTCTCATTCAATCAGACAATGTAGTGACGGTGTCTTATTTAAACCGTCAGGGGTGTACCAGATCCAGTCTTCTGATGGAGTGTTGCAGAATTATGCAATGGGCAGAGCTCAATATTTGTCTCCTGAAAGCTGTTCACATCAAAGGGGTGAACAATTCATTGGCGGATGCTCTCAGCAGAAGATCTGTAGATCAAGGGGAATGGGAGCTTCATCCACAAATCTTCAAACTATTGCAGAAGTGGGGAGTTCCTCAGGTGGATTTGATGGCCTCACGTCAGAACAAGAAGCTGTGAAAATTTGCTTCACTAAAGAGATCAGACAATCCCACTTATTTGGATGCAATGTCAATTCCATGGAAATTCAGCCTGGCTTACAAATTTCCTCTGATTCCAATGGTTCAGAGGGTATTGCAGAAAGGCAGACAAGAGCAGGCGTCAGTAATTATGATAGCCCCGGAGGACATGGTTCTCCGATCTGATAGATCTGTCAAAAGGTGTCTTTTGGAGACTTCCCATCAGAGAGTATATTCCTTCAGGGGAGATTGAAATATCCAGATCCCAGCAGGTTGAGGTTAACAGCTTGGAACTTGACAAAGAGAGCCTTTTAGAGCAAGGACTCTCAGAAAAAGTAGTTGACACTTTGCTTTGTTCAAGGAAATCTTCTATGTCTAGAATAAAAACAAGAGTGTGGAAGATTTTTCAAAAATGGTGTTCAGAGAGTAAGTTAACTGCAAAAGATGCGTCTATTGCTTCTATTCTTCAATTTTTGCAAGAAGGTTTTTCCAGGGGGTTAAAACCAAACACAATAAAAGTGCACATTTCAGCTTTGTCAGCAACGCTTCACAAAAATAAAGCAGTTCAGCCGTGATTTAAGAGATTTGTGAAGGCAATTTTCAAATTAAGGCCAAAGATCTCAGTGATAGTACCTCCTTGGGATTTAAATTTGGTGTTCTCTGTTCTTTGTGCACATCCCTTTGAACCTATTCACGAAATTCCCATCAGATCCCTCTCCTGGAAAACAGCATTTTTGATAGCAATTACCTCAGCAAGAAGAGTAGGAGAACTTCAGCCTTTGGGAGCAGATCCTCCTTATACAGTTTTCTTCCCAGAGAAAGTAATATTGAGGACATTACCTTTTTTAGGCCAAAAGTTCCGTCTTTCAAAAAATATTAATGCTCATATAATTCTTCCAGCATTTTTGCAGACACCTGAGAGTGAAGATGAGCATAAATTAAAGAATTTGGATGTACATAGGTGTCTTTCAGTCTACATTGAAAGGTCAAAGATATTTAGACTCTCTGATCATCTATTTGTTCTCTGTGCAGGAAAGAGAATGGGTTTTACAGCTTCAAAGCCAACCATTGCTTCTTGGGTTAAGAACGCAATTTCCTTTGCTTATGAATTGAAAGAGAAAGATCCTCCAGATCAATTGAAAGCACACTCGACAAGAGCCATGGCCACTTCTTGGGCAGAAAAATCCTTTATATGTATTAAGTATATATGTACGGCAGCAACGTGTAAACACTTTTGAAAAGTTCTATAAACTGGACTTAGCAGCGTCTCAGGATGCAGCCTTCGGCAGCAGAATTCTGGAAACGGCTCTTTCCACCCAGACTGTTTAGTTTGCTAAATCTCAATGTGTGCTGCCTGCAGGACACAAAGAAAACTGAAAATTTGACTTACCTGAAATTTTCTTTTTCTTTAGTCCGAAAAGGCAGCACAGAATTCCTACCCTAATAAAGTTTTTTGAGCATCATTGGGTGTACTGTTTTCCTGTGTGAGCTTTAGAATTAACACTGAAGGGGCAGGCCAAGGGCTGGGGTTTTTATTGGGAAATTAATGGAGGTGTTTTTTTCTGTCCTACCAGATTTGGGGTGGAAATGTTATCTCAATGTGTGCTGCCTTTCGGACTAAAGAAAAAGAAAATTTCAGGTAAGACAAATTTTCAGTGTATAACCTGAGGGTAAAACCTTATAAAGAACCTGAGAGTAAAACCTTATACAAAACCTGAGGGTAAAACCTTATACAAAACCTGAGGGTAAAACCTTATACAAAACCTGAGGGTAAAACCTTATACAAAACCTGAAGGTAAAACCTTATATAAAACCTGATGGTAAAACCTTATATAAAACCTGAGGATAAAACCTTATATATAACCTGAGGGTAAAACCTTATATAAAACCTGAGGGAAAAACCTTATATAAAACCTGAGGGTAAAACCTTATACAAAAGCTGAGGGTAAAACCTTATACAAAAGCTGAGGGAAAAACCTTATCTAAAAGTTCATATTGAGCTCACACTTGACTGTACTTGGACTTTATTTGGGCGGTACTTGACCAACAAATGTGAATTTCCCGCCATCGGGCGGTCACGTGGTCACATGGGTATCTTCAGGCTGGAATCAGTCACTGACGTCAAAATCACTATTTTATGTGTCACCCCAGTGACACCCCAACAACCAACCCCCTTGAATCCCCCAAAGTGTCAGATAAACTAAATCTGCGGCTCGAGCTAACGTCCGTCACATGACCGCGCGGCTGTGACATATTCGTGTGTCACTTGTCAGGTAAAGGGACTTTCCACAACCGCAGAAACGCCCACACAGCTCGGCCCGCCCTTCTGATTGGTGGAGAGGCGCTAATGCGGAAGGCTACATAAAACTAAGTGTCAACTCAGAAGACGTAGTACGCGCAGGGGAATTATAAGTAAATACGTGTGTGCTGTAGGTCCGGCTGTGTGTGGTACTGGAGCTTCTGTGAGAGGCACAAAGTTCCAACATCAGCTCATCGTTTTGTCTCAGTCCAGCTGCTTGTGTCACGTGTCTGTCGGGTTCAGCACCAGGCTAAAGTGGTCTCACACTGGATATTCGCTTTCCTTGGAGATATTTGTGGGGTCGCGTCTCCAAAAGAAGATGCACAAGCTGTGAGTCTTACTGTTTGTCTCTGTCACGTTATTCTGGAGCTGCCCAAGGATTCCTGCTGCCCTTTGTTCTACTCATACGTCACTCTCCTCTGCTCTTACGTCACTGACTGTCCCACACTGACCTCATCAACATGGCTGGTAAGTCTGACGTCACTTGGCCAGACCAGGGCCCCAGCTTCATACTTACAAGCTTATTATGTATTAGGTGTGTATTGGGTATATATATATGTATTCTGTGTGTATTATGTATGTGTATATATATATGTATTATTCAGGGTACAAGTCCATTGTGCAGCCTTCCATCTGTTTTTTGGAGCAGGAAGAAGTTGCAGAAGATGTAGAGGTGCTTCAGGCTGGACATGCCTCATATATGTTTTTGCCCCCCATTACTAGAGCCGCCCCAATACCTGTATTCCCACTTACATATTTATATCCCGCTGTGACAAATGGCATTTCAGTGAGATCTAGTTCCACCACAACAGATGCCTTAAAAGGAAATTCCCCCAGCTCTATAGAGGAAATTGATCATTCTAGTTCCACAAAGTTCCTCTCCTATGTTTGTATTCTCATGCTTATTATTATAACGTCTACACTTGTTCCTCTACATTTGGCTACAGTGAATGGGTGTACACAGAATACTGGACTGGTTTCTCTTTGCTGACTGAGCATTACAGTGTTTACAAGGAAATACCGGCAGTTGTACTTGTGCCACAGATATGTGCAATACGTTTGCTACCTGTAGTATTGTTGCCACCAACCTACTAGAGCTGCCAGCAGGAGCTGTAAGAATGCGCTGGTGCCACGCAGGAGCTGTAAGAATGCGCTGGTGCCACTCAGGAGCTGTAAGAATGCGCTGGTGCCACGCAGGAGCTGTAAGAATGCGCTGGTGCCGCGCAGGAGCTGTAAGAATGCGCTGGTGCCGCGTAGGAGCTGTAAGAATGCATTGGTGCGGCACAGGAGCTGTAAGAATGCATTGGTGCAGTACAGGAGCTGTAGGACTGCATTGGACCAAACACAAGAGTAGTAGGAATGCATTAAGTCAAGCATAAGAGCAGTACAAATACACTAGGTTAGGGCTGCCCAAAAGGTAGATGGGATGTACCAGGAGACCTTTAGCTGGTGATCAGTAGATCTCAATACACTGGTCTAAGTCACCCTCCTATTTCATTATTTTCATTGATATTTATTATGTTAAAGGAATAGTTCAGAGTGAAAATAAAAACTGGGTAAATAGGCTGTGCAAATTAAACAATGTATCAAATATAGTTAGTTAGGCAAAAATGTAATGTATAAAGGCTGGAGTGACTGGATGTGTAACATAATAGCCAGAACACTACTTCCTGCTTTTCAGCTCTTTAACTCTGAGTTAGTCAGTGACTATAAGGGGGGCCACATGGGACATTAACTGTTCAGTGAGTTTGTAATTGATCCTCAGCATTCAGCTCAGATTCAAAAGCAACAGTTATGACCCATGAAGCCCCCCCTCAAGTCTCTGATTGGTTACTGTCTGGTAACCAGTAATTGTAAAGCAAGAGAGCTGAAAAGCAGGAAGTAGTGTTCTGGCTATTATGTTACACATTCACTCACTCCAGCCTTTATACATTACATTTTTGACTAACTAACTATATTAGATACATTTTTTATTTTGCACAGCCTATTTATGTACCCATTTTTTATTTTTACACTGAACAATTCCTTTAAGTGTTACACAAGAAATAGTTGTTTGTTAAATATATTTTCTCAGAAATATATATTTAAATATAATATTTACGTAATAATTTCCATGGAACAGAATGGTAACAATGCCTTTATGGATGTAGATCATAATGGGACAATATCACTAAGATTAGACCTCACATTAGTCTGGGCACTCCTGAACTAGGCCAATCATATGAACTGCAGGCATGGACTTGGTCTTATCACAGGAGCTGTAGGGAAGACATTGAGACAAGCACTGAAGCTGCAGGAATGTAATGGGCATTGGGCAATGTATAGAAGCTGTAGGAATGCACTGACCAATGCATAGGAGCTGTAGGAATTCACTGGGCAAAGCCCTAGGTGCTGTAAGAATGCACTGGCCAATGCATAGGAGCTGTAGGAATGCACTGGGCAAAGCATAGGAGCTGTAGGAATGCACTGGGCAAAGCATAGGTGCTGTAAGAATGCACTGGGCAAAGCATAGGAGCTGTAGGAATGCACTGGGCAAAGCATAGGTGCTGTAAGAATGCACTGGGCAAAGCATAGGAGCTGTAGGAATGCACTGGGCAAAGCATAGGAGCTGTAGGAATGCACTGGGCAAAGCATAGGTGCTGTAAGAATGCACTGGGCAAAGCATAGGAGCTGTAGGAATGCACTGGGCAAAGCATAGGAGCTGTAAGAATGCACTGGGCAAAGCATAGGAGCTGTAGGAATGCACTGGGCAAAGCATAGGAGCTGTAGGAATACACTGGGCAAAGCATAGGAGCTGTAGGAATGCACTGGGCAAAGCATAGGTGCTGTAAGAATGCACTGGGCAAAGCATAGGAGCTGTAAGAATGCACTGGGCAAAGCATAGGAGCTGTAGGAATGCACTGGGCAAAGCATAGGTGCTGTAAGAATGCACTGGGCAAAGCATAGGAGCTGTAAGAATGCACTGGGCAAAGCATAGGAGCTGTAGGAATGCACTGGGCAAAGCATAGGAGCTGTAGGAATACACTGGGCAAAGCATAGGAGCTGTAGGAATGCACTGGGCAAAGCATAGGTGCTGTAAGAATGCACTGGGCAAAGCATAGGAGCTGTAAGAATGCACTGGGCAAAGCATAGGAGCTGTAGGAATGCACTGGGCAAAGCATAGGTGCTGTAAGAATGCACTGGGCAAAGCATAGGAGCTGTAGGAATGCACTGGGCAAAGCATAGGAGCTGTAGGAATACACTGGGCAAAGCATAGGAGCTGTAGGAATGCACTGGACAAAACATGTACTGGGCTGAACACAGGGCTGATTTGGCAGCTTAGAGTAGCAGTTTATTGAGAATGACATTGTAATAGAAAACTGCGAATGACAGGGTGGTATAATCTGGAGCAGGTAAGCAGCCCTGTTGCGTATATACACACACACACACACACACACACGTAAATAAACATTCCCTTCCAGTAAAATAAATCAGGAAATGCAACTCTCACCCTAACATTGTCACAAGCTTAGTAGTTACACCCTAGCACTCTGTCAAGTAATGAAAGTGTTTTTGGGTGGTGGCTGCCCTTAACCCAGTTTCTTTGCCTGTGGGTTAGTACAGTAGCGCTTGGCTCTTTTGGCTACCAACAGGAAAGGCTGTCCCCCAATATTGTGAACCATTGATGAATCTTGGAGGGTACTTTTTATTTCACCGAAACAAAAAAAAGTCTCTAAAAGCAAAAAAGAAGAAGTTCAGATTCCCCAGTGCATGACACCAGAGAGAGAGAAAGAGAGAGCGAGACAGAACACTTCCCGAAATGCTGAAACAAATCCAGCGCTATCCAATCAGAAGGTTGGCCGAAATATGACCATGCTAAACAAGCAGATGAACCAGCTCCTTATAGCACAATTATATATATAAATTATATATATATATATATATATATATATATATATATATATATATATATATATATATATATATATATATATATATATATATATATATATATATATATATATATTATATTACTGCTACAGGATAACCCCATTATGTCGCTGAGTAACATAATGAAAGTTGTCTGTATTTGTCTAGCATGAATTTATTAGCAAAGCTTAGAGGGGGAATTTAGTCAAAACTTCAGTTACATCATAACAGGGGACAGCCCATCCATATACTGTATGCGCCGAGTAGCCACGGAGTATCTATCAGCATTAGTCAACTAAAGAGCAGCCGGTCTGGAGACATATATTGCTAGTAAGTGTCTTGGTGGGGTAAAGCCAGTCATTAACAAATACAAATCTGTTGATACTTGGAAGTTTATGCACTCTCTCTTTTTCCCCAAAAAAGGGGACACAAAGTCTGGGGAATATATACATTGTTTGTAAACTACACTCATTTAAAATGTAATGTACAGTGCATCACATGAAATTAGTAGGGATGCACCCAATACACTATTTTGGATTCGGCCAAACCCCTGAATCCTTTGCAAAAGATTCGGCCGAACCCGAATCCTAATTTGCATATGAAAATTAGGGGTGGGAAGGGGAAAACATTTTTTACTTGTTTTTTGACAAAAAGTCACACAATTCCCCCCTCTTGCCCCTAATGGTGGCCATACACGGGCGATATAAGCTGCGGACAGACCTAGTCAGCAGCTTATTGGCCCGTATATGGGGCCCACCCACCGTGTATGCGGCCGCATCTGTTCGTTGATGCGATCAAACCACCTGTTCCCATTCGTTAGGATCCGATCGTTGGGCCCTAGGGCCCACAATCGGATCAGACCGATATTGCCCACCTCAAGGTGGGCATATCTGAGAGAGAAAGCCAAACGAGCAGATCTCTCCGTGTATGGCCACCTTAACTGTCATATGCAAATTATGATTCGGCCGAATCCGTAACCGAATCCCGGATTCAGTGCATCCCTAGAAATTAGGGGACAGCTAATGCCATAATAAAGAGAAGCTGCAAATCATTGATTTTATGGCAGTGGGCTGGTGTTTGATTTATCCAAATTTACAGCAGCCATAATAGGGGCACTTTTATACCCCATGCCTTCTGGGATCCAGGAATGTGTCACTGGGGTCCAGGTAAAAATAAAATATGGAAAATATACCTGAGAATCAGTACAGCATCCGTATTCCTTAAAGTTGTGCTAAGTATTCAGTAAAATGAAAACATCCAATATGGTTCTTGCACTTGCTGTAATGGTTCAATCACTGCCAGAGACATATCCATAGAGATCATTGCACAGGTATGGGATCCATTGTCCTGAAACCTGTTATCCAGAAAGCTCCAAATTACAGAAAGGCTGTCTCCCATAGACTCCATTTTATCCAAATAATCCACATTTTTAAAAATAATTTCCTTTTTCTGTATAATAATAAAACAGTCGCATGTACTTGATCCCAACTAAGATATAATTAATCCTTATTGGAAGCAGAACCAGCCTATTGGCTTTATTTAATGTTTAAATGATTTTCTAGTAGACTTAAGGTAGGAAGATCCAAATTACAGAAAGATCCGTTATCTGGAAAGCCCCAGGTGCCGAGCATTCTGGATAGCTGTAGCTGACGGGTGCAACATCATCCCGTGCTGCACATGCATTCGCTCATGTGTTACATGTTATACGAGTTGTTGCTGTAGTTTAAATACTTCCCTGTCTGCAGTCACACTGGTGCCTCGTCACTCGCAATATCACTGTGACTTGCTGATTTCTACTGAAAAACTGCGTATGTTTGTCCAGAGGTGAACCCCTACATCATCACATATAAGTGTCTCTTAGTGCAAGCATTACAAGTAAGAAAATACAATTGTTTGCCAATTAATTGAAGTTAACGAAAGCAGCTATGGGATCCCTTATCCGGAAACCCATTATCCAGTAAGTACCCAATTACTGAATTACTCCATTTTCACCAAATAATCCACATTTTATAAAAAAAATTCCTTTTTCTGTGTAATAATAAAACAACAGTAGCTTGTACTTGATCCCAACTAAGATATAATTAATCCTTATTGGAAGCAGAACCAGCCTATTGGCTTTATTTAAAATTACCTCTGGAAGATAAAGGTTCTTTTATAGGGCTGTATAGACCCTTTTTTCAGCATAAGTGCACTGAATAGGGCTTGTTTGCGACAAACAGACTTTTTGTCTATTGTTTTAATCACCACAAAATCTATGGTTTTTATTTCTTGAGCTAAACAGGAAAACTGAATCTCTCCCATGTTTGTCATATGAAAAAGTTTGGGAACCCCTCTCAGCCTGCATAATAATTGACTCCACTTTCAACAACAGTGGTATGTCTTTAATTCCCCAGGAACATCTGAGTACTGGGCTGTTTTCTGAACAAAGATTTTTAGTGAAGCAGTATTCAGTTGGATGAAATTAAATCAGATGTGAAAAACTGGCTGTGCAAAAATGTGGGTACCCTTGTCATTTTGCTAATTTGAATGCATGTAACTGCTCAATACTAATTACTAGCAACACCAAATTGGTTGGATTAGCTCGTTAAGACTTGAACTTCATAGGCAGGTGTGTCCAATCATGAGAAAAAGTATTTAAGGTGACCAATTGCAAGTTGTGCTTGTGTTTGACTCTCCTCTGAAGAGTGACAGCATGGGATCCTCAAAGCAACTCTCAAAAGATCTGAAAACAAAGATTGTTCAGTATCAGGGTTTAGGGGAAGGCTACAAAAAGCCATCTCAGAGGTTTAAACTGTCAGTTCCAACTGTAAGGAATGTAATGAGGAAATGGAAGGCCACAGGCACAGTTGCTGTAAAACCCAGGTCTGGCAGACCTAGAAAAGGAGCGGCATATGCAGTCAAATGGTCAAAAATAGCCACATCCAGAATCCAGACACTCATCAAAGGCTATAGGAGGCGTCTAGAGGCTGTTACATTTGTAACTAAGTATTGATGTAATATCTCTGTTGGGTGCCCAAATTTATGCACCTGTCTAATTTTGTTATGATGCATATTGTATATTTTCTGTTTATTCAATAAACTTTGTCACTGCTGAAATACTACTGTTTCCATAAGGCAAGAATTAAGCAGAGTTCCCAAACATATATATATATACTGTGCATCCATATATATATATATATATATATATATATATATATATATATATATATACAGGTATGGGAACTGTTATTCAGAATGGATAAAGGCTCTTGCTGTAATTTGTAATTTGCTGTAAATCTTCATATCTTAAGTGTTAAGTCTACTACAAAATCTTGTAAAGATTTCATAAATCCAGTAGGCTGATTATGTTTCCAATAAGGATTAATTATATCTTCATTTGGATCAAGCACAAGCTACTGTTTTATTATTACACAGAAAAGGGATGTCATTTTACAAAATTTGGATTATTTGGATAAAATTGAATCTATGGGAGATGGCCTTTCTTTAATTTGGAGCTTTCTGGACAATGGGTTTCCAGATAACAGATCCCATACCTGTGTATGTGTGTATGTATGTATGTGTGTGTATATATATATATATATATATATATATATATATATATATATATATATATATATATATATATATATATATATATATATATATATATATATATAATATGTATTGGAAGCTCTGACAGGTATACAGTTCAAGAAATGTATTGAATATTACTCTCTACATCATACTAAAAGTTACCTCAAAGGTGAACAACCCCTTTAAAGGGATACTGTCATGGGGAAAAAATGTTTTTTGCAAAATGAATCAGTTAATAGAGCTGCTGCAACAGAATTCTGCACTGAAATCCATTTCTCAAAAGAACAAACAGATTTTTTTATATTCAATTTTGAAATCTGAAATGGGGCTAGACATATTGTCAGTTTCCCAGGTGCCCCTAGTCATGTGACTTGTGCTCTGATAAACTTCAGTCACTCTTTACTGCTGTACTGCAAGTTGGACTGATATCACCCCTTCCCCCAGCAGCCTAACAACAGAACAATAGCAGCTCCCTAACACAAGATAACAGCTGCCTGGTAGATCTAAGAACAGCACTCAATAGTAAAATCCAGGTCCCACTGAGACCCATTCAGTTACATTGAGTAGGAGAAACAACAGCCTGCCAGAAAGCAGTTCCATCCTAAAGTGCTGGCTCTTTCTGAAATCACATGACCAGGCAAAATGAGCTGAGATGCACCTACACACCAATATTACAACTAAATACACTTGCTGCTTCAGGAATGACATTTTATATTGTACAGTCAATTATTTGCAGTGTAAACAGTGTCATTTAGACATAAAAACTACATCATAAAAATCATGACACAATCCCTTTACATCTGAATTTGGATGCAGCAAATGTGGAATGTTGAAGTGCATTATATAAAGGTGCAGCACTGTGTCTGATACATAATCGGATATCGACAGTTCTGAACTCCAATGAATAATTTATGGCATTAAACCCCCTATCCTCCTTTTCAAAAATGTTTGGGTCCTAGGCAGGTGCCTCTGCTGCCTTCCCTTAGCTTGGGCCTAGCAGTGTGAGAATTCATCAAATCATGTTGAGAAGTAAAAAAAAAAAAACCTCATGTATGTCGTATGTTTTATTGTCGAATGAAGTTTGTAGACATGAAATATTATATTTCACTGTGACCATAACAGCTGCGACCATGAATACCATACACTTCCGTTTTTGCTTTGTATCACAGGCTCCTGCTATTCTTCCTAATCTGTAAATATAGTTATGACCTATTTTATATTCTAATTATATCAGTGTACAGTCAAGTAACATTTTCCTCGGACATACCTTTAATAAGATTATAACACAAATGTATTTCATTAGGGATATGTTAGTGGAATAGTTTTAATATATATATATTTATTTTGTAGGCGCAACATTCTGATCCTGGCCATCTCCAAACATCTTTTGGTACAATTCTCAATGTTCTATTGTTGTGGAAAGAGTTCTAAAACATAATGCTCCTTTTTACCTGTCTGGATTTACATCAGCCTCTGCCTTAATGAGGTTACAGTTAGTGATGTGTGGGCCGACACCGTCATCGGAAGTTACATCACTAGTTACAATGTAATAACCTTGTCACATTCACATACAGTATCATGTGCCATAAATATATCTGTGCCAATGATCTTCCTAAATTCCTCTGTGCACTTATAAAAATCAGTTTGCACATTAGATAGGATAGGTCTGAGCAAGAACTGAAGGTTTTGTCAGAATGCTAAATAGATTGTGGGGGGTCACTGGGTTCCACACGACTGGTTGTGTAGTGAAATTGTAGTTTCTACATGACTGGGGCAATATGTACATTGAAATGCAGGATTATATCTGTGTACATTTGTGCTAATCAGTTGCATAACTAGATGTTACTGGGCCCCACAGCAAATATGTTTCCGGTCCTCAAAATGTCTGGAGATTGACCAATATTTATTGAAATTGTTTATGAATGAGGTCTTCATGGGGCCCCTATACCTCCTGGACCCCCCAGCAGCCGCAGGGTCTGCTTCCTCTGTAGTTACGCCCCTGGTGCTCATATTATTAAGGGTCAGGGCACACAGGCAGATTCGGGGAGATTAGTTGCCTGGCGACAAATCTCCTCTTCTTTGGTGTGACTAATCTCCCCAATCTGCACTCTATGCAATTCGTTTTCCGAATTGGCCCGATGAAGAAACTTTGGGCGTCTTTGCAAAACAAATCGGCCAGAGTGCCATGCCACCGGCAATTTACATTTTAGCCGTCGGGGAGGCAGTTCGGGGAGATTGCCAGAAGAAAAGGAGATTTGTCGCCAGGTGACTAAACTCCCCAAATCTTCCCGTGTACCCTGACCCTTAATAATATGAGCACCAGTTGCGTAACTACAGAGGAAGCAGACCCTGCGGCTGCTGGGTGTGCCCGGACCCTTAATGCTGATCAGAAACAGAGAAAAAAATCTAAAATCCATGAACCAAACCTATCTTTCAGGTTTAAACGATCCCTACATTGAAATATTTGAACAACCTCGACAGAGAGGGATGAGATATAGATACAAATGTGAAGGCCGATCTGCTGGGAGTATTCTTGGTGAGCGCAGCACTGAGAACAACAGGACATACCCATCCATCAAGGTAACAATGATTTGATGATTCTTATCTAAACTATGCAAGTTATATACATATACATACAGTATGAAATAGGCCCAGCACTGTAACTTTGGAAAAAATGCTTCATAACTGCCCACAGGTCTGACCCTTCCCCGTGTACAATATACTTTCTGCTTTTGTCATTCAGGCTGGACATCCCTTGTTATTTTTGCTATGAGCTAAAGACTGTCCGTATATCTGTCACTGCAGAGCAGAAACCACACTCTACAAAGTATTACATTTACCATGAGCTTAAAATAAATGCAGAAGCAAGGGACATTTATAAGCAAGACTAACAATGACTATCATGGGGTAGGGCATCCAGTAATGTGGATATTTATGTGATGTTGTCTTTATAGAAAAATATCAGTGGAGGGTAATGCAGCAATATGGACTGTATTCAGAAACATTTTTATGGAGAACTGCATGCTCCTCTGTGATTGTTTTATAGTGCTGTCAGCACATTTTCGACATACTTTTCTGAATTCTGCATGCATCATTCGTGTTCTATTCTACGTGCAAATGTAGGTGGCAGAGCAATAGAACACCCCAACCACAACACACCAACTCACGGTATTAAGTGTGGGCTGTAAGGGAATAGTCTTCCTACAAGGTGCACAACACAAATGTTCCACTCCCTCACACATCACACAGGAAGCCACCTGTAGGCAGCCAAGCTTGAAGAAGGGCAATGATATTATTACATCAGGTATCTTGCTATCCACTAGTTTGGGCACACAGAAGGTTACAATGATTTTTTAACATTTATAGGTCACTGATGCCCATCGTATGTGTTGGCTCCCCCACAGACCTCTTTAAAGGTTACTAATCATAGAGAAGAGAGGAAGAACAGGAGACAACTCACCCCATTGAGACACGGCTCAAATGTGAAATAGCATGATGCAGATGGTCCCATGTTACCCAAATAGTTGTGCCAATTTGTTTTCAATATTTTATTACAGCAGGCGGGATCATTATGGCTATTCCATCCCATTTATGCTAATTGTTTTTGTGTTTTTTGCAGATTATGAATTATACTGGAAAGGGGATAGTGAGGATCACACTTGTTACAAAAAATGAACCCCACAAACCTCACCCCCATGACTTGGTTGGGAAGGATTGCCGGGATGGATATTATGAATTAGAATTTGGTTCAGATCGCACAGTTTTGTGGTGGGTATAATACACATATAAATGGATTTTTTGTGTTTTCTTCATGATTATGCTTAAAGCAATTTAATGCTTTAGGAGGAGTATAAACATTTTTTTTTTTTGCTTTACATAGAGGTAAGTGCTAGATAAACACTTGAGTAAATGAAGGCTCCAAAATAGAGTATACAGATGGCAAGTGATTCCTCACAGGTGTAGTTCCAGAGTTAGAAAGCTAATGGGCTGCTATGCATAAAAATGTTGGGCAGTAACTGTTAATTGCGTTTGTCACCCTATATTTAGGGTGCCATCGCTAGAGGACAAATCAGCACCAAATGGACTGGGCCAAATGGACTGGGCTAGTGTCACGGCTGAGTCACATTGAATGCTAGTCGCATTGAAGGTGGCCACATACGGGAATATTTAATCCAGTTATCTGTCTACATATAGGGAGCTCAGACAGGAACACCTGACCGATATCTGGAAAAAAAATTGGGCAGATCGGGCAGGTTTCATTTTGCCAAAGAAGCAAATCTTCTAATGTATGGCCAGTTTAAGATGATGCTGGACTGGAGGTTATCCGTGAGAAATAAAATTTATATTCTTTAGCCATGAGCCATGTGCTCTGATTTTACTTGGATGCCAAATATGCAACCAATGATAAATCAGTTGGCAGAAAGTGACGCTCAAAGTTCCAGCAGGCCAGACCATGAAGAGAAAGCTATCATTTTAGTCCATACTTTAATTTTTTATTTTCCAACTACTAAACCAGAAAGGGGCTCTTCTTCTGTAGAGTGCAAGCTTTTTGTTATCCTGACTGTAATGTGCTGGCTTTGTGAACAAAAGGAATATACTTTACATGACAGATAAACACCTCAACCACACCAATGCCTTGATGATTTGGTTACTTAACACCAGATCCTGGTCATGGGAAAAATAGTTTTTTGCCAAATGCATCAGTTAATGAGAACTGTCCATTTGTGTAGCCTACAAAAAATTATGCTGGAGGGATTTAGGAGCCACTTGCTAAAAATGGTTCAGCAATCCTCCCTCTCTCAAAGTGGAGATACAATTAATTTATATACTGAGCTGCTGTGAAAGAAATGGGGAAAATAGAATTATGACCCAGTTAATGTATAATGACATTTCATTGGTCCTTTCAGTTTTCAGAACTTGGGTATTCAATGTGTTCGTCGAAGAGAAGTCCGAGAGGCGATCCATGCACGAATAATTCGCAAAATGAACCCTTTCGGTGGTAAGTTGTCTGCCTTTTGGCAATGAATTCTTTGGTACTTAATAATGATTATGTTTTGTCTGTATGCTGATGACTTTATTGGACTTCATGCCTTTCCTTCCATACTTCTCAGGCAGCTTAATGCATGTCTAATTCCAAAGCACTTTCACTTGCTAGTATATATATATATATATATATATATATATATACCCCTGTTATTTGTAAACTACGAGGTTCAGTGATATGTAATGTTTTAGGTGCCCCTAAAATTATATTCACAAGTTGGTGGTGTTTCCAGCAAATTTGTGGGGCTGTCCTTACATTGCATTGAAGTGGAATAATATTAGCTGTATCTTCCTTTTCAGCCAGTTGGGTGACATATATACATATATATCATACTTGTAATAAATGAAATTATTATTTGTGGCAACCAGACAGCAGCTATTTGTTACAGATGTTCACCGTTAAATTAACTTTTAACATGATGTAGACTCTAGAGACTAGGAACGCGGGTGACTGTTAGACCCTAATGCATACAATAGTTGGACTCTTCCTTGTGTAGTACCTCCACTTCAGCTACAGATTCAAACTCGAAAAAGTATAGGCAAGGAATAACCTGTGAGGCAGGGTTATCTGCTCAAGTCATTTTTATTCTTTGCACAACTTGTTTCAAGCCTCCTGGCTCTTTGTGAAGTGACATCTCATATCCAGAGCCTGAATTCGCTGCAGGTCACTCACTTGGTTACATTCCTGTGCCTTGTTCAGTAAGCAGAGCCACCAATCATATGTCTGCGCCAAATCAGTCAAACCTCTGTGCTTATTGGTTACTTTGTTTATTTCCATTGTTTACACATGGTGGCCAAAAGATGGTTGCCCTGGCTGCTACAAGGCTTTTTGGGGTATATATACACATATAATCATATTCTTGATATGCCAGGATTGCTGCTTCAGAAAGATCCCCAAGGCCTTTACAAAATGTACACACAGACCGCCTTAAATATACACAAGAGCGAGAAAAGACAGCTGGTAAGGTCACATGATCCATATTGTGATTATTAATTGTGTATGTCAATTTAAATACTTTCATAATCAAGAATATCCCATTTAAACACATAAAAAACTAGACGTAAAGTATATCCCCTAAAAGATATCACTAACAATTAAAAACAACATTTTGTAACCACAAACTTTCTCTATTAAGTTACTTGAACATTTAAATAATCTAAATAAACAATGTTACAATTATGTCGATAATTTGAGAATAAATAGCACAATGTATCAATCGACCTACTTTTAAATGGGCTGTTAGATTCTTAGTTGTTTAAATTAAATTTGGAAGGTTCTATGTGTCCCCATTCATCGTATCACTTCCCTAAGAGCTCTCTCTAAATGTTAAACTGCTAAATACCATTAGACTTAACATAACCAATAATGTTTGCTCTTTCGGGACAGAATCTATATATATATATTTAGCAATTTATCTTATTTTGGAGAGGCTCGGCCTCCCTTAATCTTCATTTTTTCTACTTGGGCACAAAAAGGGTTTCAGGAAGAGAATTGCTTGTGTTTCAGTGCAATAGACCTCTGCATTAAAGGCGAATGTTGTCTTCTAGCCATCTCTAGACCAGCCGAGCACTTTTACATGATAAAAAGAAATCATAAACAATATACAATGCCATAGCAGTTAGGTGGGAAATATTTTAGTCCAATTAGGCCAAAGTAGGTGAAATATTTGAAAACTGAGTGAAGGGATTTTTTTTCATTACTGATTTGAACTTGATTGTGATGTGGAAAGATAACCAGAAATCCAGATGAAGCTCGTGGGTTTGTTTTGTTTCTGTAGTGTCAACTGACGTACAGCAGTGTGGGGGATTTTGCTTGATGGTGTCTGTGGTTGTGCCTGATAGAGCAAATTACTTTGTTCTGTTTCCATAATTCCGTTGTATTGGCACCATCAAAGGAATAGAGCCCATTTTGTTCTTAAATGTCTTTAACTTCGCATGTCAGTTCAGGTCATTCCCACAGCCGAGGATAAACACAAACTCCTTCTTCCTTTGTCACTTTTATCTTTGTCACCTTGTGTATTTATTACAGTTGCATTAAGCTAGATATACAATTAGCCCTAAATAAGTAAAATATACTATACAGGCAACCTCTCTTATTGCTGTTTTTAGTCTAGGGTCAATGGAAGTCTTTACCAATGGAATCATTGATCAATCATAGCATTCGGGTAGGTATTTTACCAGAGCAGAACTGCAGTTATGGTGCACGAGCTGTAAGGAGTCCAAACTAGAGGCACTCCTCCTCTCTCTTGCTTTTCCACAGATAGGCTCAGTGCTCACAATTCAGCAATAATAAGATCATTTAATATTTAATGTAGAAGTGCAACATTTCAGGGCCATGTTCCTATGTTATGCATACAGCACATTTGGAATGTCACATGCTATACACCACATTTCTGCAGTGTACAGCTGTTCCATGGAAGGAACATTTTGCATTATTATTTGTATTATTATTAAAGGGGAACTCCACAAAAACATAACTTAAGCTTTTTGAAAAATAAACATAATTTCAAGCAACTTTGCAATATACATCAATCAAAAAAATACAGACTTTTCATGATTTTTAATGGTTTGGAACATTCCCTAAGCCCAGCCCCCTGCTCTCCTGCTGATCTGTCTGACTACTTTGCTGAGTTGTCTGACTACTGTTACTTTGTATCAACAGCCACCTGTCCTCAGCCTGTATCCTCCAAACCCCACAATTCCCTGCACTCGTGATTTCAATAAGGAACATCCCAGTGCAATGCATTGTGGGTAATGTAGTTCCTGCATGCTGTCTGTAAGTACAATGTGTAACATCAGTGTTTAGTCCCTCCTTCCCTGCCAGGATTTCAAATGATGCAGAAAGAGAAGAACTGTTACACGGCTGGATTCCAGCATAGAAAATGCCATTTATTCAGACTTTTTGAAGAAACAAGTAACTGTGATGGGTTTATTAGGGGTTCTGTGTTATGTGGGTCTCTATCACATTTTGGTTTGGAAGCCAGAGTTCCCCTTTAACATGCGTTTTTATAGCTCCAACATATTTTTCAGTGCTGTCTATAGTGCAAAAAAGTCTCTGTCCCCTGCTACATTTACAAATACAGGGCCTGTATGAATCCACTAATTTGTGGCAATATCACAGCATTTAATTGTTGTTTTTCAGAGCTTCATCCATGTCTGATACTATGGGCCACTTAGTAAGTGTAGAAAGCAACGGGCAAGTAACTGAGACCCACTCTGGTCATGAGTCAGGCTTCTTCTTTAGTCAGTCGCTACTTATCTTATTATACTTTATAATGTTTGTAGTTTACCTTTACTATACCTGGTCCAACGTTTACCCAGGTATAGTAACTCGTAGCAACTAATCAGATACTCTCAAATAACTGACCCATAAATGCTGACTGCTATGGGCGGCTGTAACTGTAGAAAAGTTTTTATTACCCCATTATATTCATTCGAGTTTACAAAATTTGATTTTATTAATACATTTCAACTAGTCAAATTTCATATTTAGGGGAGTTTAAAAAAAAAAAAAAAAAACCTCACGTATTCGAAATTGGACCCTTGATAAATGTGCCTCTTAGTGCTAATTCTAGTGGTGAGAGTATTCTTTATTTATGTTGATGGTTTGTTGAAATGAAGCCTTTCCTGTTGTAAATGGAAAGATTATTTGTGAAACCCAGACATACGGCACAGCTTCTCTGTATCCTCCATTCATTTTCTTCTTCACTTCCTGTGTCACTTCACAGAGCTGCTCTATTTTAGGCTTTTTCTGCAGTCTTTCCATTTCATACCTGCTGTGGGATGTAGTGAGACCGTGTAGTAAAGCAAATTACAACATGCCGTGGCTGCAGTGGAGCCTGATACACTTGCCTTTTGGCTCATACAACCTGTGCTGGCTGCAGATGGTCAGCCATGAAGAGGCGACACCCAAGCAAATACTAGTCTCTATGGTTACTTAGGGGCAAATTAATGGCAAAGCGGCCGTCGCTACCGAAAATTCACCAAAACAAAACGTCGCAATGATAGATCCCATGATGGAGAGAGAAGCAACCCAGTCCCCTGCTCCTTCCCATCTGCACTGATCTCTTTCCCTTAGTTTAGAGTAGAGGTTCCCAGACTGTTGTTGTGGCCCCCCTACGAGAAACATAAGTAGGGAATAGGGAGGCCTGACATTAGTGTTGTTCCATATAGACCAGTGCTACAATATAATGACTGTATAATCTAGTCATACGCTAATGGTGGGCTGCTTCATCTCAATAAGTCAGAAAAACTGATTAAAACTTGAATATAATACCTATTCATAAACACAGTATATTTTCTCTTTTGCTTTTGCTCCCACGTCTGCAGTAAGAAGCAGTGCCTGAAGCTGCCTCTTGGTTGCGCTTCTTTACACGACTATTTCTCCACTCTCCTTCATGACCTGAAGATGCAAATTGAGCTTCTGTAGTGCGCTATTAATGTTGGCACATCTTACTTTATTCCCCCTCATTTGGAGGAGGCAGAGGAAAGAACTTCCATGTTCAACGTAGATCTGCAATCCCTTCACCTTTTTCACTGTCTCATTCAGACTGCTCCTCTTAATGGCTTCTCCATACTTTCTGTGGTGGAACCATTAGGTACCGGTGGGCTGTAGCTGCTTCTAGTGCCCACACTTGAGTCTATACCCGCTCAATTGCATTCCTAATTTTATAGCATAACAAGAAATATACTGCCATTTATTCATGTGTACTGATGGGATACAGGGGCACATTTATCAGGGCCAAATTGAAAATTATAATTTTTTTATGGCCAAGACTTTCAAATTTGACTAGGGAATTGTTGAAATTCGATTCAAATTTTTTTATAAAATGTGAATGGGATTTTTGAGATTTATCATAAGCTGGCCCTTTAAGAACTGAAATTCAACTATTCGCCGCCTAAAACCTGCCAAATTGCTGGTTTAGTCAATGGGATCAATATGGAGCTGTTTGCAGCCTTTATGAAATTCGAGTTTTTTTGAGGGAAAAAACTTGAATCGAGTTTTTAAAATTCAAATCAAATTTGATTCTAATTCAGTTAGAGTTTTGGGGTCGATCCTTTCTACCTGAGTTTAGAAAATTAGATTTATTTTTTTTAATATTTTTCGATTGATTGAATTTTGAGTTCATGGCAATTTATGGGAGCTTTAAAAAACTCGAATGAATTCGAAATTCGACCCTTGATAGATCTGCCTCTGAGAGTGTCCGTTTACTAAATCGTTGCTGTTCTCGCTTCTCCTTTGATTTAAAGGAGTTGTCCACCTTTGATTTAACTGTTCGTATGATGTAAAGGATATTCTAAGGCAATTTGCAATTGATTTTTATTTTTTTATTATTTGTAGTTTTTGAGTTAGACATAGGCACCATGAATTTCATTCAGTTTTTACTCTGATGATAACGTTACTCCAGCAGTGCTTCTCAAAGCAGAAGTTGGGGCCATGGGGGGATTATAATGAAGACTTGGGAAGGTTAAGCCTCCCTCTATCAATGGACCCAAGAATTTCCTATTATACATGGTGTCTGAATTGCATATACTAATATACTGTATTCCTGGGTTATTATGCACTAATTATCCCACCAGGCATTCTGGGGCTATTATATGTAGGACTGGCATGCAGTTTCATTGTTCTGGAGTGACACTGTATTTATATTAACATTATATATACCTTGACGTGGTATGGTGGCTTATCAATTTTATAGAGCAGTCGGTGTTCTCGTCACTTTCGGCGCTGATCCAGGACACGGCACACAGACCACGGCATCAATGCAAAAAGTAGGCTTTATTTAAACACACATACGGTTGTGGATTACAGCGGTGGATATGCAAGGCTGTCTGACGCGTTTCTTGCCGGATCCCCCGGCACTTCCTCAGACTCAGTAAAAATCACATGACTCTAGACTTAAATAACTAAAGTGATTTACATCCGTGTTAGAAGTACAGGTGCATTTGAGTTGTCAGTGTAATTAACATTCAAGTCTAAAAAACTCGTTACTATAAACAGTGCATGTTGCTCTTGTATATTTATATAATATCTTAAAACAGAGAGCAATTAGATTATTATATTGATATTTGATGTAAATAATCAAAAAATAAATAGTGACCAAAACAAGTGAATTCAATTAGTTAATTTTTTAAAAAAATAAAAAACATAGTGAAAGATATCTATATTTTTCCAATCTCCTTGTTCAGATCAATGGTATTCTAGCAAACTGTGTATTTAATTTTTAAAAACACTAAATGCACATAAGCATAACTATAAAAACAAATGCACATAAGCATAACTATAAAAACAAATGCACGTAAGCATAACTATAAAAACAAATATATTTCCTATGAGAGCTAATTGTGTTACTATATTGTATAGAGTTACATTTTTTGTTTATATTCATGTATCTATTTATATATATAACACGGATGTAAATCACTTTAGCTATTTAAGTCTAGAGTCATGTGATTTTTACTGACTCTGAGGAAGTGCCGGGGGATCCGGCAAGAAACGCGTAAGTCAGACAGCCTTGCATATCCACCGCTGTAATCCACAACCGTATGTGTGTGTTCAAATAAAGCCAACTTTTTGCATTGATGCCGTGGTCTGTGTGCCGTGTCCTGGATCAGCGCCGAAAGTGACGAGAACACCGACTGCTCTATACTGAATGCCGGCGGGAAGTGGCTGGCGTCTCGCACGGGCTGCGACCAGGAGAACACAGCGCTACTGGGTGAGCTCCGATGCGGATCGCATCATTCTTTATATAATGCTTATCAATTTTATGATCATAACTTTGTAACAAAATAACCCCTATTTGGGTACATATGCAATAGCATTTATTATACCGTATATACTCGCGTATAAGCCGAGATTTTCAGCACCCAAAATGTGCTTGAAAATCCTACCTCGGCTTATACGCGGGTCAGCAATGTTTCTCCCCCCCGCGGGTCATACGTCCTTTTTCAACTTACCGGTACGTATTCCTGCCCCCGCTTGGTGCACTACAACTCTCCTTGCGAGCTCTGTTGATGCCTTCCGACGTGGAAATGACGCGTGCTGCTGCTGGGAGATGTAGTTTTTATTGCGCAGTGACCGCAGAGCCATGGTGTTAACCGGCAGTGTGGACGTGCCAGAGCAGGACCCCAGCCGTAATTATTTTCCCAGGTAGGGGGGTCAGCTTCAGCCCATATAACTGTGCCACTCTGGCTTCTTTGCTGTGCCTGCCACTTTTTATGTAGAGGGACATAACCTTTTGGCTGTGGGGCAGGTGTCCTGCCTTTCATCCATGTTATAGCAGCCACGTTAGATGCAAAGTACCGTAATAGCTTTCTGCTCTTCTGTCTGTCAGAACAGCTACAGGGGACCATGTCAGAACAGATGTGTACCACCCTCTGCCCTCCCTTCCATTCTGGCTGCTAGGCTTATACGCGAGTCAATACGTTTTTCTGGTTTTCATAGGTAAAATTAGGTACCTTGGCTTATACGCGGGTTGGCTTATACATGAGTATATACGGTACTTATATCTGGGGAATTACACATGAAACTACCATTACTAGATCTTCTGGGAGGAATTTTACATCAAATTACCACTGGGAATCTGTGCAGACAATGCCTTTCATTCACCTCCCCCAACACAAAAATCATCTTCCACCTAGGGACATATTTGGGTACAAATCTTGTTTTCTCCATTTAATACTCCCGGAAGCCTGAAAGTCACTCCTAACATTGGGACTATGGTTAGTTCTCCTATGTGAGCTTGTCATCAACCTTAAGCTTACGTCCCGCCTTTTACGACATTTTCCTGCAGTCCCACCAATTTGAATGCATCTCTATGGGGCTCTATTCCTGGGTTTTAGCATTTTGTATAGTTTTTATGAAACCTCTCTCCCTAGCAAATTGCTTAAATTTTAAGCTCAAAATACTGATTACTTAAGGAGTTAAAAGTTCCCCTGTATGTTGTGATTGCAGATGCCATCCTAGCAAGGTCTGTTGCATAATTATTTCACATTGCGCATACAAGATACAGCGAGAATTGCGCAAACACAGGGGAATTTGTTATCTACACAACACAAATGTCAGTCCTCCAATAAAACGGCTGTATAAGGTGCAGATTCTGCTTAAAAGGGTACAGATTTTTGTTGTATAATTTGGAATAATTTACATATAATTGGCTTTAATACATTTCCCTTATTTTACATTTTCCCGGATTTTACATGTTTTTTCCCTGGCTCCCTGAAAAACATAAATTTGGGGTTCTATTGTATGTTAAATAGGGGAATTTAAATATTCCAAAAGGTGCTACTGATCATACCTCAAAAAAAAAAAATATAGGTTAGCGTTCTTGGTAAGATTATGCCTCTATGTGATTACATTCACACATGATCAGTGTATCAGATATAGTGCCCTTGTGCTGATTAGTGAAGAGTTTCTTAAAAGAGGTAGGTACCCACACAGTTTTAGCCCCGTTTCTGGTAGTTGATTATACTCACAGACCACCAGAGTTTGTTTCACATATTAAGGGTATAAGTTGTTCCCCAAATCCTTCCTTTGAACAACAAAGAGTGGCATGTGCGGAAAGCGTTTTATAATTAATAAAAATGTATTGCACTTACAATATTTTCCTCTTAAAATCACTTTTAAAACCAAAAGTGGCGTTCCTCTCCTACTAGCGGCGCCTCCCGCAGTTTATATTGAGATGTCCACGGCGTATCTCTTTTGTAAGCAGTTGTTCTGCCTTGTGTGCTGAGATTTCCGTGGCGTTCCTCAAATCTCTCTGCGCATGTCCGTGTTGCTTCCACTTACATCACCGCTGACGCGTTTCACCCCGAATAGGTTTCTTCCTTGAGCGATGTTGAATAGGGGGCTTTTAAATGTAATAATTACAGCTATGGAATCTATTATCTGCAATGATCGGGACCTGGAATTTCCACATAAAGCATCTTTCCCTCATTTGGATCTCCAAACCATAAGTGTGTTACAAATCATTTCAACAAATAAATCATCAAAATAAATCATTTCAACATTAAATAAACCCAATACGATTATTTTGCCACCAATTTGGATTCATGCAGCTAAGTAACCATAAAGTGTAAGGTACTGTTGCATAGTTACAGGGGAAAAAGAATTCATTTTTAAAAACTAGAATTATTTGCTTGAAATGGAATGTATGGTAGACCACCTAGCCATAATTTGGATATGTCCCATATCTCTGGAGATAGTGATGTTTAAAACGTGGCCTTCTAAACAGCTGTCAGATGTTGTCCAGACCAATCCCTGCCCATATTTCATTACCGTCCGTTATTCAGCAATACTGTGTCTTTGTGCAACTTATTCAGATGGTGAGATCCAGACAGTGAGCACTGGACATGTCAACTATAATAATGGCCAGAGAATGACTCCATTAACTTGAGTTATCCTTAATTAACTGAAGAATACATAGCTGCAGGTTTGTGTCCAGTTTTTCTGTTTTCTTACCTTCATCTGCCCCAAATGAATAATCTAATATAGACAATAAGAACAAGACGTAAACACGAGCAGTGCATAATATTATATACAGTCAGTCTCTATGAAATGATTGATGTACAATGTACATGTTTCCCCCGCAGCCCCTTGAGATAATCCCAAGTACAGAGAGTATCACACAGACAGCTGGTGGGCAGGTGGGAGCCCAATTTTAATGTGAAACCTCACTGGAAAGGTGTTTTTCTCAGTTCTACCTCTGAGAAATGCTGTTGAAAAGCATTCACATAATAATCCCAGTAAGAACTGCCATTGCCATGAATGACTCAGTGTTTTCTACCAAACTGACAATTTTCCAGTCCACTATACAGGATATATTTGCTGGGCAATTAGTGACGCTTCATAATCAGCAAGAACACCATTTTCATAGCCCTGATACTGTGCCTATAGGCGCATGGAGAACATTCCATCAGGACAACGTGCAGCTCTTTGCAAATGACGCCAACACCCGTCTTCTTCTTCTTCTCTTTTTTGCAGTGAGAGAAGAACAGCTGCTCACCATTGAAGATTACGACCTAAATGTTGTGCGTCTGTGCCTCCAAGTCTTTCTTCCTGATGAACATGGCAACTACACCCGGGCTCTAACACCTGTTGTATCCAACCCAATATACGATAACCGTAAGGAAATAAAATAAGTGGCTGGAGGTCCGGTTGGGATATGGGAATGGCTTGGAATTAATTTGCCTTATTACATAATATGGATTTTTATAAATATAATATAATTATAGTACATTATATTTGATAATTAGTTCACAACAGTATCCATTTAAATCAACACAGTCAGATTTTAACAGCATGTTGTAACACAAACTCCCTGCCCCCCGTCAGCCACCTTTAATACTCAATGACAATTGTCTTCCTGAGTGACTTTGAGTTTGAGGTGTTAGAGCACAGACCCGATTCTCTAGGGCACCGTTTTCATTCATTCTCCAGGCTGTTGCATTATTGTCCACAGGGGTTTAGGTTCAGAACATGAAATTAGCACCAGGTTATTTGTAAAGCCATGAGGACACTTTCCTGTTAATACGTTTGGGTCAATTTAAACCTTCTGAAAGAAGAGCTATGAGGAGATATACAGAAAGCTTCTCATTGTAAACCAGACGTATGTTAGAATATTCAGGGGTCATTATTTGTAGCTGCTTGAGGAAGGTAGAAAACTATGTGAGTGCTGTTGCCAATATCATCAATACTGTATATAATCAGCAATTTGTTATTAACATGTAGCATAGACATACCATGTAGCATAGACACAACATGTAGCATAGACACAACATGTAGCATAGACACAACATGTAGCATAGACATAACATGTAGCATAGACATAACCTGTAGCATAGACATAACATGTAGCATAGACATAACATGTAGCATAGACACAACATGTAGCATAGACACAACATGTAGCATAGACACAACATGTAGCATAGACATAACATGTAGCATAGACATAACCTGTAGCATAGACATAACCTGTAG
This sequence comes from Xenopus petersii, assembly GCA_038501925.1. Classification (NCBI taxonomy): domain Eukaryota; kingdom Metazoa; phylum Chordata; class Amphibia; order Anura; family Pipidae; genus Xenopus; species Xenopus petersii. Next base: position 146,569,166 of record CM076681.1, on the reverse strand, counting down.
CATAGACATAACATGTAGCATAGACATAACATGTAGCATAGACATAACATGTAGCATAGACATAACATGTAGCATAGACATAACATGTAGCATAGACATAACATGTAGCATAGACATAACATGTAGCATAGACATAACATGTAGCATAGACATAACCTGTAGCATAGACATAACCTGTAGCATAGACACAACATGTAGCGTAGACACAACATGTAGCGTAGACACAACATGTAGCGTAGACACAACATGTAGCGTAGACACAACATGTAGCGTAGACACAACATGTAGCGTAGACACAACATGTAGCATAGACATAACATGTAGCATAGACATAACATGTAGCATAGACATAACATGTAGCATAGACACAACATGTAGCATAGACATAACATGTAGCATAGACACAACATGTAGCATAGACATAACATGTAGCATAGACATAACATGTAGCATAGACATAACATGTAGCATAGACATAACATGTAGCATAGACATAACATGTAGCATAGACATAACATGTAGCATAGACACAACATGTAGCATAGACACAACATGTAGCATAGACACAACATGTAGCATAGACATAACATGTAGCATAGACACAACATGTAGCATAGACACAACATGTAGCATAGACACAACATGTAGCATAGACACAACATGTAGCATAGACACAACATGTAGCATAGACACAACATGTAGCATAGACACAACATGTAGCATAGACACAACATGTAGCATAGACATAACATGTAGCATAGACATAACATGTAGCATAGACATAACATGTAGCATAGACATAACATGTAGCATAGACACAACATGTAGCATAGACATAACATGTAGCATAGACATAACATGTAGCATAGACATAACATGTAGCATAGACATAACATGTAGCATAGACACAACATGTAGCATAGACACAACATGTAGCATAGACATAACATGTAGCATAGACACAACCTGTAGCATAGACACAACATGTAGCATAGACATAACATGTAGCATAGACACAACATGTAGCATAGACACAACATGTAGCATAGACATAACATGTAGCATAGACATAACATGTAGCATAGACATAACATGTAGCATAGACAACGAAAACAAGACCTAATTGGTATTGGCAAATACACATGTGCACGTTAGCACCTGTTTTATTAAATTATCTTTAAAATGTGCAAATTAGGATTAGGACACACAATATTTTATCCCCTTCTCTATGTCCTGTGACAGCATTTACTCTAAAATAAATCAGAATTAAAGAGCCAGATAACTTATAGGTGATTAATCAGAGCCAAAGATCAGTTGGTTTATCAGATTTGATGATTAGATGAAAGAGGGGAAAACTGTAACTCCATTGGTGTAGGGACTGGTGTGAGTAGTGAACTATATCTATAATCCACACAGATGGAATTTTATGATTCATTACAGAGGTTTCTCAATGAACTTTGTCATTCCAAAAAGAGTCACAGGTTAATGGTTTCCCTTTCTTTCCCAAGGGGCTCCCAATACCGCTGAGCTGAGGATATGCCGTGTCAACAAGAACTGTGGAAGTGTAAATGGTGGAGATGAAATATTCCTTCTGTGCGATAAAGTTCAGAAAGGTATTTAATTAGGACATTGTAAAGCTAATAAATAAAATTGTAAAGTTAATAAATAAAGTTCAGAAGGGTGTTTAATTAGGACATTGTAAAGCCACTGTTCACCCAAAACCTCACAAAGAGACATCTGTTGCCTGGTCAGGAGGGTCGGTCCCCTCTCAGTTACTTAGTAGGAAAAAATTGCAGAAACGGGCACCGCAGAGCAATTGCATGCCAGGTTCACAAACAAAATATAACAAAATAATTGCCTTTTGCACAAATTCTGCAAGTAGAGAGACCTGATGTCTGGTGAGTTTAATAGACTGAGCTCTAAAACATCTTCTAGGCAAAAGGAGCCCCCCTATAAGATATATTGGATGTAACTGTCAGTGAATATCTGACACCCAACTGCTGCATGAAGAGAGAATGAAGAGAAACAGATGCTGAGAGAGGAATAGTGAAGATAAACTTGATTATTTCAGAAACAATACAGAATATTTAATTGATTGTATTTAGAAATCTTCTTATTTCAGTATGATGAAGCTTATATTAAATGTTAATTTTTGAGATAGTTCCCCTTTAAGTATAATGTATAAAACGGAGTAACCTTGTCCTCCCCAAAAAGGTTTGTGATCTGTTTGTGTAGACTCCAGCTATCTAACCCGGTCCCATCCTTGCCCCTATTCAGACTCCAGCACTGCCTGCCTTCCGCAGTTGAACAATGACTGATATTTATTGATTAACATTGATGTTCTGCAGCCCATTAAAATACACTCTTGGCCTTGGTCATAGAACTTTGACTTCATAGAGAGCATAGGCATCAGAAAATTGGGTGAAGCAATTTCAGCATAGCCCCATGACTTACATGGTATTTACATTCTTTTGTCTCTTCTATTTGTTGTAGATGACATAGAAGTCAGGTTTTTTACAGACAACTGGGAAGCCAAAGGAACATTTGGACAAGCCGATGTGCACCGTCAGGTAGCCATTGTATTTAAAACGCCCCCATTTCTTCGATCCATCGCTGATGCTGTGACAGTAAAAATGCAACTTCGAAGGCCTTCTGACCAGGAGGTCAGTGAACCTATGGATTTTAGATACCTACCTGACCCAGAAGGTAAGGCCTATTTAAATGTCATAACATTTCCCTTTATTGCTAAACACAGTATATTTGGTATGATGATGGATATGCATTAAGGATTTTAATTAGTCCTGAGTCCATTTGCTCCAGGAATATTAGATACAGCTGTTTTGGTTTTGCTCTATTTAGACCCACATGGAAACAAGTTCAAAAAGCAGAAGACCTCAGAAGTGATGCAGAAGTTCAAATTTGGTGAGTTTTAGTGGTATATTTGCTGACTGACATGATCATATTTACTCTTGTGTGAGACGGAAGGAGACCCACTTCAATTTCAAACAGATAATCAGTTTGATTTCTAGTCCACAATAATATCTATTTAAAGCAATATTGAAACATTTCATATTTTAACAGCACTCATTTCATGTTCTAAGATTTATCCCCTGCCTCCTTTAAGGGCTTTGATACTCAACAGCAATTCTTTCAGAGTGACATCAGACAGTTTTGGGGTGTTTGAGGTGTTAAGGAACAGACCTAATAATCTAGGGCACTATTTGTATCCAGGCTGTTGGATTAATGTCTGCAGGGGTTCAGGTACTTACTAAATACACATTGGTACCTTGATTGATGTGACAATGTTTCTTGGATGTCGGCTAATTACTATTACTGTGTTTTCCCCTGTTTTGTAGAAATCCAAGAGAGACGTGAACCAATCCCTGCAAAATTTAATGTAAATCCAATTAAGAGAGGTATGTTGTTGGGCTAGTGCTATCACGTATTATTATTGCTAAATCATTTGTAGATGCTTATTATTAACAGTGTGAAACCATCCCACTATAGACTTCATTGTAAATCACATGACAGGTGCTCATGTCACTGGTTGGCTGGCATTAGTAACCATGGAAATACATTTAACGATAATAAATCACATGCTTTTTTAAAGGTTCTGGATTAGCCCCATGTACCAGTACCCTAAGATCCAGACAACCATTTTGAAGCAACTGTGGCTCTTGTATTTAGAGCAAAAGAGGACATTTCCCTTGTGGCACCATAAAAGAAAGGGATTCTAGACACATTTATGGGCTTTAGGCTCTTGTTTCTCAGGAATCCCCTGTGGTAAAATGCACCTTTGGGATCCAAATATTGTATTAGTGGCATCCGCTATGTAAAGAATATTTTTTCTTACTATTTATTGTATTTTTCTTATTGCAGAACATTTTGCAACTTCATCAGGGTGTGGACAACGTTTCCATACAATGCAGCCCACAACAAGGCCACCTAATGTTGTTTATAATGACTGCACCCCAAACTTCAGCTCAAGTATCCAGCCCAGTCTTGCTCAACGGGCTGTTTTGAACCCTCACGTGCAGACTAACATGCACAGCACCAACAGCAGCGCCATTAATAATATCATGGAAAGTTTGAGGGCAGTTCCATCACATCCAAACACTTATAAACTCCCATTCAATGAGCTCAATCAGTCAAGACCTGATGTAGCCACCAGCAATAGCAGCAATATGTTCAGACAGCCGTATTTCAATTTTAGTGTAGCCAGTAGCAGCGGGCAGGTTTCCAATTGCCCTAGTGCCCCATGTGACATGAATTTATATACATCACCTGCAAATCCTATGGATATAAGCGAGATGGGTCAAATGACAACCAGTACAGTAAATGCTCCCAGTATCTCAAGTTTATCGTGTAATGGTGTTCAGGCCAATCCTATGTTTTCTACGCCATTTAGTTACCACCCAGCAATAAATGAGCCAAGGCTACCAGACGCCAATGTTGTGGCTCCGCACAGAACATCTATGGCCCATGAAATCTACCCAGACATTGTACAAAGTGATGACCATTATATCAGTGTGGAATCCGAACTTGAAAGCATATTGCAGAACTTTGGAAGTTCAAGTGAAATGTTACATGACTAGCGATTGCTCAGAAACTGGCCTTTTAGTGCTAACTGTCACCTCCTTGATATGGGCCCATATTTGCTGTTTGGGTCATTGATACAGGGCCCCAAGTTTACCCTGAAGTCCATAATGCAGGGGCAGCATTGGTGCAAATGATCATGTAAGTAATAGACTATAAATGTAACTGTATCATCTGCTGATGATCATAAGGACCTTTTGTACTGTTTTTAAGTACCGCGCTCTCTTAATATCCTTTTCTTATAAAAGGGGGTCTATATTTATATATAGTCCTGTCCTATCCAGTAGCGAGGCGCGCAATGCAGTATTTCTGGTATGGAAATCTGTAAATGTAATGACTATGTCATTGTATAAAAGTCTAGGCTATAAAAACAACTTTTTTTTCTGCAAGTGCAGTTGCAGTCCTGTCGATTTCCCTGCAGTCCGTTGCACTAAAAGCCCCTTTCAATATGCACCTCAATTCAATTCCATATAGTTGCGCTTCTGGAGCCACATGTTAGCTCTGGGGTTCACTATGCCCCCCCCGCATCAATAGTGCAGCACATTGCACACCAGACACTGGAAATGACACCACACACATTCCACTCAATGGGGGGAATTCACAAAAGTGTCGGGAACGAAAAAATGTCTTTAAAATGTCGTAGAAAGTGTCGTAGCAACAGCTGACAAATTCACAGAGCATTTCTCCGCCAGTTTTCCGACATGTGCGACACTTTTGAATTAGTGTCGTTAAAAGTGGGCGTTGTTTTTTCGGCGCCACTTTTCCCGTCATTTGTATGAATTACTCGTAAACTCATTTTTTTTACCGACAAATTTTCAGACACTTTAGGCTCTCCAAAATGAAAATGTCAGACAAATTGTCGTTTAAAAAGTCTTGGTAAATGTCGTTTGTACGATGAAAAGATATACGACATTTTAGAAAATTGTCAGACTTACGAGAGATTCAGAGACGGTAACATCTGCCTTTGTGAATTTGCCGTTCATACGACATTTTACAAATTTGTCGACCGCCACTTCTGGGTCACTTTTTTTACCAACACTTTTGTGAATTCCCCCCAATGAGTTGCGTGTTCATTTTGTCCAGTCAGACACAATTGTGTCCCGCTCAGCACACTTACATCAGGCTCATCACCCACTTGTGAACGCAATGCTCCTGGCATTCTGGGAAAAAAATACTGCTTTATGGCCAAAAGACACGCCAGTTGCTTTCCAATTTGCACTTTGCTCACTGCACTTGCCGCCTAAATGAGCCCTAAAGTATTTTGAAAGCCTGAGGGAACTAGGGTGGCCATCTTTTCCTAAAATTTTAACCGGCTGGTGGGGATGGGAACAAAAGGGGAGGGGCCGTGTTGCGCAGATCGCCAGGAGGAGCACAAAACTTTCCAGGGGATTGGGGGAGGGCCAAGGTGTCTTGTTAAAGTGCCACTAAATTTGTAATCCCGGCCTTGGCAGGAGTTTTACCGGTTAAACCAGTAAAATACCGGCCGGGTGGGAACCCTAATGGGAACCTAGTGCAGCTCCAGAAAAAAAAATGATATTTGCAAGATTTAGTGGCAAAATCCTAATTATTTTTTACATTTTGATACTTCTGCCCACTAGTAGGATTTAGCAGCAATATTATTTTTCACTAGAGTCAGGTGTCAGCAATCCTGTAAGAGCTCGAGTGAAATGGTGTGACCCAGTCCCCAATACACATGGGCGACACTCCTAAATCTGCACCTCCCTACACAAATCCAAGCCTGGGCACGGGGGTCTGTATTCAATATAACCTTATAAAAATATCTAAATATAAACTAATACTAAACCCGACTCTAGAGCTTTTTCTTCTCCTGATAACAAAGCAGCCAAAAGGCAGTAAGTAAATTAATCCGTTTTTAGGCCTTTACTTTTTTTTTTTGTAGCTTTTATTAGAAACTTTTATTTCCATTTAGGTCTTTGTATCCTTTGGTCCAGAAGGATTAACACTGAAATGTTCTGCCACTGAGTGGAGATTTCCTTATATTTGCTAAGCAAGACATCGCTGATACCCGGGAGCGGGTGCGGCCATATTGATTTCCACACTGGGAATGTACCTGGAACTATTTTATATTTACATTGATACACATATAGAGACTATAGGACTTGGGTATAACATAATGAAAATGTTCAATGTTTATTACATAAACATATATAAATAATACATATATATAACTATATACGGTACCTCAGATTTTGTACCCTCGATAAGTTCATTTCTACTGAATTGTTTGTAAATGTGATAATCTATGTGTGATATGAACCTGCTTTCTCAGTTTTATCATTATTTGAAAATCATAGCTAATCTCGGAGGTTTCCAGTAATGTCCCTCAAATGGAAACTTAGTACTTTTGGAAAAGTGTGGTCCCTCCATGTATGAGGGTTAGGGTTACAATATACGAGTCCTATACAGGGACATTTTCTTGGCCTTGTAATTAGCAATCACAATTTGTGATTAACTTCATTTTTCCATTTATTGCTCTTTTATTTCGAAAACCTTAAATATCTGAAATAAATGTAAATTTATTGTTCCGATGTTTTGCCTCATGCTTTTTCTAAAGAGGTTACTGACTCCGCCGTTAGATGTGAGAGCCTTAAAGGAGAAGGAAAGCTACAGAGACAGTTTATTGCCAATAGATTAGCCACAATAGTACAAGCTAGTACACTGTATCTTTTCTGTAGAATGTTTTCCCATACCTGATTAAACAGCTCTAGACACGGTCTCTGTTTGTTTAGGATAGCAGCTGCCATATTAGCTTGGTGTGACATCACTTCCTGCCTGTGTCTCTCCCTGCTCACTCCTATCTCTGGGCTCAGATTACAGCAGGGAGGGAGAGAGGAGCAAACTGAGCATGCTCAAGCCCTAGCCCTGGAGGTTTAAGCTGAAAACAGGAAGTCTGATACAGAAGCCCATGAGTACACAATAGAAGGAAAGAAATGTGCTGTTTGACAGAGGACTCAGAGCAGCATTACTTTGAGGGATTACTGGTGTATTTATATAGACCTTTCTGATAAAGCTTACTTACTTTTAGCCTTTCCTTCTCCTTTAAGTAACACTGAGGTTAGAAAGTTGTAGTAGATTGGAAATGTATCCCAGTAGAACTGCCCGTGGCTGCCATCTTGCTGTATACGGTAGCTGAGAGAGAGGTCAGTGATGTTGCACATTGTCCTGAAACTGCTCTTCCAACCGTTGTCCTGAAACTGCTCCCCCCGACCGTTGTCCTGAAACTGCTCCCCCCGACCGTTGTCCTGAAACTGCTCCCCCCGACCGTTGTCCTGAAACTGCTCCCCCCGACCGTTGTCCTGAAACTTCTCCCCCCGACCGTTGTCCTGAAACTGCTCCCCCCGACCGTTGTCCTGAAACTGCTCCTCCCGACCGTTGTCCTGAAACTGCTCCTCCCGACCGTTGTCCTGAAACTGCTCCTCCCGACCGTTGTCCTGAAACTGCTCCCCCCGACCGTTGTCATGAAACTTCTCCCCCCGACCGTTGTCCTGAAACTGCTCCCCCCGACCGTTGTCCTGAAACTGCTCCTCCCGACCGTTGTCCTGAAACTTCTCCCCCCGACCGTTGTCCTGAAACTGCTCCTCCCGACCGTTGTCCTGAAACTGCTCCTCCTGACCGTTGTCCTGAAACTGCTCCCCCCGACCGTTGTCCTGAAACTGCTCCCCCTGACCGTTGTCCTGAAACTTCTCCCCCCGACCGTTGTCCGAAACTGCTCCCCCCGACCGTTGTCCTGAAACTGCTCCCCCCGACCGTTGTCCGAAACTGCTCCCCCCGACCGTTGTCCTGAAACTGCTCCCCCTGACCGTTGTCCTGAAACTTCTCCCCCCGACCGTTGTCCTGAAACTGCTCCCCCCGACCGTTGTCCTGAAACTGCTCCCCCCGACCGTTGTCCTGAAACTGCTCCCCCCGACCGTTGTCATGAAACTTCTCCCCCCGACCGTTGTCCTGAAACTGCTCCCCCCGACCGTTGTCCTGAAACTGCTCCTCCCGATCGTTGTCCTGAAACTGCTCCCCCCGACCGTTGTCCTGAAACTGCTCCCCCCGACCGTTGTCCTGAAACTGCTCCCCCTGACCGTTGTCCTGAAACTTCTCCCCCCGACCGTTGTCCTGAAACTGCTCCCCCCGACCGTTGTCCTGAAACTGCTCCCCCCGACCGTTGTCCTGAAACTGCTCCCCCCGACCGTTGTCATGAAACTTCTCCCCCCGACCGTTGTCCTGAAACTGCTCCCCCCGACCGTTGTCCTGAAACTGCTCCTCCCGATCGTTGTCCTGAAACTGCTCCCCCCGACCGTTGTCCTGAAACTGCTCCCCCCGACCGTTGTCCTGACAATGCTCCCCCTGGCCGCTGTACTGGCCCATGGGCATGCAGAGTAAGCCCTGGCTCAGCTACGGCTCTTACAATATATGTGCCAAGAAGCAGATGGCATTTGGGGTGGGCCTAGCACTGGGCACTACTGTATCCAAGATGGCAGCTCAGCAGGATATTAACGGCTGACGTATAATTGAAGAAATGATACCCTTGTCTATTAATTCTCCTTGTTCTTAAGGTAAAATGAATGAGGATTAATAAGCACTAGTACTGGGTCTGCATTAAAGGACAACTATACCTTCTGAAAGGAAACAACCAACACATCATTTATATCCTGATAATTGACCAATTGAATAATCAAATAGAATTGGCCTGTACATAAGTGAACCCTGTGCCAATTTTGTTATGTTTTGTGTGTTACTCACTGATCACCTGACAGGAACAAATGCAGGTTCTCTGTCCATTCATTGGCTGATGTGAGCTAGCGTGTGTGTGTGTGTGTGTGTGCTCTTGCTTTGTGTCAGCACAGAGCTTCACAAGGTTATAGTTTCCCTTTAACCTCACCCACTGCTAGTATTTCTGTTTTCTGACATGAAAGTTCTCATATATATATATATTTATATGTACCTGTATATGAATCTAATACTGCTGGTAATATTACACCAGAAGCCTTTAATCTTCATAATCAACGGTTATGTTACAAAGATATTTTATATCAAATAAAAAACTAATTGTTTTATGTGGTAACAATTGTCCTTTTTTCCCACTAACTGCTACAAATGGCTTTCTACGTTATCATTTTGGAAGTATTTTAATAGTTTTATTTAACCTTAAAGGAACAGTAACACCAAAAAGTCTTAAATCTTTTAAAGTAATGAAAATACATAGTAACATAGTAAGTTAGGTTGAAAAAGGACACGTCCCATTCAAGCACAGGATACACAGTAGATAACAGATAAGTACTACTATAGTTTATATTATTTATTTATATAGCGCTGTCAAGATACGCAGTGCTTTATATATAAACATGCTGCTGTGTAGCCATGTGGGCAGCCATTCAAGCACAGGATACACAGTAGATAACAGATAAGTACTACTATAGTTTATATAAACAAGCTGCTGTGTAGCCATGGGGGCAGCCATTCAAGCACAGGATACACAGTAGATAACAGATAAGTACTACTATAGTTTATATAAACAAGCTGCTGTGTAGCCATGGGGGCAGCCATTCAAGCACAGGATACACAGTAGATAGATAAGTACTACTATAGTTTATATAAACAAGCTGCTGTGTAGCCATGGGGGCAGCCATTCAAGCACAGGATACATAGTAGATAACAGATAAGTACTACTATAGTTTATATAAACAAGCTGCTGTGTAGCCATGGGGGCAGCCATTCAAGCACAGGATACACAGTAGATAACAGAAGAGAGCTACTACACTCCCTGTAACTTTAAAGGAGAACCAACCCCTTTTTATTAAAATCCCCTACCCCCCAGCCCTACATAGACCCGCCTCACTCCTCCTTCCAGCCTAGGTGTTACCCTGGGTAAATGCTCCTAACTCTTTACTTTTTTTTCTCTTTACTTTTTTCCCTTCCCAGAGACTATTATCCACTGTTACTATAGACACATCTCTCCCTACTATACCTGCTATCCCACAGTCACACTCCCTTCCCAGAGACGATTATCCACTGTTACTATAGACACATCTCTCCCTACTATACCTGCTATCCCACAGTCACACTCCCTTCCCAGAGACGATTATCCACTGTTACTATAGACACATCTCTCCCTACTATACCTGCTATCCCACAGTCACACTCCCTTCCCAGAGACTATTATCCACTGTTACTATAGACACATCTCTCCCTACTATACCTGTTATCCCACAGTCACACTCCCTTCCCAGAGACTATTATCGACTGTTACTATAGGCACCATCTCTCCCTACTATACCTGCTATCCCACAGTCACACTCCCTTCCCAGAGACTATTATCCACTGTTACTATAGACACATCTCTCCCTACTATACCTGCTATCCCACAGTCACACTCCCTTCCCAGAGACTATTATCCACTGTTACTATAGGCACCATCTCTCCCTACTATACCTGCTATCCCACAGTCACACTCCCTTCCCAGAGACTATTATCCACTGTTACTATAGACACATCTCTCCCTACTATACCTGCTATCCCACAGTCACACTCCCTTCCCAGAGACTATTATCCACTGTTACTATAGACACCATCTCTCCCTACTATACCTGCTATCCCACAGTCACACTCCCTTCCCAGAGACTATTATCCACTGTTACTATAGGCACCATCTCTCCCTACTATACCTGCTATCCCACAGTCACACTCCCTTCCCAGAGACTATTATCCACTGTTACTATAGACACCATCTCTCCCTACTATACCTGCTATCCCACAGTCACACTCCCTTCCCAGAGACTATTATCCACTGTTACTATAGGCACCATCTCTCCCTACTATACCTGCTATCCCACAGTCACACTCCCTTCCCAGAGACTATTATCCACTGTTACTATAGGCACCATCTCTCCCTACTATACCTGCTATCCCACAGTCACACTCTCTTCCCAGAGACTATTATCCACTGTTACTATAGACACCATCTCTCCATACTATACCTGCTATCCCATAGTCACACTCCCTTCCCAGAGACTATTATCCACTGTTACTATAGGCACCATCTCTCCCTACTATACCTGCTATCCCATAGTCACACTCCCTTCCCAGAGACTATTATCCACTGTTACTATAGGCACCATCTCTCCCTACTATACCTGCTATCCCACAGTCACACTCCCTTCCCAGAGACTATTATACACTGTTACTATAGGCACCATCTCTCCCTACTATACCTGCTATCCCACAGTCACACTCCCTTCCCAGAGACTATTATCCACTGTTACTATAGACACCATCTCTCCCTACTATACCTGCTATCCCACAGTCACACTCCCTTCCCAGAGACTATTATCCACTGTTACTATAGGCACCATCTCTCCCTACTATACCTGCTATCCCATAGTCACACTCCCTTCCCAGAGACTATTATCCACTGTTACTATAGGCACCATCTCTCCCTACTATACCTGCTATCCCACAGTCACACTCCCTTCCCAGAGACTATTATCCACTGTTACTATAGGTACCATCTCTCCCTACTATACCTGCTATCCCACAGTCACACTCCCTTCCCAGAGACTATTATCCACTGTTACTATAGACACATCTCTCCCTACTATACCTGCTATCCCACAGTCACACTCCCTTCCCAGAGACTATTATCCACTGTTACTATAGACACATCTCTCCCTACTATACCTGCTATCCCACAGTCACACTCCCTTCCCAGAGACTATTATCCACTGTTACTATAGACACCATCTCTCCCTACTATACCTGCTATCCCACAGTCACACTCCCTTCCCAGAGACTATTATCCACTGTTACTATAGGCACCATCTCTCCCTACTATACCTGCTATCCCATAGTCACACTCCCTTCCCAGAGACTATTATCCACTGTTACTATAGGCACCATCTCTCCCTACTATACCTGCTATCCCACAGTCACACTCCCTTCCCAGAGACTATTATCCCACTGTTACTATAGACACATCTCTCCCTACTATACCTGCTATCCCACAGTCACACTCCCATCCCAGAGACTATTATCCACTGTTACTATAGGCACCATCTCTCCCTACTATACCTGCTATCCCACAGTCACACTCCCTTCCCAGAGACTATTATCCACTGTTACTATAGGTACCATCTCTCCCTACTATACCTGCTATCCCACAGTCACACTCCCTTCCCAGAGACTATTATCCACTGTTACTATAGACACATCTCTCCCTACTATACCTGCTATCCCACAGTCACACTCCCTTCCCAGAGACTATTATCCACTGTTACTATAGGCACCATCTCTCCCTACTATAGTATTTGGGGAATTGTAGTTTATCAATAATCTAGAGGGCCTGTCTATTGCCGAGTTGTGTTTCAGTTCAGGAGTGGGCTCGGTATTGATGTAGCCACAGACATTAGTCCTTTACATCAGATTCATTGAATGTAAGAGCTTGTGGCAATGAGCTGTGGCCACATATGAGTTGTTGCACGTGAGTAGTTTCAGATGACGACTTACACAGCAGTTACGCACTAATCAAGTCCCACAGAAATGGAAAATGTGACAGTAAGTGGGTCAGGATTACAAAGACGTATCACAATCAATTCAGATCTTTTTGTCTATAATCCTCTTCTTTTATAAAGGTCTCAGGATCACAAAGAGTTAAAGGGTGTAGTAGAGAAATAAATGAGCCGCTCCTCTAACCGCTGGTTCCTGTTTCTGAGTTGTCGCCAACTTGTAAGTTCCCTTTTCTGCAACGCTGCACACGTCATCAAGTGAATCATTAAAGGGATACTGCCATAAATCCCCTTTTTATGTGTCTATCTTGCCCTTTAACACCAATGTGGAGTTATTGCTAAATAACGCTGTTACTGTATGAGGGAGCAGCACTGGCTCCATTTATAAAACAGTACAGAACTCAAAGTGAGCTTTTTGGACACAAGTCTCCATCCCCCCAAAATACAGAACAGTGGTAATTTCCAGAATAACTTTGGGCAAGCACTAAATTGTGTCCATGAGAGCTCAGGATCAGCCAATATAGATGAACATTTAGCAATTAGCTCAGCGAGGGCAATAATAGCGGCATCAGCATCTCAGTCACAACACACCTAGGGAGCCAGCAATTAGCTGCTTATACAGTGGTGTTCAAAACTATTTGCCCCCTTCCTGATTTCTTATTCTTTTGCATGTTTGTCACACAAAATGTTTCTGATCATCAAACACATTTAACTATTAGTCAAAGATAACACAAGTAAACACAAAATGCAGTTTTTAAATGAGGGTTTTTATTATTTAGGGAGAAAAGAAACCCAAATCTACATTTTCATGTGTGAAAAAGTAATTGCCCCCTGAACCTAATAACTGGTTGGGCCCCCCTTAGCAGCAATAACTGCAATCAAGCGTTTGCGATAACTTGCAACGAGTCTTTTACAGCGCTCTGGAGGAATTTTGGCCCACTCATCTTTGCAGAATTGTTGTAATTCAGCTTTATTTGAGGGTTTTCTAGCATGAACCGCCTTTTTAAGGTCATGCCACAACATCTCAATAGGATTCAGGTCAGGACTTTGACTAGGCCACTCCAAAGTCTTCATTTTGTTTTTCTTCAGCCATTCAGAGGTGGATTTGCTGGTGTGTTTTGGGTCATTGTCCTGCTGCAGCACCAAGATCGCTTCAGCTTGAGTTGACCAACAGATGGCCGGACATTCTCCTTCAGGATTTTTTGGTAGACAGTAGAATTCATGGTTCCATCTATCACAGCAAGTCTTCCAGGTCCTGAAGCAGCAAAACAAGCCCAGACCATCACACTACCACCACCATATTTTACTGTTGGTATGATGTTCTTTTTCTGAAATGCTGTGTTACTTTTACGCCAGATGTAACGGGACGCGCACCTTCCAAAAAGTTCAACTTTTGTCTCGTCGGTCCACAAGGTATTTTCCCAAAAGTCTTGGCAATCATTGAGATGTTTTTTAGCAAAATTGAGACGAGCCTTAATGTTCTTTTTGCTTAAAAGTGGTTTGCGCCTTGGAAATGTGCCATGCAGGCCGTTTTTGCCCAGTCTCTTTCTTATGGTGGAGTCGTGAACACTGACCTTAATTGAGGCAAGTGAGGCCTGCAGTTCTTTAGATGTTGTCCTGGGGTCTTTTGTGGCCTCTCGGATGAGTTGTCTCTGCGCTCTTGGGGTCATTTTGGTCGGCCGGCCACTCCTGGGAAGGTTCACCACTGTTCCATGTTTTTGCCATTTGTGGATAATGGCTCTCACTGTGGTTCGCTGGAGTCCCAAAGCTTTAGAAATGGCTTTATAACCTTTGAAATTGAACTCAGGTCTGATAAACCACAGTTAAGTTATTTTTTAACAAGGGGGGCAATCACTTTTTCACACAGGCCCATGTAGATTTGGAGTTTTTTTTCTCCCTTAATAACGTAAACCTTCATTTAAAAACTGCATTTTGTGTTCAATTATGTTATCTTTGACTAATAGTTAACGGTTTTTGATGAGCAGAAACATTTAAGTGTGACAAACATGCAAAAGAATAAGAAATCAGGAAGGGGGCAAATAGTTTTGCACACCACTGTAGACTGTTGCTAATCCCAGGATTTCCTTGTATCCAGGGCTCACACTCCAACTCAGTTTATGTTACCTCTCACTTTTGCCTCCCGACTCTTTATTGTACCTTTCACCTTTTCGGCCCATGTGTGGAGTGTCCCGACATTTTCCGTCCGGCGGAGATCGGTCGTTCAGTCGGTTGGACAGGTTAAAAGATTTCTGTCGGCTGCTGATAATATAGAGATGTATCATCAGATGATCTTCAGTGGGAGACTGTCACCAGCTTTGTCAGACATAAACTTTCGTACAATTACTGTCAGAACATCGGCTCATCTGTTCTTTTACTACTTTATTTCATCTGAATGGTTAGTGGCAGGTCGGGAGATGGGGACGTCTGATATTGAAGGTAAATCTGCACGTCTATGGCCAACTTTACTCCAACTCCTCTGTTTTTAATCCACTCATGTATTTTCCATGTGATTGCAAGAACACAACATACAAAGCAATATAAAAGTTATGTGAAGATGGTGTCGGCTTTTGGGAAGAAAGCAAAGAACTAATGGCTCAGAAGCTGACACTCTACCCTACTTGCCATCCGAGCCGGTCACTGTAAATATGAATGAGGACACTGTTCAGGTTTGGGTCTAAATCTATAACTAAAATTATGGTTTTTATTTGATCTAGTAAAGACATAAAAAGCTGTACAATGAAAGAACTTTTTTAAATTAAAGACAAAACCAAAATGACTTTTTTATTAAAAGATCCAAACCTCTTATAAAGCGATTTAAAAAGCTGAACTGCCAATCATATATCAGCTGCCTCCTCTATAGAGGCGGGACAGGCCCTTACTTTCACTTTCCATTCGGCGCTGCCTAAATCACTGCGCTCCTCACATTCCCCCTCCATCTTCAGCGTCTGATTGTGGCGCCAGCGCAGGGGGATCAGCCGCCCAATTCTGCTGCATAAACAATATATTGGCATCATGTAACGTTTGCCTTAAAAAGTGTCAACAAAATGGCGCCTGCCTGCTTGCTGTGATTTAAATAATTGATATGGTGTAAGTAAAATAGGGAAAAAAAAATGATATTCTTCTTTAGGGTGACAGTTCCCTTTCAAGAGACTAGAAACAAAGCAAAGTTGAAAGCCAAGACAAAAACAATAAGGTTATAATAGTTCAGCTTCACTCACACACTGACCTTTATTCTCACAGCAGACAAGTACCTTATTATGGCTCTGATCTGTCAAATTATATATTGTAACATATTGTATTTTAAAATAAAACTTTAAATATATTAGGAGTCGGAATCAGTCCATTTTTGCTGATTCCGACTAAGACTTAATGGCCACACTCAGCCACAGTTCACCAGAGAAGATGGAGCAGCACAAGTAGCCGTCCGCAAGGAGCATTATATATAAATATATATATATTCTTGTATTTGTCTCTATGTATTTTGTGGTCACAGCCTCATTGCACCCCCGCCTAACGGTTTTAAAAAATAGTAGTGAGCACAACTTTCCCTTGTTTGTTATATACACAGTAGTGTGCAAAACTATTTGCCCCCTTCCTGATTTCTTATTCTTTTGCATGTTTGTCACACTTAAATGTTTCTGCTCATCAAAAACCGTTAACTATTAGTCAAAGATAACATAATTGAACACAAAATGCAGTTTTTAAATGAAGGTTTACGTTATTAAGGGAGAAAAAAAACTCCAAATCTACATGGGCCTGTGTGAAAAAGTGATTGCCCCCCTTGTTAAAAAATAACTAAACTGTGGTTTATCGACACCTGAGTTCAATTTCAAAGGTTATAAAGCCATTTCTAAAGCTTTGGGACTCCAGCGAACCACAGTGAGAGCCATTATCCACAAATGGCAAAAACATGGAACAGTGGTGAACCTTCCCAGGAGTGGCCGGCCGACCAAAATGACCCCAAGAGCGCAGAGACAACTCATCCGAGAGGCCACAAAAGACCCCAGGACAACATCTAAAGAACTGCAGGCCTCACTTGCCTCAATTAAGGTCAGTGTTCACGACTCCACCATAAGAAAGAGACTGGGCAAAAACGGCCTGCATGGCACATTTCCAAGGCGCAAACCACTTTTAAGCAAAAAGAACATTAAGGCTCGTCTCAATTTTGCTAAAAAACATCTCAATGATTGCCAAGACTTTTGGGAAAATACCTTGTGGACCGACGAGACAAAAGTTGAACTTTTTGGAAGAACATCATACCAACAGTAAAATATGGTGGTGGTAGTGTGATGGTCTGGGCTTGTTTTGCTGCTTCAGGACCTGGAAGACTTGCTGTGATAGATGGAACCATGAATTCTACTGTCTACCAAAAAATCCTGAAGGAGAATGTCCGGCCATCTGTTGGTCAACTCAAGCTGAAGCGATCTTGGGTGCTGCAGCAGGACAATGAGCCAAAACACACCAGCAAATCCACCTCTGAATGGCTGAAGAAAAACAAAATGAAGACTTTGGAGTGGCCTAGTCAAAGTCCTGACCTGAATCCTATTGAGATGTTGTGGCATGACCTTAAAAAGGCGGTTCATGCTAGAAAACCCTCAAATAAAGCTGAATTACAACAATTCTGCAAAGATGAGTGGGCCAAAATTCCTCCAGAGCGCTGTAAAAGACTCGTTGCAAGTTATCGCAAACGCTTGATTGCAGTTATTGCTGCTAAGGGGGGCCCAACCAGTTATTAGGTTCAGGGGGCAATTACTTTTTCACACATGAAAATGTAGATTTGGATTTCTTTTCTCCCTAAATAATAAAAACCCTCATTTAAAAACTGCATTTTGTGTTTACTTGCGTTATCTTTGACTAATAGTTAAATGGGTTTGATGATCAGAAACATTTTGTGTGACAAACATGCAAAAGAATAAGAAATCAGGAAGGGGGCAAATAGTTTTGCACACCACTGTATATTGATTGGCACAAATACCTTTTATGAATGGCGCCATTGCTGAATTCCGCATCTGTTTCAGTGAGACGCAATTGTGGTTACGTTTGTAAATGAGCCTTAGAACTGGAGTCAATTGCGGGGACTCTCACTATATTGTTTCTTCATTGTCTTAATTGTACAGAACAAGAGGCGTTTAGATCTGTGTTTGCTGCTCAGTTTGTTTTTATGAATTTCTCAGCAAGTGAGAAACACTGGACCATGTGACTTGTGCTCTGATAAACTTCAGTCGCTCTTTACTGCTGTGCTGCAAGTTGCAGTGATACAGACCAGCGCTGGCTGGGTAGGTAAAGGATTTCTATGTGCAGATTCAGGAGAGACAAACAGTGAATTCAGGTGCATTTCTAACTGAAGTCCATTGCAAATCTGCTTCTTTTTGGGTTTACAAGCAGTACATACAGTATTGTTTCTTGCCTTTACTTCCCCTTTACGTTTGTATAATTCAGATTTGGAGTCACTATTAGAGGGTCTTGTAAAGCAAAGGACTGGATGCTCAGAAAAAGAACATGACAAACAAGAGTGAAAGAATAAAAAAAGTATTATTGTTTATTATTTTTCACATCACAGCCTTTCTATTGAAGTTTAGGGACTTTTTGAATGGCTGGTTATAGAATTGTGAGCAGCGAATGGAATGGGATTCTGTATATTTCTAATAACCAGAGCCGGTGTGTTTATTCTTGACACAAAGGTTCATGAAAATAAATGCGAGCGATAGATGAACATGATCCAATGTGTCGTCTCTGGTTAATAAGAACAATCATTCTGGAGAAATCTTCTAACAATGGATTCCACGTCTCAGATGTCGTCGTCCAGGGAAGGAGGCCAATCCACGTCAACAGACTTGAGGGAAAAGGAAACCCGAATTAAAATGAATAACATTTGCCCTGGTCACAAGCAACTAACTTTGTATCTGCCTTTATCTACCAGCCTAATCCCAAAGAACTTCATGGTTATTCCTCTAATATAAGTAAATCTGAAATTCTCACGCTCTGAAAAGGCATCAACATGGAATCCACATGGATTTCAGTTTATGGAACGTTCTCTCTTTCATGGGTCAATTACAGAATAATCAGCAACCTCCCTCATTAATGAGCCCCCAGTAGAATGCCAACCTACAAGTTGAGAGCTGACACTTCATTGTTCCCTGGGACATCATTATGTATCAACAGCTGAACATCACTCCAGTCCCTACTAACCTAAAAGCCATTCCATTGGTTTGGGAGAATCTGGGAGCAAAAAGATGTAAATACAGTAACACTTAATATCAATTTTTAAACAACAGCTTTCATATGTTTTGGGGTTGCTTGCTTGATAATGAGGTCCTGGGTCGTGGTCACCCCAATATATTATGAGCCAGTTTGTGGCATCTCCGCATCAGTGGTAAAATGAACATGTTTTGTGAAAGAAACTAAGACCAACTGTCTATCTTGGCATGGGATACCCAGAAAAGACGGAAGCAACTTGGACAATGTTCTAATATGGAACATCCAGCCCGTAACCAGAATGTATTTGGGAAGCGCCGATGCCAGAGCTCTCGCTGGTTCACATCGTCTCCTGACCCATCCAAAGCAGGAGGCGTTGATATTAATTGCAATTTGGTTTTATTCAATCACACAGTTTGAGAATAAAACAAACTCCAAAACCTACGCATTTTGTGCCCCTAGATTCGGCACTTCCTCACTACCCTGAAGTAGTGCCGAATCTAGGGGCACGTAACGCATACGTTTTGGAGTTTGGATCGGGCAGCAGTGACAGTGAGTAATTCATTTTGTATCCAGCCCGTAACCTCTTGGCGCCGGCTTCCATTTCTGATCATTTCCTTTTCTTCTCTTATTCCTGTTGTTTGGTTGTTATTCAATTTTGAATTGCCAATAAACAAAAACGTAAACATCGATAAGGCCTGAGGTTGGACAACATTTACTTAATCCTTCCTCAGGTCTCACCAACCCCCACAACAGTTTCATTTCATACAGTGACTTCCATATAATGCAGTTCTGCCCACAAACAACTTCCACTTTAAACGATTTCCTCACCGGCGGCAGAAGCCATCGCGGACAAATGAAAAACCAGTTTGTAACAATTACGTAAATAGCGATACTAACCTCCACGTCCAGTTCCAAAATATCCGCATTGGTTTCCATTATAGATCCAACGTTTGGTTTTGTTCTTCCAAAATCTCCATGGACAAATTCTTTAATGTAACTATCAGTCTATTAAAGAAGTAACCTTAGAATAATGTTTTAACATAATATACCATAGATATATATAGAGCGAGAGAGAGATCATAATGCAAGCAAAATGTTTTAGAGAAGACATTGTCCTACTTATAAAATACTTATAACCTCGAATATCATTGTGCGACTATTTCCACTGAGCCGCTACTCTGCGTCTGAGTTGCACAAATACATGGGAATAGACATGAAACAAAGAGCAAATTACACAAAGCTAAAGGATTATCCATCTGCTACATCTGAGCTGGTTATAGAGCTTGGAGCTTCATACTTCTCATTACAATGAAACATGATACTCATAGGAGGGACCTGGAGGGAGAATCTCAATCATTTCTAGTTGCATTCTATGTCTCAAATATGCACTAAATTAAGATTTGCTGGTTTGGACCTAAAGGAAGAGCCTCAAAACCAGTTTGTTTACGCTGGTCGACCAGTGGAATTTCCATAGAAATCTAACAAAGTAAGAAAAGACTGGAAAACCCATTATAATAATTTCACAGTTTGTTTTCTACAATCTCTCTTAGCTCTTGATATAATTCTGCTGATTTGCTAATTCAAATGTGAAAAATCAGCACAAACAATACTATAGATGAAAGTGTTTTATTAGAAAGAGCTCTAATAAAAAGTAAAACAATTATGCAAAGAATGAGCTTGTGATTACAATTAGTGGGGGTTCTACAATGAAAGGTTCTATTAAATGAAACATCTGATGATGGGCCCCTGAACAAATGCCCCTTTTGCCCATTATAATGGCTCTGGATTTAGGTGCCGACTTGTTTATTGACAATGTGGTGTAATTTGCTTCCACCGACTAATCATGGGAACCAGCTAATCATGAGACTTTGCACATTTTTTACTCCAAATGTTGATACTAGGGATGCACCGAATCCAGGATTCGGTTCGAGATTCGGCCTTTTTCAGCAGGATTCGGCCGAATCCTTCTGCCCAGCCGAACCGAATCCTAATTGGCATATGCAAATTAGGGGCGGGAGGGAAATTGCATGACTTTTTGTCAGAAAACAAGGAAGTAAAAAATGTTTTCCCCTTCCCACCCCTAATTTGCATATGCAAATTAGGGTGCGGATTCGGTTCGGTATTCGGCCGAATCTTTCACGAAGGATTCGGCCGAATCCAAAAAAGTGGATTCGGTGCATCCCTAGTTGATACATTTATTAAGCCCTGAATAAGACTTTTCCCATCAACACTTCTATATGAAAAAAACATTTCAGCAAATGTTTTAATCAAAATTTCACTAAAATATTGAAAAATGGCAACAATGGTTAAGCCATGTCGTGAAAAGTAGTTCAGACAAAAAAAACCCAGCATTTCTTAGAGCAAACTCTTGAAGATTTAAGGGAAATTAATATATGAAATAGCAACACAGCAACAAAGGTAAATTTGTTAAACCAAAAAGATGTCATTCTAAGGAACTTCGATCTTAACATTTTCAGTGTTTTTAAAGTTATTTGCATGTGACTTGCACTTGTGATCCATTTTCCTGGACTTAAGTCTTTCCAAGAGCAGCTCAGACTTCTTTGACTGACATTGTATTGGCAAAATGTGGCCCATAAATATGTTGTACGTAGAGACTAAGAACGTTATGATTCCAGCTCCATTCATGGCAATAAAGGATACGTCCCTGCTTGGGTCTTTAAATAGAGCCGGAAGTGATGTTCATCCACATACTCGGTTCTCATGGTGTGGATTGTACGTGACCTTGAAGCAAGTGGCCTGCGGTGAAGGACACGAAGAGGGGTTTTCTGAGCAATCGTCAGCTCCTAGAAGTGAATAAAGTTGTAGTATAGTCAATAGTCCTGTGCTCTATAAGTTACAAGCATGATTCAACCTTTGTTTACGTTGTGTGTTCCTGGAAGTAGGATGTGTAGAACATTACTGTGATATACTGGGATCACTAGTTCAATGGGAGCGTGAATAGGAATGTATACAAATAATAAGCAAACAGCTACTGTACCACCTTCAGCTAAATAGCATTTATTTTACTCCTATTCTTTGTAAAGTCTATTTACAAACCTCCAATCCATCAAGCAGTTGAAGATCTTCATTTCGGACCATTTTCTCAATCCATATTAGAGCACAATAACATTTTGTTTTTTCCTCTTCTCCTTCCTTCATATGTGCCACAGCCTCCCTTGGGAACAGAACATGGAGCCCATTAGTCCTTTGCTTTTTATTTCAATCCCACACTCGACTTTTTCATCCCCATTCACTTACCTGGACACAATCTGCAAATCTCGTACTTTGATTTTGTCAGAGGTATTTATTTTCTGCAATGCGGAACAAAAGATATTAGAGATAAATGTGCTAAAAGGCTGTTTAGCTTTATGGGACACACTTGAATTCCATTTGTATTTATGCCTTGGCCATTCATCTCCTGGACTCCTGGGATCAGTTACTCACAAAATGGGCAAGTGGAGGCACAGACTGGTGAGCAGACAAAATCAATTGCTGTAACTGTCAGTTTTTGACTCCTTGTGTCTTCCTCTTTACCTGCCCATGGAAAGTATTCCACAATCAACATGTTGTACCTTTCCAATGGCTGCTCCGTGTTGCCTTCAGCTGGACATAAACAACAACAAGATCCACTTGTGTGGCAAGGTCACTACATGAGGGCATGTTTACCGGATTTCAGAACCAAAACCCTAGGCCAAATTTGGGCCCCATGTTTGGTCCAATAAGCTACAGTATACACTTCACCTGGAGCGGAATTGTCAACTTTTATTGACCAAGTATGGCCTTCTCTCAGCTATCCCTTGGCTCTATAACAATGTTCTAAATATTTAGGGCAGAGACACATGCTCAGATTTGGGGACATTTAGTTGCCCAGTGATAAATCGGCTCTTCTTCGGGGCAACTAATCTCACCAAACTGCCAAAGTTTCCTTCCAAAGTGAGTTTGGAAAACGAATCACAGCGATTGTCATCCCGCCGGCCATTTACATTCTAGTCAGCGAGAGGCAGTTCAGGGAGATTAGACGCCCCAAAGATGAAGAGATTTGTCCCCCCCCGAATCTGAGCGTTTGTCTCCAGTAAAACAAATCAGCCATCTTACACTAGTCTAAAATGGAGTCAAATGTAAAAGTTGGGAAAGTAATGTAGGAAGGGTACAAGTACAATAGACTAAATGTTTCTTCAAATATCCGTTTCTGAAAATGAGGTTCCCCGAGGCACAAGAATCAGCACGAGATGAACAGTTTGCAATGACTTTGACATTAAATATATATATTATGTGATTATGAATAAGTCAGTGTCCAGTGTCCAGGCAATGTTACATTTGTAAAGCACAATAGATTTATACTATTCAGTAACAAGGGAAGGGAAAGTATAATAGCGAGATACAGAATGAGGAAACAAATGATAAAAACACAGATACAAGTCTAGCTGAGAAGTGTCAGCTTATATGACAAAGGAGATTTATTGTTCACACACAGGATAGGAATTTAATGAGGACAAAGATTTAGGATTCCTAAAACATACGAGTATGAAATGGCAGTGGGACATATTTACCTCTACTGAACCCCAGGAGGCAGTTTGGGGCAATGATTTCATTAAAAACGTCTACTCACCCCACAAATAAATTCCACCTAATCCCAGTAATTATAAATGTGCCATTGCAAATCATCTAAACCTGATGTATATTTCAGTATATGTGACCCAGTTCCAACATTTGTACCTGCTGCAACGCCTTGATCTCCTGCACCGTCAACTGGACTTTGTGAGGGTTTAGAAGCTCTATTGCAAATGGTCTTCCTAAAAGAAACACCAAATAATAATATAATAGTTTCCCAAAAGGTAATTGTGAAAAAGCATATTATAAAATAGGTTGAACATGGCGCAGTGTGAATCAATGGTTTCATTAAAACTAGATTTCAAGAAAAGAACTTTAAATGGTTTCAGAGCCCCCCCCCCCCGTCGCAGGAAAATAGAAAAGAAAAAATGGGATTGGAAAAAAACAAGGGGTTTGAATGAGAGCTAAAAAGGAATGGGGTGGAGGAAAGAAAGGAGTTGTGATGTGGACCAAACGTACAGGTATGGGATCTGTTATCCGGAAACCCGATATGGAGAAAGTTCCGAATTACAGAAAGGCCCATAGACTCCTTTATGCTAAAATGATTGAAATTTAATAAAATGATTTCCTTTTTCTGTGTAATAATAAAACAGTCACTTGTACTTGATCCCAAATAAGATATAATTAATCAAAATAATAAATTTGAATAAACAAATTAGAGCTTGGATCCATTACAATATTTCAATGAATCTTCTGCAGAGGCTTTGGTATTTCGTCAAATTAAAAAAAACTTTTCGATTTAACGGATCCCTATATTTTTGGGTGAAAAAAACAGGAAGCCAAAGCATCCAAAATGGCACCATATGATGTTACTTTAGGAGTCTTCAGAATTCACAAACTGACTGGATTCAGTGAGGTCTGGAGACTTTGCTAAACATGGATTTGCTAAAGAGTTTTCACTGCTGTTTCTCCCTCTAGCAAAATGCTGACTCTCTTCCTTTAATAAAGACTATTGAAGTTATTGTTTCTTTAGCGCAAAATGCGTTAGTCCAGTACCTTTGCCTAATGTTCTGACGTCCACATCTTCCCTTCCAGACGATGAAAAGTTGAAACCTTTTGAAGACACAGTTTATCACTTAGTTTTACATCAGGAATTCAGTTTTGTGCCAGACTCACAGTAAAGGAAGAAAAAGATGAAAAGAAGCAGAATAAAAAACGTAAAGAATAGCCAGTGGCACTTGGGAATAGATTCTTTTTAACACTCAGGTCCATAACAGACGTTGGTTTGGTAAGTGGCACAAGTAGCCCAGTAATTACTGTACAAACACTTGTACTGATTGTGACACATGGGACTCCCCTTCCTCCATTCCACTGGCACAAGAAGCAGCAGCAGCGCATTTGGCTGCAAGAGAATCACCGGCTCCAGGTGCCCCTGTGGCTTCATTTCTTTATAGAAACTCAAATCATTCGTTTTACTGAACACACAACATTTTCCAAGTGTAGAGCGACATTACACTCTATTTAATTTGCTTTAAATGACTTCCTTTCTAACCATATACATTTGCTGCTACTATTCCTTTTATTTAAAGTACAAGTACACATGATTATCCATCAATGAGCGACCCTCCAATAACAATGTTGAGGCCTCTGTCTTTTAAATTTGCCAGACACTCGATTTTGTCGGCCAAGTTTTAATCTGTCCTACTGTGGGCGTCAAATCTCCCGAAAATGCTTTAACACAGGCAATAAAAGTAAATCACCATAAGGGAAACATTCTGGCTGCTCCAGTTTTCTAAGCTGCCTCTCAAGGAAAACAAAGTGCCGCATACTGGCAATTTACTTAAAGGGATACTGGCATGGGAAATTTCTTTTTTTTTTGAAAACACATCAGTTAATAGTGCTGCTCCAGCAGAATTCTGCACTGAAATCCATTTCTCAAAAGAGCAAACTGATTTTTTTATATTCAATTTTGAAATCTGACATGGGGCTAGACATTTTGTCAATTTCTCAGCTGTCCCCAAGTCATGTGACTTGTGCTCTGATAAACTTCAGTCACTCTTTACTGCTGTACTGCAAGTTGGACTGATATCACCCCTCACAGCAGCCAAACAACAGAACAATGGGAAGGTAACCAGATAACAGCTCCCTAACACAAGATAACAGCTGCCTGGTAGATCTAAGAACAGCACTCAATAGTAAAAACCCATGTCCCACTGAGACACATTCAGTTACATTGAGAAGGAAAAACAGCAGCCTGCCAGAAAGCATTTCTCTCCTAAAGTGCAGGCACAAGTCACATGACATGGGGCAGCTGGGAAATTGACAATATGTCTAGCCCCATGTCAGATTTCAAAATTGAATATATAAAAATCTGTTTGTTCTTTTGAGAAATGGATTTCAGTGCAGAATTCTGCTGGAGCAGCACTATTAACTGATTCATTTTGAAAAAAATTTTTTTTCCGATGACAGTATCCCTTTAATTCTACTTTACTCGCAGGTCGGAGAGCATTTTGGTGAGATTTATCACCCATGATAGTGAAGATTTAAACACAAAAACAAATCTCCCTGCATGCCAGTAGAATCCTGATATTTCTTAATAAAGATCTTCACTTCTTTCTGTAGACATTGCTTGGAGTTTGCCCTAAAACATGAATCAATTGTTACTGCTCCGCCTAGAATACAAGGACTTGGAGTCAATAATGAAGCAAGATGTGAAAGTTAATGCTACTCTGCCTCTAATTATGTTTATTTCTCAATATGACAAATTGCAGCAGTTTTATATAAAGTGATTCTCTGAGCGAGATGACGATGGAAGGAAATGGAGGAAGAATGATTCGTGTTTATATAAAGGGATGTCAAATAAGCAGATTTCAAAGAACGTTTTGTTATCTTTCCTGGTGAGAATCTTTGTAGTCGGCAGGAAAAACAACTCTTCGTAGGCGTCCTGAAAGTAAAAGCATCTGCACCTCAGGTTTGGGGAAATTTTGAAATGAAGAACTTTTTGTCGCATATTCTAAGTTGGCCTCTCAGAGATGGAAAAGTCCATGATAACTTTCTTGGTGCTTGGAGACTCCCACTTTATCCATGTTCATTCTTAATGATATTTTGATTTCTGCTCACCCTCACTGATAATGCAGATTATAGTTTGTGGTTAAAGGCAGGGATCCCCAACCTTAGTTTACCTGAGAGCCACATTTAAATGTGAAAAAAAAAGTTGGAGAGCAACAAAATCATGCAAAACGTTCTTAGGAGTGCAATATAAGGGCTCTGATTGGCTACTGATAACCCATATTTGGACTGGCAGCCTACAAGAGGCTCTGCTTGGCAGTACATGTGGTTTTTATACAACTAAAACTTGTCTTCAAGCCAGGTATTCAAAAATAAACTGAGAGCAACGGGTTGAAGAGCAACATGTTGCTCACAAGGCATTGGTTGGGAATCACTGCTTTAAAAGTCTTCTGCCACAAGAAAAACAAAATGCATCAGTTAATAGCTCTCCTCCAGTAAAATTCTATTTTGAAATAAATTGTTAGATTTAATTTTGAAATTCTATGGGATAGATATGTTCTTAGTTTCCCAGGTGCCTCAGTCATGTGACTTGTGCTCTGATAAACTTCAGTTACTCTTTACTACTGCACTACAGACACCTGAATGGCTAAAAATACTCTCATGCCTAGTGGTAGATATGAGAATAGCATTCAAAAGTTAAATAACCAAGTGTGGTCACAACATCTCCAATTAATCCGAGCAGAAAAAACAATAGCTTATCTGAGAGCAGTTCCATTGTGAACTTCTGGCTTTTTTCTGAAATGGAAGATCTGCACGTTGTAATTTAGTAACAGAAACGAAACCTTAGAAATCAGGACAAGTACTTTTTGCAATGTTGTTAAGTAACCAGTTTTCCAAGCCATGATTACGTATCGTATCATTTTTGGTCAGATAAAAGTGTGTTGATACCAAGTGTACAAAAGAATAACAGTGTGCAGGTAGGTGAGGCAAGTGATTTTACTTACTGGTCGATCTAAATGCTGCAACCAGATGATCTGTTATCAGCTCTTCTACAGATGATTCTATTTTCCTTTCTCCATCAATAATCCAAGGGGTTTGCGGTAAATTCCTTGAGTATTTGTTATATCTACCTAAATAATGATTAAAGGAGACGATACATAAATCTCCTGCTACAAATTCAGAACAGAATGTCTCATAGCAGCTAGCTGGTGAATATTCAGATTCTTTGCTTGCAGTAATGAATTGGAGTCCAATATCTTTTAGAGATAACACAATGATAGAAAGGTTAAAATATACTAAACAATGATTAAAGAAAGAATGTTCTGTTGCCTATGGAAAAACAATATATTATTATTATTCAATGTAGATCATAATGACTGGGTTCTATACAAACATCAAAAATTTATCAAATAAATGAAGAATGTATCAAAATACAATGTAAACAAAATGCCTAGGCTGATATTCTATGCTTTTACTTTTTACAAACACTACAAGAAATGAATAAAGCAAAATAGGTATTAGTACAGTCTTGGATACAGACACCCATTAACACCAGTTGCTGGACTCTCTTTTGCTTTGCGTGATTTATTAGCATTTCTGCAAGACCTGATCACAACATCCAGCCAACATCAAGGGAACAGCCGACCATTCTTGCCTCAGCTCAAGTTTGTGTTCATCAATAAAATAACTTGAGACCTTCTCTAAAGTTTACCGATATTCTACTCATGACTTTTCTGTTGACTGATATAAAGTAGAACCACATTTAGACTGCAAATGCAGTGGGCTAAGTACACAATTGCCATGTGCAGTCATTTTCTCCATAATTGCAACATCATTGCAGTTACCAGGGCCAGATGAGCCAGACACAATTGCAGGAGATGCATTAAAATAGACACAGCTGAAGCATCTGGTCGGTGGCATTTCTGGCATATAGCGTGTGTGCCCGATTCTTTCAGAAGGATATTTACAACCAAATCTACCAATGCAGGCTAATACAAGTTGCTCATTAGAATGACGTGTGGGCCGGGGTACAATGAGTTGTCTGGTAAATGAACTGTAAGGTTGGCTTCTCAGAAGAGATTTTAATAGACTGCATGAAGACTGAAATGGAAATCTCCATAGAGTGGGCGCTATTCAAACTAAGTCTTGCTCGAGTGTCTAAAGAGGTAACGAAAGAAGAACTAGGGATAATGGATAGAGAGTTAAGGTGGCCATACACGGGCCGATAAAAGCTGCCGACAGACCGTGTCGGCAGCTTATTGGCCCGTGTATGGGGGCCCCCGACGGGCTTCCCCGATCGAGATCTGGCCGAAAGTCGGCCAGATCTCGATCGGATGGGTTTAAAAACCCCGTTGGATCGCGGCCGCATCTGTTCATTGATGCGGTCCCGCGATCCGACCGCCCATTTGTGAATGCTAGGATCCAATCGTTGGGCCCTACGATCCCACGATCGGATCTGCCCGATATTGCCCACCTCAAGGTGGGCATATCGGAGGGAGATCCGCTCGTTTGGCGACATCGCCAAACGAGCGGATCTATCCGTGTATGGCCACCTTAACTCTGCTCTCTTCTAAAAAGGAAGAAGAGAACCCCACAGCTTTCCTCGCTTTGACAAGTTCTATGGCACTGCAATATGTGAAAATAGATTGATGTTCACGTGTTTAATATTTTATCTTTTACCCACAGGTAGGAATCTAGCGTATAACAAAAATGTCCAGATCATTGTTGTTTCTATTTAAAGCTGGCAGTGGATGCTGGAAGCTGTATGAGATTATGTTTATATACAGTATAGAAATAGAGTGGCCTTCAATGGCGACTTCAGCTTGTAAATATTTCTTTAGAGCTCACAATGGTGCAGGAATGAAGCTGGACACGTACAGCGATTATGAAACATCATTTCTTCTTGCCTGTTCTACAGAGCTTTAAATGGAAAGAAAATATAGCAAATGGAGTCCACTTTCCTATAAATAAAAGTTAATCATCTAGTATACAATACCAGCGACAAAAACGGGAGAATGGTTGCACTGGATATCCACAACTTCACAGGTAGTCTCTGGAGAGCTTGGAGGGAATGGAAACTGGCTGCCAAATGCAAAATATAAAGAATTAAAGCACTTACATTTTAATACAATAGGCAAGTATTAACATTAAAAACAATAAAAAAAAAAATCATGGACAGAAGTTATGGAGGTTTGTGCAGGAATATATAGTTACAATCTTGTTAAGTCTACTCTAGTCTCTGGGGAAGAAACCCTATAAATTAGAGGCTATATGCATATTCTGGAATTCTTTAGCCACAGGTAGTCAAGACTCTGCTTGTGCCTAAACTATTTATACTAATATAATATTCTAATTTCTATCATACGCAATAGAAGGAGAGGCTAGTGTAGGGTCAGGCTAGCAATGCAGCCCCATACGAGTTCTCCACTAACGTTGTATAGGGGTTGTACCGGGGTGCCTACAGGTCATGAAGATGCAGTGCAACTGATAAACTCATTTCTAGTTCCCTTCCCACTTACATTATAAATCCCTAATTTGCTATGTCAATACACATTGGTGCAAGTATTTCAATGGAGATCCACTTTCCCGGATGTTAGGATGATAGTCAATTACTGAATATTGTATTGTGAATATTGAATACTGTGAGCTGGTACCTAAGCTCAGGTTACAGACAGCAGCCTAGAGAATGAGCTTTAAATCAGTAGAAAATGTGATGGTGAGCTACTGGGGGTATCATCAGAGGCACAGGTCCTCACTCAACAAGCATTTGTGTAGGTTGAATTCTCCTTTAAAGCCGACCATTGGCAGGTGGTAAGTACAGAGCTGCCCGGCACATTGTTTGCAGCCCCTGACACTCAGTGATCCCCAACCAGTAGCTCGTGAGTAACATGTTGCTCCCCAACCCCTTGGATGTTGCTCCCAGTGGCCTCAAAGCAGGAGATTATTTTTGAATTCCAGGCTTGGAGGCAAGTTTTGGTGATATAAAACCAGATGTACTGCCAACCAGAGCCTCTTGTATGCTGCCAGTCCACATAGGGGCTACCAATAGCCAATCACAGCCCTTATTTGGCACCACCCATGAACATTTTTCATGCTCGTGTTGCTCTCCAACTCTTTTTACATTTGAATGTGGCTCACAGGTGAAAAAGGTTGGGGACCACTGTTGAATGCCTCTGGCAATATGCAAAGTGCATGAACCAGTACTTTTTGCCCATTTTTTAAACTTAGTGTAAATGATGAATGCGCACACACACCACAGAACTCCATGAGTTGGATAAGAGCATTCAGCCTGCAGCGTTCTACCTTTGCATGGCCATTCAACTACTTGGCTACCTCTTGTATCACATTTACAAAAGGAGAATACGGTATTTCAAGTACAATCAGAACAAAACTCATCAAAAAAGCAGCTTGTACTTATTGTACAATTGGTTAGAGGGTGTTCTTTCAGCAACAGAACTGATATTGTTTTCCCTGATGAACATAGGGACAGTCCCATATTTCTTCTATTTGTAGCAGGGAATTACTCCCCCTGGTACTGTTCCTGTTTTTTTGTCAGTACATCAAAAGGCAGTGAAGAAAGTTAGTTTTCCTATGAGTACAAAGCAACTCTCAGTATCTATTCTCACTCTCTAAGATATTAGCCATCAGCGTGACATGTAGCTCCTGAGTACTCTGCACATGCACAACAACTTTCATTTACTACTCTGCACTACTCACAATGATCTCCAAATGGTGGAAGCAATACAAGTAACATACAGGTATGAGATCCATTATCCAGAAAGCTCCAAATTACAGGAAGGCCATCTTACACAGAATCCATTTTAATCAAATAGTTAAAAATTGTTTCCTTTTTCTGTGTAATAATAAAAAAAAGTAGCTTGTACTTGATCCCAACTAAGATATAATTAATCCTTATTGGAGGCAAAAAACCTATTGTGTTTGATTAATGTTTACATGATTTTTAGTAGACTTAAGGTTTGAAGATCCAAATTACTAAAAGATCCCTTATCCAGAAAACCACAGGTCCCAAGCATTCTGGGTAACCGGTCCCATGCCGGTACCACATTTTGTACTGAGTCCTACTTGCAATTATACACACAGGGAAACAGAAAGCAAAGGTCCAACAGAAAATAAAAGATTCTACAGGTATGAGGCCTGTACTCCAAACAGCCCGGGGACCTGGACTATTCCATATACTGAGTATTTACCTGATTTGGATCACCAAACTTGAAGTCTAAAAATCACTAAAACATGAAATGATCCCAGTAGGATTATTTTGCCACCAATATTGATTTATGTAGCCTAGTTAGCATTAAGTACAAATACTGTTTTATTATTACAGAGAAAAAGGAAATGATTTTGTAAATGTTGAATTATTTGATAACATTTTAGTCTAATTATAGTCTTATTATAGACTTTCTGAAAAAGTGGTTTCCTCTAATGCAGTGATCCCCAACCAGTAGCTTGTGAGTAACATGTTGCTCCCCAACCCCTTGGATGTTGCTCCCAGTGGCCTCAAAGAAGGTGATTATTTTTGAATTCCAGACTTGGAGGCAAGTTTTATTGTATAAAACCTAATTATAATGCCAAGTAGAGTCTCCTGTAGCTGCCAGTCCACATAGGGGCTCCCAAATAACCAATTACAGACCCTATTTGGCATCCAAGGGACTTTTTCATGTTTGTGTTGCTCCCCAACTCTATTTACATTTGAATGTGGCTCTAATGCCTTGAAGATCGGGGCAGCTAAATTAGTAGACAAGTCTGTCCCGTCTATTGGCCCAACCTGCTATAAGAATCCTGGATTTGCCGACATGTTTAGGGCAGTAGTAACTTTCCCCAACATCAATACTTGCACTTGATTGAGCAGAGCAGACTGTTGGATGCAACAATAAACTGCAACTATACAGAAGTGCAAGTAGTGTGTTTGGATGCAACTTTTGAATAGTGTCAATATGTGACACATTTGCATCCATTTTATTCACAAATGAGGCTGTTTGAGTTGGAATCATTCAGAATTGATATAATATACGAGGTACCTACAGTAGGGTTGTCACCTGTCCAGTTTTGATTGGTACAGCCCAGTATTTTGGAAGGCTGTCCGGGTCAAAACTACCTGCCTGGTTTTCCAAATTAGAAAAATTGGGTTTCCCAAAAATTTACGTTATAGCCCTACCCCTGATGTCATAGGGCCGCCGTTGAAACATCATCGATGCGCCCGCCCCCATTATTTCACAGATCTGCACCCCGCCTGGCTTTAACTGCCGAGAAAGGTGGCAACCCTAATTTAGCTTATAAAGCAAGTACAGACAAGCTTTATCACAGCAGTTTGCAGAACTACATCTCCCAGTAACCACTCATTAGGGGAGATGTTTGGGACGCAATGGGCATTATAGCTTCCACACCAGAAACTATTGCTATGTCTGACCAAAAAGTAACTACTGTGTAACAGCTGCCCTAAAAAATCTTACCATTGGATTCACTTGAAAATGCAAAACTGTAGTACAGAAAGTGCAGGACATGAACTAAAAAAGGGGAAGTTAGAGCTTGAAATGAGACACTTGTCAGAGGCAACGGATTGAACTGCTGCTAAAGGACATTCAAGGTTTTGCTTTTGGTGTGAAAGAGAACTTCCTCCTGATTTCTGGCACATAACAGCAGCTCTCTCTTGTATATACGTATGATCAAAACAAGCTTCTCACCTGAAATATTTACCATTTTATCAAAAGTACATTTACATGTGCAGCACTGCTGCCTGGACTACCACTAGTAAAGCTTTGAACAATTTATTGATATAAAAGGGGTATATTTATGTGCTTATGGTATCCCTTCAACATAGAAAGAGTCTGTCAGTGTCGGACTGGCCCACAGGGAAACCAGGAAAACTCCCCGGGCCCAGGTGTCAGTGGCCCCTCATGCTGCTAAACATTTGGCCTATTTCATGGTCATTCCCTATTTCTATGAGAACAAAGAGGCTAAATAGATGGAATAATAGATTATAGTATGTAAAGGAGACTAGGAGAATAGAGGTTGAGTGAGGAGAAGAAGAATAATAGTACTGAGAGTGGCCCCTGGTCTATGTTTTTTTGGTGGGCCCCTGGTGTAAGGTTTTTGGGTGGGCCCCTGGTGTAAGGTTTTTGGGTGGGCCCCTGGTGTCCCAGTCCGACACTGGAGTCTGTTGTGCATTTAAGCTCATTCCTGAAGTAAACAGCAAAATAGAGCCCTGTCCTGCAGCTTGGGTAAGTGCTATGTCTGAACAGTCAGTAGCAGAGCGATTCGCTTCCTAAAACGTATGACATGTTTATCTGCAGGACCAAAAGGGGAAAATTCTAGAGTAAATCAGCAGATTATTAACAATTAGGGGCCTTGATGTGTTTCCTTATAACAATTTCCTCCTCCCCACAGTTCTGTTAATGACATGCTCAGTACTTAGAAGAAGGCTCCAGGGGACTCACACACGGAAATCTTCTTCTTTTATCTTCTCTAGCGCCTTCACAACTGCCATTCTGGTGAAAACTGACTGCAGACAAAAGTAAAAATGTTAGATTTACCTGGGGGGAAAAAACAACTTATAAAATGCAGAGGATGTGGCTATAGCCGTATGCAGACGCCCTGATTTCTCTCAAACACAATACTTGTAAGTGTCATTTGCTCAGGATGATGCATTTTAATGTGTGGACCTCCTGCAGATTAACAGCAACATATTCATGTTCTCAGGGAACACTTGCATTTAGGGATATTGAACCTGAACGCTGCAGTGTTTCTGCTTATTTGGCTACACTCACAATCATTTGCCACTCACAATAATTTGCATACATTCCTTTTTCACATATTATATTAATATAAGTACCAATCTTATGATTGTGGTGCAAAGATCTGTACCATAAGAGGTATATATATATATATATATGTATATAAAGCTGGCTAAAATGATTTTGACAAAAGTAAAGTTTACATTAAAAAAAAGAAAAAGTGAAAGCGGCATTTTTCCACACTGCATATCTGCATGCAAGAGGGGCTTTTACTTCTCAATTCAGATTAATGAAGCTGGGGAAGGCTGAGAGCAGTGGAGCCAATGTATTATGCGCCATACATAAAGAGATCCGCTCATTTAGCGACATCGCCAACAAGCGGATCTTTCACCAATATGCCCACCAACGGCACGGCTAGATCAGGGTAATCTCAAAATATTTGGCCCTAGAGCCGAATGATCTGATTACAACAAGGAGCAATGGGCTCCAACGGGTCGGTCGGCTGAAAAATTTAACTTTCCCTATCGATATTGTGGACAGATATCGATTGGGAAGATCCATTGGAAGCCCCAAATTATCGAATTGCTCTAAAGGAATCAGAATCTGATATCAGAATTAGGATCAAACGAAGCCATCTGTGATTACAAAGTCAGGAAGTAAGGCAATATTCAGTGTGATGTTTCATTACAACAATTGATATACAGTATGCATACATACAACACATTGTCATTCAAACTCAAGCCAAATGAAAGGCTGCAAAATTCAAGTTAAAGGAAAGCTACTGAAGCAGTTTATTGCCAATAGATTAGCCACAATAGTGCAAGCAAAAACACTATATTTATTCTGCTGAATGCTTTACCATACTTAAGTAAACAGCTCTAGAAGCTCTCTCTGTTTGTTTAGGATAGCAACTGCCATATTGTCTTGGTGTGACATCACTTCCTGCCTGAGTCTCTCCCTGCTCACTCCTAGCTCTGGGCTCAGATTACAGCAGGGAGGGGGAGGAGGGAGGGAGGAACAAACTGAGCATGCTCAAGCCCTAGCCCTGGAGGTTTAAGATGAAAACAGGAAGTCTGATACAGAAGCCCATGAGTACACAATAGAAGGAAAGAAATTTGGTGTATCTTTTGAGGACTCAGAGCAGCATTACTTTGAGGGTTTACTGGTGTATTTATATAGATAGACCTTTCTAATAAAGCTTACTTAGTTTTAGCCTTTCCTTCTCCTTTAAGAGTCGTTTTTTGCAAATACTTTTGTTAAATGATACCCGAGGTATATGCAATGTCATTTTTATGATACAGTAGTGAGAATGAAGCAAACTTGAACAGATGTGATTTTATTAAAAAGCACCCAGGTTACACATTGGTAGCCGTCCCATAGAGGGGAAGTGTTGTGCCATAAATTACTGCTATACAGCCAATTAGAGAGATATCACTTTAGCTTGCCGTGGGACAATATAACCTTTATTATTTGCTCTACTTTGTCTCATTAATACAAAAGTAGTTTTATAGATGGGGTGGAGATTAAATAATGATCACATTTCCTTTTTTTGAGATATATATCAGTCCAAATGTGTCTTTTTACAGGTGCTTAGTCAAATATTTCATATACAAACTTCTAGGATGAATCAGTATATTATATATATATATATATATATATATATATATATATATACATACATACACACACACACACACACACACAGGTATAGGATCCCTTATCCGGAAACCAGATATCCAAAAAGCTCCGAATTACGGAATGGCTGTCACCCATAGACTCCACTTTATCAAAATAATCCAAATTTTTAAAAATGATTTCCTTTTTCTCTGTATTGATAAAACAGTAGCTTGTACTTGATCCCACCTAAGATATAATTAATCCTTATTGGAAGCAAAACCAGCTTATTGGGTTTATTTAATGTTTAAATTAATTTCTAGTAGACTTAAGGTATGAAGACCCAAATTACAGAAAGATCCGTTATCCGGAAAACCCCAGGTCCCGAGCATTCTGGATAACAGGTCCCATACCTATATATATATATATATATATATATATATATATATATATATATATATATATATATATATATATATATATATATATATACATATATACATACACAGTCTTTAAGCAGCCGCACTTTGATCCGGATTTCAATATCCTGTGGGTGCTGGATCGAATTTCTTTATACAAATCTTCACATAGATCCGCACTCCAAATGTGGGAATCCAGGGATAGGATATCGTAAAAGTTTTGTTTCTTACCAAAAACAACTGTATTATGAATTCCAGTGGATCCGCATTTTTATGTTTTCCCTATGGCTCGCTAAAAATCAATGTCAATTCTGGGAAACTATAAAATGTGGGAAGAAATCAAAGCTGCAGCGGTGTTTCAGAATGCGAATAATCAACGTATGTTCCCAGAAAATGGAATTTCTAGGTACTTAAAAGCGGAGTTCTAATTTATTAAAGAAGGTGGTTGTTGTGGATCATAGTAACTACAAAGAGAAATGTAAAATTGGAGAGCTGCTGAACAAAAACCTAAATAATTCATAAACAAAGAAATTAAACATGAAGACCAACTGCAAAATATCGCTCTCATGCTAAAAGTTCATTTAAAAGTACACTTCCCCTTTTATTAAATCCCAATTTGGTGGAATATATAGAGAAGACTAGGAGCCATGACAGAGATAAAAGGAAGAGTTCATATTTAAAAGGTTGTCCTGTGTCTGTATGAAAGACCTCATCTTCTATACATCAGGCATCTCACCCAAACTTAGAAATGGCCCTTAAACTAACCTTCCAGCTGACGTGGCGTTAAATATACCAACGTACCTGTTTATTCTTAGTGGGTTTGAAACAATCTCGACAGACTGTGGCTCTACATGAAAACAAAGTCAAAGAAATTCAACACATTATTTAAAAAAAAAAAAAAAACAACAACAAGATTTAGTGGCTGATTTATCAAAAATCAAGTTTCAGTTTTTTTCTTGAATTGAGAAAAATGCGGAGAAAAATGCAAAAGTATTTTCCAAAACCTCAAATAGTTGGAATTTATTAAAGGAAATAAATGCATCCGAAAAAACTCACCTGGCAAGGTTTTATAAAAGTCAACAAACTTTGACAGTATAAGGGCATCTCTGCAACATATTAAGTGGGAAATGCTTTTCTCAGGGTTAAACACAGAACAAAAATGGGAAGTCTTTAAAATGCTGCTTAATAAATATACTTGTCAGTATATTCCACTTGTAAGCAAGGAACGTCGTTGCAAAGCAAAACCTTTTTGGTTCAATAGAAGCGTTGGTGTTGAGGTGGGTAAGAAAAGACCTGCTTTTAAAACTTTCAAGTTATCTGGTACAGCCGAAACATTTATAAGGTACAAGGAGGCCAATAAATCATGCAGCTATAAGGCAAGCTAAAATTGCTATAGAAAAGGATATTGCAGTAAGCAGTAAAAAAAATCCAAAATTATTTTTTAAATATGTTAATAGTAAAAAAATGAAGCAGGAAGGGGTGGGTCCCTTACTATCAGAGGGGGGTCAGCTGGTTGATGAAAACAAATTAAAAGCGCAGATTCTGAATTCATATTTTTCATCTGTCTACACAAATGAGGAATCAGTAAGTGAAGGTTTCCTTCTTAACAGTCCCAATTCTAGTAATACAACTAATGATGCATGGTTCACACATGATGAAATTCAAAAGAGACTTGAACATGTTAAGATTAACAAAGGTCCAGGGCCAGATGGTATTCATCCCAGGGTAATTAGCGAGCTTAGCTCTGTGATTGCCAAACCTCTTTACTTAATTTTTCAGGATTCATTGAGATCTGGCATTGTGCCGAGAGACTGGCGAATTGCTAATGTGGTGCCTCTATTCAAAAAAGGATCCCGTTCTCAGCCTCAAAACTATAGGCCAGTTAGTCTGACGTCAGTGGTAGGAAAGCTTTTCGAAGGGTTAATAAAGGATAAGATACTGGACTTCATAGCAAATCATAATACTATGAGTTTGTGCCAGCATGTTTTTATGCGTAATAGATCTTGCCAGACTAACTTAATTTCTTTATATGAGAATGTAAGTAGAGACCTCGATTCTGGGATGGCAGTGGATGTGATTTACTTAGATTTTGCTAAAGCATTTAATACAGTGCCACACAAAAGGTTACTGGTTAAATTAAGGAATGTTGGCCTGGAACATAGTATTTGTACCTGGATAGAGAACTGGCTAAAAGATAGACTACAAAGAGTGGTGGTAAATGGAACATTTTCTAATTGGACCAATGTTGTTAGTGGAGTACCGCAGGGCTCTGTACTAGGTCCCTTGCTTTTCAACTTGTTTATTAATGACCTGGAGGTGGCCATTGAAAGTACTGTTTCTATTTTTGCAGATGATACTAAATTGTGCAGAACTATAGGTTCCATGCAGGATGCTGCCACTTTGCACAGTGATTTGTCTAAACTGGAAAACTGGGCAGCAAACTGGAAAATGAGCTTCAATGTTGATAAATGCAGGTTATGCACTTTGGCAAAAATAATATAAATGCAAGTTATACACTAAATGGCAGTGTGTTGGGAGTTTCCTTAAATGAGAAGGATCTAGGGCTCTTTGTAGATAACACGTTGTCTAATTCTGGGCAGTGTCATTCTGTGGCTACTAAAGCAAATAAAGTTCTGTCTTGCATAAAAAAGGGCATTAACTCAAGGGATGAAAACATAATTATGCCTCTTTATAGGTCCCTG
Source organism: Xenopus petersii (assembly GCA_038501925.1). NCBI lineage: Eukaryota > Metazoa > Chordata > Amphibia > Anura > Pipidae > Xenopus > Xenopus petersii. The sequence goes on along the minus strand of CM076681.1, from coordinate 146,529,819 downwards.
GTAAGGCCTCATCTGGAGTATGCAGTGCAGTTTTGGAATCCAGTCCTTAAGAGGGATATAAATGAGCTGGAGAGAGTGCAGAGACTAAGTGCAACTAAATTGGTTAGAGGGACGGAAGACTTAAATTATGAGGGTAGACTGTCAAGGTTGGGGTTGTTTTCTCTGGAAAAAAGGCGCTTGCGAGGGGACATGATTACACTTTACAAGTACATTAGAGGACATTATAGACAAATAGCAGGGGACCTTTTTACCCATAAAGTGGATCACCGTACCAGAGGCCACCCGTTTAGACTAGAAGAAAAGAACTTTCATTTGAAGCAACGTAGGGGGTTCTTCACAGTCAGGACAGTGAGGTTGTGGAATGCACTGCCGGGTGATGTTGTGATGGCTGATTCAGTTAATGACTTTAAGAATGGCTTGGATGATTTTTTGGACAGACATAATATCAAAGGCTATTGTGATACTAAGCTCTATAGTTAGTATGGGTATATAGAATTTAATTAAAAGTAGAGGGGTGTATGTATGGATGCTGGGTTTTCATTTGGAGGGGTTGAACTTGATGGACTTTGTCTTTTTTCAACCCAATTTAACTATGTAACTATGTAACTATGTAACAGGAAAGTTTTTTCCCCAGTTTATTAAAACACTCAAGATTTTCAGCCTCATTAAAAATAAATGGAATAATGAGAGACTCGCTGGAATGCGACTTTTTCTGCGAAAAACCATATTCCGGAGTATTTTGTCTCATTTTGTTCCTGAAATCAGCTATCATTTGAGAAAAAAAGTTGCACGAGTTTTGTCAGCATTTTTTTTCACAAACTTGATTTTTGATAAATCAGCCCCATGATATTATGTTAGGTGAACATTTCAACATCCTACTCAATGTAACTGAATGTGTCACAGTGGGATCTGGATTTTACTTTTAGGGCAGAGACACATGGAGATTCGGGGAGATTAGTCGCCCAGTAACAAATCACCTCTTCTTCAGGCAACTAATCTCCCTTCAATGCTTTCCCGCCTGCTAGAATCTAAATCGCAGACGTGATGTCACTCAGAGTGCTTCGTTTTCCAAAGTTGCCTGAAGTTTCCTCATGAGGCAACTTCAGAAAACGAAGAGCTCCCAAGGCCATCCCACCGGCAATTTTGATTCTAGCTGGCGGGAAGGCAGTTCGAGGAGATCAGTCACCCGAAGAAGAGGCGATTTGTCGTCGATTGACTAAATCTACCCAAATATCCACATGTGTCTCTGCCCTTAAATGCTGTTCTTAGCTCTACCAGGGATTATCTTGTGTGAGCTGCTATCTGGTTACCTTCCCATTGTTCTGTTGTTTGGCTGCTGGGGGGGAAGGGAGGGGGTGATATCACTCCAACTTGCAGTACAGCAGTAAAGAGTGACTGAAGTTTATCACAGCACAAGTCACATGACTGAGAAACAGATTTCAGTGCAGAATTCTGCTGGAGCAGCTCTATTAACTGATGTGTTTTGAAAAACATGATTACCCATGACAGTATCCCTTTGGCCATCCTGCAAGCAACTGCATGTTTGGAGAAAAACAGAGGCACAGATTTACAGCAAGACCGTCTCCCTTGGCTCCACTATAGTCACATTTTTTTAAATGATTTTTTTTTCTATGTAATAATAAAGCAGTAGCTTGTACTTGATCCCAACTAAGATATAATTAATCCTTATTGGAAGCAGAACCAGCCTATTGGGTTTATTAAATGTTAAAATGTATTTTTATTAGACAATGATATGGAGATCCAAATTACTAAAAAAAAATCCCATCTGTAAAACTCCAGATCTCACACATTCCTGATGAAAGGTCCCATATCTCTACTAAACTGCACACCTACTGTGTGAAGATACATTTCAATGGGAAGTCATTGTTGTTCCATGTGTCCAGCAGTGGCCAACTAGGATGAGACAGTTGTGGGTTTGTCATTAATATAATCAACATAAACCCTATTGTCTGTTCTGACTGGCCAGTCATTCCTGGGGTACATGACAATATGTTTTGAAACAAGGGCAGGTTTAGGGAAATGTAAAACATTGGTATTAGTTGAGAGTAGATCTACAGTATCACTTACAAGAAGTGACAATCTCCATCAGTTTGAGGGTGAGTGAAGACTACGGCTACTTCAAACAAACTCTAGAAGAAAAACAAAAACAACAATATGATGTGACTAATGGCAGAAGAAGGGGAATCATTTGTTACTCACAATGAAACGCCACCAGCTGATGGCAGAGAGAGTTGTACTTGACTATAATAATAACAACAACATGATAAGAGAATGTGATAGAATCTCATCAACACCCGTATGCAAATGAACTTAAAGGCCATGGATCAATTCTAGGTAGTTTTATACTTGGGAGATTTCTAGCTCTCATTTCAGTGGAAATTACCTGGAAAAGAGGTGAAAGTCTCTCAGAAAACAATGACTGTCGCCTTTCAATCCCTGGACCCACTAGTGTACCTGAGCCACAGGCATTCCTAGAAGTCCATGCATTGAAATGAATGGTAATGATTGAGAATGCTTTGCTAGAAATGACCCAATCACAAAGACACACAATTTGCACAGAACAGTGGCACCTTGCTATCAGCTTGAATCCCCAGTTGATCCGATAGCAGAGGATGGATAATCCATTTGTAGGCTTCCTTTAGCTGTACAATGTCCGTTTTATCCAGGGAATGTCCATGTTTTCTAAAGAACAATATGGACACAAAAACAAAGAATTATTTCCTACCGTGATCATAAAAAATATAAATGCTGCATAAACATTAGGGTATTGTGTAAATGTGCCTTAAGGTGGCCATAGACATAACAATTACGATATTTCTTGTTAAAGAAGTTTCCAAGAAAGATGGTTGGTTTCAATACACACGTGTAGAGCTGAATGGTCAGATATACCGTATATACTCGAGTATAAGCCGACCCGAGTATAAGCCGAGGTACCTAATTTTACCTACGAAAACTGGGAAAACTTATTGACTCTAGTATAAGCCTAGACACAACTACAGCCCTGTCTCCCAGCAGCGCACATTCTGCAGTCACTGTTACTCTTTCATATAACCAACAGAGGGCGCTGTGTGATATTGCAGTCACTGTTATTCTTTCATATAACCAACAGAGGGCATTGTGGGATATTGCAGTCACTGTTAATCTTTCATATAACCAACAGAGGGCGCACTGTTATTCTTTCATATAACCAACAGAGGGCGCACTGTTATTCTTTCATATAACCAACAGATGGCGCTGTGTGATATTGCAGTCACTGTTATTCTTTCATATAACCAACAGAGGGCATTGTGGGATATTGCAGTCTCTCCCCAAGTGAACTGTTGGTATAGGAATGATTAAAAGTGACTGCAATCTCAGCTACTCGGGTCGGGTACCGCTGACCCGAGTATAAGCCGAGGTAGACTTTTTCAGCACATTTTGGATGCTGAAAAACTCGGCGGGTATATACGGTACATATAGAGACAATACAATTCTACCTGTATCTGACCATTCAGCACTAACAATGGCTGATATTTGGCACCCGATCAAAATTTTCCCTCCAGCCCGATCGTCAAGCCGACTGATATTCAAGTCTTCTGCTGATATCGGTCGGCTCTTTTCCCACCATACACGCAACGAATATCATATGAAAATGATCCGTGTGTCTATGGCCGTCTATCCACATACAAATAAAGTGCTGCATATTGCAGCAAACAGAAAGTATCTGTGAATTCATCAAATGTCCACTTAATACAATAAAACTTGACAGGTTCTACATGATAGATCACTTGGCCTATTATGAAAGGGGTTGTTTTAGTTATAATTTTATAGAATGGCCATTACTCAGCAACTTTCAATTGGTCTCCATTTTTATCGCTTGTGAATTATTTGCTTTCCTCTTCTAACTTCTGAAGGCTCACAGGCACTGCAGCCAAAAAACGATTGCTCTGTGTGGTTACGGTTACATTCAAACCATTGCCTGGTTGCTAGCAACCATATACTCAACCATATACTGTACAGCTGGATCATTGCTACTATAGAGATGCTGAACCTTTGCACTGGTTCAATAAGTTTGAGATATATAACATATGGCATTTCTAGGCAAATTCATTTTCACGGTTTAGTTATGACACAATGTGGCAGATAATCATAGGACTCTCTCTAGAGAAACTTTCTTGTTCAGTGTCGGACTGGGACACCAGGGGCCCACCGAAAAGCCTTTGACCAGGGGCCCACCAATTAATCTTAGACCAGGGGACCACTCTTAGTACTATTTTTCTTCCTCTCCTCACTCAACCTCAATTCTCCTGGTATCTGTTCTTTACATACTATACTCTATTTTTTCATCTATTTAGGCTCTTTGTTCTCACAGAAATAGGTAATGACCATGAAATAGGCCAAAAGTTTAGCAGCACGAGGGGACACTGACACCTGGGCCACCGGGACTTTTCCTGGTTTCCCTGTGGGCCAGTCCGACACTGTTTTTGTTGACATGTATCCACCAATGCAGACCAGTAATGGATGAAAACACAAGCCAGTGTAAACTTTGTGGTTTGTGACAGAGAAACGCCTCAGAGAGAGGAAACCCTCAAGCACAAGCGCAGACTTGTTTTAATGAGTAACTATAAAACAAAAACTGTGGTACAAATAAAAAAACAAACAAATACAAAAAGTATTGTAGAAGTGATACCTATATTGGCTAACAATAAAAATAGATTGCAAGCTTTGGGAGCACCAAGGCCCCTTCGTCAGGCAAAATAGAAATGAAAGGTAGAAAGGCACAGCATATATTCTGTTAGATCAGTGACAGGTATTCATGGGCAATAAATTAGGAAGTTACAGACAGATAGAGATCAAGTGTAGAAATAATACAATGAATTAGGGTGGGTAGTAAATAGTCCAGGGGTCTGGATTCAGTCAGGTCACATGAAATCTGACCCTAAATTAAGGCCCTGTCTTAATGTGTTAAATAACTCCAGACATTTAAATTTATAAAACTTCCTTTCCCGTTCAGTTAAAGTTCCCTTTTAGAATGAAGTCCTGCATGTCCTGAAGACTGTGATTTTGACTGCAGAAGTGTCGCCCCACTGGTGTATCACATGATTTGCTGTTGATTTTATGTCTGTGATGGTTCATCCTTGTGAGCAATTTTTGTCCTGTTTCACCAATGTATCTGCCTCCTGTAGAGCGCCTACTACATGTAATCATGGAGATCACATTGGATGAAGCACACGAATACTGGTCCAGAATGTGTAGACTTTTTGTGTATTGGGAATTGCAACTTGATCTTTGCACAGGATGGATTTGCAGGTTTCACATCTGTTGCTGTTGCAGGAAATGTCGCGGCTTTAGTTGTTTTAGGAAGAGACTTGTGATAATCATTTTCCCCAGATTAGGTGGTTGTCTATAAGGCAAGAGAGGTAGTTCTGGGAATATTTGTTTAGTCGGGTATCTGTATGGAGCATGGGTTGCAGGTCTCTGGCTATTTTTCTAATAATGTCCAGTTGTGGGTTGTAGGTAAGTACACAAGGTGCCCTGTTATTTTCTGTCTTTTCTTTGTAATCCAAGAGTGTGTCTCTGGGTATTTGAGTTGCTCTGTGGATTTGATCATCAATAACCTGCGGATGGTATTTGCTCAAAACCTTGATGACAGAAATAAACATTTGTTAATCAGGGATCCCATCCGCAGGAGTTGGGCCTGGACAGTAGTCTAGAGAGAATATTGATCAATGGAGGGCACTTAGGGGGGAATTCAGAAAAGTGGAGAGAGACCATTTTTAGAGTAAAAGTGGTGGTAACCTGGTGTAAAATACTTTCTCCACCTAAATTCCAACTCAACCACCACTTTTAATTTTTTAGAGAAAAAACATCAGTTTACGGACACTTTTATCAATTTGTCTTTCAAACAACACAAAAATGGCACAAAAACAACATTTTAAACTACATTTCCTCCCAACATTTTAAAAATGGAGTAAACTCTTCCCTATGTGCCACATCAATTCTAAAATACTCTGCTCTGGTTCACCCAGTCTTCATATTACACCTCTTGTAAGTGCCCCATTGGGGAATTATTATCATATTAATAGGGATCAGCACGTTATAGTCAAGACACCTGCTTCTGTCTAACCCTATAGGTGTAAAAGCCTCATTAACTAAACAAAAAAGTGTATTTTATACAACTTGATATGTAAAAAGTTTTTAACTCACACTTGCATTATTTTACTAGTTTTCACTTAATGAATGAGGCAATATTAGCAATTTGAGTGAATGTATTATCTAAAGGAAAAGTAAAGCCTCCCAGGCTATTTTTTAGTTTTAGCAGCAATGAGACACGTGACCTGAGATAATAAAACATATTTCTGATACAAATCCCTATATTATGCAAAATAGCATTTTTTTTTAAATTTAGACCCTTATATCTTGTTACAGAAGTGGAATTTCACAAACATGTCGGCAGATTTAGAAAGCTCACGTTATCCTGAAAAAAATGATGTATAATTTTCCTAGATAAAATAAAAAAATAAAAACCCCTCCCCCAGAAAATCTGAAAAGTGTCTGTTTAAAAGACTAATTCACAAAAGTGGAGATAGAGGTTTGTGAATTTGGTGGGAAATCCAACATTTTTATCACATTTTTTTGTGAGTTACCCCATTAGAGCACATACATACCACTCAATTAGGACAGAAAATGTATATAATACACAAAAGCCATGAATATCTTGTAAATTATATCCTTATAAACGGTGAGTTCTGATGTCATCAGTTATAAACGGTGAGTTCTGATGTCATTTCTGTCACATGACTCACTGAAATTTGTGTATTATAATAAAGTACCCCCAGTTGTAAAATATGAGGATATTAGAAGTTACCTCGGAGTTCCAGGACCTGTATAAAAACACTCGGCCTTCAGCCTCGTACTTTTATATGGTCATGAAACTCCTCGGTAACTTATAATATCCTTATATTTTACAAGAGGGGGTATTTTAGTCACTATATAATGGGGCAAGAACCACCTCAATATTTCGGACAAGCTTTTATCAAAGGGATTTCTGGACAGTTCTGACATGTCTCGGGCTTCTTTTACTAATAATTTTATGTGTGTTCAGGAAAACATCCTGATGTGCATTACTCTTCACGGGGAGATCCATTAAACGGCATTTTCGTGTTTATTTATGGGAGTAGCCGTGGTTCTCAAAAACTGTAAAGAAACAAGTCCACTGTTGCCAAACATCTTATGAAAAATGATTGAAGTGTCTAAGTCACATTGCACTATTATTTTACTTTAGACCAGTATTTTATTAGTGCATTAATTGAACGGAGGGCACCATGCCCATGCAGATACATTACATATGACCCTATAATACAGCTTTATAACACATATTTGGCTCGGGCAAAACTTTGTCATGGAAGGTGCAGCAGTTTTGTTATAGGCTCTGGCACATCATTCTGTGCAGTAAAACACTGCCCCACGTAAATGTACTTGCTCAGAAGTACTGCTGTGTACAAGTGTGCAAATGTGTGTGTAATAAGCCTTTAAAGTGAAACTGTTCTTCAATTCAGAGAGGTGATGATGATAAAGAGAGTGAAATTGCTGCACCGTGTTTTCACAGCAAATAACGACATCAGCGATTTCCAACTGACGCGCTCAGCCCCTATCACCTCCTTGATGACGTTAGAAATGGTATAAATCAGTTTTGTATTTATAGCACATTGTAAAGGTGGCCAGTCGGTTTACTCCCAACAAAGTATAAATGTAATAATGTAATGATGTAGTATCCCGATCCTACTGATCATGGTGTGATTGTGCAGTGAACATCGTATAACACACAACCATAGGAACACTTACCTTAGTGTATGTGCCACTAATAGAGCAAAAGCATTGTTTGGTTAGCAGCTCAGCAGACCCTTTGCCATACGGTGATAAAGAGATAAGGAAGGGAATTTTGTTTTTAGCTCTTCCCTCAATGACACAGGGCCAGTTTTTACATCTCTTGTGCACCAGACACCTTGGGGTATATTTATCAAAGAGTGAAGTTAATTGTGAAGTTCCGCCACTAGAGTGAAATTTCGCCACTTTCCATTCATTTCTATGGGATTTTTAAAGGCGTATTTATCAAAGGGTGAAATTTCACTTTACCGATTGATAAATACACCTTTCAAAATCGCATAGAAATGAATTGTGAGCTGCGGAGTTTCACTCTAGTGGCGGAACTTCACTCTTTGATAAATTTACCCTGTGTGTTAAAGGCTAGATATGCTTGCAAACACATGACACAACCCTTACCTAAATAATGGTATGGAATAACTGGTGGGTGTGTGAGAGTGTTTGATATGCTAGGACCATGTTTCCATAACCTCTGTACTCAAGGCTCTGTCCTGGGACCATTACTATTCTCCCTCTATACTTCCTCCCTTGGCAAATTAATCAACTCGTATGGTTTCCACTACCACCTCTATGCTGACGATACTCAGATCTATCTCTCATCTCCTGATCTCAACCCAGAACTCCTAACTCGCGTCTCCTCCTGCCTGTCCGCTATCTCTACCTGGATGTCACAATGCTACCTTAAATTAAACCTCTCTAAAACTGAAATGGTTCTCTTTCCTCCAACTAACACCAGTAGCATCCCCGAAGTATCCATCATAGTTAACAATTCCACTATCACCCCCTCTCCCAAGGCCCGGTGCCTTGGGGTTATCCTAGATTCTGCCCTGTCATTCACTCCTCATATCCAGTCACTTATTAAATCATGTCACTTCCACCTAAGGAACATATCCAAAATACCATCATTTATCACCCAAGATGCTGCCAAAATTCTTATTCACTCTCTCATCATATCACGTCTAGACTACTGTAACTCGCTTTTAATTGGCCTCCCCCATCCATAGACTGTCAGCTCTCCAGTCCATAATGAACACTGCTGCGAGGCTCATACACCTCAGCAACCGCTCCTCCTCTGCCTCGCCATTCTGTCAATCCCTGCACTGGCTTCCGTTACCTTTCAGAATCAAATTCAAATTAATGACACTGACTTTCAAAGCACCTTATAACTCTGCCCCACCCTACATCTCTGAACTCATCTCTATATACTCACCCACTCGCTTACTACTCTCCTCTACTGACCTGCTACTCAACTCTTCTCTCATTACCTCCTCACATGCTCACATTCAAGACTTTGCAAGGGCTGCACCCCTCCTCTGGAACTCTCTCCCACGGTCTGTCCGACTTTCTCCCAACCTTTCTGCTTTCAAAAAATCTCTGAAAACGCACTTCTTTCGAGAAGCCTACACACCACATACAATACCACATTTCCCACCCACTTAATTGGATCTTGCCCACTCCCACACCTTGTGTATTACTCCCTTCCCTTTAGACTGTATGCCTATGCATAGGGCCTTCCTTACCTGTTTGTACCTGTATTTATTGTGATGTTTGTTACTCCATATATTCTATATATGTAATTCATGTGATGTAGTTGTATAATCACATTTACTCTACAGTGCTACGCAATATGTTGGCGCTATATAAATACATGTTAATAATAATAAAAAATAGGTCCATGTTTCCATAACCTCTGTACTTGGGAAATGATTGCTCCTGGCACCTTCACATCAATACAACCTGTATTAAGTGTAGTACATGAATATCCTCAAGTACAAGCTTGCTTATAAGATTGTGTGCATGGAAAGGCTGCATATATGTATGTACAGGTTTACCAATATATTAAATGGTTGGCTGCACAGATCAATGCGTCATTTTTTTTTAAAAAGTTGAATTGGTTGCCTGGGCCAAATGTTGGTCAGGTTAAAGATTAAACTTAAAAAGAAGAATAAACATTACTACATAATTACCATGACAAGATATATTATTGTTTCTAGGTTATCATCTCATTAGTCCATTTTATTTAATAATTAAATATCATTGGGAGTCATACAAATGTTGACTGTCACCAGTAAATGAACAGCCATTTGTGAACATCTCTGCCTTCCACCCATAAGACTAAGTCAACTCAATAAATCACAATGTTTTCACTCCCACAAGGACCCTTTAGTTGCTCATTAGGAATGTAGTAGAATTTGCCACACCTTCAAGTGCCCTGTCACAAAACGTGTTAATTATCATTATCATGTATTCAACATATTCCACAGAGTTGTACAACAGAAGGGAGTATATCCCAAACAAATAAAATATAAATAAAGTGGGTCCTGCTCATTAGCCAGCGCTTCAACTATAAGGAAGTTACTCTCAGGTTGTCCCAAACCAATCCGGATAATCAGGGCAAATTTGTCCACAAAAATGTTTTCCAGTGGTTCAATCTAATATTATATATACTAGAATATCATATGTTACTATAATATCTTATCTGCCAGGTAATTTTATGGTGAAATCTCAAATCATTCCATTCTGTGACTATTTGGGAAAGTCATTTTTATTGCCAATTTATAGTCTTGTTAAGCCTCAGAGACACCAACCTGAGTCAGCGGCAAAAAGAAATTGCATACGCAGTCGTAACGATGATAAAATCAGTTATAAGTTTTAGAAAAAAAAACATTTTCAATTAGCAAGCTTTTGCTATATAAGCTAACAAAAGGCATTTTCAAGAAAAAGTCACCTGTATAAAAACGGAAATCAGTGTGAATTTCTGAAATGTTACTCACCCCATTTCCTGTTTTGCTTGAAGCCACGCCGAATGCTAAAGGCACAACCAGAAAAGGAAAAAAAAAATAAAACATTAGATGCATTCCCTGTTTATATGCAGTTATTTATCATTGTACTTGCATGGTAGATTGTTAAAAAGCTCTGGACGACTGGATGAGATGGTTTTTTTTGTTAAATAAAGGTCATGATTATCCTCAAATCTGAATTTTGGTTCAGATCCCATTTGTTATTTTGGCAGAGGATTCAGTCAAATCCAAATATGTTTGATTTGGTACATGTCTAATTATAAGCAAACAAGACAGAAATTATATGCGTACACCAAATGCGTCCGCAGTGTTACACATTTCTCTTGGCTTTTAACTTTCTTTTAATATTACATTTCTGCCCCTTAAAGGAGAAGGAAAGCTACCAAAGCAGTTTATTGCCAATAGATTAGCCACAATATTGTAAGCTATAACACTATATTTATTCTGCAAAATGCTTTACCATACCTGAGTAACAGCTCTAGAAGCTCTCTCTGTTTGTTTAGGATAGTAGCTGCCATATTAACTTTGTGTGACATCACTTCCTGTCTGAGTCTCTCCCTGCTCACTCATAGCTCTGGGCTCAGATTACAGCAGGGAGGAGGGAGAGAGGAGCAAACTGAGCATGCTCAAGCCCTAGCCCTGGAGGTTTAAGCTGAAAACAGTTAGTCTGATACAGAAGCCCATGAGTACACAATAGAAGGAAAGAAATGTGCTGTTTCTTCTGACAGAGGACTCAGAGCAACATTACTTTGAGGGGTTACTGGTGTATTTGTATAGACCTTTCTGATAAAGATTACTTACTTTTAGCCTTTCCTTCTCCTTTAAGGTGGCCATACATGGGCAGATCCGCTTCTTTGTACAGGTTGTCAAATGAGCAGATCTTGCACCAACATGACTACCTTGAATGGGTGATATTGGGCTGGTCACAAGGCTAGGAATGCAGGGGATGGTATCAAAGAACTGATGCAGTCCTCGATGTGATGGGAATTTTATGCCTGTCCAATCATCATCTGGATGATTTTGGGCCAGATATCAATTGCAGAAGCCCATTGGAGTACTCCATACACTGGGCAATAAGCTGCTGACTTTGTCTGTCGGCAGCTTTTCTTGGCCTGTGTACGGCCACCTTTAGTATTTTTGGGTTTGTTATCAAGCATTTTATAAAGTACGATTACCAACTCTCCCCTAAAATCAACCTTAAAATATTCATATTTTATTTATTTGCAGGAAAAATGTAAATTCAAAGAAAAAAAGTACCTTGACTGTGATTAATCTGGAAATGTAAAAGAACTGCAGGAAAACTAATTTTTAAAATTAAAGTTCAGCTACAGCCTGTTATTTCCAGTCTTGGTCACTATTTTCACTTCCATGATCTGAACCAAAAAATACTAATTCAGAAAGACTTATTTACATTTCTTGAAGGAAGAAAGAATTAAATAATGGACACGTAAGATACAGAAAACATATTCAGTAAATCAGAGGCCACATGCACCAACTTTCATGGAATGTCAAAAAAAATGATGTGATCATTGAAATAAACTTCAACATAAAGAAATAAACAAGCTGAACAGCTGATAGTTGACATGATGGGGTTTTCTGAAGCTTCCTCTGTTGACCATGAGAAGGCTACTGTTGTACTGTGGATGTTACAGAATGAATGTTAAAGGGATACTGTCACGGGAATCAGTTAATAGAGCTGCTCCAGCAGAATTCTGCACTGAGATCCATTTCTCAAAAAAGCAAACAGATTTTTTTATATTTAATTTTGAAATCATGACATATTGTTAGTTTCCCAGCTGCCCCAGTCATGTGACTTGTGCTCTGATAAACTTCAGTCACAGCAAGTTGGACTGATATCCCCCTTCCCCAGCAGCCCAACAGAACAATGGGAAGGTAACCAGATAGCAGCTCCCTAACACAAGATAACAGCTGCCTGGTAGATCTAAGAACAACACTCAATAGTAGAAACCCATGTCCCACTGAGACACATTCAGTTACATTGAGTAGGAGAAACAGCAGGCTGCCAGAAAGCAGTTCCATCCTAAAGTGCTGGCCTCTTTCTGAAATCACATGACCAGGCAAAATGAGCTGAGATGCACCTACACACCAATATTACAACTAAATACACTTGCTGCTTCAGGAATGACAGTTTATATTGTACAGTGAATTATTTGCAGTGTCATTTAGAAATAAAAAGTACACCATAAAAATCATGACAGAAGCTTTCTCAATTTCAGATTTATTTGAGAGTGAAGATAATGAAGAAGTGCAATTAAACTGCTTTTGCATCTTGTGTGTTGTGGTTTACATGAGATGTGTTATATGCTGTATGGCCCTTTCCACTAAGTTCCATTTACAGCCAATGGTGGGGTTGGAATTTTACAAGGAAAGCTGCCCAACACTGAGGTCACTATCCTACAATAAACCTAAGGTCCTCTGTCACACTCACTTTGTAACCGGGTTTCTAGCAAATCTCTCTGTAGATGGGAACATACAAGCATAGCAATATCTCTCACCAGTCAGGGGATTATCATGAGCAACAGCAGTGTTTTGGGCTTATCTGACAGTTTGTCACCTACAAGTCCCACCAACACTTAAAGGAGAAGGAAAGGCTTAAATTAAGTAAGCTTTATCAGAAAGGTCTATATAAATACACCAGTAAACCCTCAAAGTAATGCTGCTCTGAGTCCTCTGCAAAAGAAACAGCACATTTCTTTCCTTCTATTGTGTACTCATGGGCTTCTGTATCAGACTAACTGTTTTCAGCTTAAACCTCCAGGGCTAGGGCTTGAGCATGCTCAGTTTGTTCCTCTCCCCCTTCCTCCTCCCACCCCTACTGTAATCTGAGCTCAGAGCTGTTAGTAAGCAGGGAGAGACTCAGGCAGGAAGTGATGTCACACCAAGCATATATGGCAGCTTCTATCCTAAACAAACAGAGACAGTGTCTAGAGCTGGTTACTCAGGTATGGTAAAGCATTCTGCAGAATAAATATAGCGTTCTAGCTTGCACTATTGTGGCTAATCTATTGGCAATAAACTGTCTTGGAGCTTTCCTTCTCCTTTAATGACAGGGCTACACCTCACTCCTAACCTAAACGGGATGTTCACTTTACAAACACTTCAGTTCAGTTGTTTGCAGATTGTTCACCACAAAGACTTTTTGCAATTACTTTCCATCTTTTATTTTTTTTAATAAAAAAAATTGAAGTTTTAAGTTTAATGTTAGTGTTTGAGTCTGGCAGCTCAGTGATCCAGGAGCATCTGAACGGTTACAAATTGATACATTAGTCGATACAATTAGTTGCTACATTTCGGAAACACAAGTCAATGGGTGTCAAAATAATTTTGACGCAAGCGACCATTTTAATACGTGCGACTATTTGGTCCAAATGCATTAAAGTCAATGGGCGGCCGAATAATTTTGACGCAAGACAATTTTTATGTGTGCGACTATTTTTTTTTTATGTGATTTTTCGCCAACAATTTGCAAATTCGTTTTTTTATGGCGAAATGCAGAAATTTGCCGCAAATTTGTGTCTGGTGAATTTATTCAGCAATCACTAGTCAGAAATAGAAAATAATTGGAAAAAGTCCGGTGAACCATCAGAAACCAACTGAACTGGAAAAAGTGTTTCAAGGTGAACAAGCCCTTACGGAATGCAATCGATATTTTTCTATTTACTCTACAAACTTTACTTCATTATGAAAAAGAAACCGCATACGCGACACACACAAAAAACCTGTAAGGGCCCGAAGGCACAGTTGGAGTGCGGACCAAGGAGGAGGCAGGTAGTGACCAAAGTTCGCGGTAACAGAGGGGTGAGGCAAGAGAGTAGTCAAAGTCCAGGCAATAGTTCAATCCAGGCAGCGAAGGGTCAATCCGAAATAACAGGCAAGGTTGGTACACAGGAATCCATCAATAATAGCACACCCAGGAATACACGAAGTTAAACCTATACTTGGGCAATGTCTGCAGTGTCCAGAAGGCTTTATATAGGCCAGGGTTGGCGGCAAAGTTTGGGCGCAATGGCGTCATGACGCTGACGTTTAGACGCCGGCGCACGTTCTGACGCCGGCGTCCAATCGGCAGGTGGGAAGACAATGGCGTCATAGCGCTGCGACCAGCAGGATCCACATGGTGAGGCAAGGGGTCGCCATTTTGGACGCCGTCGCCATCTTGCATGTGAGTGACTTCCATTTCCATTACAAAACCCTAATCGCAACAAACTGGTTGACAATATTTGTGACATAGTGAAGCGGGGATTTACTTTGTCTGATGTAAAATATGCACTTGGACACAAATTCATTGAATGGTAAAGCATAGAGCAAGACATATGAACAGCTAAGGTCCTCTGGCGAACAACTACACTGGCACTTAGGGCCTCATGGGGCAGCCGCAGGGTCTGCTTCATCTGTAGTTACTAATAATTTCACAACATTAGTAAAACAGATTGACATTACATGGCAGTTTAGAAACCAGAACATTCTCCCTCCCAATAGCATCGGCTTCTATGACAGATGAGCTTGATTTTTTGCTTGATGATTTTTGATGACCCTTAAAGGAGAAGGAAAGCTACGGAGGCATTTTATTGCCAATAGATTAGCCACAATAGTGCAAGCTAGAATGCTATATTTATTCTGTAGAATGTTTTACCATACCTGAGTAAAAAGCTCTAGAAACTCTCTGTTTGTTTAGGATAGGAGCTGCAGTATTAATGTGGTGTGACATCACTTCCTGCCTGAGTCTCTCCCTGCTCTGGGCTCAGATTACAGCAGAGAAGGGAGGGGAGGGAAAGAGGAGCAAACTGAGCATGCTCAAGCCCTAGCCCTGGAGGTTTAAGCTGAAAACAGGAAGTCTGATACAGAAGCCCATGAGTACACAATAGAAGGAAAGAAATGCAGTGTTTCTTTTGACAGGGGACTCAGAGCAGCACTACTTTGAGGGTTTACTGGTATATTTAGATGGACCTTTCTGATAAGGCATACTTAGTTTTAACCTTTCCTTCTCCTTTAAGTGAACTACTGCACAGAGCACACGGTTACGGACACTCAAAATAAGGTCTAAGGGATCAAGATGGAAAGCTCCTGTGGACAGCTTTGAAGGTCTGAATTATTACTGTTACGGGACCCATTATTCAGAATGCTTGAAACCTGAGGAATTCCGAATAAAGACTATTTCCGTAATTTGGATTTTATGGTAATTTGGATCTCCATGACTTAAGTCTACTAAAAATGATTTAAACCTAGAATTGTGTTCCCAACAGTAAGGATTAAGTATATCTTTGTTGGTATCAAGCACAAGGTACGGTTGTTACAGAAAAAAAATTTATTACAGAAATTATTACAGAAAAAAAATCATTTTAAAAAAATATGAATTACTAGATTAAAATGGAGTCTAGGGAAGAATGCTGAGCTTTCTGGATAACGATTCCATACTTGTATAGGCTGCTGAACCTCCCTGCTAGTAGACTAAGTTAAGTACCTGTGTATTTCCCCTTTCATGCAGAACAGATGTAAGTGATTAGATAAATAAAATGTGTAAAACATAATAAATAACGCCAGGCAGTATCTGACTTTGTTTGCCTAGTGGTAACGAGGGGCTGTTCAAAGCTTAGTTAAGGCAGATGTTGGGAATTCCCAAGTGTACACGGAGAACACATACTATAGTGCAAATGATTATCTAAGCAACTGCAATCAGGTCAAACCAAATATAAAATCAAAAGTAAAAGCCTACTGCCTTACTGACCACATTAAATGAATCCCCCTCCTCTCTGGTAACCAATACTAACCATACAATAGCATCTTTACTCACAGTGTGATGACTACAGACCAGCAATCAATTAATACAAATTTACGGCACAAAACATTTATCAAGTCAAAAAAAATCCCAACTGGAAAAGAAACAGTGCACTCTCACTTTGGCAAAAATAATATAAATGCAAGTTATACACTAAATGGCAGTGTGTTGGGAGTTTCCTTAAATGAGAAGGATCTTGGGGTCTTTGTAGATAACAAGTTGTCTAATTCTGGGCAGTGTCATTCTGTGGCTACTAAAGCAAATAAAGTTCTTGTATAAAAAAGGGCATTAACTCAAGGGATGAAACATAATTGTGTCTCTTTATAGGTCCCTGGTGAGGCCTCATCTGGAGTATGGGGGCAGTTTTGGACTCCAGTCCTTAAGAGGGATATAAATGAGCTGGAGAGAGTGCAGAGACTAAGTGCAACTAAACTGGTTAGAGGGAGGGAAGAGTTAAATTATGAGGGGAGACTGACAAGGTTGGGGTTGTTTTCTCTGGGGGAAAAAAGGCGCTTGTGAGGGGACATGATTAGACTTTACAAGTACATTAGAGGACATTATAGACAAATAGCAGGGGACCTTTTTACCCATAAAGAGAATCACGTACCAGAGGCCTCCCCTTCAGACTAGAGGAAAAGAAGTTTCATTTAAAGGAACAGAGTAGGGGGTTCATCACAGTGAGGACAGTGAGGTTGGGGAATGCACTGCCGGGTGATGATTCAGTTAATGACTATAAGAGGGACTTGGATGATTTCTTGGACAGACATAATACAAAGGCTATTGTGATACTAAACTCTATAGTTAGTATAGATATGGGGATATATCATTTATGTGACAGTAGGGAGGGGTGTGTGTATGGGGCTGGGTTTTCATTTGGAGGGGTTGAACTTGATGGACTTTGTCTTTTTTCAACCCAATTTAACTATGTAACTATGTAACTGTGTAAGTGGGATGATTCCCAAACAGCTTGCACTGAAGCATCAAAAGCATAAATCAGGGCCCCAATTTTCCATCTGTAGACTCCTACATACAAATAACATAACCCCGTATCAGCATTATCCTGGCGGGCTGTTGCTCTAGAGCATGAAGATAATTTCATGAAAATCTTAATAGTTTCATTATATCCTTTGCCACCACTCCTCTTCATTTCTATGGGAATTTAAAAAGCTTATTGGGTGAACTCTGACTTTCACCCACTAATATTTCCCAAATAATAATACAGGTATGAGACCAGTTATCCAGAATGCTTGGGACCTGGGGTATTCCGGATAACATATCTTTCTGTAGTTTGGATCTTCATACCTTAAATCTATTAGAAAATATTTTAAACATGAGATAAACCCAATAGACTGGTTTTGCTTTAATTAAGAATTAATTATATCTTAGTTGGGATCAAGTACAAGCTGCTGTTTTATTATTACACAGAAAAGAAATTATTTTTAAAAATTTGGATTATTTTATTATAATCCTGTATCAGCATTATCCTGGTGGGCTTCTGCTCTAGAGCATGAAGATAATTTCATAAAAAAATTAATAATTTCCTTAGCCACCACTCCTCTTTATTTAAAAGCTTATTGGGTAAAGTCTGACTTTCACCCACTTATAAAAATGCTCCCAAAATTCCCATAGAAATGGACAGAGTGTGGCAGAATTTCTCTCGTTTCTCACCTTGACAAATATGCCCCAGTAAATGCTTTATTTATTCTCCCTCACTGTTCATTTTAATTGACAGTTATGTCTAATACAGCCTTTGGGGGGGCTCATCTTGCCTATAAGATTTATTAGAGGTCACTTTTTCAAAATCACCAGACATCATGTCTCTCTACATGCAGGGTTTGTTGAAAGTCAGTTACTTTGCTAGATTTTGTTTGTGCTGGAATCAGTTCTATGGGGCAAATTCACTAAGCGCCGAAGAGCCGAACGCTAGCGTTACTTCGCTAGCGTTTGGCATTTTCGTTACTGCGCAAATTCACTAACGAACGCTGGCGTAGTTTCGCTAGTGTTACTTTGCACCCTTACGTCAGGCGAATTTTCGCTAGCGACGTAACTACGCAAATTCACTAACTTGCGCAGTGTACTGAACGCTACCTTTTACGCTAGACTTCCTTCGCCACCTCAGACCTGGCGAAGCGCAATAGAGTAGATAGGGATTGCTTCAAAAAAAGTCCCAAAAAACGCTGGCGTGTTTTCTACATTATGGGTGATAGGCTGAAAAAGATCTAAAAAATTTTTGGGGCTCCCCTCCATCTCCCCTACATTTCCTGACTCATGGCAACTTACCTAGACAGTGGGCACATGTGTAGGGCAAAATAACATTTTTATTTGATGTTTTGAAGCTTTTCTAGCCATTTGTAGTGCTGATACGTGTTCCTCCATTGAAATTTGAATTTGGCGCCGTATGCAAATTAGCCTTCGCTAGCGTAACTTCGCTTTACTTAGCGAATCAACGCTAGCGCAACTTCGCAACCTTACGCTACCCCTGAGTGCAACTTCGGATTTTAGTGAATTTGCGAAGCGCTGGCGAAACTACGCCTGGCGAAGTGTGGCGAAGTTATGCCTGGCGCAACTACGAATCTTAGTGAATTTGCCCCATATGAGTGAGCGCAAGACATCTGATAGGAAAGGAGCCCCCCTACAAGATAGATTAGATCTGTCAATGAAAATCATGTTCCCATGAAGAGAGAATTAAGAGAAGAAGATGCTGGGATACAGACAGACAGTGAAGAGTAACTGGAATATTTCAAAAACTCTGCAGAATTAATTATATTAAATTATCATTTTTGTGATAGTTCTCCTTTAAAGAAAAAAGGGAAATCAAACAAACGGGGGAATGAAATAAAAGTCGGTAACGGAAGAACTATTCGCAATGCGGAAATTTCTGCCTTACGACACCTTTGAGCACTTCTTAAGAGTGCGCAATTAAAATTCTCAATGCAATAACAGTTTAAGGAAAATGCGAGATGTGGATTCTTATTGGTGTGAATTGTTTTTCTCTTTGCGACTTTAATTACATTCCCCCCCAAAGAATACTAATTGTTTGCTGAAACAGGACTCTATGGGAAAAAGTATTCCTGTATTTTACAGTTTTCTAAATAATGAGTTCCCAGATAGTTCACATAGCTATTATTAATTTCAGCAGTATTTAATGGAAACCCCCCCCCAAGAACCAGTACTTATTATCAGCACACCAAAGAGGATTAAAGGACCAGTAACATCAAATTTTTTTTAAAAAAAAAATTCGTTAGTATACATTGAAAAAAAAAAAACCAAACACCAAGACAAATTAAACTTTAAAATCCCAGTCTTTACTAAGAAATAACTTACCGAAACTCCGCTTGCGTTCCTCTTCAGAATGTAGGGATGCACCGAATCCGGGATTTGGTCCGGGATTTAGCCAGGATTCGGCCTTTTTCAGATTCGGCCAAATCCTTGTGTCTGGCCGAACCGAATCCTAATTTGCATATGTAAATTAGGGGCGGGTAGGGAAATCACGTCACGTTTCATCACAAAAGAAGATTTTTTCCACTTTTTCATTTCCTGCCCCTAATTTGCATATGCAAATTAGGATTCAGTTCGGTATTCGGACAAATCTTTCACCAAGGATTCAGGGATTCGGCCGAATCCCAAATAGTGGATTCGCTGCATCCCTATCAGAAAGTGATCAGGTGATCCATCGTGTGGCACTCGATTTCTCCTCCCTGCCTTCCTTATAGTCGATAGCCAGGGAGGAGAAATCGAGCGACGCATGTTGGATCGTCGTCCTGTCACCTTTTCTAAAGAGGAGCGCAAGCGGAGTTTCGTTAAGTTATTTCCTAATAAAGGCTTTGCGATTTTAACGTTTTATTTGACTTGGTGTTTTTTTTTTTTTTTTAAAGTATACCAACACATTTTTTTTTTTTAAATTGATGTTACTGGTTCTTTAAGGCAGTTGAAGAAGAAATCCTGAAAAGCATATCAGTGATAAGGTGTGAAATGAACGTGCAGTGTTGCAATCCTGGTGCAGAAAGAGCCAATAATGAAGCTGAACTTTAGAGTTTTCTTTTATGAGAAGGTAATATAAAAACACACACACGTGCAGACTCATGCCTGTACACTAAAGAAACATGAGGCAGTTACACGCTTGAGAGCTTTCCCTCCTTGTGTTCAGGGGGAGTAAATCTTTAGGGAGAAGAAAGGGGAATCCCCTGAAAGGCATTTCATGACGTTTACTGTACTTGACTCACTGCAGCCCTACAACCAGCAAGTGGCTGACAAAAACAACTGCTCTGAATATGAGTAAAGTGCTTAGACAAAGAGTTTGGGAGAGGCGTATTCACACTTATGAAGTCATTTATTCATGTCACTGAACCCATGACTAACTTCATTGGCCAATTACCAAAGTCAACACACAAGGGGGCAGATTTACTTACGTCTGAATTTTCGCTTAAAGGGATACTGTCATGGGAAAAAAAATTTTTTCAAAATGAATCAGTTAATAGTGCTGCTCCAGCAGAATTCTGCACTGAAATCAGTTTCTCAAAAGAGCAAACAGATTTTTTTATATTACATTTTGAAATCTGACATGGGGCTAGACATATTGTCAGTTTCCAGCTGCCTCCAGTCATGTGACTTGTGCTCTGATAAACTTCAATCACTCTTTACTGCTGTACTGCAAGTTGGAGTGATATCACCCCCTCCCTTTTCCCCCCAGCAGCCAAACAACAGAACAATGGGAAGGTAACCAGATAACAGCTCCCTAACACAAGATAACAGCTGCCTGGTAGATCTAAGAACAACACTCAATAGTATAAACCCATGTCCCACTGAGACACATTCAGTTACATTGAGAAGGAAAAACAGCAGCCTGTCAGAAAGCATTTCTCTCCTAAAGTGCAGGCACAAGTCACATGACTGGGGCAGCTGGGAAATTGACAGTATCCCTTTAAGAAATCTTCGTCATACATACGACAACGTTTGTTAACTTACGAAACTTCGTTAATGTACTTACGCTTACGTCAATTTAAATATGTCGCTACATAAAGGTCATATGTATGTATTTATTAGTGATGTAGGTGAAATTGAAGGAAGTGCCCACGTGTTATTAAAAATGTCGAAGAAAGCAAAATAATATTGTCCTAGACATGAGCCCACCCTAAAACAAATGGTTTAAAAAGTGTAAATAATATAAAATCATATATATTTAACAGTTACAAACATGATCCCACATAATTATATGAAAATTGCCTATTTATTTGTAGGATATGATGTCACTGATATAATAATGTTGAGGATGTAGCTCCATCTTATCAATTCTGATCAGAACCCGGCAAAATAAACTTTGGCGAAGAGGGTAACGTATAGAAAGTTCACCTGGCAAAACAGCGTGAAACTTCTCGTGCTGAGCTTTTTCACTAGCAAATTGTCTTACTTGCCTTTTAGCAAATGGGCAATGTCGTTGTCAATTATCGTTTGTCAATTATCATTCTCTGCTCAGCAGGGACAAATATAAGAAATAGGTCAACTAAGGGGCACATTTATCAAAGGTCGATGTTAAAATTCGAATGAAAAAAATTCTAACATCGAGCAAATTTTTGTGTACTTCAACTAGGGAACAGTCCAAATTCAAAACAAAAATTGAAAATTCGAATACAGAAATTTACCGACCATTCGACATCTAAAACCTGCTGAATTGCTGTTTTAGCCTATGGGGGACCTCCTCAGGAATTTTTGCCCACTCTTCCCCGATGATGACTTCTAATCCCATAATCAGTTTAGCCCAGTCGTTTAGCCTAGAAATCTTTGTCATCAATCTCTTGTATTGACTTTACCAGTTTCCCTCAATTACCATTTCTTGGCGACATTATGGACAGTAGATATTGTGAGCTGGAAGCATCTAGCCTACCCCTGCTTTTTAGGCATCAAATGGATTCATTTTCAGACCCTAAAGGTGGCCATACATACAGAGATTCACTCGTGGCAATCTCTCCCCATATGCCCACCTTGAGGTGGGCGATATCAGGCTGATCCGATTGTGGGCCCTAGGGCCCAATGATCGGATCACAATGAGGAACATTTGGGCAGTCGGATCGAGGGCCACATCAGTGAATAAATGCCGTCCTCTATCAACATCTGGCTGACTTTCGGCCAGATATCAATCAGGGAAGCCCATCGGGGGGAGCCCCATACACTGCCCAGTAAGCTGCAGGTTCATGCAGCCATTACACAACAGGATAGTAAGTATGCATATGTATATATATTGGTAATTAAAAGAAAGACTAGAGCACAGATCATCCATAAGAACAGCATTAGATACAGAAAGTCAAATTAAAAGAACAGAAGGTAATCAAGAAATAGCCCAACAACCAGTGGCAAAGCATTGAGCGTGGCCCATCAAGTTTTAGAAGCATATGGATTAAATAGCAAAATAAATCAAGGGGCAGAGACAAAAAGAACTATTGTAGTTGGAGGCTTACTGGATACACAAATAAGATTGTGTCACACCCAGAGATTTGAATAGTTGTTTGAATTTAGCTTGTTTTTTTTGGGGATAAAACAGAGTGGGGTTACTGTTAAGCATACTGCCAAAATATGTAATTAAAAGCATAAAGTTTATTTATACAGCAGATTTACTAAAATGCAATAGTAAGCGATTGTATTCGTATTTGTTACAGGATGAAGTATCTTGGATCGCCCAATATGAAACATCAACATATTTTATGAAGGGAATTCAGGTGGATTCATATGGTGATGCATTTAATTTGTAAATAACAATATTGTGTAAAATCACTATTTTATATTAATGTTGTAGCTCTGAATGCCAAGTCTTTTTTCTTAGTAAACTGATACTTTATGTTACAATAGTCTAGCACATTTGTTGACCAAAAATATTGCAATGTTTTGAATGCACAGACAGTCATTTTTATGAAAACAGCAGCGAAATCTACCGGTAGAAAGCACAATTTGCAGTTTATAACTTTTAATATTGTTCACGAGGTTTGAACATAACCGAATGCACTTAATTGGGATATTAATTAGCATGCAGATTTTTTTTTCTTTTGTGGTTGAGAGTATGTAAGTCCCATATTGATCACTGTTTGGTATCCTAACATCTGAAATGTTAGACAAAGATGGTTTGCGAATAAATAGAAAATAAATAATAATAATAATAATAATAATATGTTAATACATATATATATATATATATATATATATAAAATAATAAATATACTGTATATATTAATATATATATATATATAAAAAAAAAAAAAAAATATATATATATATATATATATATATATATATATATATATATATATATATACACATATACACACACACACAAGTTGCAGTAGATGAAGCACTCCCACGCTGAAAATTATTTACTGACCCAGGTGCTATCCTTTGCCAATTATTAAAAGTTTATCAAGAATCTGGATGCACACTGGGATTTTTGAATAAAACAGGTCTGTTTTCTTTTAATGAACTATATAAAAATGACGTTTTTATTTTTTCAAAATTATATATGCGTGTTTTTTCCCTGTATAAGAGCGCCCACTGCTGAAAATTTAAAATAAATGTAAACAAAAATAATAAAATAATATAGCTCAAATCACAGTAAAATGCTTTATAAATTACAGAAATATCTCGTATTTTCAAATATTTTATCAACAGGGCAGACCCTTCAACACCCAGGGGCACATTTACTATGGGTCGAATATCGAGGGTTAATTAACCCTCGATATTCGACCGTCAAAGTAAAATCCTTCAACTTCGAATATCGAAGTCGAAGGATTTACCGCATTTCATTAGTTCGATCGATCATAGGAAAAATCGTTCGAACAATTAAATCCTTCGAATCCAGTGATTCGAAAGATTTTAATCCATCGATCAAACTATTTTCCTTTGATCCCAAATTGACAGGAAAGCCTATGGGGACCTTTCCCATAGACTAACATTGGTGCTCGGTAGGTTTTAGGTGGCGAAGTAGGTGGTCGAAGTTTTTTTTAAAGAGACAGTACTTCGACTATCGATGGTCGAATAGTCGAACGATTTTTAGTTTGAATCGTTCGATTCTAAGTCGAAGTCGTAGTCGAAGGTCGTAGTAGCCGAAAAAAAACGTTTAAAATTCAAAGTCCTTCTATTCATTCACTCGAGCCAAGTAAATGTGCCCCTTTGTTCACTCACTTAGTAAACAAAAGGGAATACCTACTAAGACTTGTAAAAAAATAAACGGTTTAACCCCCAATTTGTTATTGTTTTCAAAACATTTTTCACATGCAAAAAACAAGCAAAATATTTTCTCACTCAAATGTGAAAGCTCTAGCAAAAGTCATATATTATAGAAGTTATGCAGAGATAAAATGTTCTGTGTATGCAATGTTTGTTCTCTATTCTCCCTGTTTGTTCTATGTACGTCACACACCAGAACAGGTATATGACAACCCACCATAACTTTAACTCCAGCTGTCAGCAAATCTAAGCACCTGTTACAGGTACAGTATGTGCAACACAAGAAGTGAAAACAAAATGAATATTTACCTCTCGGACAGAAAGCTGCGCAGGTAATGAGATGGATAAAACAAAATCTTTCAATTCATAGACTGCGGAATTTATTTTCACAAATACCTGCAACAAGATTTTTTTTTTAAGGATTTAATATTTTTAACTTCAATGACATACACAAAGTTAGAAAAAAAAAAAAAAACACAAAAATAAATACAAGTAGGACTCCCTCTCTCTATCTGATGCAATTGCCAAAGGGGCCCAGAGAACAGAAGACCCCTATTGGTAACCCTACCCCAATACACTGGCTAACCCTAATAACCCTAATACACTGGCTAACCCTAATAACCCTAATACACTGGCTAACCCTAATAACCCTAATACACTGGCTAACCCTAATAACCCTAATACACTGGCTAACCCTAATAACCCTAATACACTGGCTAACCCTAATAACCCTAATACATTGGCTAACCCTTTCCCTAATAACCCCAATACACTGGCTAACCCTAATAACCCTAATACACTGGCTAACCCGAATAACCCTAATACACTGGCTAACCCTAATAACCCTAATACACTGGCTAACCCTAATAACCCTAATACACTGGCTAACCCTAATAACCCTAATACACTGGCTAACCCTAATAACCCTAATACACTGGCTAACCCTAATAACCCTAATACACTGGCTAACCCTAATAACCCTAATACACTGGCTAACCCTAATAACCCTAATACACTGGCTAACCCTAATAATCCTAATACACTGGCTAACCCTTTCCCTAATAACCCTAATACACTGGCTAACCCCAATAACCCTAATACACTGGCTAACCCTAATAACCCTAATACATTGGCTAACCCTTTCCCTAATAACCCCAATACACTGGCTAACCCTAATAACCCTAATACACTGGCTAACCCTAATAATCCTAATACACTGGCTAACCCTTTCCCTAATAACCCTAATACACTGGCTAACCATAATAACCCTAATACACTGGCTAACCCTTTCCCTAATAACCCTAATACACTGGCTAACCCTTTCCCCAATACACTGGCTAACCCTAATAACCCTAATACACTGGCTAACCCTAATAACCCTAATACACTGGCTAAGACTTTCCCTAATAACCCTAATACACTGGCTAACCCTTTCCCCAATACACTGGCTAACCCTAATAACCCTAATACACTGGCTAACCCTAATAACCCTAATACACTGGCTAACCCTAATAACCCTAATACACTGGCTAACCCTTTCCCTAATAACCCTAATACACTGGCTAACCCTTTCCCCAATACACTGGCTAACCCTAATAACCCTAATACACTGGCTAACCCTAATACACTGGCTAACCCTAATAACCCTAATACACTGGCTAACCCTTTCCCTAATAACCCTAATACACTGGCTAACCCCAATAACCCTAATACATTGGCTAACCCTTTCCCTAATAACCCCAATACACTGGCTAACCCTAATAACCCTAATACACTGGCTAACCCTAATAACCCTAATACACTGGCTAACCCTAATAACCCTAATACACTGGCTAACCCTTTCCCTAATAACCCTAATACACTGGCTAACCCTTTCCCCAATACACTGGCTAACCCTAATAACCCTAATACACTGGCTA
This sequence comes from Xenopus petersii, assembly GCA_038501925.1. Classification (NCBI taxonomy): domain Eukaryota; kingdom Metazoa; phylum Chordata; class Amphibia; order Anura; family Pipidae; genus Xenopus; species Xenopus petersii. The sequence goes on along the minus strand of CM076681.1, from coordinate 146,503,210 downwards.
ACCCTTTCCCTAATAACCCGAATACACTGGCTAACCCTTTCCCTAATAACCGTAGTAGAGGGAAGAGAGAGAGCGAGAGATACATGTCTGTAATGCACTGCATAAATATGTTGTCCTACATAAATAACCGTACATTAAAAAAAACGTGTGTCACAATGTGTAGTCTGCAAAAATATATCGTTTTCTGGGTCCATCGTACTTTTAGAGGCACACAGTGCAGGTAGTATCCTTTCTTTATGAGCAAGATCTGCACAGACTGTTTTTTTTTAATTCGGTATTTTTACATGCCACCGTTTTTGTTATAGAAGCTTCATCTCTTGGAAATGAAAAACTTTCTGAATTAAAAATGCAAAAATGTTTCTGAAATAATTACATAATGCTTCCCTTTTCCCCACTATAGTCTGCTAGAAAATAATTGAAACATGAAATAAAGCCAATAGTCTGGTTTTGCCTCCAATAAGGATTAATTATATCTTAGTTGGGATCAAGTACAAGTTACTGTTTTATTATTACAGGTACGGGACCTGTTATCCAGAATGATCAGGACCTGGGGTTTTCCAGATAATGTATCTTTCTGTAATTTGGATCTTCATACCTTAAGTCTCCTAGAAAATCATATAAACATGAAATAAAGCCAATAGGCTGGTTTTGCCTCCAATAAGGATTAATTATATCTTAGTTGGGATTAAGTACAAGTTACTGTTTTATTATTACAGAGAAAAAGGAAATCTTTTGTAAAAATTTGGATTATTTGGATAAAATGGAGTCTATGGAATACAGCTATTTTGTAATTTGGATTTCTGGATAACGGGTTTCCGGATAACGAATCCCATACCTGTACATCTTTCCAAGATAATCTGAATTTTAATATTAAGCATATTGCCAATCAAACTTTTCAAAAATTATCTTTTAAAGGGGCTGTTCACCTTTGAGTATACTTGAGTTAACTTTGAGTATGATGTAGAGAACGATATTCTGGTTGGTTTTCATTTTTATTATCTGTGGATTTTGAGTTATTTGGCTTTTTATTCAGCAGATCTCTAGTTTGCAGTTTCAGTAATCTGGTTGCTAGGGTCCAAACTACCATAGAAACTATGCAGTGATTTGAATAAGAGTCTGGAATATGAATAGGAAAGGCCTGAACAGAAAGGTAATTAATAAAAAGTAGCTGTAACAATACATTTGTAGCCTTACAGAGCACTGGTTTTAGATGGGGTGAATGTCCTCCATTTGAGGAGTCAGGAGAAGAAAGCAAATAATTCAAAAACTATGAAAAATAAATAATGAAGACCAACTGAAAAGTATCTTAGAACTGGCTGCTCTATAGCATTCTAAAAGTTAACTAATAGGTGAACCATCCGTTTAGGTTTTATCAAAGCTTTGCAATTTAATACCTTGGGAAGAAGAACAGATTTACTCATAACTATGTGTTTTTTCTGGTGTCAACTTACTTTTAGAGACCTTACTGGCCTTGCAAGCTAAATTGTGCTTATTCCTGATTTTCTTCTATACAGAAATCTCCATAAAACTGTTAAATAAACTTGGGAGACATGGGGTGTCTTGTTGTGTCTCCATGAAAACCCCTCTTTAAACCCCCACAAGTGAATGAACATACAAAATCTGTATGTGCAACTGACGCCGCTGGTGATAAGACAACTAGAACTGCTGCTTATTTCAATTACTTCTAAAGTGACTGCGCAAAGGAATTTCGAGGAGATTTTCTTGGTGGTTGTTTTTACTTCTGCGTCCTACCACCAGGTACAGCATGAATATATTAATGAATCATTTACCAGCTATAAAACTATCTGATTAAGCAAAATGTTGAGCTTACAGTTTACCACAGAAAAATTCACTCACTTTCTAGTCACTCCTATTGGATTTTTAGAAGTGGCTTTATCAATGGGTAAAAGTTAAGATAAATCTGCTTTTAAAAAACCCAAAGAAATGAATAGGAAGTGAGTTTTTCTGTGGTGAAGTCTAATGTCACGTTTTGATAAATCTGCTGCTTATCTATATCTTATCTGTATCTATAGCTTATAAATGAATTTATGAGAAAATAAAAGGCACAGTGTCACCTTCATTTTGAGTTACCTTTTCAATAAACTCTGGTTCACAGAACTGTTGAAGTATTCCTAAGCACAAAGGGCAGATTCTCACAAGCTGAGAACCATTCACATCCTCACAGTTTGCCAAGTGTTCATTGGAGGAGGTATCTTCTTCAATCTTGGCTTTCTTGCTAGGTGGAGTATCGTTCTCTTCAGCTGGATCACCGTGTGAGAGATACTTCTGCAGCTCATAAGTTACCTCCTAAATAAACAGAATATTATTGTCAGGTTACTTGGTTGCCTGTAGTTAATGCCAGGCATCTATGTCTAATGCTGCGGACCTAAATGACAAGGAAAAAAAACAAAAAAAAAAAACTGAATTTGGGTACTCATAGTCTGGTCTAGGGAACCACATTGAATTTCTTCATTCTCTGTTGTTCATATGGCACTGGTGGATTTGTGGTTTTTTAGCTCTTTAAGAGATAGGTTATATAATATACGAGACCACAGTCCTCAGTGTACTACTTTCTCCCCGTGTGGGGTCCCAGGGCTTAGAAAATAATAGGCAGCAGTTTCTTTGGGACTTCTCCACCTCTTCACTATTTTCCTTTTCCTACTCAAACTTCCTTGAATGTTGGTCCTGGTTCCTTTTTTTGTAAAACTATATTATTAATGAATTACCTTGTGATTTTATAATGCACTAGCACTTGGATAAATTAATTATTTTGAACCACACTCAGTCGGCAACTGAGTAACGGTTGAGCACTTGCACTTTATAATTTATTGGAATCTTGAATCTATTGCTTATAGATTAAATACATAAATCAACAAGTTGGCACTGGCTATTGTTAATACACAGAAAAAGCAACTTTATGCTTCTCTGAACTTGTTGTTTTGTATTTAAAGCCTATCAGAAGGCTTTAATCAATCAAGCAAATCTTTCTTATTAGCACAAGCACTTTATAATTATCGACTCATTGGTTAACTATATAATTTAGATAAGTTAGTTAATTCATTTGAGAGTACTATCTTTTTCTTTTCTTTTGAATAGTGCTGCGGAGCTGTCTGAACATGCTACCCACCAAAACCTGCCAAGCCTGAAAGACTTTAGGTAACTCTAACCAAAAGTTAAGCCTCATACAAACATGTAGCCAGTGAGAGAGCATTGGTTCTAGCACTAAAGCCAATATGTTCTCTCCTATAGCAAGAAAATTCCATCACATACTGTACTTTTATGGGAGAGCTGGAAACAAGAAGTGCCCAAAATATAACCTTAAATTACTAGAATACACATGTAATAAATTCTTCAAATTTCTATCAATGTTAAGCACAACTTCACTAGAAACAATATTATATAATGCAGGGGGGTAACTACAGAGGAAGCAGACCCTATGGCTGCAGGGGCCCCAGGAGGCCCTAAATAATGAGCAATTTCAACATATAGAGGCAAAAAAGGACAACCGCTAGTTATGTTGGAATGAATTTGCTGTGGGGCCAGTAACATCTAGTTACACCACTGATATAATGGACTGCATTTATCTTGTCCTGACTGAAATAACCAAGCACAGAACTGTATATTCATTTCCTATACATGCCTGGCAGTGTGAAGTTTTTATTTTATATATTTATACAAAACAAATACCTTGTAGGGAAGCCTGTAAGTGGCTGGAGACCCGACACAGCAGAAGCGTAAGACACAACGTGAACAGGTACCAGAGGAGAGTAACACCTGGGCAGCCCATCTATATTTTTCTTCAATAAGAAGCATGATCACTGACCTTATAAATACAATAAAATAAAATGAAATGTTGTCTCAGTTAAAAAAAAAAAATATATTAATATATATATAATACTTGAAGATATTATCAAACAGGCAATTAAATAACTGTAATAATAAAAAAAAGTGTTTTCTGTTTTTAGAACATGCATAGTTTGTATATGTTCATTCAGTACCTTTAAACATCTTCATAACTGTTCAATCTGTAGTCCTGTATGGGGCCACTAATGGGATTTGAAACGTTGTTTATTTTACGGTGTAAGAACCAAAACCACTGTATTTTTAGGGCCCTGATAGACAAGGATATTAGTTGCTCTATGAATAATCTCCTCCTGGGAATTCTTTCCCATCAGCAATACAGCATATCATGGATGGAAAAACACAGGAGTAGCTTTTGTTTTCCAAAGGAGACAAGTTGCCAGTACTAGAGGATATTAATCTCCTCATATGTCAGTGGCCTTATTCTACAAAGCTTTTTGGTTATCTACTATATAAGCTAGGGATGCACCGAATCCAGGATTCGGCCAGGATTCAGCCTTTTTCAGCAGGATTCGGCCGAATCCTTCTGCCCGGCCAAACAGAATCCTAATTTGCATATGCAAATTAGGGACGGGCAGGATATTGCCTGACTTTTTGTCAGAAAACAAGGAAGTAGAAAATGTTTTTCCCTTCCCATCCCTAATTTGCTGTGCAAATTAGGGTTCGGATTCAGTCCGGTATTCGGCCGAATGTTTTGCAAAGGATTCGAGGGTTCAGCCGAAGCCAAAAAAGTGGATTTGGTGCATCCCTTATATAAGCATATGGCTTCTGGCCCTATTCATCTTGACTGGCTGCCCCTATGGATGCACTTTAATTACACCTTATTTATATAAACTATTGTAGTGTTTCTGAAGCAAACATCATTTTACCAGTAAAGGCTAAAAGCCCTGGGTGAGGAATGGAAGGGAGGATGACAGAGAGGAGGGGAAAGTGACAGAGAGGAGGGGAAAGTGACAGAGAGGAGGGGAAAGTGAGGAAGGACTAGGTGCCTCTTTTGCCTACCCCTAGTTCTGGCTTTGGTTCATTATGTGGCTGGTACTAAAGGGGTTAGGTGTCAACCATAATCACACAATGTATCTCTGTCAGCGTACTGTTAAATCAGCCACAGTTATCCCAGAGCTACAAAGGGATTGCAGAAAAAAAAAAATCCCCAAAAAAAAATGGTGTGACCAAACTCAATGCCTCCCCCCAGGACATATTGTTTTCTTGTTCTGCTCTTACCCCTTCACTACCTAGTGCTGTAACCTAGTTTCTACTGTTATGCTGATCAAAGGGTGAGAGAGGGATGCAAACAGGGAGTGAGTGGTTACGTCTCCTCTTAAGGTGAGAGCTGGAAAGCAGGACAACATATGTGATGGCGTAACTGGTAGCCAAGTACTTTTTCTATAAGACTGCCATCTTTTTATCTTTTAAACTTTCCTTCCAAGCAGAATTTATAACAGCCAGGGAACAACTCTATCATCCAGAACCGTAGCAGGTGGGGCATGGAAATTAAAGGAGAAATACTGACATGTAGGTGAGGGGGATTATTGTTTCTATTACTGTTGGAGATGAGAGGATGGAGAGCCTATAAAGCTCTTGTGTTCATGCTGATGGGCTATTGGCTAGATGGCAAGACCTCTGTTGTGTGGCAGTAAAAAAAAAAATAGATGGTTACTTATTTTTCCCATGCTAGGATAAAATGTGATTTTTCCTTAAAGGAGAATGAAAGGCTTGGTGGCAAATGTTAGGCACCCCAAGTGATTGTATTGACTTACCTAAAACCAGAGCTCCTATCAGCAGAAAACTGCACCGGCCCAGGGTTATACCAGTGAGCACCACCGAAACCCCCTCTTCCATATTCCTCTTTGTGTGTGTGACTGCTGAAGTTTAACTAAAAAGTCACTATTTCATTTAACTGCTCATGCGTCTGCCCTGGGAAATTGGAAGAAACAATAAGACAGGAGAGGATGGCTCCGTGGTGTCACTGGTATAACTCTGGGCCGGTGCAGTTTTCTGCTGATAGGAGCACCAGCCTGGGCTTTCAGGTAAGTCAATGCAATCACTTGGGCGTGACAAACAATTGGCACCCCCAAATGCACCAGGCCTTTCCTTCTCCTTTAAAGGGCAAATCAACCCCAACATAAAAATGTGCCTAATAAAAGAAAACATATTTTTAATCATCTTTCCAATATACATTTATAAACAATGTTCAGTACTTTTACAAATCAGTATTTGCTTAATTACTCTTGTTTTTAAACAATGTTGCAAAAGTGTTGGGGGTCCCAGTGTGTTAATCATCAGCTCCTTGTGTAAATATACAAGAATATACTGAATACATTGAAGCAACAACAGTCTGAGCCCTGGGGCAGAGAATAGACACAAGGGACAGACACTGATTTCAATAAGAACAACACAAAGAACTCGTTCATTCTAATGAATGTGGCAAAGTCGCTTAGAACTGTGTTTTCAGGCAAAACCTCATTTGTTGGCTTCAGATTGTCTTTAAGAGAAATAAGTTTTCACTACAATTGGCCACTTGTTACTTGTATGTAACAATTAAAGTTGTTTTATTCACAATTGGCCAATTCTTCAGAGTGACTGGAATGTATTTGACTCTTACCTTTCCCAGTGCCAGTCAGTGTTGCACACGAGACACTCAATGTGGGACACCAGTAATGTGAGAGGACTTGGCTTCCTGTCTCAGACTCACACGTGATGCAGCTCAGGCCTCTCACTCGGCTAAAGTCCCACTTCACTCAGTCAATCGTCTGTACTAGTGAGGCCACTGTTATATAATCACACACACGCGAGGCTACTGCTAGTGAAAGATAAAAGCTCAGGCTTGCAAATAAACGGAACTCACAGACACGGTTCTTATGAGAGGGGACAGAGATATGTGATGCACAATGACCTTCCAGACCTCATCAATCAAATGCCGAATCTCTGGGGGCCGGACAAGTTTAAGACGAAAAAGAAAGACATTTATTTTTGAAAACAAGTGAAATGCATCGGATCTTTAACGTGATAATTATTCTTTATCCGGTAGAAATTATGTCTTTTGTTACTGCTGTTGTTTTTAAGCAATAACTACACAGGCCTCATTATCAGTCACTCGATGCATCGGCGATTGATTAATGTTCAGCTGACTGCGCTGCTCTGATCTCGTCTCACTTCACTGCGGACCCGCGGCCGAGCTGGTTGTTGTTTCAGCCTCCTCCGCCTAAACCGAGGGAGACCCGGAGGGATGTAGCAGGCGGCCTCCCCCAGTAAGTGTCGGTGCTCGGGGCTATAGCGGCAGTTGTGCGACAAGAACAAGGCGGTGTGCGACAATCAGTGACATAATCCGAAGATCAGCAGCAGCTTCTTCTGTCACCACTGACTTTACAGCGACAATTTACAAGTCTTAAAGGGATACTGTCATGGGAAAACATGTTTGTTTCGCAACACATCAGTTAATAGTGCTGTTCCAGCAGAATTCTGCATTGAAATCCATTTCTCAAAAGAGCAAACAGATTTTTTTTATATTCAATTTTGAAATCTGACATGGGGCTAGACATATTGTCAATTTCCCAGCTGCCCCCAGTCATGTGACTTGTGCTCTGATAAACTTCAATCACTCTTTACTGCTGTACTGCAAGTTGGACTGATATCACTTCCTCCCTTTCCCCCCAGCAGCCAAACAACAGAACAATGGGAAGTTAACCAGATAGCAGCTCCCTAACACAAGATAACAGCTGCCTGGTAGATCTAAGAACAACACTCAATAGTAAAATCCAGGTCCCACTGAGACACATTCAGTTATATTGAGAAGGAAAAACAGCAGCCTGCCAGAAAGCATTTCTCTCCTGAAGTGCAGGCACAAGTCACATGACCAGGGGCAGCTGGGAAATTGACAATATGTCTAGCCCCATGTCAGATTTCAAAATTGAATATAAAAAAAATCTGTTTGCTCTTTTGAGAAATGGATTTCAATGCAGAATTCTGCTGGAGCAGCACTATTAACTGATGTGTTTTGAAAAAAACATTTTTTCCGATGACAGGATCCCTTTAAGGTTATTTCTTATTCAATTGCTTAGCTAACTAATATTTCAAAAGTTTGTTTTTAAATAGTGGCAGCATATAGAGCACACACAGTAAGAGCTTTTGGACGTAACCATTATATACATTTTATGCTCAGGCTATTGCTTTATTACACGGCTTTCAACCCATTTTGTGCAATAATTGTGGGATTAGGGAGAGACATGCTGCAACTATTCATGTCTATGGGCAGGTAATGGGTATTGTGATCAAAATGCCATGGGAAGCATTGATCTAATAAAGACTGGCTAACAACATTTTCATTGGCTGCCTGACAATCCTGACACTCCAACATCCTCACTGAATCTTTGAGAGTCACCACAAATAAGTCTTTCAGTTTCTCGGTTATTTTCACCAGCCTCGTGTTGGGGGTCTCTCCATTTTTTTTTTGTAAATATATGATTTCAAAATAGATATTTCTAATTTCATAACTAAATGTTGATTTTATAAAAGCAAGAAGTCTATCACCGCTTGTTGATAAATGTGTTAGAATTTCATTTGGTGGCTTGTCATGTGATTTTTTTCATGTATTACCATGAATAGAAAACTAGAGATAAGGTGCGTATCTGTGGCCATTCCTACCGGGAGTGATGCTGCTTAATGTAATGGATCAGAATTCAGATTTTTCAGTTTGTATATTAGAATTGGGGTCAGATGTGCTACTTTCTACCAGTGTCTACATGCCTTAAAGGACAAGAAAATATATTGCCAATAGATTAGCCACAGTAGTGCAAGCTATAAAACTATATTTATGCTGCAGAATGCTTTACCATACCCGAGTAACAGCTGTAGACGCTCTTTATGTTTGTTTAGGATAGCAGCTGCCATATTAGCTTGGTGTGACATCACTTCCTGCCTGAGTCTCCCCCTGCTCACTCATAGCTCTGGGCTCAGATTACAGCAGGGAGGGAGAGAGGAGCAAACTGAGCATGCTCAAGCCCTAGCCCTGGAGGTTTAAGCTGAAAACAGTTAGTCTGATACAGAAGCCCATGAGTACACAATAGAAGGAAAGAAATGTGCTGTTTCTTCTTCAAAGACAGAATCAGCAGAATGTCATGACTGTTGGATTTCTATGACTCTACTACACCAACTAGTAAATTATTTGCCGTGCAGAAATATATTTCTACCAAAACCAGTGAGTGATCAAGTTTGTGATGTTGAGCTGCTATTATTCTGAACACAACTGTATCTTGAAGGAATAACATAAAAAAAAAGGAGATTTTGTTTACTCACCGTTAAATCTCTTTCTCTTCAGTCGCTTGGGGGACACAGGGACCATGGGTATAGCTAGTACCACTAGGAGGCAGGACACAACCCTAAAACAAAACTGACTCCTCCTTCACTGGCTATACCCCCAGTAGGCGGAGCTTAGGTCAGTTTGTACCAAAGTCAACAGGAATAAGAAAACCAATTTTGGAATAAACAATCCAAACAATTATAACACGTATTAACCAGAAAACATCTGATGGAAGTGAAGGCCTCAAACCAGGGAGGGAAGCCCTGTGTCCCCCAAGCGACTGAAGAGAAAGAGATTTAACGGTGAGTAAACAAAATCTCCTTTTCTCCTAGTCAGCTTGGGGGACACAGGGACCATGGGACGTACCAAAGCTGTCCCCAGAACCGGGTGGGATAAGAGGCCTAAGAAGAAACCACCGCGGCCTGCAGCACCCGTCTGCCGAAGCGAGTGTCAGATGCAGCAAAGGTATCAAAGTGGTAAAATTTGGAAAATGAATGGACAGAAGTCCATGTAGCTGCCTTGCACAGCTGCTCAGCCGAAACTTGGTTACGGAACGCCCAGGAGGTACTCACACCCCTGGTGGAATGAGCAGTGACTCTGTGTGGGGGATCCTTCCCCTTTGCCGTGTAAGCCCGTTGGATAGCTTGTTTGACCCATCTGGAAATGTTCTGTTTGGTAGCCGGAGTACCTTGGCGAGGTCCCGAAGGGATCACCAGCAGCGCATCACACTTCCGGATGTCCTGAACCCTGTGCAGGTAGAACTTTAAGGCTCTCACAGGATCAAGGGTGTGCAAGGCTCGTTCCTTAGGGTTCGCTGGAGCAGGACAAAAAGACGGCAGGACAATTTCCTGATTAAGGTGAAATTCCGAGACGACCTTCGGTAGGAAGGATGGAATAGTCCGAAGAACAGCCCTGTCATGATGGAAGATGAGGTAAGGAGCTGTACAGGATAGAGCACTGAGTTCAGAGACACGTCTCGCAGAGGCGATGGCTAGTAGAAAAACGACCTTCCAGGTGAGCCACTGGAGAGGCACAGAAGCGAGTGGTTCGAATGGAGGCAGTTGAAGAGCATGTAAAACCAAGGTCAGATCCCACACAGGAACTGGTGCGCGAACTGGCGGAGCGACATGAGCTACTCCCTGCATGAAGGTCTTGACGTCTGGAAGGAGAGCGAGCCGTTTCTGGAAGAGAACCGAAAGGGCAGAGACCTGGGATTTCAGAGACCCCAAGGACAGGCCCATGGAGAGACCGTCTTGCAGGAACTCCAGGATGTGCGGTATGGATAAGGTCCGGAACGTCACCTTGGATTTAGAGCACCACTGGCGGTAGGTTGACCAAACCCTATAATACGCCTTGGCAGAAATCGGTTTCCGTGCTGCACACATAGTGTGTGCAACCGCTGTAGAAAAACCCTTTTGGGTTAGGATCTTGGTCTCAAGAGCCATGCCGTTAAGGAGAGGTTGCTTAGGTTTGGGTGCCGGATCGGTCCCTGGGTGAGAAGGTCTGGAATTGATGGTAAGGTCCACGGTTCTGCCACGGATAGATTGAGGAGATCCGAGAACCAAGCCCGTCTGGGCCACCGTGGAGCAATCAGAATGAGGGTGGTCCTTTCTCTTTGAAGCTTTCTGATGGTTCTGGGGATGAGTGGCAGAGGTGGAAAAGCGTACGCCAGCCGAAAGGGCCAGGGAGCCGTTATGGCATCGACGTTGTGAGCCAGGGGATCTCGGTAGCGAGCCAGGAACTGCGGAACCTTCCGGTTGTGCCTGGTCGCCATGAGGTCTACTTCTGGGACGCCCCACTTTAGCGTTAGCTCCTGGAAGACGTCGTCGTTTAGGGACCACTCGCCCGGGTCTAGGGACTGACGGCTGAGAAAGTCCGCTTCCCAATTCAGCAACCCCGGGATGTAGATGGCCGACAAGTGAACTTGTTGAGCTTCGGCCCACCGAAAGATCAGCTTTATCTCGTTGAGCGCTCCCCTGCTTCTTGTACCGCCCTGGTGGTTGATGTAGGCCACAGCCGTTGAGTTGTCGGACTGAACCTTCACCGCTTGGCCTTTGAGGACGTGTTGCCAGTGGAGGAGACCCAGCCGTATGGCACGAATCTCGAGCAGGTTGATCTGCAGCCGGCGTTCGGATGGCGACCACCGTCCCTGGGCAGACTGGCCCTCGAGAACTGCTCCCCAGCCGAAGAGACTCGCATCCGTTGTCAGAATGCGCCAGCAGGGTTCCCCTAGACGTTTCCCCTTGGTGAGATGTGGGGTCTGTAACCACCAGAGGAGAGAGGATCTCGTCAGCTGAGAAAGTTGAATCTCCTGTAGAAGCGATTTTCGTTTCCAGGATGAGAGAATGTTCCACTGAAGTTCCCTGAGGTGGAATTGAGCAAATGGCACTGCTTCGATCGAGGATACCATGACACCCAGAACCTTCATGCAGAATCTCGCTGTGTGACGTGGCTTTTGGAGTAGTGTCGTCACCAGCTTCTGCAGGCAGATGACTTTCTCCATTGGAAGAGAGATCGTTTGTGATTGAGTGTTGAACGTCATACCCAGAAAAATCATGGAGTGGCTGGGTACTAGTGAAGACTTGGTGAGGTTTAGAACCCAGCCCAGGTCCTGCAGCTTGATGATGGAGGTCCGAAGAGATTGTTGAGCCTCTTGAAGGGAAGGTGCCTTGATCAGCAGGTCGTCCAGGTAGGGAGTGATGTTTATCCCTGCGCTGCGAATCTCTGCTGTGGCTGCCGCCATAATTTTGGTGAAGACTCGGGGAGCCGACGTGAGGCCGAAGGGCAGACTCGTGAATTGGAAATGACGATTTTTGAAGGCAAACCGCAAGAATTTCTGATGCGGAGGGAAAATGGGCACGTGTAGGTAAGCGTCCTTTATGTCGAGAGACATGAGGAATTGGCCTGGTGACATCGCTGCGATGACAGACCGCAGGGATTCCATCTTGAACTTGCGAGGACGGATAAATTTGTTTAGCTCTTTTAAGTCCAGGATAGGTCGAACAGAACCGTCCTTTTTGGGGACTACGAAAAGATTTGAGTAGTATCCCTTGAATTGCTCCGCAGGAGGTACGGGAATAATAACTTCTGCGAGAAGAAGACTGGCAATCACATTCTGGAAGGCTGATTGTTTGTTTGGCTCCTGCGGAAGGCGTGACATGAAGAACCGTGGAGGGGGAGGAGAAGAAAACTCTAGGTGGTAACCTCTGGTGACGACCTCTTGAATCCAGGAGTCTTGGGTGATAGTAACCCACGTTTCTGAAAAAAGTCTTAACCTCCCCCCCACCGGCGTAGTGCTCAGGGACATAGCGTCATGCTGAGGTAGTCTTGTCTGTGGACTTGGAGGTGTGCTTCCGGTTTTGCCAGGAAGGTCGTTGCTTGTTCCCAAACCGACCCTTGTTCGTGAATGATGTTCGTGGAGGAGAGGACCTCGATCCCTTGGAGTGGGGGACACGAAAAAACTTTCCTCTACGAAAGGTGGGACGAGCCTTTGGTTGTGGTAGCAGAGTGCTCTTACCTCCGGTAGCTTGGCTAATGATCTTATCGAGGTCAGGTCCGAAGAGAAGCTTACCCTTGAAGGGGATGGAGGTAAGAGACTTTTTGGAGGAAAGGTCGGCGGACCATAACTTCATCCAGAGGGATCTTCGTGCAGCAACTGCAAGAGCTGATGACCTGCTGATGACCTGTGTTGCGTCTAGTGAAGCTTCGCATAAGTAGTCGTTCGCTTCCTTAATTTGCGAGGCTAATTGAGACAGTTCGTGACGCGGAGCTCCCTCCGCTATAGCAGCGATGAGTGTATCGGACCAGGATTGTATGGCCCTGCTGACCCACGCCATGGCAATGACTGGACGAAGGGATGAACCCGAAGCAGAGAAAACAGAACGTAGCAAACTCTCTAATTTCTTGTCCATAGAGTCCTTGAAAGACGAAGCGTCAGGGACTGGCAGTGCCGTATTTTTGGAAAGTCGAGACACAGGAGCATCAACTGATGGTGGGGACGACCACTTGTCAGTGATATCAGCCGGGAAAGGATATTGCTTGGAAGCGTCTCTCTGGTTTGTCCCATTCGTGTTGAATAAGCTGGTCAAGCTGAGAATGAGAGGGAAAAACAGGCGATGTTTTACTGTGTCTTTTAAAAAGAGCCTTTGAGGATTCAGCTGTGGCCTCCGTTTCCTGGAGGTTCAGAGTTTCCAATACAGAGGAAATCAAGGAATCCACGGATTCTGAGGAAAATTTATGTGAATCCTCCGCATCATGGCCGGAACCACAAGAAAGTTCCCCATCTGAGCGGTCCTCATCCTCAGAGTCTGGTGGAAAGGGAGACTGATGTCTGGGAGGAGAATCGCTGTCATCATCGGATGGAGAAGGGGCTCTACGTTTGGAAGGTCTATGCCTAGGGTTATCTAGACGGTAAAGCAGTTTATCTAGTGACTGAGCCAATTTTGGAATACCGGTGGCCAATTGAGAAGCCCATTCTGGAGTAGAAGGTCCTCTGATGGGGGAGGCATGTCTGCTGGAGGCTGGGGATTCACCTTGTTGAGACTGATTCCCCTGAGGAGGAGTAAGAACTGAGGGTTCAGTAACCTGAGGCTTACATTTTGTACATAAGGGGTCCTTGTGGCCCCGTGGCAAACGTTTGCAGCATTTGGCACAGGCCAAATAAGTAACAGAAGCATTGGGTGCTGCCCTGGTAAAAAGGCCCTCACTTGGCCCCTCAGACATGATAATGGCTAGGAAGCGTCAGAGGTAGTTGAACTTTTGGTACAAGCAAAAAACCTTACTCACCCCCAATCTATGAGCTACACACTAACCTGCGAGGTATAGGCAGGGAAGGAGGAGTAGCCTGGTCGGGTAAGGCAGAGAGTACTGTGGAAGTCCCTGTGCCCCTGCGTGCAGCCCTTGTGTGAGAGAAGAGGAAGCGCGCGAATCTGCAGAGTGCGCTCCTATGCAGCAAGATGGCGGCACGCACTGAGGGGAGGCGACGCGTATGGCGTCATTGGCAGAGCTGCGCATGCGCGCGTGTGCGCAGCGCAGGGAAAAAACCGCCAAGGAATAGAAGAAGAAGGGAAGCGCCGCTCCGTACAATTGTAGTAATGGCGGCGCTACCCTACGGCCTGACATACCCGCTGCGTGTAGTACACACACACACCCCTGGGGAATGACAAAAGTTCAGCGCCCATAGAGCGCTCTGCCTGAGCGCCCCCTGAATAAGTCCCAGCCCTAATAGACTTGTAGGGGAATAGGAAAAAAACTGGCGCCCTGTCAGGTATGGGAGGGATAGGGGCTGAGGATTCAGACTTACCTCAAGCCCACGGTATCCAGTACTCTCCTTGTCTGCCGGCCAGCTTGCTCCTCCTGCAAGGAAAGGGAGACATCAGTAGAGCTGGATGGTCTGTGCCAGAGCACAAGGTGACCCCGGAGACAGGCTCCCACGTGGGGGGATGACATGAGAGCCTTTACGCAGTGTAAAGGGTCCGCATTGCCCCTGGTGTCAGCTTAGCTGACATAGAAGTATGAGCAAAAAATAAAAAACGTCCTAACCTCCTGAGGACACAACTCAAACTGACCTAAGCTCCGCCTACTGGGGGTATAGCCAGTGAAGGAGGAGTCAGTTTTGTTTTAGGGTTGTGTCCTGCCTCCTAGTGGTACTAGCTATACCCATGGTCCCTGTGTCCCCCAAGCTGACTAGGAGAAAACCTGAGCCTAATTTAAAAATGAAACTGAACTGAAGAAGGAAGTCAAGTTGCTTTGGAGTTAGCGGTATTTCTTCTAGATACTGTTCTCTGGGGTCTTTATCACATGGGTCCCCATAGCTGCTTCATATTGTCTGGGGATTATAAAGGCCACAGTCTTCCTCATCATCACAGCGATACTATGAGAGCAGCTCATTGACTCACAGCTCCCCCTGTCTCCAACGTTCCCTAAAATCTTACAACTTCCAGAAGGTTTACATTGTCCTTCACGGACACTTCCTCCTGCCTCACAATTTCCAGAGACTGGAATATGAATAGGAAAGGCCTGAATAGAAAAATGAGGAATAAAAAGTAACAACAAGGGGCACATTTACTATGGGTCAAATATCGAGGGTTAATTAACTCTCAATTTTTGACCATCAAAGTTAAATCCTTCGACTTCGACCACCTACTTCGCCACCTAAAACCTACCGAGCACCAATGTTAGTCTAAGCGGAAGGTCCCCATAGGCTTTCTAGGCAATTTGTGATTGAAGGAAAAATCGTTTCTAATTGAACAATTCGAAGGATTTTAATCCATCGATCAAACGAAATTCCTTCGATCAGAAATTTGTTAGAAAGCCTATGGGGACCTTCCTCATAGACTAACATTGGTGCTCGGTAGGTTTTAGGTGGCGAAGTAGGTGGTGGAAGGTTTTTTTTTTTTTTTAAAGAGACAGTACTTCGACTATCGAATGGTCGAATAATCAAATGATTTTTAGTTCTAATCGTTCGATTCGAAGTAGCCAAAAAAAAAACTTCAAAATTCTAAGTTTTTTTTCTTCTTATCCTTCACTCAAGCTAAGTAAATGTGCCCCTAAATGTGTAGCCTTATAGAGCATTTGTTTTTTTTAGATGGGGTCAGTGACCCCCATTTGAAAGCTGGAAGTCAAAAATGAATTCAAAAACTATAAAAAGAGAAAAAATGAAGGACAATTAATAAGTTAACAGCCTATGACTAAGTGTCCAGGAGGGACACAAACGCGTCAGGCTTTTAGTTTTTTATATACAATGTAAAATCAAGACTTTTCTACTATTCCCTAATTTTGGCTCTCAGATTACTTTGACTGTTTGATTTGGTGTTCCGGTGCCTGTCCGTCATCCAAACTTTTCGCGTGTTGTTCCCCCTTGCTGAAGGTCTGGGGCATGAGCACCCGGACGCACCATGGAAAGCGCTAAGCTTGTCCCTTTATCATGTTTCCAATGACCTTTATGTGCAATTAACAAGTTGCTTAGAATTTGCCATTCTATAACTTAGGACTACATGGACGATTTTCGCGCGACCAGACGCGTTGTGCAAAAATGCAACAGAAATAAGGTAAGTTATAGCACTTTCAGATGGTGTCGCAGCGTTGTTCTGACGCGACACGACTGTCGGATGCCGACGCTGCACCTGCATCTGTCATGTCGCGTCAGATCAACGCTGCGACTTCATCTGACATTTCCATCTCTTACCTTATTTCTGTCGCCAGCGATGTGACGCCTGCGTTTTTGCGGAGCGCATTGGGTTGCGCGGAAATCGTCCATGTAGTCCTACCCGTACTCAAAATGAACTTAAAGATGAAGCACCCCTTTAAGCCTTAACTGATTTTCCATGAGAGCCGTTAAGCTGAAAGCCTGGCAGTAGCAGCCTAAAACTGCTCATATCTCATATCAACAGAACATTGAGTGTCAATTGCATTTACATTATTTACAAACCGATACAGACAAAAATGAAAAGTCGTCACAATTAGTTTAATGAAGTGCACAGAATAGCGTTCAATCATGTCAATAAAATAAACCAATTATTATTTTTCGTTATCTTTGCAGTTTTTTTTATACATCGAGTGTGCTTTATTTCCTCCACAGGTATTCTGTTAAATAAAGCACCAAATATACTGCCAGGCCACAGCTAGAGAGGATTCTTTACAGAATCAAATTCCTTGTGGTTAAGTACAAGTCAAGTGAATTTTGAGAATAAGAACCACAGAGATGGGAGGCAAATCTGCTGCCTCTATAATAAGGTACAAAACTGGCACAGAGGACACTATATTATACACAGTAAAAAGGACATCATGGTGGGCGAAGGCGGCCATATTAAATGAAAGGCATTACAGTAAACGGGAATGACATAAAACATCTCCATTGTGATTTCCCTGTACAAATTGAAGTGTGGTTTGTGGAGTTCTGCTTGACCAAGACTAAAGCATTAAATCTCGCCGTTCAAGCAGAAAGCACTCGACAAACTGAAGCACAAAACAGAAATAAATTTGCAAAACTTGTATCCAAACGGCTTAAAAAAAAGACGAAAGAAAAGAAAAAGATTTAAAAGCAGACGCGCTCCCACTAATGTCAAGAAGCCGCTTTGTGTTCTTTTCCTGATATCCTTGAGACTAGAACAATAGTGGACTCAATGGTCCTGCACAAGGCCTCTAAACTGTCATTTTGTTGTACGTGACTAAGAAGTCCCCTGGAATGGTCACAAGTGAGAGAAAGGCTGAGGTCGGACTCCTGCGAGGTTGACACTTGAGCATCACAACTTCTTCCATCTGCTAAATCAGCCAGAACTGCAGAAATGGAGGTAGACGGAAGCTCATGGTCTTCATCAGTCACCGTCGTGTCCTTAGGACTCTGAAGATCTTTCATTTCTTTGTCCTCTTCCGATTTACAGGTTTGGTCTCCCACTTGCTGTGGCCTCGAAGACAGAATCAGATCCTCAGAGAACGAAGAGGAAACTTCTATTGTGAATTCTTTAGAAGAGCCAATTTCAGGAGAGGGTGGATCTTGCTCTGTCCCCGGGTCAATGATTGAAGAGTCCCTGGTTTCGTTGTCCGACGTGCTTGTTGGGGTACAAACTTCTCTCTCATTCTTCAGATCACTGATGCAACTATCGACCATGTGCTCCTCATCGCTGCTAACCCGTCTCCTTTTCACTGGAGTAGCACCCTCATCATCTGAAACACAATGTAATGCATTTAAAGGGGACCCGTCACCCAAAAAAAAATCCAAATCCTATTTTATCACACTAGTGAAGCAAAATTAACTTAAATTATTTTGAATTTTTGTTTCCATCAGTCTGGGAATTCATCATTATAACAAGCAGGCAGGAGCCATTTTGTGGGACCCTGTTATTAAGACAAGTCTTGTATCATCTCAGAATCTTGTTTGTGCACCAGAATGGGGGAGCTGATGTCCATCCCCATGTCCTGGCTACACAATTAAATGGTGAAGAGATTGGGGGGAATGTGGGGAGAGCAGTGACATGTAGGAAGTGCTGAATGGAAAGTGAAAGTAATTGCCTAAGGCATAGAGGAGGGGCAGACAATATTTGATTGACAGCTGAGATATTTAAATGAGTTTACAACAGCTATGAATGCTTTAATAAAAAATAGAAATTGGATTTCATGTTTAATTTGAAAAGGACTTTTATTATACAGATTTTTGTGTCTGGGTGACAGGTCCACTTTAATGAATGTTCTCTAATGCTCTATGGACAACTATCCATGTACAATACTTTAGGAACCGCTCCTGTTGACAAAAATCAAATACCACCAAGATGCCATTCAGAAGACTTCCCCAGTAGGGTCAACCACACTTCTGTGACTCCACTGCCCCTTAAAGGAGAAGGAAAGCTACTAAGGCAGGTTATCACCAATAGATTAGCCACAATAGTACAAGCTATAACACTTTATTTTTTCTGCAGAATGCTTTACCATACCTGAGTAATCAGCTCTAGAAGCTGTTTGTTTAGGATAGCAGCTGCCATATTAGCTTGGTGTGACATCACTTCCTGCCTGAGTCTCTCCCTGCTCACTCATAGCTCTGGGCTCAGATTACAGCAGGGAGGGAGAGAGGAGCAAACTGAGCATGCTCAAGCCCTAGCCCTGGAGGTTTAAGCTGAAAACAGTTAGTCTGATACAGAAGCCCATGAGTACACAATAGAAGGAAAGAAATGTGATGTTTCTTTTGACAGAGGACTCAGAGCAACATTACTTTGAGGGGTTACTGGTGTATTTATATAGATCTTTCTGTTAAAGCTTACTTACTTTTAGCCTTTCCTTCTCCTTTAAAGCATTGTGTGTAAATGTAAGGATGTAGCGTGTGAAGTATAGTGGCAAGGAGGAGGCTGCCTTTAAAGTTTTGCAGAGTAAATGATCTGAAAACATCTCCTTTAAGGGTGGCCAACGTCCAGTCATTTATTCTAAGCAAATTCCAGTGAATATTATCTCAATGCACAAACTCTACCTGTGATACCAGTTATCGGCTGGTCAAATAATAAAAGGGTTAGAGAACATTCATCCAATAAAGGCTACGAGTAAAGTCGGAGGCAACAATTCAAAGTAACCTTTACTTTTACCTTCTTTGGCTTCTGGCTCTTGTAACGAGTGTCTCTGTTGCTGACACGCTCGGCATTTGCTCACAAGTTCTTGCAGAGTCGGGATCAAGGCTGCGTTTAGCTGTTTGGGGGTGTGAACTGAAAGGAGCAGAGCGAGAGCTCGGAGATCCTGCAAGAATAGACAATACAAGAAGTAATAGCCTTAAAAGGATAACTAATATCACTACATTTTCCATTTGATTAGATATCAGGGATTTTAATAAGTGCCAGAGTCTCTTTAAAGTAGGGGTGCACCAAATCCAGGATTCGCTTCGGGATTCCGCCTTTTTCAGCAGGATTCGGATATGCAAATTAGGGGCGGGGAGGGAAATCGCGTGGCTTTTTGTCAGAAAACAAGGAAGTAAAAAATGTTTTCCCCTTCCCACCTCTAATTTGCATATGCGGTTTCGGAATTCGGCTGAATCTTTCGAGAAGGATTCAGGGGTTCGGCGGAATCCAAAATAGCGTATTGGGGGCATCCCTAGTTTAAAGCCTGTTCGTAAGGACTTGTTTGGAGGAGAGTTACAATGATGAAATGGCTCCCAGTGTACGTGAGGCTTGTAACTTGGCCAATGCTACTTTAGAGTTGTAACGTAGAGCAACAAGTCCGCTATCAGCACCGAGATTTGCACAATATTCTGCACCCACAGAAATGAGAACCTTTATCACATAGAGGATATACAGTATTAATGCTGCTGCAGTTAAATATCAAACTTGCCCCATTTAAAGTGCTGCTTGCTTTGGAAATGTCAGCTCTGTTGCTGAAGTCGGACTCAACGTTTTGATACTGATGGACGAGGTTTGTGATGATCGTATTGAAAAGGTTTGTGCAGTTGCTTTCAGAGAACACTTGACTTTGAACCTATGAGAAGACACAAGCGTAATTATCAGTCTCCAGCGCATATATAATATACTGTATATATAATATATATCTCATATAACGCACATGCACTCACCTTCCCAAGGAAATGTGTTAAGAACGTGTACACGACATCGTTATTGAGGAAAAGTCTTTCATCCGTTAAAATGCATTTAATATACTCGGCGAATACTGGATCTTCACACAGCAGCTTGGTGCAGCTTTTAGCCATTGTCGACTTTAGGGGGGAACAAAAACACAGCTGTTACTATTTGTGGGTACATTTCATCTATAATGGAAAATACAAACAGGAAAGATTTCATGAAGAACTTTAAGTATAGTCAACTGTCAGTTTGTGGGGTACAAGGTGATTATAATAAGACTATCCCACATTATCACAAACAGAACAGAGACCAACTGTCAGATCGTACATCATGGCCCCCCGTCATTCCCCTTTAACTTGAAGTACAGTAGAGAATCTCCACTTCTCAGGAACTTTCTATTTTCTGCTTCTTTCAAATGGAGGCTGATAACTTAATTTTCCCACTGAGTTATTGTTTCTTTCTATTTAGGCCCCTCTCCTATTCATCGCCCATTTGGTCATTAAAACCAACACCCGGTTGCCTGGCTAAATTGTACCGTAGCAACCAGTTGCAGAACAATAACCTCAAAAAATGAAGTCTAAATGCAAATTCATGTCTTAATATATCACTGACTTCAATATACAGGTATGGGACCTGTTATCCAGAATGCTCGGGACCTGGGGTTTTCTGAATAACAGATCTTTTTCGGTAATGTGGATCTTCATACCTTAAGTCTACTAGAAAATCATGTAAACATTAAATAAACTAGAGATGCACTGAATCCACTATCTTGGATTTGGCCAAATCCTTTGCAAAAGATTCAGCCGAATACCAAACCGAATTTGCATATGCAAATTAGGGGTGGGAAGGGGAAAACATTTTTTATGTTTTTGTTTTGGGACAAAAAGTTGCATGATTTCTGTTCCCGTCCCTAATTTGAATATGCAAATTAGGATTCGGATGTCCTGCTGAAAAAGGAGAAATCCTGGCCCAAAACCCAAACAGAATCCTGGATTCAGTGTATCCCTAAAATAAAGCCAATAGGCTGGCTGAGCTTCCAATACGGAGTCATTAGATCTTAGTTGGGATCAAAATGAAGGAAATCATTTGTATTATTTGGATAAAACGGAGTCTATGGGAGATGGCCTTTCTGTAATTCGGAGCTTTCTGGACAACGGGTTTCTGGATAACAGATCTTATACCTGTACTAAAAGTTTTCAACTGAACTACCCCTCGTCCATCTGCCTATTTCTATGTTGTCGTTTAGTCTCAGTTCCATAGACACAGAATGAATATGTATTTTTGCATTATTTTGTATTTTTTGTATTATTACAATTAGCAGCAGCCTAAGGAGTTTAGATGAATAAATCAAATCAATGGCAGCCAGTCCGTATATCGGATTTAATACACACGACTCTGTACCTGCGTTTGGCACAGCTCAGTCCAGAGCTTTGGAAATAATGCGAGATGTAGGGAGAGACCTTCATACGCAATTAAGACGCCTAAAAGAAAAAAAAAAGATCTTTTTATAATACTTTAACTGGTGAGCAAAAGTGTGTGTGTGATTTATAATCAAGAAATATATCAAATAAAGAAGAAGATTCAGTGAAAGAGAAGGCGAGAGGATTAAGGAAACAAGTTCTCCCAGATGATAAATGTGACTAACGACTTACTGAGCTTAATTAGAGTTTCTGTGAACTTTTCGCAGTTGATGGCGACGCGGCAGAGCAGGTGAATAAACTGGTGGTAAGAGGAAAGGTAATGGAGCAGCATGCGGTCATACACCTCATCTTTACCCTGCAAATGGCAACACAACAGTCCTCTGATTAGGGGGAAAAACGGCACAAAGGAAATTCAGGTTTCAAATGAGAAAAATATAGAGGGGGGGTTGGGGTATTAAATATGTTGGTATTTCA
The DNA here is from genome assembly GCA_038501925.1 of Xenopus petersii. NCBI lineage: Eukaryota > Metazoa > Chordata > Amphibia > Anura > Pipidae > Xenopus > Xenopus petersii. Next base: position 146,481,110 of record CM076681.1, on the reverse strand, counting down.
ATCAGAAGACTAATACTGACAAACCTTACAGAGGTCACAAGAAAATAGGGATTCGGCCGAACCCCCGAATCCTTCATGAAAGATTCGGCCGAATACCGAACCAAATCCGAACCCTAATTTGCATATGTTAATTAGGGGTGGGAAGGGGAAAACATTTTTTACTTCCTTGTTTTCTGACAAAAAGTCGCTCATTTTCCCTCCCGCCCCTTATTTGCATATGCAAATTAGGATTCGGTTCGGCTGGGTAGAAGGATTCCGCCGAATGCGAATCCTGCTGAAAAAGGCCGAATCCCGAACCGAATCCTGGATTCACTGCATCTCTACAAAAAAATAATAATTGGTTTCCAACTAAAGAGCAAGGGGTATGTAAGATACAATGATCTGCTTTATACACTTGTGCTCAGAATAATAATAACAGCAGTCTGACATCACTAACCCCCATCAATCACTGGTTTTACTAGACAATGTATTTCTCATGGCAAATAATTTACTAGTAGGTGTAGTAAGAAAAATAGAAAATGAATAGACCCGACAGTCATGACCTGCTGCTGATTCTGTCTCATTCAATCATTAACTGAGGCTTCTTCCAAATAATAATAACTTGTTCCAAATAATAATAACTTGTTCCAAATAATAATAACTTGTTCCAAATAATAATAACTTGTTCCAAATAATAATAACTTGTTCCAAATAATAATAACTTGTTCCAAATAATAATAACTTGTTCCAAATAATAATAACTTGTTCCAAATAATAGACAGAATAGAGTGGATTCGACCAGACTGTTCAATCACTAAGCCTCCGTCCAATGAAGCCAATATCAAATAGAACAAGAAAGTGATGAATTTCAGTCCAACGCAGTGGGTTGCTGGGGAAGTTGTACACCAGCCTATAAATGGTAAGGGATTAAAGCTTCATTCCTATGCTACATGCGAAAGTGCAAATGTGGTATATCTGTTGAAATGCCCGTGTGGACTAGTGTATATAGGACAAACATCCCGTCCAGTTAAAGAGAGAATTAAAGAACATAGATCCAACATACATAATTTTAAGTAGGGACTCAAACAGATACGCCCATTTCAAGACATTTCTCTTCTTTTAGGGCTCTTACTCACTGGCGTTCTGACCTGTGCTCCCCTGCGTTCCGTTTTTTGGCGTTCAGCCGCAGGGGAGCGCAGGAATAGACGCATGTCATTATTTCAAATGGGGCTGTACTCACTCAGGCGCATGTAGGCACCAAACGCAGGAAAAATGCAGCATGTTGTGTCTCAACCTGTGTTCGACGCCTACACACGCCTGTGTGAGTACAGCCCCATTTGAAATAATGACATGCGTCTATTCCTGCGCTCCCCTGCGGCTGAATGCCAAAAAACGGAACGCAGGGGAGCACAGGTCATAACGCCAGTGAGTAAGAGCCCTTAAACACAATTTATCACAGCTCAAATGGCAAGTGATAGAAGTGATTTGTAAACCACAAAGAGGGGGCAATATGCTTAAATTACTACTTCAACAAGAAGCAAAGTGGATTAAAAAAATTGAATAGTTTACATCCAGAAGGTTTAAATGAACACTGGAGTATTAGCAGCTTCCTGTGAATTTTACACTATTTATACCTTGTAACATATTCAGTTATCCTTTTGATACATTTTTTGATCTGTTCCCTTTCAGATAAAATGGATACTTATTGATTAATATTATGAATGTGTCCCATTGGGGGCCAAATTAGCCTCTTGTGGGCATGGGATGGTGGCATGACAGGTGGTAGATGGGCTCAGATCCCAGATACATTCATATCATTATATAAGTTTAGTTATAAAAGTTTAATTACAGGGCAGCCTATAGCTTTAAATGCACAGCTGGTCCAGCAGGTATGTGATTGGAGGGCCCCCTGCCGGCTGAAAGCCCACGAAAATAAATTATATATAGAGCCCCCCTCACAGCACCCGTGTCAGCGCAGCCTGGGGATAGCTTCAGAAGAATTTCCCCACCCACCCTCAAGTTATATAAATTAAAAAAAAAAAAAAATGTCACAGCCAATTATACGGTTCATAATAAATGGATTCATTAATGGCGGATGTTTAAAATGTTAATTGGCTCCTGGCCGATACCATGGCGGGGCTCATATATACACTGAATGGCAAGCTCTGCAATTGTACGGAGCTGGGCTTGGTTATTACTGTTAATTTAAGCAGTGAATGTTAATGGAGTAATTACAGATGCTGTTTAATAAACTTGGCTGTGGCCTTTCTCCACACAAAACAAAGTGTTTATGTTTTATTTTGCTAAGAACGTTTCCTTATGTTTAAATGTTCATGCCTACTGATCCCATGAAATTCTCTACTTAAGGGTAAGAATGTTTCTATTACAGATATTGAGATATCGTTTGATGTCCTATGATTAAATGTAGCTGGCTCAGGGTAGGCTCTTAGAGCAGTACCCAGGTAATTGTTTTTAAGCGTTTTTAAAGTAATTTTTATTATGTTATATTTACAGATTCACTGTCCACGTTATGGATTATGAAATGCACAGTTATGTTTCGTGCTGTGATTAATATGAAACTTGTCTACACATTATGGGACTTTGTAAATTGTCTGTATAACTTTTTTCGAATGGGGTCAGGCTGAATAATTACCTAACAGCAATAACCTGCATCCAATTACTACTAATGATGGGTGTGGTTTAAACTATATAGGGTTGTATGGTGCCTTTTTGTATTACACTTGACAAAGAGCCTAGCTCGAAACATGTTGTGTCGAATAAAGCACTGATTTTGCAGCAACCCACTGCGTTGGACTGAAATTCATCACTTTCTTGTTCTATTTGTTCCAAATAATAGCAGTGTTCAAATAAATAGCTTGTTCCAAATAATAATAGTTTGTGCCAAATAATAGCGGTGTGGAGTTTAATTAGTGATTTCATTCATTTTGTGAAAAAACAGGAGTCAATTACGTCCCTTATTTAAGGAAGGAGCAAATGTTGTGGTTATAGTGTATTTCTCCTTATAGTGAGTTCCAGACATTGTTCAGTAGAACAGAGAACTTTGATAAAAACATGATTGGAGAGGGGCAAACACATAAAGAAGTGCAGGAAATGATTGGTGGCTCAGCTAAAATGATCTCAAATGCTTTAAAACGGCACCAAACAGACATGGAAGAAAATGAAAAACCAATATTGGAATGGAGAGAAGAAAGAGCCAAAATGGCAAAGACTTGGCCAATGATCAACTCCAGGAAGATGAACTAAGGAGTAAATGTAGCTGTGATCCTGTTACAATTAGAAGTGATTATGTGAAGCCAAGCTGTCGGCAAGAAGAAGTTTGCCAAAGAACACATTGATTGGTCTAAAAAGAAATGGCACAACATGTTGTGGACTTTCTGAGTCTAGGGGCTGCAGACAGTTTTCCAGATGAGCCCCAAACGCTGAATTCAAGTGACAGTACAGAGTGAAGCATCGGGATATGGGGATGTTTGTCGTACTGTGGTGTTGGGTCTATTTATCACATAACAGGGATCATGGGTCACTTTCAATACATCAAATATTCAAAGAGGTCATGTTGCCTTATGCCGAAGAGGAAAAGCCCTTGAAATGGGGGTTCAACAAGACAACCCCAAACTCACCAGTAATGAGCAACCTCTTGGTTCCAGACCAACAAGATTGACGTTATGGAGTGACCAGCCCAATCCCCCCACCTTAATCCAATAGAAAACTTGTGGGGTGACATCAAAAATGGGGTTTGTGAGGCAAAAGTAAGAAATACAGAAGAATTGTGGAATGTAACAGGTTGTTGGAAGTTGGGGGACTCCATGTAACACAGATGTGCAGCACAGAAACACTGATTATACAACTAAATATTAGTTCCGTCATTCAAAGGAAAGCAAAATCTTGAAACATTTTTCAGTTTATAAAGAAGAATGCAGACACTGCTAGTTTTTGGAACAGTCTAATATTCCATTTTCTTCACATTCTGTAAAGGAATAACACAAATTTGACACATATTCATGTTTTGACTTGAAATAGAAGGCGCAGTGTTCCCAATACATTTGTGCGAATAAAAGCTATTATAAGGATTATTATAAGGATTATTATAAGGATTATTATAAGGATTATTATAAGGATTTTGAGCTTTATTCGCTTTTTTTAAACACACTGCTATTATTCTGAACACAACAGTAGATATACTGTATAAAATATATGCACATTCAGCTTTTAACCATTCCATACCTACGATGTGCTACAAGCAGGATCTTATTGGTGATTACACAATATCATTATAACACTAAATGCCACATAATCCGTAAAAAATATCCGATGTCCAAAGAATGAGAATTTGTCAGGAGCGCAACTAAATAAAATGTTCACCTCAATCATCTTTAAGTATTTCAGAGTTAAAATAACCAAATATATACATGTTGCAGGAATATAAACGGATCATTTTACCTTATTGGATTCAATCATTGTGGGCAAGAGGCACATGTTGAGCTCGGGACGAGGAGGACGGATATTGCTTTTTGCTCCTATTAGTTTCATGTTCTCATGACAGGGGAAGTAGGGACCGAGTGACACTGAAATCAAACGTCACACGTTGTTTTTATCATAGTAAAAGGCAAAGTTAAATAAAATCTAAAAGCTGGGTGACTTACTTGGGATGTTACTGTGATGATATGTACAATGATTGTGCTGCAGAAATGGGACCAGAGTGTGTAAAAAATCATGAGGGCTCAGCAGTACAAGCTCCTTCAGCACGTCTGGAAAGCAAAGGAGAAACATGTAAGAGAATGAAGAAGAGACTATCAATGGATACAGCAACTAGAGAAAGAATATACACAAATGGGAAGTATGGAAATGGAGTGTTACCTATGCAGGCATTTCTTAGTTCTGGAGGACTGTAAGAATTTAACAATGTTAGGAGCTTGTGTGCAAATTCAATTCTTTCTTGCCACTGAATCAAGGCTTGTTTCACATCTGTTAAAGCAAGAGAAATAAATGTAAGCCAACATGTCATAAATTACGCTCTGCAAAAACAGTATTTCATATGATTAAGTCTATGGATACACAGGCTGTTGGCTCAGGCTGAGTAGTTTTGCAGACTCAGAGAAGCAGATCTGCTCAGTGAACCTGCTACATTGATTTGAATTTGATCAGCCTTTGTGCACACACTCACTCACACACTCACACACACACTCACAAACTCACTCACACACTCACTCACACACTCACTCACTGGAGCTGAGATCAGTCTAGAGATGCCTCCTTTCTCATATTTGGCCTGAACTCGGCTTCAGCTCCATGGCCATGAATGGGTAAGGGGCCCAGGTTTAGAAGTCAGATCAGGAGCAGTTTGGCATGTTGAGGAGGTCCCCTCTTGTCAAGCCTACTTTGCTCTCCTTTATGATCTGATCAATGGTCTAACTATCACATAGAGCAGATTTGGTGCAGCACATCGGTGGCCAAATGAAGCAAATATTCACTCTTTTGGCAAACTCAGATCTTTGTCTGGCCACACATCACCCTCTCAAAGCTCAAATCCGTCCAGACAACCTGAAGCCGTCAAAGGATTTCAGTGTGTGGCTTTGAGAGGGAGAAGAATGCCGGCAGAAGATTGTTTGTTTTATGAAAATGGCACGGAATTTCTAAATAAGGTATATTGCTATGGTGGAGAAGATGTATATGTAGTATTATTTGTGACTTTACATGCCCTTTAAGCTCCAGTGCAATTCTATGGAGAGGTGAGGTAAAAAGTCTATAGACTGACAGAATAAGTCAAGGCCGTACCTTTTCTCTGCAGGTAAGGGCGAGTAGATTTAAGGACAGAGAGAAATATGGACAAAAGTTCCACCAAGTCTCCAGTAACGTGACAGGCTGTGGCTTCATGATACATCATGTGCAACGTGTTAAAGGACTGCAAAATAAAAACACAAGGATTGGACAAATATATAATGAATAAAGTGCCCCCTCTTGTAAAATATAAGGATATTACAAGTTACCGAGGAGTTTCATGACCATATAAAAGTACGAGGCTGAAGGCCGAGTGTTTCTATACAGGTCATGGAACTCCAAAGTGACTTCTAATATCCTTATATTTTACAACTGGGGGTACTTTATTTATTATAATACACAAGTTTCTGTGAGTCATGTGACAGAAATGACATCAGAACTCACCGTTTATAAGAATTCACAAGCTATTCATGGCTTTTGTGTAGTATATAAATCTAATAATGCTGTAGAATCCTTACACCTCAGGTCAGTGCTGTGGAACATTTCTAGTTAGTAGCAACACTGGATAACTATAAGGGGAAACCTCATTTATTTAGGTGGTGCTGAAGTAAGGGGGGCTCAGAGACATCTAAAACTGATCCTTTGAAGCTGCTGCACATCCAGCTGAATGGGCTTTTCTTTTTATAGTTCTCCAGCTGTATTACTGTCGTCGTGTCTCAGTCGGGCCTTGTGGGATTTTGTTGGGAGTCTGACAAGGTGTGTGAAATGCACCTCTGCTCCTACTTATTTTTAATTAAATAGTTATACAACGGACGAGGCAGTGTCAACTAAAGGGGACCCGTCACCCAACAAAAATTATTTCAAATCCTATTTTATCACATTAGTCAAGCAAAATGAACTTTAATGACACAATATAAATGATTTGAAACTTGTTTCCATCAGTCTGGGGATTCATAATTATAACAAGCAGGCAGGAGCCACTTTGTGGGACACTGTTATTAAGACAAGTCTTGTATCATCTCAGAATCTTGTTTGTGCACCAGAATGGGGGACCTGATGTCCATCCCCATGTCCTGGTTACACAATTAAATGGTGAAGAGATTGGGGGGAATGTGGGGAGAGCAGTGACATGTAGGAAGTGCTGATTGGAAAGTGAAACTAATTGTCTAGTAGACTAAAAAAGAAGCTCTTTAAAGGAATCACAAGGACCTGCAATTCGGGGGACAGCTCTACATTGCCATTACTTTCAGGGTTACAGCAACGGAATTACTTTGTTTGAACACTACGGAGCCCTGAATAGAATAAGGTGTTTTTTCAGTAGAATAAATCATGTGGCCTACAACAATTAATAGTGAGTAGACGTAGAAGTTGAATGGAAATAAATGTTCAGTATTGGAGCTTTGCCAAGAAACTGCCTGTGGTGATTATTTCCATCTCTATCTGTTCAATCCCAATCCTCTCACTACAACTGCATTTCTTTTTATACAGTCCCACCCACAGCTGCAGCTCACGTGCACTTCAATGGGACCGATACATTTGCACCATCACAAACTTAAGCCTGACCGTACCCTTGTTCTTTTCACTCTTTTTGGGCTAAAACCACCATACGCTTTGTGTTTGTTGGGCAACTATTAGGGGAAACAAAGTCACAGAAGGATAAAAACACAGTGGAAATACGAGGAGAAGGCCGGGTACAGCTGTTTAATGTTACTAACACTGCGCGTAGCACACGCAACAACATATCACACGGAACAACATATCACATGGAACAACATATCACACGGAACAACATATCACACGGAACAACATATCACACGGAACAACATATCACACGGAACAACATATCACACGGAACAACATATCACACGGAACAACATATCACACGGAACAACATATCACATGGAACAATATATCACACGGAACAACATATCACACGGAACAACATATCACACGGAACATATCACACAGAAATCCCCAGAAATGATAGAGCCGGTGGCAAAATATAAAGAGCTTACCTCTGTCATTAAGATGAATCCTCTATTAAATACAACAAGCAAGTGATCTTCATCAGATTCCAGCAATATTCTGAAGGCACTGCAATACGTGAAAGACATTTACTGTGGGTTATTGGAACTCGTCAGAGAGGCGACCCCTGGTTTAACATGAGAGCAATGAAAAGTGCACTTTTTGCTTCTTTTAATCATGAAAATGCGATGGTTTGTGTCACTTAGTGCGTTAGAAACGAGAGTCTTCTGCCCTTGAGTCGTTTCATTAACGTAGGGTTGTTATTATTATTATTTAGGGTTCAGATGTTCAGGGTGTTCCGGCCATCTTTATTCTTTATTGAGCTAATTTAATGCAATAATATTAATTATTTTAATGGCAACTAGTGATGAGGGAATTTATTCAGTAGCCATGGATTTGCTGCAAAATTCCAAATCTCACCATGTGTGAATCTTCTCATGAAACTGCAGCGAATATTTGGCCTAGAAAATTCGCTGCGAAAAAACGCCCGAAAGAAAAAACATCCATTGACTAGAATGCAGCAGGAAAAAAAAAGTCGCCGTAAGAAATAACGGCCTTTGACTTTAATGCATTTGGAGCAAGAATTGCGGTACTGGTAAAAAATTCTCGCATGTAACAATGCCCATTGACTTGCATTTCATAAAATTCCGGGAATTTTTTCGCAGTTACGCAGATTTCTTGGCGAATTGAAACGTCACCGATTTGCTCGTCACTAGTAGCAACACATAATACAAAACAAGAAGCACCACATATTTTAAGCATTGTGTTTAGAAGCAGCGGCGTAACTAGAGTGTAACTAGAGCGTAAGTAGAGTGCCCCGGGACCCGCTGAACATTTTCTTTTGTAGGGGGGCCCGGCGCACTCCAATTCCCATCCTCCCACCCACTTCCGACCCCGCCTCCACAGCAACCATGCCCCGCCCCCAACTGGTGGGGAGGAGGGTTTGGAGAGAGTGATGTAGATGAGACAACATTCACAATAGTATTTTTATTTTCAGCAGGTTAATGAGTGTTGTCATTAGAGCAGGCAGCATTAATTAAGCTTTAATATGAGTAAAAGAACAAGCTACAAACCTTATTAATGTTGTCCAGCAGGAACGTCCGTCTAAACAACGCAAATAGCAGCTGATTGTCGTTTTCTTAAACTGTTTTATATCTTCCACTTCTTCCTCTCTCAGGTCCGGCCTCTGAGCTACAAACAGCTGCATGAGGTTAAACAGCTCTTCCACCGCCTGAATAAAAACACAGAATTCACGTGAATAAAAACGCTCAAACAAAAAACGCTCTATTTGTAGGAGCCATAACCAGCAATGTAATGTGTCTGTATACGTCACCTTCATTTTATATCCAACTTAACGTTGCAGTTAAAGGCATCTCTGCACATTTATTTACGTACCAACAATAAAGTCAAATACATTGGTTCTTCTGTAGCTAAATTTACAGTACAAACTGGCAGAAATTCAGTTGCCTGTCCAAAAGTAATTAGCCAAAATAGATTCTTCTTAAGTAATGAAAATATCATGTACTGTTGCCCTGCACTCGTAAAACTGATGTGTTTGCTTCAGAAACACTACTATAGTTTATATAAACAAGCTGCTGTGTAGCCACGGGGGCAGCCATTCAAGCACAGGATACACAGTAGATAACAGATAAGTACTACTATAGTTTATATAAACAAGCTGCTGTGTAGCCATGGGGGCAGCCATTCAAGAACAGGATACACAGTAGATAACAGATAAGTACTACTATAGTTTATATAAACAAGCTGCTGTGTAGCCATGGGGGCAGCCATTCAAGCACAGGATACACAGTAGATAACAGATAAGTACTACTATAGTTTATATAAACAAGCTGCGGTGTAGCCATGGGGGCAGCCATTCAAGCACAGGATACACAGTAGATAACAGATAAGTACTACTATCGTTTATATAAACAAGCTGTGGTGTAGCCATGGGGACAGCCATTCAAGCACAGGATACACAGTAGATAACAGATAAGTACTACTATAGTTTATATAAACAAGCTGCTGTGTAGCCATGGGGGCAGCCATTCAAGCACAGGATACACAGTAGATAACAGATAAGTACTACTATAGTTTATATAAACAAGCTGCTGTGTAGCCATGGGGGCAGCCATTCAAGCACAGGATACACAGTAGATAACAGATAAGTACTACTATAGTTTATATAAACAAGCTGCTGTGTAGCCATGGGGGCAGCCATTCAAGCACAGGATACACAGTAGATAACAGATAAGTACTACTATAATTTATATAAACAAGCTGCTGTGTAGCCATGGGGGCAGCCATTCAAGCACAGGATACACAGTAGATAACAGATAAGTACTACTATAATTTATATAAACAAGCTGCTGTGTAGCCATGGGGACAGTCATTCAAGCACAGGATACACAGTAGATAACAGATAAGTACTACTATAGTTTATATAAACAAGCTGCTGTGTAGCCATGGGGGCAGCCATTCAAGCACAGGATACACAGTAGATAACAGATAAGTACTACTATAGTTTATATAAACAAGCTGCTGTGTAGCCATGGGGGCAGCCATTCAAGCACAGGATACACAGTAGATAACAGATAAGTACTACTATAGTTTATATAAACAAACTGCTGTGTAGCCATGGGGGCAGCCATTCAAGCACAGGATACACAGTAGATAACAGATAAGTACTACTATAATTTATATAAACAAGCTGCTGTGTAGCCATGGGGACAGTCATTCAAGCACAGGATACACAGTAGATAACAGATAAGTACTACTATAGTTTATATAAACAAGCTGCTGTGTAGCCATGGGGGCAGCCATTCAAGCACAGGATACACAGTAGATAACAGATAAGTACTACTATAGTTTATCTAAACAAGCTGCTGTGTAGCCATGGGGGCAGCCATTCAAGCACAGGATACACAGTAGATAACAGATAAGTACTACTATAGTTTATATAAACAAGCTGCTGTGTAGCCATGGGGGCAGCCATTAAACACAGGATACACAGTACATAACAGATAAACTGTGTATTATATAATAGGATTCTTCAGAATTTATCTATCTACTGTGTTTCCTGTGCCTTTTACAGAACATACACAAAATGCTCTGGGCGGCTACTAGACGTATTAATGTTGACACAGAATGCACTGCTTTCTATACTGCTATGTAATGTCAATCTGAACTAATTACTAATCGGCCTTGTACAGGTATGGGATCCATTGTCCGGAAACCTGTTATCTAGAAAGCATGGAATTCTGGGAAGGCCATCTGCCATAGACACCATTTTATCCAACGGATTCTGATTTTCTTTTTCTCTGTAGTAATAAAACAGTACCTTGTTCTTGATCCAAACGGATATATTACTAATGGTTACTGAAAGAAAAAACAAGCCTACTGGGTTTATTTAAATGATTTTTTTAGTAGACTTAAGGTGTGAAGATTTCCAAATTATGGAAAGATCCGTTATTTGGAAAAGGCCAGGTCCAGAGCATTCTGCATAACAGATCCCATACCCGTATCATCATGTTTAAAGATTTATTTATTATGAATTTATTTAATATACACACTATTTATTGTGGGTCTATCTGTAAGCGGAGCGCCAGCAGCCCAGAGCATCTGCTGAGAAAATAATATACAGAGACCCAAAATATAAGGTTTTTTTTTCTTAGCGGAGCATTAGTTCTCTTTTAAATGTATTAACAGAGCTTATTTGTACTATTATCTATCCATGTAGGTGGTTATTATTTTTATTTTGCACAATTTGCTACTAGTATCTCTGCACCAACTGACAAACAACCAGATGTATTTGTACAACAGGCAGAATAAGACGATATATATATGTATATATACAGCTTGGTCACTTACCGCAGGGTACTGACTGGCATGTGGAGTGAGGTTTTTAAAGGCCCACTGAATGTTCTGGTGTGAGGCAAGCTGACGGGTAAAGGCCGGAGACTGCTCACAGCACAGCCGGAGAATTCCATAGTAAGCCGGCAGCATCCCGCGGTTAAAAAGTACTACGTCCTGGTCATCATGGTCAGCCAGAATATAGTTAAAGGCGATATTTTTAGTCACCACGGGATTCTGAACAATAAGGCGCACATTTTCGGGGCAGTCAACACAGACATTGTACCAGAACGAGAGCAAGGCTTGCTTGTTGTGGTTTGTAGCAATAGCTGGCTCCGACAGTTTGGGTTGGAAAAGATTCCACAGGTCCATAAAATATGTGGAAAACATGAGCTTTTCTGTTTTAGAGATCAAACAATAAGTCATGAAGCTAAAGTAAGGAACCAACTTTGTAGTACCGTGTGCAGCAGCATCAACATAGAGTTTTGCCCTTGACAAAAGACCTAGAAGGGCATTGTATACTTGGTGAAGTACCACCGTTGTGTCTGGACTAAGGGGCAAGTCTCTTGTGGGAATGTGAAGCGAGCGGGTCGATCGGAACATCTGACGGAAAGAGTTGCTTGGAATTAGCGACACCAGCAGGTAGGCTGCAGCTGTTCAAAGAAACAAGACACAATTAACACACTACGGCTGATATATATATATATATACACAACACTGGGTAAATAATTCGGCTGTGCAGAATAATAAAAAATATTTCTATTATAGTTAGCTAGTCAAAAATATCATCTGTATCTGGAGTGACCAGATGTCGAACAGAATAGCCACAAAACAACTTCCTGCTTTGCAAAACACGACTTCCTGCTTTGCAAAACACGACTTCCTGCTTTGCAAAACACGACTTCCTGCTTTGCAAAACACAACTTTGTAGAACAATTCTTCCTCCTTTGCAGAACACTTCCTTCCTGCTCTGCAGAACACTCCTTCCTGCTCTGCAGAACACTCCTTCCTGCTCTGCAGAACACTCCTTCCTGCTCTGCAGAACACTCCTTCCTGCTCTGCAGAACACTCCTTCCTGCTCTGCAGAACACTCCTTCCTGCTCTGCAGAACACTCCTTCCTGCTTTGCAGAACACTCCTTCCTGCTTTGCAGAACACTCCTTCCTGCTTTGCAAAACACTACTTTCTGCTTTGCAGAACAAGACTTTGTAGAAAACTTCTTCCTGCTTTGCAAAACACTACTTCCTGCTTTGCAGAACACAAACACGATGCTGCTTTATTTGCTACATGTATACTTTGCCCTGGCAGGGAGTACAGCTTGCACCCGGGGTCGCAAGGAGCCTAATCCGCTTTTGAAGCACACCTTAACTACATTTACAACTTTGTAGAACACTTCTTCCTGCTTTGCAGAACACTCCTTCCTGCTTTGCAGAACACTCCTTCCTGCTTTGCAAAACACTCCTTCCTGCTTTGCAAAACACTCCTTCCTGCTTTGCAGAACACTCCTTCCTGCTTTGCAGAACACTCCTTCCTGCTTTGCAGAACACTCCTTCCTGCTTTGCAGAACACTCCTTCCTGCTTTGCAAAACACTCCTTCCTGCTTTGCAGAACACGACTTTGTAGAACACGACTTCCTGCTTTGCAGCTCTCTAATCTGTTACCAGTCAATTGCCAATCAGTGGCATATGGGACATAACTGTTGAGTTAGTTTGTTTTAGTTCCTTAACATGCAGGTCAGATTTAATAACAAACTAACTCAACAGTTATGTCCCATATGCCACTGATTGACAATTGACTCGTAACAGATTAGAGAGCTGCAAAGCAGGAAGTAGTGTTCTGCAAAGCAGGAAGTAGTGTTCTGCAAAGCAGGAAGTAGTGTTCTGCAAAGCAGGAAGTAGTGTTTTGACTATTATGACTATATTTTGACATCCAGTCACTGCACAAAACACAGAAAAATCGACCGGCGCTCAGTCTAACTAACCCACATTCTGGAGTTGACCAGCAGCTATAAACAATAAAAGCCAATATTTGTACACAAAGAAAAAGCATTGCCAGCGCTGCCTTTAAAAATAATTACAAAATATGTAAGCTCATGTACCATGTCAAAGCCCCTCATTGTATGTGAATCCTACACTATCCATTATCAGTATAAGTATGTAGTGCATTTAAGATCAAGTCCCCCAGCAAACAATATGAGCGAGGGAATCGTACTAATCGTTGACCTTAAATGCTAATGGTTAGTGTAGGACTCACATACAATAAGGGGCTTTGACGTGGCACGTGAGCTTATATATTTTGTAATAATTATTTTTAAAGGCAAACAGAGCGCTGGTAAATTTTCCCTTTCTTTGTACCCTGTCACTTGAGCCTTTATAGACTAAATTTTAACCTAACTCTATTAATAACATGTTTGCTTTGCGCAAGCTTTCTATTTACCCAGTTTCATTTTAACAATATCATTTTAAACGTTGTCAAGTGCAGCAGTGGAGCCATTTGCTGATTTTTCTCACCTTTATTAGCGGAAACATTATACAATTACTACTTGGGAGAAGCTGTATAATGACCAACGTTACACAATCAAGTAGCCCCTTAGGCTCATCATTGTGAAAGTAATAAAGATTAAAAGAAAAATGTAATGAATAAGGTTTTGGAAAACAACTTACATGTTCTAACTCTGGGATAGTTGTGGGCAAGTAAGAAACGCTCCACCCAGTTCTCCATGTTCTGTAATACCCAGTTGTGCGCCAACTTGTTGCGAGGAGTCTGCACTGCCAGCCAATCCAGACATTGTGAAGGATTGTATTCTATAACCTATATATCATGGCAAATACATTATTATAAATACAGTGATACTAAACCAGCAAAAAGCAATATTCTTAAAGCATAAATGGAGCGTGCCACCTAAATTAACTACATATGGACCCTGCATTAGCCCTTTCATATTTGAGATGAAAGGTTATTGTTACAAAGAAGATGTGGGTGCAGAGAAGCTGAGGAAAAAGACATCAAATCAGTGATGGAGAAGGGGAGAGACAAAGATTTTGGAAGGAGTTGTGGAATGAACAGAAACTGGTGATGGGAAACGAGTTTGAGAGGGAATAAATATACTGTAGGTGATGGAGCTGAATGGAAACCCCTGTTTAGCTGTTGGCTAAAGAATGACTGCTCTTGTCAAGATCCATGAACAACCCCCTACACAAACATTATCCTGTCATGTATCTGAACCAACACATAAATGCTATAGCTTCCCACACTAATCCTTACCTACATTTAATGCTTTTACTTATTTTATCATAGTCTTCCTTTTGGCAAAAATATATGCCCAAACAGCCTCTCCTTACAAGTCTGTCACAAAGATTTCACCCATTCTCCCAGGTACTAATTTTACCATCGGCCCATAATCATGCTGTCAGTTCTGTCACTTCATATTGTGCACTAGATCAGATCTTCACATGAAACCCAGGAAAGTCCCAGAACCCGTGTTCCCTGTAGTCTCATTTTACCTCCCATATCCTTTGTAAAATGTAAGAAGCAAAAGGCGGCATCCCAGGGGGACCTCCAGCAAATTCCATGATCATGGTTAGCAGCTTAAAGAAAGGGTTTGCAGCCTTGAAAAGAAAAAAAGAAAACACATGTCAACTGTGGGCTCATATCTGAATGCACCAGGGCCACTCGTGTAGTGAGGGAAGGCGAGAGGCCATTATTTACCAAAAATAAAAAGTTAATCTGCCTCTTAGTTTAAAGGATTAAACTGCGTTATCTGAACAAGTAATGGCACCACTGCTCAACATGGTGTGACTGCAGGAGATGGATTCCATTGGTGAGGAGAGGCAGCATGAAGACCCTTGTCTAATAAAGGCCACGTGTGCCCATTTGTTTTTTTTAGTACAGCAGTGAAATAATCCCTCTATGGGAAATAAAAATAGAATTTATATTGTTTACTACACATACCTCAGGTGTCAGCTTTGCAATTGATGTAAATAACATTGATGCAATCTAAAGTGAAAAAAAGCAAAGATTTAGTACTTAAAATAGACAGTAGGTCATTAAAGGAGTTGTTCACCTTTGAGATAACTTTTAGTTTGATGTAGTGAGTGATACCAGACAATTTGCAATTTGTTTTCATTTTTTATTATTTAAGGTTTTTAAGTTATTTAGCTTTTTATTCAGTAGCTCTTCAATTTGCATCTTAAGCAATCTGGTAACTAGGGCCCAAAGTCCCCTAGCAACCATGCATTGAGACTGGGATATGAATAGGAGAGGGACTGAATAGAAGGACATTTGTAGCCTAACAGAACATTGGTTTTTTTAAAAGGGAGTCAGCAAAGACATAACTATAAAAGTATAAAAAAAGAAAT
The DNA here is from genome assembly GCA_038501925.1 of Xenopus petersii. Lineage (NCBI taxonomy): Eukaryota > Metazoa > Chordata > Amphibia > Anura > Pipidae > Xenopus > Xenopus petersii. The sequence continues at coordinate 146,465,161 of CM076681.1, read as the reverse complement.
AATGAAGACCAATTGAAAAGTTGCTTAGAATTGGCCATTCTATAACATAATAAAAGTTACCTTAAAGGTGAACCACCCCTTTAAATCTCTAAACTATAAAGTACTTGTGTAGTGACAACAGTAGACTATTCGCAAGGATAATTATATGGGGCAGATGTATCAAGGGTCGAATTTCGAGGGGTTAAATCCCTCAAAATTCGACTGGGGAATATAATCGAATAGGCAATTCGGGCAAATTTATGCACCGTCGAATGGGCGAATTGCCTATTCGATTATATTCGACTTTCCCATAGGCTTTTAAAGCAATTCGGTAGGTTTTAGGTGGCAAAGTAGGTAGTCAAAGTATTTTTAAAAGAGACAGTACTTTGACTATCGAATGGGCGAATAGTCGCTGCGTTTTTGTGCTCGATCTATTCGAATCATTCTACTCAGGCGAATTTACACCAATTCGATAGTCGAGGAACACAAAAAACTACTCGAAATTCAAGTATTTTTCCTTCTATTCCTTCACTTGAACTTAGTGAATGGGCCCCTAAGTGTTGTTGCTCTGCAGCTTTTCTTTACATTATTTAATTGGAGTGTGGCGATTGTTTCTCTGTTATACATGAGAAGTGGGGTCTGCCTGATATTCGGGCTGATTTTTTCTGGAGAACTCAGTGTGTGGCCTTAAAGTAAAGGAAAAGCACAAAATGATGTACTCACGTGCTCTGCAAGACGATTATTGTATCTACACAGGCTGAAAATGAGATTGCAAGTTTGTCTGATGTTAATTCCATCTCGTATATGTTGGAAAAGAAACGGAAATCCCTGCAAGAATATAGGAACACGGTACGATCATGCCTATTTCATAATTTCAGATGAAAATCACCGATTTAATTCAACATAAAACTATTGGATGATGAGAATAATGGAATTATTCATTAAACTGTGATTACCAGCAAACTGTCCGTAAACAGGCAAAAGACCCTAAAAGTCTTGAATATGTAATGGAATAGCAAAGGCCTATTGTGCAACTGTACAATACACCCAGATCTTACAGATAAATCATATTTTGAGATTTGTATTTACTGTGTTATTAGGACAGTTCTTTCTTTGAGATGTAAATAGATAATACCATCTAAACGATGTATTCAAAGGTGTTTCGTACAAACGTACAGATTAGCCATTAATTCAAGTTCATTGTGTAGAGGCTTTCAGCAAACTTGGGAATACAGGTGTTTGCTGCTACTTTTTCAGTGTCATTTTGGGTACATTTGGCTAATCAGATTCATGAAGGATGAAGGGAAAGAAGGTTTTTAGAAGCATAGCCAGGACAATGTGGGACATTTACTAAGAATCGTAGTTGTGCTGGCGTCCGATTCGCCGCACTTCGCCAGGCGCCAGCAAATTCACTAAAATCAGAAGTTGCGCTCAGGGGTAGCGTAAGGTTGCGAAGTTACGCTAGCGATGGTTAATTTGCATACGGCAAATTCAAATTTCAATGGAGGAATATGTAGCAGCACTACAAATGCCTTGAAAAACTTCAAAACAGCAAATAAAATTTTTATTTTGCCCTACACATGTGCCCACTGTATAGTTAAGTTGCCATGAGTCAGGAAATGTAGGGGGGAAGGAGGGGAGCCCCAAAACATTTTTCGATCTTTTTCAGCCTATCACCCATAATATAAGGAAGTCTACCGTAAAAGGTAGCGTTCAGTACACTGCGCGTTAAGTGAATTTTCGTAGTTACGTCTGTTGTGCAAATTCGCCAGGCATAAGGGTGCGAAGTTACACTAGCGAAGTTACGCCAGCGTCCGTTAGTGAATTTGCGAAGTAACGAAAATGCCCAACGCTAGCAAATTGACGCTCGCGTTAGGCGCTTCGGCGCTTAGTGAATTTGCCCCAATGACTCTAAAGGAAGACACTTCAATATGATCAGGAGGGATAGCAGTGATACAGGCACATTATGCAGTCAATTCTTAAAAATAAAAAATAATATGTACTTTATACCTTTCCTCCAGTTAGTGCAGCCATATCATTTTGGGACAATGTAAGATGCCTAAAAATGACATCAATAAGTAACATCATTAAGGCAGACTGTAAATGCACAAAGCTGGACACAGGGGGGAAGGGTTAATGTAACCAACAGGAACATATACCGTATATACTCGAGTATAAGCCGAGGTACCTAATTTTACCTCCAAAAACTGGGAAAGCTTATTGACTCGAGTATAAGCCGAGGGTGAGAAATGCAGCAGCTTCTGGTAAGTTTCAATCTCGTTTTTGGATGACTATTCTTAGGCGCCGGCTACTATTCTAAGGTGCCGGCGAATATTCTAAGGCACCGGCTACTATTCTAAGGCGCCGGCGAATATTCTTAGGCGCCGGCTACTATACTAAGGCGCCGGCGACCGTTTTTGCGCTTGACCCGAGTATAAGCCGAGGTAGAGTTTTTCAGCATATTTTGGGGGCTGAAAAACTCGGCTTATACTCGAGTATATACGGTACATATAGGGTTTCAATTTCCATACTAGAAGGTCTGTATGTTCATCTACTAAAGAATAACAGCCATAGCTGAAAATAATATTCACAAATAGACCAGAAAGGCCAAATAACAAAAAAGGAAATAAAATAGGACTTGACCGAATGGAAGAAAATGAATGATATTTTTACAATAAGAATCTTAAAACCTGGAGATTGTAACAACCCAGCAGGACTGAGAGAAGACACTTTGGATCTGTGCGGCACTTATCAAGAATGTGAAAAATTATTTATTTGTGCAAATGAAGCAACGTTTTTGGCGTAACCAGCCCATTATCAAGTTGGTAATGAAGCTTGATAAAGGGCTGGTTCCGCCCGAAACGTTGCTTTATTTGCACAAATAAATTATTTTTCCCTATACCGAAGTGCTGCTGAAATTTGTATTGGAATTTGAACTGGACCTGGGCAGACAGAGTCACAGCCGGTACCCTATGCTACAAAAAGCGGTGAGATTTATTGTGTAGCTCTTTATGTTTGTGAATAGACTTATCATGTATTTTGCTGCAGATGATTTTTACATTTCAGGCTTATTATTATGTTGTCAGTGTCAGTGTCAGTGGGAGGGAGGCTCTTATGAATAACGTGCCCTTACATACCTTTCTGAACGAGACTGCTCAACTAGGAAAGCTATCAGAGCAATCATCTTTTCAAGAGCAGCTGGCCGGTACTTTTCTTCAGCTAATGATAAAATATCTTCTTCTTCCTCCTCTTCTCCCTCCTCTTCTTCAGAAAGCACTTCAACCTGTGGCTAACATACAACACAAACACCCAATTCTTTCCTTGCCACATGCAACACAAGTGGGTACGGGCACATGGAGTAGATTTAATCACAATGTTCCTGGGATAATTACAAAGAATAAGACACTTCCCGGCTGTGGGTACAGGACTCCAGCTTGGCTCAAATGCAGAATCAATCAAGAATGTGACTTTTGCACTCTCAAGTGATGTCCCTATAGCAATACAGAGCATTTCTCATTTTAATTAGTGGGAACTGGCAGTCAGGGGAGGGGTGTTTGGATTATTATACTTCTCCTTGAGAACAGTTAGGCACAGTTAGGCATTGAAGCCTCAGTATTAAAATAGATTAATTTGAAAATAGCAGTCAACTATTGCCTGGGTGATTACCGTATATACTCGAGTATAAGCCGTCCCAAGTATAAGCCGAGGTACCTAATTTTACCTCCAAAAACTGGGAAAGCTTATTGACTCGAGTATAAGCCGAGGGTGAGAAATGCAGCAGCTTCTGTTTCAATCAAAAAATTGAGGGTTTCTGCTCCCATTGGAGGTGCCGGCGTATATTCTTGGACGCCGGTGACTATTCTTGGACGCCGGCGACCGTTTTTGCGCTTGACCCCAGTATACGCCGAGGTAGAGTTTTTCAGCATATTTTGGGGGCTGAAAAACACGGCTTATACTCAAGTATATACGGTATGCTTAGCAACATGCTGCTGGAAGAGTTCAATACATCTTTATGGATACCCCAAAAAAACTAAAATAGAGGGGAAATGTTCTTGTCACATGCTTTAACAGAACTAATCACTTACTGAAATTACTACAGATATTAAACACTTGTTTATTTATTTTATGTTTGTGGTCTGAAGCCCAGACCAGGCACAAGTAGGAGTTTCCCCTTAGCTGTGTTACAATTTCTTCTACCAACTGTATAAATAAAAACATAAGTTCAATGAAAAGGTGTAGCTGGTTTAAAGGAGAACTAAAGCCTAACTAAAGAAGTAGGCTATAAATGTTGTACAGTATGTTTTGGACATCTGTGCCTGTCAACCGATGCCCTTTAGCAGTGAAAATCAGTGCCCCTGAAGATGCCCCAGTAGCTCCCCATCTTCTTTTCTGCTGATTCACTGATTCAAATGCTCTGTGCTGCTGTCACTTACTGAGCTTAGGGACCCACTCACAATATACAGTACACATAGAATAGAAATGTCACAATATAAAGTAATTATGTGTAACAAATACACATAATTACTACATGGCAGCACAGAAACCAGTGCAATTAGCATCAGAATTGAATAATCAGCAAACCTGTAGCATCAGCTTATATTACAGCCAGGGAAGCTCATTTTCTGCTGCTGGATAATTAGTGACGAGCCCTAAGCTTAGCTTCTCAACAGCCAATCAGAGCCCACTGAGCATGTGAGTGTCACAGACACTTTCCAAGATGGTGACCCCCTGTGACAAGTTTGAAGTCCTGGATCATTGCTGCTATTGACAAGCTGAAACTTTAGCCTCCTGCAATAAATTCACTATATAAAATATGGCATTTTTAGCCACATTCATTTTTAGGGTTTACTTCTCCTTTAACACAGGGACACAAAAAAGGATATTAGATCAATTTCAAGTTCTATCACTGCGAGCACTCAAACACAAATATATAATATTATTACAATACTGGCACAGCGTAATAACACGTCTTTCACAAATGGAACACTTACATTTTCTGGTCCTTTGGTTCCCATGTAAAAATGGACCATGGTTGAGATGGCTTGGAGGGACAGCAGGAACTGGCTCTAAATAAAACAAAACTTTTTTTAAGCACAAGATTTTTCCGAATGAGCAGTAACTTTATTGCCAACTGGAATTAAATTACCTCCTCTTCTCCCATCTTGACGAACTCATAGAGAAAGGCAAAGTACTCGGTCAGATGTTTGCTATGAGGTTTCACACCATGTTCCATAATGGACAGCAAAGTCTTCACAAAGCGAGTGACGCAGGAGCGGCTCCCTATGTCTTCCACGGGACCATCCATGTCGTCAGACCTAGAAAAGCCAAACAAATACATTCCACAGAAATATTAGTTCAACCTACAAACTAATATCAAGGACCAAGAAAAATAAGGCTTTAGCCACCTAACTGCCCCCCCCCAGCACTGCCTCAATTTGGTCACTTGCCCTGATACAGCAACACCCATCACCCAGCTGTTGTTTTTTAATTAGGGTTTATTGTGACAATAAAAAGTTTTGAAACCTGTTAAGGATCCAAGTTTGTGGAAGGACACACATACAGTGGAGCTTGAAAGTTTGTGAACCCTTTAAAAGTTTCAGTATTTTATATGAATGTGAGCTAAAATATTATCTGATTTTCAAACAAGTCCTAAAAGTACATGAAGAAAACCTAGTTAAGCAATGGTGTGTACAGCTTTGGACTGGTGTGTGTGTGTGCGTGAGTGTGTGTGAGTGAGTGTGTGTGAGTGAGTGTGAGTGAGTGTGTGTGAGTGTGTGTGAGTGTGTGTGAGTGTGTGTGAGTGTGTGTGTGAGTGGCGTTCAGGGAGGGAGATGAGCTTAAAGGAGAAGGAAAGGCTAAAAGTAAGTAAGCTTTATCAGAAAGGTCTATATAAATACACCAGTAAACCCTCAAAGTAATGCTGCTCTGAGTCCTCTGTCAAAAGAAACATCACATTTCTTTCCTTCTATTGTGTACTCATGGGCTTCTGTATCAGACTAACTGTTTTCAGCTTAAACCTCCAGGGCTAGGGCTTGAGCATGCTCAGTTTGTTCCTCTCCCCCTCCCTGCTGTAATCTGAGCCCAGAGCTATGAGTGAGCAGGGAGAGACTCAGGCAGGAAGTGATGTCACATCAAGCTAATATGGCAGCCGCTATCCTAAACAAACAGAGACAGTGTCTAGAGCGGTTTACTCAGGTATGGGAAAGCATTCTGCAGAATAAATATAGCATTCTAGCTTGCACTATTGTGGCTAATCTGTTGGCAATAAACTGTCTTGGAGCTTTCCTTCTCCTATAAGGAATCCAGGGAGCAGATCTGGGCCGGCAGGGCCCCAAAAGAGCCGGGGCCCACCAGTTTTTTTCCAGGTGTCCCGCCAGCCCAGTCCGACCCTGGGGTGTATATGGCAGGGTAGAACGGACAAAGCTAGTGCTCTCCCCCCCAAAATAGTGCTGACCATCTTCAGTTTGCTAAAGATCATGTGGACAAAGCAGAATTTAAAGAGACAGCAAGTCAATGATCCTAAACACACAAGTGGTTCTACCAAAGAAGAATAAAGTGAAAGTTCTGGAATGGCCAAGTCAAAGTCCTGAAATGTTGTGGAAAGACCTAAAGAGACCAGTTCATGTGAAGAAACCCACCAACATCCAAGAGCTGACGCAGTTCTGCAATGGGCTAAATGAAGGACCAATCAACACTCACTGCAATTGTTTAGTTGTTGCACAAGGGGATCACAACAAATACGGAGTGAAATTAAATGAATACACATTCCCTTACTTTTGCCACATCTACTTATGTTATTGAACTAAATATAATACGTTTTGTTTTATTTCTTTAACTAGGTTTTCTTCATCTACTTTTAGGACTTGTTTTAAAAGCAGATGATGCATTTGTTCAGAATTTAAATCTACAAATTTATATATACAAATAAGGATTTAGTATTTGTCCGAATCGTTTGTAGATGTCTTGATATTCATCCCAAGCCAAAATTGATAGATGTGGTGTATCTCTACTATTTAGAAGGCCTTACCTCCTTTCTAACTGGTTTCATTTTTCCCGAAAGTTAAAAGAGAATTGTATTAATTAGATTAAGAAAATTCTTGGAATTCCTATAACTAATTGAAAGCAGCTTTAACTCGTCTTAAACCAGAAAAAAAAAACCAAAAGGGTCCAGATGGGCAACCCCAGAAAGAACTTACCCATCTTCCATCCCCGGCTGCAGATACAGATGTGCGTGTACTGGTCTCAACCTCTGAATGACATGAATACAGAGACGCTGGAACATCTAAATGAAAAATCTATAGGTTAACAGGCAGTTGGGGAAAAAAAAACATGGCTAGGTTTTAAAATATTGCACTAGGATCTATGGAAACATTATGATTGAGACAAATCAAAGGAAACAGCAGACTTGCAGTTTTGCTCGTATCTTAAAGGGATACTGTCATGGGGAAAAATATTTTTCCAAACTCAGTTAATAGTGCTGCACCAGCAGAATTCTGCACTGAAATCCATTTCTCAAAAGAGCAAACAGATTTTTTTATATTCAATTTTGAAATCTGACATATTGTCAATTTCCCAGCTGTCCCAAGTCATGTGACTTGTGCTCTGATAAACTTCAGTCTTTACTGCTGTACAGCAAGTTGGAGTGATACCCCCCCCAGCAGCCTAACAACAGAACAATGGGAAGGTAACCAGATAGCAGCTCCCTAACACAAGATAACAGCTGCCTGGTAGATCTAAGAACAGCACTCAATAGTAAAATCCAGGTCCCACTGAGACACATTCAGTTACATTGAGTAGGAGAAACAACAGGCTGCCAGAAAGCAGTTCCATCCTAAAGTGCTGGCTCTTTCTGAAATCACATGACCAGGCAAAATGAGCTGAGATGCACCTACACACCAATATTACAACTAAATACACTTGCTGGTTCAGGAATGACATTTTATATTGTACAGTGAATTATTTGCAGTGTAAACAGTGTCATTTAGACATAAAAACTACATCATAAAAATCATGACAGAACCCCTTAAAGAATTTAGGAGGTGTGTACGGGAAAATGAGGAGTGGCTTATGGGGTGTGGTCAAAAAGTGGGTACGACGCACATTTTCGTCACAGTAAATGCTGCAGCAATTTAAGGGACATTATCAGCCATTTTCTGAGGCGACCAGGCTCCTAGTGTCTGCAATGTATCCCGCATCTCTTGAAACACATATAGGATAAATAAACAGTAACTGGTAGAATTTCTGCCTCAAACAACGAGCAAAAAGGCGTTGGCAGATGAAATGATCTGACCAACTGCAATCTGTGGTGGCCATAGACGCTGCATAGATATTTGGGCAGTAAGGAGAAAAACGGCCACGGTGGAAAAGTCAGGCTGCATAGGAAAATATGTCTTTTTTCTAGTAAAGTAAGTAAAGGTCTCACCCTCACTTGTTGTAGAGTGATGTGTCTGTGTATTCCAAGGGTCACAATGCTCATCTGTTATAGAAAAGACTTAATTCTACCCACCTGTCTGACAATCTGATTTGGACACTTGATCAAAATCTGCATAGGCCACCAGTCATCATCTGCCATGCGATCCAAGAACCACTATTGAAAACAGAATTATTTCCATTTAATTCCCTGTCCCAGCCGAGCCTACAAAGGACTACTTGAGGCATACAATTGCGCGCACAAATACCCCCATGAGGATAGAATTTATCAGAAGCCAAATGACTACCCAGAATTTTTATTCTTAGTAGAAGAACCACATGCAAAAATAATGACAGAACTGAAGTAATTGCAACCATAGAGCCTTCATGCTGCCCACGTAAATATGAACCATTTGAAAAGCAATTTTGCACAAAATCTCACCTCACAAGCTGCTTGGCTGTTGTTAAACTGCTTCGTTAGCAGCTCAATCCACTGGAGCATTGTGGGCTACAAACAGAGACACTTTGTTAACATAAGGTAGAATAAAACAAAAATACTTGGGGTTCCATATAATTTTATAGGCCAAATCCTACATTCATACACTTTATAAAATTAAATGGAACACAATGTTTGGCATAAACAATCTTTGTTGCTACATGGAGCAATGCAACAATATCACAACCATTTGCTGTGTGGCTCCATAACATCAGAGACTAACGTTTGAGAAAGGTCAGTGATCAGAATTATTACAGGTTAAACACTGCCCTTTAATGGTACACTTCTCAAGTTTCTTTATTACTGCTAAATCCTCTCTCTGGTTCTTAATTTCCTCCCCAGTATCCTCCAATCCTGCTTCTTCTTTGTTGACTGACAGAACCAACAGAGCAACAAAGATTGTTATGTTACAGCATTGGGGTGTGATTACTAGGGAGGAAGAGAAAGCTATGGCCGCCTCTGTGTGTAGGGCCACATTTTAGAGTTGTCAACTATGACCGGTCAATAGAAATCAATAGGCTTGTGACACAAGGCATGGAGAATACCGAACGTCAGGCCAATACTGGATACATGTTCAATGGTTGAAGACTTGCGTTGATTGCACTAAACACAACTATTCTAACAGGGAAAGACCTCAACAGCCAATAAAAAGCATCATTTCTATCAGGAGGAAAGAGCTTTCTTAAAAATAAAATTTACACATGAATAACATGGAGTTGAGAGTATTATGCCACTCCAAATAAATAAATATCTATATCTATCTATCTATCTATCTATAGCTATATATCTATATCTATATATATCTATATCTATATATATCTATATCTATATGATACAAGGGCCTAATCTGCCTGCCTAATAGGTTAATTGAAGTGTACTGAACGCTGATCCCTTATACAAAGCAATTATTCAGGTAAACAAAATTCCCAGAGGGAAAATAAATATGTACCTTCTCCTTGGAATGGATAAAAGTCTCCAGGACAAATGATGTACTAAGCTGGAGGCAAAAGAAAATGTGGTCATAAAACTGTTCAGTAAAAACAAGTAATTAAACATTCACTGCAAAGTTTTATATTCAATTATCCTTTAATTATGAAAATTGTGGGTTTTTTTCCACCAGAAATCCTTTACCTGCACAGATCTAGGGGGTTATTTATCAAAATCTGAATTTTTCTGGTATTTTAATAAAAAAAAAAAAAGTTTTATTTATTATTAAAAAAAAAGCTCAATTTAATCGGATTGGAGAAAACCACAATAAATTCGAGCAATAACCCAAATTGTTTCTCAGAGTTTTTTCCCCGAATCACTCGATTTTTGGGGGTTTTTCCCGAAAAGGCCAAATTTTTTTTTTGATTTTTGCCCAAAATAGTTGGCTTTTCGTGCTAATTTCAGCGCAGACCACAGAAAGTGCCAAATTGGATAGGGACCTCTCCCATTGACTTATATACAACCTCGGCAAGTCTGAGATTTATAGATTTGGACTTTTTAAGTATCAGTACTGCAACCTGCAGTTTACCATGCCAGACTTCATCTCTGCCCAAGCCAAAATCCTACTGTACAGCTAAGAAACGTAAAAACATGCTACAGGTATGGGATATGTTATCCTGAAACTTGTTATCCAGACTCCGTTTTATCCAAATTTGTAAAAATGATTTCCCCTTTTCTCTTTAATAATAAACCAGTTGCTTGTACTTGATCCCAACTGATATATAATTAATAGGGATGGGCAAATTTTTTCGCCTCGTTTCGCCAAAAAAATTATGCCCATAGACTTGTATGGAGACGTATGTGAAAAAAAAAAAAAAAAGACGCGCAACAAAATAATTTTGGCGCGCAACAAATTTTTTTTGACGCCCATAGATTTTAATGGGCGTCTGCGACATTTCGCCGGCGGCGAATTTTTGGCGAAACGAAACGGATCAAATTCGCCCATCCCTGATAATTAATCCTGATTGGACGCAAACCCAGTCTATTGGCTTTATTTCATGTTTACATGATTTTTTAGTAAACTTAAGGTATGAAAATCCAAAGTACGGAAAGATCTGTTATGTGGAAAACTCCAGGTCCTGAGCATAACTGGATAACAGGTCCCATAGTTGTACTTATTCCTTTAGGCAGTTAAGTGCGCGCGCACACGCGCACGCACGCACGCACGCACGCACGCACGCACGCACGCACGCACGCACGCACACACACACACACACACACACACACACACACACACACACACACACACACTGTATAGAATGAACCATTACCTTTGCTGTCATTAGAGAAACTGCTTTAGGTTCCGGTAATGTACTGGGAATGCTGCTGCAGAGCTGCCACATGAATCTAGGAAACATAATGTCATTATTTTAACTCCGTATCTCACAGTGAACTTAGTTATATAATTATTGATGTCAGGAAGACAAACATAGACTTGTATTGGAGACTTTTTCCTCCCAACATGCTACAAATTGTCCAGAATTCTCAGACAACTATGCTGCTTATGGCACAAACAATCAATAATATAAAAGCAACATGAATTTATGCTTTGCCTGAATAAAATTACAATTAACATTAATAGACCTTTAGAAATCACTTTTCATTTTGCAGAAACCACTTGGATGGAATCCATTTGCTGATTTTTTTAAAATAATGTTTTCCTTGGGAACATTTGTTCTTTTTCTTAAAATAAACATTTTAACATTCTTACCCAAAATAAGTGTGTTCAAAAATATTCTTATCCTGCAGAAACTGCATGTTATCATGCCAGATCCACTAAAAGAAGAAAAATATGTCAATATCAGGAAATATAAATACTTATTTACTGTCTATACATTATATATAGAGTGTGTTACATTCATTAACAGTAATTGTACAAACCCTCTCTCTTTGCATGTGTGACAAATTTAGCATTTAAGATTTGGGGGTAAATACACTAAAGGGTGATTTTTCACTTCACTTCATCAGCTGTTATTTGCACTGGGGAAGTTTTGGCAGCAAAAATTTGTCAGTGTGAGCATTTCATAGGGAACTTTTTTGCTAGTGTTCATTTCTGGCTAGCGAAACGTAGTTAACACACTTACACTCAATTTGGACAGGTTAAATAAAAAAACAATAAAAAAAATATTTAAACATTTACAACTTTGACACTCAATCCCACTTTATCATATGAAAAAGCTCCAAGGGTTTCTCTTTTTTTAATGACTTTTTGGCAGACAGGATATGATGTCACTGACATAAGATTGAGGAGGATGTAGTTTCATTTTATCAGCATACAGGATATGATGTCACTGACATAAGATTGAGGAGGATGTAGTTTCATCTTATCAGCATACAGGATATGATGTCACTGACATAAGATTGAGGAGGATGTAGTTTCATCTTATCAGCATACAGGATATGATGTCACTGACATAAGATTGAGGAGGATGTAGTTTCATTTTATCAGCATACAGGATATGATGTCACTGACATAAGATTGAGGAGGATGTAGTTTCATCTTATCAGCATACAGGATATGATGTCACTGACATAAGATTGAGGAGGATGTAGTTTCATCTTATCAGCATACAGGATATGATGTCACTGACATAAGATTGAGGAGGATGTAGTTTCATCTCATCAGCATACAGGATATGATGTCACTGACATAAGATTGAGGAGGATGTAGTTTCATCTCATCAGCATACAGGATATGATGTCACTGACATAAGATTGAGGAGGATGTAGTTTCATCTTATCAGTTCGCCAGGTATAACCTGGCAAAGCAGACTATGGGGAAAAGGGTAACGCAGTAGAAAATTAGCACTTTAGTGAATTTACAGAGTAACAATTGTTTTCCTGAGCAAAAAATTCTCTTGGTGAAAGGATGTGAAACTTCGTTAGCGATGAACTTTCGCTAGTGAATTGTCCTCTACGACTGTTAGTGAATTAGTGATGTCCCTGCGGCTTGTATTTCTGGCGAATTTTCTATAGCAACGGCCACCTCGCCTTTTACTAAACTGGCCCCTTGGATGGGGACTCCTGTCCAAATGTGCTTCTGACTAATTGGTACCGTTATCAGCTTTTACACTGGGGTAACTAGAGAGAAGCAGAAAGCTGACACAGTCATATAATGGATTTGCTTTGCTTTATGACAGATATTGTAGGATCAGAGTAAGGCTCAGGAGACAAAGAGCACAAGAAGTTTGATCTGGAAGGTTCAGTGCCGTTGGCTACATTGTTCTCTGTAGATCACTTTGACTGATCAATAGTGACATTGATACGAGGATTGTGATTTCTTTGTGCCTTGTATTTGATAAAGCCCAATAAGGGGACCAAAAACTGTCATTTATGTGAATCAGCTGCAAGTGTTTTTCAGTCTGCTTTCAAAGGTAACTACTGATTTACAGTTTCAGGCATTAGGGGAGAGTTTTTTTGAGCTACTTAAAGGGAATTTGTCGTCATTTTAAACTTTTTTTTTTACATTTATATAAAAAAAAACACACATCCATAAACACTGTCTGGCAAATAAAATGTTAATCCACAAATCCATGCATAAGTTATTTTAGTTTGTATTTTGTCATGGGGGCTTCCATTTGTGCTCATTACACATTCATCCTGTGCTGCTCTAACAGCAGGCACAGCATTACCTGTGTGCTTGGAGGCAGCCACTCTGTAATGAAAATCCAGGTCCCTGCACTACAACATGAGAATCTAGCTGTACCCTCCCCCTCCCCTCTCTGCCCATGTGTGTGATGTTTGGAGGAGAGAGGTCACATGGTTTGCAGGGAAGCAATTACTTTCACTTTCCTACTTCCTGCTCTACAGCTGCACTAGCAGCCCCTCCTCCCACAGACACTATAAAAGCTCCTCCCCTTCTGTAAGTTTGTTCTCTGCTTTCCTTTGGAGGGGGGAACTTTCTCTCCTTGCTGCCTTCCTAGTTAGTTTTACTGGTTACTAGATGAGGTAAAGGAGCTGTGAGTTCCCTCTGCTTATCCACCTCACACACACTGCGCTCCTTTCCTGCCTGCAATACTTCTTTTTTCATTAACTACTTACTGTCTCCTTTCTCCTCAGCTATTTTAACCCTTCCTAGACTTCCTCTTAAATTTTCCTGGTTTTCAAGTATGTCCTTATTTTATCCTTTTTTTCTATTCCCTGTCATCAGTCCTGGGAGTGTACTCCTGTGTTTCTGCCATTCATTTTTGTGCAAACAAATATAATAAACTATTTTATATATATATATATATATACAGTATATATTTATTTTTGAAACGTAAGTGGGGGCAGTGATGACAGGACTATCTTATTTCAGTCCTGAAGTGGTGTCAGTGGGAGCTTATCTTGATTCCTGCCTATTGTTCAATTGACAGGCTCAGCAGACAAGGCTCTATTTACATTACAGCAGCTTGTAGGAGGGAGGGGTAATGACATCACTCCAACTTGCAGTGCAGCAGTAAAGTGTGACTGAAGTTTATCAGAGCACAAGTCACATGACCTGAGGGCAGCTGGGAAATGTCAAAATGTCTAGCCCCATAGCAAATTTTAAAATTAGATATAAAAAAATCCATTTCTTGTTTTGAAAAACGGATTTCAATGCAGGATTCTGCTGTAGTAGCACTATTAACTGATACATTTTGTAAAAAACATGTTTTTCCACGACAGTATCCCTTTAAAATTGTCAAATTAGCGGTTACAAAACAAACGCATAAAAGTGCATGAAAAAAACAAAGCACTATATGAGCTTTAGTAAAGTTTAGTAAGTTAGTTGGTTTAAAAATAGGGATGCACCGAATCCAGGATTTGGCCTTTTACAGCAGTATCTATCTTTCTGCCTGGCTGAACCGAATCCGAATTTGCATATGCAAATTAGGGGCGGGACAGAAATTTCATGACTTTTTGTCACAAAACAAAGGAAGTAAAAAATGTTTTCCCCTTCCCACTCCTAATTTGCATATGCAAATTAGGATTCGGTTCGGTATTCGGCTGAATCTTTCACAAAGGATTCAAGGGTTCGGCCAAATCCAAAATAGTGGATTCTGTGCATCCCTATTTAAAAAGGTCAGTAATTGTGTGACGTCAGTATAAATTCAAGTTAAAAAAATATTTTGTGCAGCACATCCGCAGAAAGAACAACAGCCTTCCATGCAGAACTTTTTTTCTTCTTCTTATTATTCTTATATTCAGCCATAAGAGTGAACTAAAAAGAACATGTACCTCTAGCAGCTCTGAGGAGACATCAAATCTGAATTCTCTTCCAGTTTCTTCTTCTGGTTCCACCCTCTTGTAGAACAGCATATAAGCACTGTGGGTCTGTATCAAGAGAACAACATGACGGCCATTATTGTGGCACTGCAGCAAAACAAATCAGGTTTAAAGGAAAACTATACCCCCAAAATGAACACTTAAGCAACAGATAGTTTATATCAAATTGAATGACATATTAAAGAATCTTACCAAACTGGAATATATATTTACATAAATATTGCCCTTTTACATCTCTTGCCTTGAACCACCATTTCGTGACTCTATCTGTGCTGCCTCAGAGATCACCTGACCAGAAATACTACAACACTAACTGTAACAAGAAGAGATCACCTGACCAGAAATACTGCAGCTCTAACTGTAACAGGAAGAAGTGAGGAAGCAAAAGGCACAACTCTGTCTGTTAATTGGCTCATGTGACCTTACATGTGGTTTGTATGTGTGCACAGTGAATCTTACGATCTCAGGGGGCGGCCCTTATTTTTTAAAATGGCAATTTTCTATTTACGATTACCCAATGGCACATACTACTAAAAAAGTATATTATTATGATAATGGTTCATTTACATGAAGCAGAGTTTTACACATGAGCGGTTTTACTCAGTATCTTTTAATAGAGGGGGGGGTATAGTTTTCCTTTAACTACGGGTATAAAAATACCTTTTCAAATGAGAAGTCCATAAACTTGTCAGTTACAGAGTCATACGTTTTTGTCTGTGGAAAAAAAAAAAAGATAAGATAAGATATGAATCATCCGTTTTTTTTCAGCAGGACATTTAGGGGGTTATTGATTACAGTCAAATTTTTTGGCTTTTTAAAGGGGAAAAACAAACTTTTTTCGTGGAGAAATTTTTCAGCATTTATTAAACACAGAGAGTGCTAAAAATAAGAATAACAAATGACTCCAACTGAGACCTGCCGAGTTTCTTGTATAAGTCAATGGGAGATATCCTGATCTGTGCCCACAGTGCTGGGTTTTTTCCCAGAATTCCAGTGTTGTTCCGGCCACCACATCAATGTGAACTGGGCGTAATTGTAACTGAAAATTTTCACAGGGTGCTGTTGGAATCCAGAGTCGGCAGTAGCTCCCGGGGTTTCAGGTCAAATCCGAAAAAAGTTCGGTGATAAATCCGAGAAATTAGTACAATTTTTTTCTTGATTTTATTTATAGTTTTTTCACGCACAAGACATTTTTGGAAAAAATGTATTAATAAATAAGGGGACACAAATCAGTGTGGATTTGGTCGGAGTAGTTTTCAGGAAATTGGGAGAAATGTTTGGATTTTTATAAATAACCCCCTTACTGTCGCCAAGTAATCACTATACTCACAGTCATTTCACCACCGAAACACTCAGAGGCAAGTTGAGCAGAGTCAAACGGCTTCACTTCTGCATCATTGAAAAGATACCTGATGAACAAACAAACATGCCATTTTTATAACCAACTGGACTTAATACTAGAAATATTGAAAAAACCATAATCATCTCCCTAAGGCAGTGGCTCGAAAATGAAGGGCCCAGAGCCTTGGCTGTGGGGCTCAAACTAAAGCTCCCCATAGACGCGATGATTCTTCTTGCCAAATGACCGATATTAGGGAAGCTTGACCAAACGTTAGAAATTATCATGTGGTTAGTGGGATTCGAACGATCGTACATCTTACGATTTTTCGGCCGACATCCATCAGGAAATTGATCGGCCAGGTTAAAAAATCTATCGGTCCCAGTGCAATGTATGTATGTTTGTAGGGACAGGCAGCTCCCCTTTGTTTTCCTGCCAAATTCCTGGTCTTTTTAGTTGATGGTCAATTCGTACGATCGTTCTGAGAAGATCATGGTCTCACGATCAGGATCTGATCTTTTAAAAATCTCAACATCTGAGGGCAGCTTAAAGGTCACTAAGAAATTTCTACAAATGTATTCTTTCAACCTCAGATATTCCTGAAAAAAACAGGTGAACTTGAGCGTGATTTGAACACTTATTTGCAGTCCTAGATATTCATGGGACTAAGACTGCATTGCTGATACATCGGGATCTGCAACCTTGGCTCTCCAGCTGTTAAGGAACTACAAGTCCCACAATGCAATGAAGGAGTCTAATGAAGGAGTCTAATGAAGGAGTCTAAAGGCAAATGCATTGTGGGACTTGTAGTTCCTTAACAGCTGGAGAGCCAAGGTTGCAGATCCCTTCTACATACGATTATATCCTTGTAGCTAATGTGGGACCAAGCCAAATGTTGGGAGTCAAAGG